>CM077643.1:158397604-159125104 GCA_039707465.1 Rhabdophis nuchalis
CTCTCTATCCCTCTATCTACCTACCTACTTTTTAAAAAAAAAATTGCCTCTTCAAAACTTTGGTGCGTCTTATACTCCGGTGTACCTTATACTCTGAAAAATATAGTAGGTCAGTAATTGTGATGTATTTTAAGTGGTCCATGCTGTGTGTACATAGGAAGTAGGTAAAATTTTAGCAACTTGGCTTTTAACTTCCTCATATTAATGTATACGTTTATCTTTTCCCCTGAGATATATAATCAATTTTAATACTGACAGAACCAATGCTGAAGTAAACAGGCCAGACCAACCAAAACTTCCCTCTGAACTCTTATCGTATTATCCTACATTCCGCATAGCTTAAACCTCATCCCCACATACTGGGTTCAGTTCTAGAACTACTATACAAAAAATACGGGGACAGGCTATGAGAATGACCAGGTGGGCAAAGACTGGACCTTAGGAGAATCATGGGCATGATAACCTTTGGTAAAAGGGGCAGACTTCACCACCTGAAGTGTGATCACTTGAAGGAAAGCCATGACCCCTGCTCTAATGTCTAGAGTGGGATAATACCCTGTAACAAGTAGATTTCAGTTCAGGAGGAGCCAGAAAAGCTTACAAAGTTTCCCTCTGAAGTAGGTGCCCAACTATCTCTCAGCACAAGCCTTTAAAACAGATCCCTACATTGGACAGAGGATTGTTGATGGAACTGTGCCGCCCCTCTTCCGCCCTTTCAACTCTATGATTCTACAAAGAAGTTGAACCAAAGCTACATCTGAAAACTTGTAAAAGAAAAGGGGTCTGAATCTGTATTGGGGGCTAGGAAAAATATATTTGGGGTGGGGGGGGGGGAGAAGAGGAATGGAAGCAGAACAAGAGAGAGCAATGCTTGCAACCCGCCCACTGCCATCGTATCTCTTCCCAGCTTCCTTTGCACATGCAAACATGTCCAGAGCAGAGAGGGGAAAAAGCGTGAGGAGACCTGAATATATCTGAAGAAGCCCGCCGGGGCATTGGCTGAGGAGTTTCCATCTCATATCTATGGAGGAAGGAACTTATCTTGCATTGTTCTTCTGTTTAGATAACAGACTGTGTGCAATGCCAAGAAATAAAAAATAAGCACGAGAAAATGCCCTCCTGGGAAGATACCCTCATGTCTGCTGCAGGCCTTCAAACTCATACAGGGGAACCAGTGGCTGAGGCCTCCATGGCATTTCAAAGCTAAGCACGCAGCAACGGCCCTATTTGGGGCTTGAAGATTCACCCTTCCACTCTTCTGGTTATGTTTCATTACTTACATCCTTAACGAAATGTTTCGTCTGCCACGAGGTGTCTGTCTCCATCCGTAGCCTCTCCTCATTTCGCTGCTGTTCTTCAAGGGCTTTCTTATGCTCTGTGGCCTTTTCAATGTCCCCTTGCCTCAAGGACTCTGTCACGTGTTGCCACAGTTTCCTGAATTTGACAGGGAGGAAGGGAATTCAAGGTGAGGCTGTTTGCAAGCTTTACTAAATGCAAATATAACCAGAATGAGTGTAAAAAGATGGCACGAGGCAAGAAAGACTATTGAATAATAATAATAATAATAATAATAATAATAATAATAATAATAATAATAATAATAATAATAATAATAATAATAATAATAATAATAATAATAATAATAATAATATTTAATATTTGTAAACCGCTCCCTCTCCCCATAGGGACAATTATTGCCATTATATATCATCTGGGAATACTCCAGATCTGTCTTTACTGTCTTTCAGGTGCTGGAATCATGCATTTATTTGAACCCCCCAAAAAACTGGGTCAGTTCTCAAGTATAGCATGATTAGTAGGCTGAAAATAAGTTACCTCTTTCCAACAGCTGCCCAGATTTGCTTTGCCTCTCAATTGGGTCCTGCAATGCCCTGTCTTGCTAAAGAAGCTTTTCTTACCTCTTGGTTAAAACTAATGAGTTATTTACTCTACTCTTATCTACTCTTCACTTCCCTTTAAATTTTACTCAGCCCTTTCCCATTCTCATTCCCATAATTCACTTATTATCATCTCATGGGGCGGAAACTGGTACTGTCACCTTCTTCATCGAAACACTTTGTTGTCTAAAAATAGAGCCTCTAAACCAGAATGAATACTTGTGCCATCCTTTGTTTTTTTGCTAATGGCTCCCCTGATCTTACAAACATCTCCCTCAGATCTGTCTTAGCTCAAACGATCATTATAAGGCAAAGGATTAGAACAGTGTTTCTCAATCTTGGCAACTTTAAGGCATGCCGACTGGGGAATTCTACGAGTTGAAGTCTACTACAGGTCTTAAAGTTGCCAAGGTTGTGAAAACACTGGATTAGAAGGTCACCTTTTAAAGTTCTAGCCAACTAACACCTGCAATCTCACGGTGGCATTAAACAAGCAGCCCATCTGTAATTTCTTCCAGTGTTCTCCTGCAATGTCCAAGAAACTATGTGTCGTTGTCGTGTGTGTGTCCCCCCCCCCCAGGCATCCACCCAAAATGACAAATGTAGCATTGTTTTTCAAGATCACCAGAAACCCCATGTTCCAAAAATAATTGGTGCCACTGGGGAGCCACGTGTGGCAGCTGTATCTGTGGTTAGTTTTCCAGTTAAGAGAATGGATGATTCCTCTCTGATTTACATAAAGGGGGATTGAAAGGCACAATCCCCCTTTATGTAAATCAGAGAGGAATCATCCATTCTATTGGTTATATTTCAGTGTGCACTAGAATGAAATTGTCACTCATTTAAGACACCCTGTATTTCCTATATGGATGTGCCTTCTTTAAAAAAAAAGTTTGGAAAACTGAATATTTGACAACTGGACACGCTTGATAAAGATGAGTCAATTATTGCCATTATATATCAAGTTAGATACCACTGGAAACAGACCGTGGCACTGAATGAACAAGTTGCATTAATGAACAATCCTAGGACAGAGGTAAGCGGCTTTTTCTTGGTGAAGGGCTGCATCTTGCTCCTCCAACCAATTAGACACTGGAAGGTACATCACCAGAAAAACAGTAACATCCCAGTAAGGAGCAGATCCAGTTTTCCAAGCCCATTCAGAAGGTGTGATTCAGGTTTTTAAATTCATGAATGGGAGCGAAAAGCCTCTGGACAACGAACTACTTCCAGTTTTATTCTTTAAAAGCAGCTAAGGTTGACCTCTCCTCCCAGATCCAATAGCCTAAGATCGAATGCATTCTGAGGAGGAAGCTCCTTGCAGGCCATAATTTGCCTGTTGTAACAGACATACAAAACACATGTACAAATGCTGGAATGCCAAATAATGATCTTCAGTTGAAAATGAGGGGAATCACGTACTATAGGCGTCTGAAGTTATGTTCCCTTTCAAGAGATAATTTCGAAAACAGTTTCTCTCACCTGGACTCAAAAGGCCCTTGCTTTTCTATGGGCCGCACCCTTTTCCGTGTCACAGATAACTTTGACAAATCCATACATTTAGTTTCTCCATTACTGTAAGTGAACTCAAGAATACTATTCCATTCACCTTGTACTTTACAAACCACTGTGTTAGTAGCATTCTGCTTCACCTCACCCGTGACCCTGAAAGCAGCAGGAAAAAAGATATGATAAAAAATGACCTGGAGATGACAACTATATAAATAAGAAGCAATGCAGAACTGGGCACAGCTATAAATGGCAGCTGCCTGCAATCTTTTTTATATCCCTATTAAAAAACAACAATTTGCATTTCCGATGCTAATGAAAACTGTTTACTTTTTGCAATCTCTTCACTGATCTTTATGTAAAATGAATTTTGCATTTTAAAATATATAAAATAGCTTTTAGTATTAATAATCACCAATACAAGATAATAAATATACTGTTAATACATGTGGTATATCAAGTGATGTTAAAAGTCTAATGAATAAAATAACAATAGGTCTTTGCCCAGTTTAATATACCACCAACACAGTATTTTTGCTTATAGTGTTTAGATGAGACTATGAATTCCTCTTAAAGAGAGATATTATACTCAGTATACATTCTAATAGACAGTAAAATTTGGAATGGATAAAAAAAACACCTGATACACTGATCAAGGAACCCTTGCTTTTCTACCTACAGTATCAATCAATTAAATTCATTTTATATAATGTTCTACAGAACTTATACTATTCAAATAATATAGTGAATTAGTATAAATCATTACAAATGATACTACCATAGCCAGAAATAAATCACAAAACGTTATTCAAGCAAAGAAGCAATTCATGTTGCAGAATTTCGGCCATTAGCAATATATTCCCGATGAAATGTACAGTGAATGTAAAATGCCTGAGAAAGTTCTGAAAAATACCACTCCTTATTACAGCAATATTTAAAGAATACTTTTTCTCCATCTCTGTTGGATATCTAACGATGAACAAAATAGCTGAGAAAAAAAAAGAAACCAAAGCCTTATGGAAAATGTGAGCTAGACAGACACATACTTCCAAATGCTGCTGTGAAACACTCCTATAATATTTTCATTTCTTGCAAAGGAAGGGTCTAATTTCAATAAACCTGTTCTGGGTATGGAACATCCCAGTGTCCTCTGGAATGTTCTGTTTTTTCTCCCAAACTATGATCCTATCCTCTAGAACAGTGGTTCTCAACATGTGGCTCATCGAACGACTATCAGAAAATACATATTTTCGATGGTCTTAGGAACCGAGACACCAATTTTATGGTTGGGGGTCACCACAACATGAGGAACTGTATTAAAGGGTTGCGGCATTGGGAAGGTTGAGAACCACTACTGTAGAATGTTCTGGTTTTTTTCCCAAACTATGATCCTATCACTGTAGAATGACTTAGGACCAAACTGCAACCAGAACACCACCAATCCCCTTCTGAAAGACAGATTTCTGGAGAATCACAGTCACTGGAACTATGAATATATTTGCATTGTTCGACAATAAACAAAGTGGTTGGTTTTCTTATTTAATCTAATTCTATGCTGCTAAATAAAACACTGTCTAGGGCAGGGGTGGGCAAACTTTGCAACTTTAAGTCTGAAGGACTTCAGCTCCCAGTTCCTTCAGACTTAAAGTTGCAAAGTTTGCCCACCCCTGGTCTAGGGATACTAAGCATATTACTAGACATTTCACTATTTCAGGGGCTGGGGAAAATGTTCCAAAATGAAGACACCATTGCCATGAAGAGCTTCCTTTGACTGCAACACTGGCATGTGGAGAAGCCTCTGATGAGTGCAGCAATTGTCACACCTGTCACAATACCCTTGGGAAACCTTGATTCGGGCTTGGTAGGCCACTGGCTGCTGGAAAATCAGGTTCTGCAGAAAACTGCAGAATGTAACTTGGGTTACCTGTAGCGATTTCAGGCTAGGACTGGGAAGAAACATTTCCAAATATTCCTAAAACTACTGAAACCAGTTACAGGCAGTCCTCCACTTCCAACCACAATTGAGCCTAAAATGTCTCTTGCTAAATGGGATATTTGTTAAGTGAGTTTTGTCCCATTTTACAATCTTTCTTGCCACAGTCGTTGAGTGAATCACTGCAACTCTTAAGTTAATAACATAGTTGTTAAGCGCATCGGGCATACCCATTAACTTTGCTTGTTGCCAAGCATCCGAATTTTGATCACCTGACCATGGGGATCGTGCAATGGTCGTAAAAGTGAAAAATGGTCATAAGTCACTTTTTTCACTGCTGTTGTGACTTTGAACAGTCACTAAGTGAACTGTTGTTCATCGAGGATTACCTGTATTGGATGAACATGCTCCAGATGCTACATTAAGGTTCTTCCAAATGGTTGAAAAAAACCATTATTCCTGTTTTTTTTAAAAAGCTAAGAAAATACCTATCCAGACATACTGTTTAGTAGTTATAGCCTTAGAGCAGTGATGGCTAACCTTTTTTGGCTCGTGTGCCAAAAGCGGGGGGAGGGGGGGCGCAGGGGGGGCTGTGAATGGGCGTGCCACACCCTAATGCTATGTGCGTGACCCCCTGCTTTTGGCGTGCTTTTTTCATCCTCCCCAAGCTCCAGAGGCTTTCTAGGAGCTTCCCTGAAGCCTCCAGAGGGCGAAAAACGGCCTCAAAAGAAGGCCTAAATCAGCTGGCCAGAGCACACATGTGCACTGGAGCTGACAGGGCAACGCCTCGCATGCCCTAAGAAATGGTTCCGCGTGCCACCTGTGGAACCCATGCCATAGGTTCGCCATCACAGTCTTAAGAGTCAAGATAAGCAAAGGCATTTATTGGATGTTTTTGCTTGGAACTTAATTCTGACAAGATTTGTAGAATTTTGTCCAGCCATTGAAGGGTACTCTGTAATTGAATTTAAAAGAATTTTACAAAAATCTTCTTTCGATGCATTTTCCAAGTCTTCAGCATAAACAAAAAGATGAATTGAGGCATGAGTACTATAATTCCTAGTATCTCATTTCAAGAGCATTTCAGAAACACGCATAATCAATTTACACAATACTGCACAGCGCTACAATTAAAAATAAATAAATCCTGCCAACAGGAATACTTGCCGGTGAAGTTTGCCACCATAGAAAGGCTTGGTATGAAACGTAATACTTGCAGAATATCCCGTTTTTGCACAATTAACACTGACTTTCCCTCCCAGTTCTACCCAGGGGACTGTCAAAATCGATCGAGCATATGCACAAGGCAAGGAGAATGTGTATTCCTCTCCAAGTTCCAGAAGACTTAAAGTACCTGTGAGGGAGGAAAGAATAAATAAATATGAAATCCACATGAATTAAAAGCAACTCATGTCTTCCGTCCTTACATCACAAGATGTTGCAGAGGTTCATGCTGGGCCTCTATGCAGACCCTGCATTTTGCTATCATTCTCATTCTGTATTATCAGCCAGCTTTGGAATGCAAGATGTGGGGAGATTCCCCCCCCCCCCCTTAATCACTAAAATGCAAAAGAAAAAGTGGAGCTTGTCACCAACATTCAGAAACTCCGCCCCTCTAGACCATAGGTTTGGGAAACTTTTTTTTTTTTATGGTTTCCAAAACTGGGAAAAGTTTGAAAGCACCAAAGTAAGACCACCTCAACCTGGTGCCATGATGAACAGCAAACCCCACAATCTTCTTAGCCAGGGGGCAGGCAATTAATTTTCCCAAAAGGGAGGGCCAAACCAATAGGGCTGTTGTGGCCACTACTGTGGCCCAGGCAGGGACAGCCAAAGGATTGGATGTGGCCCACAGGCCATAACAGAAAGGATGTGGCCCACAGGCCATAGAACGACTAGGTCTGCTCTTAGCCATTATGGCGAATGGTTCTGCTGGGTTAGCATTATTAGCTCTGTAGTCCAATACATCTGGGGAACATCTTGCTTTTTGTGCAGTGATTTCTATTATTCCCACTCTCTTAAATTTACGCTTTTCTGAGGGGATAGTGAAGGCGGGATTAAAAAAAAACTAATTAAAAAATCTCATAAATATTGCCATATAGCTTCATATTACAAACGTGAGATGTGGAACGAAACTGGCGTTTTTCACTGCTAGTCTTGGGCTGGATAAGCATCAACCATCAAAGCTAATTATTTATAAATAATATTACAGATTCAGCAAAAGGGTTTATGAACCTAAGATGTGGCATGAATGGGAATGCACAAGCAGAAGAAAATGAAAAAAGAGACTGGATGAAACACACAACACATCGCTTGATTGGAGAGAAAAAAATCACATATGGAAATTAGGAAACCTGTGGAGACTGAAGCAACATTAATTATCTCTTCAATCATAAAATCTAAAAGTCATCTTGCTTCTAAAACAAAAACCTATACACCAGCTCTATTACACTTGTTATAATTCGCAAAACATTTCTCTTAACTCCTTCGTGATTTAGAGAAGCCTTTATTACAATTAATTAGCGGAGCAACTGTCTTTGTCTGCACTTACAAGGCACTTCATAGTTCATTTTTTAAAAATCTGACTTCTCTCAGACAAGGACAAAATGCATTGTTTGGCAGGATTCGTCATTTTGAGATGCAACTCAATCCAGTCTCTCTCCTTTTTTGATAGAATAAACAATTAAATTAACTACAAGAATGAGGTAGACATTATGGCCCAATTTCAGCAAATCATTCAGTAGAGCCTCCCTTGAGATCATAGTGGAAAATATGGCAAAATACGGATTGGACGATACTGGCGTTAGTTGAATTCAGAACAAACATACCCACACAAAAATATATAAAGGGAATCGTGTCAAGATAGAATGATTACAAGTAGTTCTCGTTTAGCAGAATGAGAGAAGCCACAAATGAGATCTGCAATTCCGTTGTTAAGTGAAGCAAAAATGCCCCTGTGCTTATAATCTTACTTCAGTTTTCCTTTGGATTATGGACCTGCAAAGGTCATAAATGAGAGGATTGATTGTAAAGTTACTTTTTCATTACTGCCGTACCTGTGGAATTTGTTACTAAAAGAAAAACTTTATAGAGCGTTTTATTCTCGGTCCTCATATATATAAACACCTTGAAGGAGAAATTAGTAAAGAGGGGGAAAAAATTCCTGTGAGGTAAAAATGAGGAGGGATAGCACAGAACAGTATTAAGATCAGAAGGGCTTTAATAAACTAAACAATGAAAAAATCCAGGAAGGTGAATTTCAACACAGAAAAAATGACGAGTCTTTCATATGGGAGGAAAAATTGAAAGGTGTGAGTTCAGGAAGTGGTGGATTACAAGCAAACAATAGTGTGACACAGCTGGGGGGGGGGAAGCAAATTCAGTCCTAGACTGCATCAACAGAAGGATTTAATCAAGAGAGGATACCATGTCTCTATTCTACATTGCTAAGAGCACATCTAGAACATCATGTTTAGTTCTTGGTGCTGCACCTTAGGAATTGACATTGTCAAACCAAGGTATGCCCAGAGGATTGGAACCAAGATGACAAAGGGCCTGGAAGGAAAAATGTGAGAGGTTGAGGTATTGTATGTGTTTATTCTGGAGAAGGGAAGACTGTGAGGAGACATAATAGCTGTACTCAAGTATATGAAGTGCCTTCACATAAAAGATATTGTAGATTTGTTCAGGGGCCTTTCGGGTAGATAGAAAAGAAATAATGAGTATAAATTAACACAGCAACAGATTACAACTAGTCATGAGGAAGAACTTTCTAGGGATAGGAGTTATTATTAAACAACAGACTGCCTTACAGGTGGCAATCTTTCTTTCACTTTAAGTATTTAACTAGTAGCTGCGTGGTGATTTGTTAGGGATGTTAGTGTTATTCCCATACTAGGCAGAGACCACACTAGATTATCTCCTAGGTCTCTTTCCAACTTTAACTCCCATATAGGTAGTCCTCGATGTACAATCATTTTTTATTGATTGAAATTGCAACAACACTTAAAAAGTGACTTATGGCCAGTTTTTACAGAACTGTTGCAGCATACCCATGATCAAGAGATCAATATTTGGACCCTTGGCAACTGGCTTGTATTTATGACCGTTGCACTGTCCCAGGGTCATGTGTTCACCATCTGTAACCTTCCCAACTGGCTTCCAACTAGCAAAGTCAAAAAGGGAAGCCAGATTCACTTAATAACCACATGATTCACCTAACAACTGTGGCAAAAAGGTCATAGAATGAGACAAAACTCACTTAACAAGTGCCCTGCTTAGCAACAGAAATTTTGGACTCAACTGTGGTCGTAAGTCAAGGACTACCAATAATTACCAGCCTGTTAACCAAGTCATTAGACTGGAACAGGCTGTGTCAAAGGATGAGCAATACACCACAGCTCGACGAATAATAATCTATTCTTTCTAAAATGAAGCTCTCCAGAGCTGTAGATCACAACTGTCCAAAGAGCGTAAGGAGCACTGCAACATTTCCCACTTACCTTCACCAACCATGGTTACTCCTATTGACATGCCCAGGAATTTACTTTTTGTCCAAACATGGGCGTTAACGCACATCTTTCTCTCCACACATTCAGCATAGAACCCTGAGACTGGAGGATGATGAGACACTTGTTCTGCGACAAATCGGACGGTGTAAGAGTCTGACTCTTCTTGAGGCTGGCTCTCTTCTGAAACAGGCACTTGCTCGGAGGCAGAATGAGATGAAGAGTTACTATTAGTGCCATTCAGTACATCGCTCTTCCCCATCTTCCACGAACAGTGAAATGTTTCCCCGATGATTGGATTGTATGGTTTTTTGGCAATTGCCCCTTTGCGTCCTTCGTGAAAGGAAGTGAGATAATACTCAACAAAACGGATCATCCTCTCCTCAGGACTTGTGCCATTGGAAATGGAAATGAACAGATCTGGATGGGACATGAAATCGGCATACATTTCCAACAAAGAGCGCTTCTCTAAAATAAAAGTGGGAAGAACCACCTACAACAAAAGAAAACAATATTACAGAAACATGCATAATGACTTTCTGATTTTCTTTTCTTTTTTTAGAGCGCCAACCAAGAGGGGGAGGGAGGGAGAGAAAGGCTTTAATGGAAGGCACAATGCATGACAGTTGTACATTTGTGGCTTTTAGTGTTTTGATATTTTCTCATACACCGTGCTTTTATGCTTCCACAAGACATTTAAAGGGGAGGGGAGGGGGAGTTGACTCAGCCTTCCATCCTTCTGAGGTCAGTAAAACAAGGACCCAGATTGTTGGGAACAATATGCTGACTCTGTAAACTGTGTACATAAGGCTGTAAAGCACTGTGAACTGGTATGCAATTTCAAGTGTTGAAGAAGAGGAGGAGGAGGAGGAGGGGGAGGGGGAGGAGGAGGAGGAGGAAAGTTTAAATTATCACTGTCCACTATATCTTTTTATACACTCTATTCTTGTAAGCAATTATTATTGCTTTGGCCTGGCTTGTATATATTTTACATATTTCATTGATCATGATCACATTTGTAATCCAAATTCATTTAGTCTTGACCCTACACCTTTGTGTTATGTCACACATGCTTCTTCCGCAACCCATTCCTGTTGCATTCAACTTATTTTTTTAAGTTTCTTTTGGTACGCCCAGCTTACCTCTAGGCCATAGCACATTCTTAGCTATTTATTGACAATGGAACACATGCTACCGACTGCTTTGCAACCAGCCTTTTCACATCTTAAAATTGATTTAGCTATCTTTCCCACTTTAAGAAATATTCTACCAAGGCACACAAAGTAACTGCTTCAGTTTTTTTCACTAAATACATATAATTTCCAATTGTTCACTCCATTTTCCCCATCAAACTCAACTACTTCAGTCTTGATACATTAACTTGCAGGCCCATAATGTTCACTCCATCACCCATTTTTAAGTTCATTGAAGATCATTTGGATTATGCTAAAAGAAACATGTTATCACTTGCATACACAGACATCCAAATCACTTCCAACATTTGCACGTGCATCTCCTTTATAGCCAAGGGGACATCACAACTCCTTGTCTCATTCCCTGTTCTACACTGAGTTGTTCATTAAGTTTCCAATTTAGTCTCACACCTGCTTTGGTTTCATCATCGCACGGTTTTTGTTGCATTCAGCAACTAACCTTAAACTTCACACCAAAATAGTCATACCAAATCTTCCATAATTCCTCTTAGCATATTGTTTTCTCTAAGTTGACAAACATACAATAAATTTACTTTCTCACATTCGTATGTTTAACAAGGACTTGTTGAAAACCAAACCTGACACTTTCTGCCTGGCACAAAGCCACACTGAATTTATTTTACTTAGTGACAATCAAAATTCTGCCAAATGGCTTTCCAGGCAGACTTAGCAAACTAATTGCTCTAGTGGTGTTATTCTGCTACTTTTTTTTTTTATAGAGGGAAAAGAACCACTTGTCTTCCCATCAACAGTTACAAATGTGCACACATGTGCACATGCATACACATACTAGAAAACTCACAAAATCATATCAACATATTAACATGTTTCCAGTTATGCCATCTACATCCGCAACATTGCTATTTTTAAAGATAGCAATGTTGCAGCATTGAAGCATTTTTAAAAAAATCATTTTTTGAGGACACTAAGGTTTTTCCAGCATTTATTTCAATTTAACTATTGGGATATATATTTCTTTCATTTCTTTGTCAATCTCTTTCTAGGATTTCCCATTTCAGTTTTATCCCAAATAATTTCATTCTTAATTCCATTCTATTAGCTTTGCTGGGGGGGCCTTTTTTAGCCCTTTTCCACACATCTGCAAAACTACAGTGATCCCTCGTTTTTCGCGGCTTCATGTTTCGTGGCTTCAGTGCTTCGCGGGTTTTTCAAAAATACAGAAAGAAAAATGCATCGGTAGGAGGCAAGCGCCCCCTAGTGCTTGCTTTAAACGATATCCACCAACTCAAGTTTCCTGTGCGAATCCTACTTTGCGGTTTTTCAGTTTTCGCGGAAGGTTCCGGTCCCCATTAACCGCGAAAAACGAGGGATCACTGTATTTTTTTTTAATTCCCATCAATATTTTTAATTTCCATCCTCTTTTAATTTTAATCAAGCCTTGCTCTAATCCAATTCTCTGGAACTATTTTTGTTTTATGCGCATTATACAGCAACCCTCACACTCTCCCACTTTCAGTCTTCATTCTCTCATGTGTATTTTTCTCATCAACAGTCTCTTTCAGCCTCTTGCTCCATCAAACATTCTTTTTCTTACTTCCCATTAGCATAACTTCACACATTTCTGTGAGGTGCCGAAACAAAATTCCTTTCATTCTGTTCCAAGCAGCTTTCACAGTTCTTTTTCCTTATTTCCTTATTCTTGAGAGAATAAACTACCTTTTAATTTTTTTTATACAGCTCTAGTACTTTACTTTCACTCTTTTTTCTTTTACTTCTTTCTTTTTCTCCTATACCAGGGGTCTGCAAAGTCGGCTCTTTTAAGACTGGTGGACTGGTGGACAGCATAGCTGGTTGGGGAATTCTGGGAGTTGAAGTCCACCAGTCTTAAAAGAGCCGACTTTGCAGACCCCTGTTTATACCAATCCCACCCACCCCCCGCCCAAGACAATCTTTTTCTGAAGATAAAAAGAAAATGACATCCCACATATTAAGGACTGGCTTTAGAAAATGTGCTATTTCGATTGTTGACTTCTAAGATGTCTTTAGGCTGTAAAATTAGAAAGATCTGTTTTGATTTATAGCAAGCTAAAGAAAGAAAGAAAGTATATGTGAATTTATATCTATACATGAATCTCTTTAAGTTTCATTTTATTTCTCTTGTTTCTCATGCTGTACTTTTGTTAATAAGCAAAAAAAATACAAGTTTTTCTGACTTACATTCTCAGAATCTTCCATTAGGAATCAAGTCAATCATGCTTTTTCATTCACTACTTTCCATGGATACATAGGAATAGATTTACGATTAACCACACAGGCAAAAACATTATGCAACTATCACAACACATGGACTCCTATATAGGCACCCACACAATCTAGATGACACCAATTCATACTTTCTGACAGACATCCTAATCCTTTTGTTCATAGTTAATCTTAAAGCATGCCCTCCTGCATCTATTCATCAACTCTCCTCCACAGCACCAGGCCATTTTCATTCTAATATATTACAGTTTTCCTTCAGTATCACAGACACACAGCATATCTTTCTTCCCCACCTCCATTTCATTCCTGAATTCATATTCTTTGCCATTTACTCCACTTACTTTCTAAGTTGCATTTTTTCATATGTCTCCGTAATCACCACATGAACCAATGCAACTTAATCAATTGATGCTTTGATATTTTTTTTAAAAAAATAGAGGAGGTTATCAGCCTGTGTAATATCCATGCAACTCCCAGCATTCTTTGCTAATGGCAAGGGCCACAAGGGTTAGTTTTGATACCTTTTGGTCAGTATTTCATAAGAGCAACCGAAGCTCAATTTTACCCCAATCAGACTCATAGTATTCTCAGGCACTTGGGGCTTGTAAGACTATCGTGTAAGTCAACAAGCTATTGCTGCATCTCATCCATTGGGAGGTACTTGCAATGTACTGACATACGAAAAGGATACAAGCAATAGCTAGCAGTGTGAATTATACAGTTACACCATGAACATGTCTTAAAAATTCACAAACCTAAAGAAGTTTCAAAAATAGAGCAAGCAGCTCGTTTCAGATCCATTAATGGGCAAATCCTAAACATCAAGTTTGAGGTCATGATTTTAATATGATGGTTGAATCCCAAGTCAGTTCTCTGAACGAATTCTAACAGGGCATGGCTAGGATAAACTCCGGTTTATAGGAGCACATTTCTCTGCTTTTAATACAGATCAGTATTTAGTAACTTACTCGTGTTAAGTCCATGCCAAGTTTGAGTTGAGAAAGAAGGTGCAAGATAACACTGCGCTGTTCTTCCACAGCTCCAAGGTCATCCTCTTTATTCTCACATGTGTCTTCCAACTCATCTTCTGGATTTATTTCCTCTGGTTCCTGGGATAGATTCCAAAAAAACATAAGGTATTTAAAATAATTTAGTATTCCAAACTATTTGTTGCCCTAACTCAGTACAGGCAACTTCTTAAATCCTACAAACAATACTTCTTTATTTAAACAACGAAAAATATCAAGCGCCATATGTATACATTCTTTTAGCCTACCTACAGATTAGGCTTTAGACTATAATAAGGTCCTATAATGGTTTGGGTTTTTTTTTTAGTACTGGCAATGCAACCAGTTCACATATTAAATTATGTTACAATATGGAATTTGCAGCAAACAATCTTTGCAGCAAACAATAATTAAATCTCTTCTGCACATAATCCCATAGAAGAAATTTAGATGTCATGCCTTCCAGAGGGAGCTGTTGCTGTAGGAGAAGTATCACTTTCTATTTCTTTTCCCTGCTGTTCTCTTTACACTCTCCCAACAAACACACAAACATCTAGATTCTATCACTTTACCACTCTACCGGGTTATCAGAATTTTTTCCACAATTCAAGCTCATTATTTATTCCCTTTTGTTTATATAACATGTGGCTTGGTTTCACTTCTGCATGTCATTTGTCACTAGACAAATGTGACGTTTCCTAAGGCCACAGTCCATGTGCAGATGTCATTGGATACTTCTATTACCTCAACAGCTATCCAGATGCCTTCTCAGCCATCTGAAGCTGAGAGCTGGCAATTATTCCAGCTGAGAGCTGGCTAAAGAAAACTCCCAAAATCACAAGACTACCTCTGATTTATTTTGGCCATGTTGTGTGTGCCACTTCATCGGAGAAGTCAACAATGCTAGGAATGGGTAAGTGGAACAAGAAGAAGGGGCAAGCAAAGAACACACTGGCTTGATAACGTCACAGCTGATACAAAAATGAACATTCAACAACTGAAAGAAACTGTGCTTGACAGGGTAGCACAGAGATCACTTGCCTATAAAGTCGGACATGACTGAAACGCTAAAACAACGTAATAGCACTCCTGCAGCTTTTGTCCTCATAAACTAAGTGCAAAGAAGAATATATAGCCACTTGTTGCTTTTCCATGGAATAGAATTATGACGGATGTTAATCACAACCACCCCATCTTTGCCAAGAGAAGAAACGGAGCAACTAAGTAAGCTGAAAGACATCTCTGTTCCTTAGTTATTTCTGTATTCTCACAACTGTCTTACATGGGATAAAAAGGAGAAATAATAGCCAAGGGAGTAGCCTGAAGAGAAGCTACAAGGAACTAACAGCAGCTACAAAATTAATACAATAAATCCTCTACTTTCATCCTCCCACAATAATTTATCTAACTTTTATTATTTATTTACAGTATACTTCTACTCCCCCTTCTCTTTGAAATGTTTACACGCTATGTTATTATCTGAAGCTGCATTCTCAGCTCTATTATGCTCATAAGTTAGGAATGTTTGAGTGTGGAGAATTCTCCTTCACTGAAGGAGAAGCTGGACATCAGGTCTTTTCCAGTGCAACTCTTCTAGGTGGTTGCAAATGCTATGAGACCATTTCGTGGATTATATTATATCACAAGCAGAAAGAAGCAAAAATGAGGGGGGGGAAATATAAACAGCAGCTATTAAAATGGAAACAGTTTCTCTATCTCCCTTCAAGTGCTGACATTTGTCGGTATTACCTGAGCAAAGTCATTAATATCCACTATTAAGAGTTCCACTGATTTATGTCTCGCAATAGAGAAAGGAAGGAATAATAACCTCCCTTGCTATATAAAGTTTACTCATAGGGAGTTTCTGAAAACAATTCCTGCAATAAACAGCCATGCCAAAAAGGTTTTTCTCC
Source organism: Rhabdophis nuchalis (assembly GCA_039707465.1). NCBI lineage: Eukaryota > Metazoa > Chordata > Lepidosauria > Squamata > Natricidae > Rhabdophis > Rhabdophis nuchalis. The sequence goes on from CM077643.1 coordinate 158,413,810, forward strand.
ATCTACCATGTATATAGTTGCCTCAATAACCTAGCATTTTAGAACCACCTAGTATTTTAGGGCATCCTTTCAATTTGCCTTTAATAAAAATGTAGTGATGGAATGTGATCTCCCAAGCTCATTAATATTACAAAATATCCCTTTATCTAGGTCAAGCAAGGCAAATTACTGTTAAATTCCTCTGGAAGTTCTCGATTTGCATTCCTTGAAAGTTTTCAGGTTTAACCCACATATTACTTTAAAACAATATATAACTACAGTAATTAAGGTTTCACTAACGTTCACTTGTCCCAATATTCAGCAACATTTATTGCTTAAAAGAATAGTAAAAAGTAAGAAACAATACTTAATTTAAGTTTAAACTCTAGTCAAACAGAGTCTGTTCTTTTCTCGATAATTCTAACTATAGTTGAATGTCCCAAGAGCGGTTCTTTTCTTTAAAACAAAACAGGAAAAAACCAAACCACAATGTAGAGCTAAGGGTTTTAAAGCTTACCCTGGTTAGCTGAACAGATTCGGAACTGGACTGTTCTTGTCTGACTGATTCTGGCTTCGTTTGATCTGAAGGGAAATTCTGATCAGCTCCATTTTTGAAGTGATTTGGCAAAGAAATCTTTGGTTCCAACCAGCTGATTGTTGTTCCTGAAGGAAGAGAGACCTTACGCTGAAATTTGCTCATATTTGAGGAATTGAAGCTTTTCCTAAAATTGCTTCTGCCATTCAACAGTGTCACACCCTCTGTTCTAAAACACTAGAAGCAATTAAAAACTTGCTCTGCAGCAATAAGAAAGCAGGTGGATGCAAAATAGAACCACCTTCTCATTCTCTTCTCATTAGAATGAGGCTTATGACTGGGCAATGATGACACGGAACGTGTTCCCGACTAGAAGGAGATGGGGTTATGAAAGATGTAATCAGACACTAGATAAAGAACCCAGTAAGACTAGATTGTTATATAATATTGTTAAGACATGTTGCTGAATCAACAATGTAGGCATTCCATTAAAATCGGGAGAAGAAAATTTAAACAAAATTGAACAATGCAAGTTTAAGTTTAAAAGAATGTCACCATGGTCTGCTCTGTTATATAAATTACAGCTGCTTGAAAATAAAAACTTTGCAATGATGCTGGTATCTCCAATTACCTCTCCACCCCCAGTCAGTCTTCCTGAATGGATACATTTCCTTATCAATAATGAAAATGTTCCATTCTGTTCTCAAACGCGAGTGTTTGCAGAAACTAATAAATCCTGTTTAAAAGAAGCACATATATACACTTGAATAAAGGAACATTTGGGTTCAGACACTACTGATACCCTGGTATATCTTCAGCTTATAGTGCTAGATTTATCAGCTTATTCACACAAAAAAGCAACTTGAAAAAAATGCACTTTACAGTAGTGCTTATCTGGATAGGCTGAACATATTTGTATACAGTACTTAAACTTCAAACCAACTTCAGTGACGTCTCTCAGGAATCCTAAATATTGGAGGAGTGTGTATCTCCTACTTTGCATATAAATCCCTATGCTTACCACTTTGCATAATAATCATATTTCTATTTGGTGGGCATTGTTTTAATTCTTTTATTTTTATATAGGCATATTAAAAACTTCTAAAGCATAGAAAAGAGACACAAATTCAGGTTGCATTCAGTCGTATAAATTAAATGTGTTCTTGAAAAAGGAACATCTTCAGAGAACTGGGATCCTAAGACCATCCCCGGCTAATTATGGCCTGATTTACAGATTGCATTAAGTCATGGTTGGTTTAACTACTATTAACTGAATAAGCCATAATGGCTGGTTTGCATAACTGATCTTTATTATATGACTTAATGCCACACAGGTAACATACCCTTTACCCACTTAAGAGGAAAAAGCAAAATCAGTTATAAATAAGCTACTCATGCTTTGATATTCTAGTCCCAACTATATACAAGACTATATAGGCAAAGCTGTATACTACCCCATTCTGTTGAAGGCCGAGTTCTTGAAGGACACATTTTAAAAATATTTGTCTTAAATACCACTATACCATATGTTGATTTCCAGCCATGTGTAAATACCCCACAACATGTAATCAAAACAGCAATATAATCCAAAGGCACCAAGGACATTAATCACTGTGCCAAATGGTTGTAACTGACATACTAGACAAGGACTCCTAGTTACAGCTTCTACCTATTTATCTAGCAATAATAGTGAGCCTCTGAGGCCTCCCAAGTTGTAGACTAGTCCTTCAGTAAGACTGCTATTCTTCCCCAGTTACCACTGGAATAGAGCGCCAAATGGTTAAAGGATAAATAGAAACCCAAGCCTTGCTGGAATTAAACTTTTCCCATCCAAATCCTTATAGCCGCAGGGACTAAGCAAGAACCTCCACTTCATCACCAATTTAGTTGGGAGTGTCAAAATATATTTGGGTATCATCAGTGCAACTAAGATCAACTCATCCCACACTGAAATATGGTTTCTCTTGGTAGCTCCCTGTAAATGTAAAGCAGCAAAGGGGTGAGAGAAGAACCCTGTAGTATCCTGTATTGGAGCAACCACCAGAAGATCATAGAAAATCTCTGAGAAGACCAGGAAGGGTCGTTATCCAGATTATACAGCAGTGCTGTCAATGGGCTTGTTGTCCCATACCCAGGTCTGAACTCTGGCTGAAAAGATCTAGATCAGAGATGGCGAACCTATGGCACGGGTGCCATAGGCGGCATGCGGAATCATTTCTTAGGGCAAGCGAGGCATTGCCCTGTCAGCTCCAGCGCGCATGTGTGTGCTGGCCAACTGATTTAGGCCTTCTTTTGAGGCCGTTTTTCGCCCTCTGGAGGCTTCAGGGAAGCTCCCGAAGCCTCTGGAGGTGGGGGGGGGGGAAGCTTCTGGAGCCTGGGGAGGGCGAAAAAAGCACGGCAAAAGCAGGGGTCGCGTACATAGCATTATGGGTGTGGCACGCCCATGCACGATCCCCCCTGCACTTCCCCCGCTTTCGGCACGCGAGCCAAAAAAGGTTAGCCATCACTGATCTAGATAATTCTTCTCCTTCAATGCCATAGAGTCAGGTGCAGATACTAAGGATGAAATCATACTTATTGTGCTACAAGGACTTCAGAGATAGACATGTCAATAATTATACATAAGGAAGTATTACACCATTCCCTACTAGGGGGAAATGGCTGGACTTCAAATAAAGGCTGCAAATTTTGAAACGTGTTCCATATTATCTCTTATACAGCCTTTCCACTCAAGGATGCAGAATTCAGGATTTTATCCCCTGGAGGTTAAATTTGGAATCACAAATTCAATTCATGAATCATAAATATTACAGGATTCTGAACAAAATTGTGTAACTAAATTATGAGTCATTGGCTCCGCACCCTTTACATAAGCCTATTAGAAAACAAAGTATCACCAGAGAGAGTGGATAATTTCTAAGTTATCAAATCCTAGTGAATTGCTAAAGCATGTCTTGTTTGACAGGCTTTACTTGAGGAAACAGCAAATTTAGCAGTTGAAAATATGCCTGCTATGAAGAGTGCTTTATGCAATCAATGAGATTAATGGGTCTGCTAAATAAATTCTGCTTCAGAAATTTTTCCCCATTCATTTAAAAAAAGGTTTGCGTATATGGTAATTCTAGTGTGATCTGACATGATTTAATGTGATCTGTCTTTAGGAATAAGCAGTGTATGCAAAACTTTGACCATAAAGTCAGAGACAAATTACAGAACAAAGATAAAAACATTACAGCTATTACAGTTTTAGCAAATGACTGCTTGAACAATTAGTTTAAGGCGTGCATTTTTTGTATTATCAGTACTGCTCTCTATAAATACTGTCTGAAACAGACATTCTCTCCAACTACAAGTCCGAATGACACTGAGAGTAAATGTCCACCTTCTGAAGAAGAATACACCACAGCAGTGTATTGCTCAGAGCAGGGATGTCAAACTCGATTTCATTGAGGGCTGCATCCGGATTGTGTTTGACCTCGGGGAGGCTGGGCTGGTATGGGCGTTGCCAACTCGACATCACTTGTGTCGTCGCACCTGTGGTGGCCCGAATGCTCTGTCAGAGAAAACAGAGCTTGGGAGGGCCACAGGCAGCCCTCCTAGCTCCATTTTTGCTGGCAGAGGCACTGCAGGCCGGTCCTTTGCTATCTCTAGGGCGGCCCTGTGGGCCAGATCTAAGTACCCTGCAAGCTGGATTAGGCCCCTGGGCCTTGAGTTTGACACCCTTGGCTTAGAGGTTTCCAGAAAAATAAAATAAAATGCACAACTTCTGTTTTTAACCTTTTTATTCAAACAGAGCAAAGAGAGTAAGTAACTCACCAGTAGATAAGGATCCCTTTTGTTGTGATGCATGCTGCAGCTGGAGAATGTGAAAACAATCATTTAAACAATTCATTGTTGCCATGGAGGTTGCCTTGAGCATCAGTAGGTCCTGGTCTAAGGAGGAAAGATGACCGGAGGCAGGAAGGCATTCAATACTTCTTACCAAATCTCTCTGCTGTCCTTCAGCTTGAGACATCTTCTGCAGTTAATCAAGGCACAAAGGTTTTACAATGTTGTTAACATGAAACTTCAGGAAAACCTTTTTTTAAAAAAAACTTAAAACACGTCCTTGGTCAAAATGGCGTTTTATGAAAACAGCATTCCTTATAGTTTAGTCAAACATGACTGTTCCTTACAAGGATTATAAAAATCTGTAATTTGCTCTCTAGCAAAGAAATAGGTGTCACTACAATAACTGACAACTTATTTGCTAGTCTTCATAATTATGAATAAGAATTGATAACAAAGAGAAGAATCAGTTAAAGGTAAAATCCAAAACCATTCAATTGCTTAGCCTCAGTGATCAGCACCCAAGTTCACTGCTTCTCAGTATAATATATTTCCTTGGTCTTTGATTCTTACCTAAGATTTCAAAGTTCTAACAAGTTCTCAGATTTTATACTACATATTGTATATACATTAATTATAATTGTCTTATATTTTGCATTTGAATCTATTTTCCATTTCAAAGGAAGGAATTTTCTGCAAATGTGATAGGTGGTTTGTTTTTTTCCTGAAACAGAGAGAGTCATCCAAGTGCAAAAAATAACACTTTAAAGAAGTACGGGCATCTAGAATTTTGCTACATAGTCAAAATCCAGCACAAGTACTTTGTGTATTACTTCAATATTATATATGTATGAATATTATATTATCTCTTGCATCTGAGAAACCAAGGGTTTGAATCAACTCCAAATCAATAAAAGAAGCAGGACTCCAACACAGCTTATTAGAAATGCTAATGCCAACATTTTTCCAGAACTTAAGATTGTTGTTTTTCCCACTCTTATATCCAGGCACCATATATGCATATTTTCATTAGTTTGTCTTCAACTTTCTGAGAGTTCTCAAACATGATTCTTAAAGTTTGCCTTCATTGAAGAGATATAAGAAAAAGTAAAGGAATAATGTTCTACATTTGGTAACCTCCAATATTTGGACGTGAGGGACGTGGTGGCCCAGACACTGAGCCTGTCAAGCAGAAAGGTCGACAGTTTGGGGTTCAAATCCCTAGTGCCGCATAACGGAGTGAACTCCCTTTGCTTGTCCCAGCTTCTGCCAACCTAACAGTTCGAAACCATGTAAAAATGCAAGTAGAAAAAACGGAACCATCTATGGTGGGAAGGTAACAGCGTTCCGTGCACCTTCAGCATTTAGTCATGCTGGCCACATGACCACGGAGACATCTTCAGACAGCACTGGATCTTTGGTTTTGAAACAGAGATGAGCACCGCCCCCTAGAGTCGGGAATGACTAGCACATATGTGGAAGGGGAACTTTTACCTTTAATATTTCACTAGATTTTAAAGTATTTGATTACAGATGAGTCCATTGAACGTTTCTGGCTGAATTTGAGATTAGCTTTCATGCAAATAGAAGATTTTGTGTTCTCTTACACCTGGTAGACATGCTCTTTTTCTCCCCTACTTAAAGTCTTTTACAATGCCAAATAAGTTCATTTTCCATCCATGCTGAATCAAATATTAACCCCAGTCAGCTTTCAATCAGTATTTGGATTCTGCTTCTAATTCTACTGCCAAGCTCTAGTACATTAAGTAATGGCAGCATTTAGCAATGTTGAGATGTAAATGCATGCATAGATCATGCTGAAAGAGAATGGCAGATGAGATGTATAGAAGGATAATGAGAAAAGTCAGTGGACCAAAGAAGAGAAAAAGAAAAGAGTAGATGAGGTCAACTGGGCATTTTGGGGCTTCTATCTAGGCCTACGAAATCAAGAAACATAGTGACTACACTGTACCTGACTTTCACCCATTGCTAACTAACATCTATAATGAAAGAGGAAAACTGAATGCAGGGGTGCAGAGTTCTCACAACTTTAGTTTTTAGTTTGCATACAGCACTGTCCAAAATTACTGCATTTGATGTTTTATACATCAACCCTTTAGTTCTCACAAGTCAAAATTTGTTTTAATGCAACGGGAAATAAGCAGTAGAAACACACGTTTACAAACTGCCCTAGTCAGTTACAACAGTAACTCAAGATATAATGAAAAGCAATCTCTAACTAATGTACGCTGATGTACAAGATGTACAAAATAGTTAGTAAGTCATTCATGCCTGTGCTACAGATTTTTGCCAAGTCACTAGTTCAAACGTTTTATTAACAGTATAGTTTTAGAAAAAAATATTGCAAGCAGTGATGGGTTCCCGATTCCATTGCAACCGATATGGTGCTAAGGGGCCCAGCATTCTCCACATGAATGCACACAGGTGCGCAACACGCGCATGAGTCATACCCTGCAGCGACGTCTCAGCTTGGCGCTGAAGAGTTTAAAGACAGGTAAGCACGATGGGTGGGCCCTCTGGAGCACCATACCGGAATGGTATCCAATGCTCTGGGCAGGCACCGGTACACCCAAACCGGGGCGTACCACCTGCAACCCACCGCTGGTTACAAGAAAGCAGCTTCTAAATAAGCAAATAGTAGGCAAAATATTCCTTGATATATTTTAAATATTAAATATTCCTTGGTATGTTTCAACAACCAACCAAATTGCTGGAAGATGGGCTGCATATAAATTTAATGAATTAGTAACAGTACTAGCACAGGAATGACATAGAGGGAAATGTGTACTTTTTTTAACATGCAACTACAGTACGCAAGTAGAAATATTCAACCTAAGAGGACATGTGCTATATCTGTGCATCCTGTGGTATTCCAATCTGAATTACAACTATGAGAATGCGTTTTTTCTTAAGACAATCAGTGCACATTATATAAAAAAGTGCAAGCCTCAATAAGTTCTCAAAACTGATAGGGTCTCAGTGTTTTTCCACAAAAATAATTGTGGTTTTTAAGAAGGCACGGGTGGCTATTCACCTTCTAAAGGCAAGCCATTCTTCCAAGGGAATCAAGAAAAAACGAAGATCCATACCAACCTCTCGTACATCGATTAAATGATCTGGCTGCAGAATGGGAATTCTCTTCCCAGCTGGCAACTTGTGATGGCCAACACTGAAAAAGGAAGCTGCATTTTGGCTTGGTCTTCTCTGCATACCAGGAGAGCCACTTCCTTGAGAGGCGAGAGAGAAGCTGCGAGATTTCAGAGGAGGATTGTTCTGGTGAACAAACATATGTATTAGGAGATTTTTTGAAAACTAATTGTTTAAATGTCCATCCTTCTAACTCACCCATATTTTATTAAGTATTTAAATATTCCCTTATTAAACTGCTTCTAAATTCTTGATAATATATTGTAATGCAATTATTAATACAGGAGCATGTTTAAAGGTAGCTTCTCAGGTTTAAAGGTAGCTTCTATCCATGGGCTGTGAGACTTTTAAATTCAACCGCAATCACTCCATGCACATGATAGTTTTTTCTTTTCTCTCTTTTTTGTTTCTGTTATAATTTTGCACCAGTGAAGTTAAAACCAATTTCATTGTAATTTTTACAATGACAATAAAGATTATTATTATTATTTATTATTATTATTATTTATTATTATTATTATTATTATTATTATTATTATTATTATTATTATTATTATTATTATTATTATTATTATTATTATTATTATTATTATTATTATTATTATTATTAAATATTTTGGGAGAGGGACTATGGCCCCAGACCCAGCATTGCATGGAAGACAATGTACAGTATTACAGGATGGTCATTTAAATGCTTGTGTTTCACTTTTCATATAGTAAAATCTGATTAATCCTAGATAAGCTCTACAATGAAGCAGAGGGCAGGAGATACGGTTCTTTTTGCAGAAATTCAATTTTTTTTAGCACTCAAGGTTGCAAGATATACTTGGAAAATTCTTAAGCATAAGTTGACGCTCTATCTGTCTTTATGTGAAAAACTGATAGTCTGAAATAACTGAATGTAAAAGTAGCTGTTGTTTCTTTTTAATACTTGCCCAAAAAAGTTAATAACATTCTAGTGCAGCATATTGTTGGGGGTGTTACTTGGAACCCTGATATTATTATTTAATTAACCTGAACCTGAATAAAAACATTCAGGGTAGTCTAAATATATTCAGTTCAAGCATTTTTTATTTCTCAGTTTAGATCAGATGTTTTAGCTATTTTTGAAATTCCCAATTACTTAATTGGTGGAAAGTATCTTAGATGAATTTAAACTCATAGTTAATTTGCAAGAATTTTGAAGTCAGAATTAGAATAACCTATTAAGACAAATAAAATTTAAAACTGTAAATGTTTAAAAGAATGTAAAATGAATTTATGTTAAAAATAGATTAATTCATCAAAATATTTTTGTTGAATCTCAGCATATTGATTTTAATTTCCTGTGCACCGCCCTGGGTCCATTTCAATGGAGAAGGGCGGTTCTATAAATCTAAATAAATTAAATTAAATAAATTAATATATTAACAGTTATAAATCTTTTTATCCTGAAAATAATAAATTTGAAGATAATGTATACATATTAAATCTACAGTTAATATACTATTTTTTATCATTGTTAATATTGTTTGGAGAAGACAAGTAAAGTCTAAAAATGACAATGCAGTATTGAACTATATACCCAAAACATGGAACTTTATAAATTTATAAAGAATTTGGGACATACCAAACTTACAGTGCAGCTAAAAAGAGAAATTCAGATGATTGCAAAGGAATAAACTCTAGAGTTTAAATATTGGACTAAAGTAATACATTCTCTCTCATCTTTGAATTAACAAAATAAAAAGACTAATCAGTATGATCCTATGAATAAGATTTAGTTATCTGCTTAAAATGGATTAGCTTTTACTTATTAATAGTAAATAATTTTAGGGTATTGCCTTTGTTTTGCTGTTTCTTTTTCATACTTTTGTTTTTATTTTGCACTTTGTCTTTTTTGCACATTATATAAAAAAAATGAAAATAAAAACATGAACGTGTGGAATGGGGGAAACTTCTTCCATAGACTGAATCTGTCTTAGTAATTTTATTTTGGTAAAGATATAACACTATGTCAAAACAAGTATTCTTTTCCAGATGGCTGGCTAATGATAATGCTTAAAGCTTAAAGCCAGATTCCACTGTTTATGAGCAACTGAAAGAGGACATGATAAGCTTAATTTTGCAATCTAGAAAAGTGGTTTATCAGTTATGCTGCAGAAACACATTTAGGAACTGCAAGATACAGAGAATTCATTTTATTTGATGAATAACTTAATAGAACTCCTCAATATGTTACAAAACTCCATTTGAGATTTACAGAGCTACCCCAGCCACTTTTACACATGCCAGCTGCTGACTCACAACAACTGCACAATTAACTGAGCATTAACCAGGATAGTCAATGCTATCAGATAAATACTCAAGATAAATACTATCCACCTTTTTCATTTCTGCAAGAGCAAACACATTCACAACCCATGGTCATTCTGGAACAAATCACACTGCATTCAATACACTTTACTCCCAGACATTAACACAGGATTGTGGCTTTTAATTTTACTAAGTGAAAACAGATCCAAGACTTCCCAACTGCTCCAAGAGACAATTATACATCAGATAAGTTAAAACAATTAGAAAATTACAGAGGCTCATATAAATTGATCAGAGTAAGAGGCCAATTTATAAAAGGACTTCTGGGGGTGCATCTAGCTGCTTTGATCCTCTCTTTGGATATGCTGTAAGCAACATAGAAAATCTTTCAAAACATGACTTTCATCAATGTTTCATCTAAACTTCAAATAATAGTGTAATATTTATTGCTTTTTTTAAAATCCAAGGACTATAATTTCCTGAGACTTCTTGGATCAGTTCCTATAAAGATAAAAGTAACGATGTGCACATGTAGGTTTTTTTGTAATGACATTCTGTTTGTCCAAAATAACTGGAATCTTTTGCTTTAAATAGTTTTGTTAAATTGTATATTTTTTTGGGATAAAACTTTAGATGCACATTAAAGGAAAGAGGAACTTGTAAGTCAGCTACAAGAAGTTTGCCCCTTAATTTGTAGAACTGTTTTTTCAAATTAAATTAAAACGAATTGATCTTGACTTTATTGTTGTTCTCTATCGGGTTTTCTTTTCTTTGGTAAATGTAAGTAGGACCTGTTGGTCTATTGGTCGACATGGTTTGTAGACATTATACATTCTTTTTTCTGCATGACTTACAGTGTTTGTTACGGACAATACCTTTCCAATTGCTTCAGTGTGGTGTTGTGTGCATATCTGAAGCCTGCTGACCCAATGCTGTCTTTCTTTGGCATCCGTAGCTGAATAAAAAGCAAAAGGAGAAGAATTTTCACAATACAGTTTCCATTCCAATTACACTGAAAGATTCTAGCTTCCCAAAAATGGACAAATGAAGTTCCCCACCATCATCATAGCAGAAGGACTGGCTATTTCCACCTCTCCTAAAAACTTTTTTCCAGAAGAACGTGAAAAACTCCTAAACAGCAAACAAATTATGCTGGAGAGTGCCAGAGGGGAAAAAACGTGATGAAAATCACTGAATAAATCTACTTTTTGCTAGCAGCAACATTCATAAGTAAAATTCTGCTCAAGGGAAACTAAACTGGAAAAATTTAATGACAGACTCAATCTCAATGGGTACAGCCTCAAAAGATACAGGGAGGATTTGCCAAAACACAAGTAAATAACAACAATAAGAGCTAATAACAAAAAGCCTTTAAAAAATGCCTTTAACATTGCATTCATTTTCAGATGACGGAACAAAAAGTAATGCACCTAACAAAAACAAATGTGAACACTAAACTTTATAATAATTTTACACAAGCTGGCCAGTGTTTACAAAGGTCTGGGTGCAGATATCTTCAAACTATTTTGAAGCAACCACTGTGTTGTTTTATATATAAAACCTACATTCTTATGTTTCTCACAAATCTCTCTTGCTGAATTATGAATTAGTTCAGTTAAATAAATACCTGGATTTTCTATAACATGCCTGCTTCTCTCTCTTTCTTTATATTAACAAATACCCTGTCTGAAGTCAGACAGAATGAAAGCAAAGGCCAGTCCAGTTAGTCCTTGACTTACAACAGTTTGTTCAGTGACCGTTTAAAGTTACAACAGCACTGAAAAACCTACGACCTTTTTTCATAATTATGACCTTGGCTGCATCTCCATGATCATGTGATCAACATTCAGATGCTTGGCAAGTGATTCATATTTATGACCTTTGCTGTGTCCTAGGATCATTTGATCCCTTTTGCGAATTTCCGACAAGCAAAGTTAATGGGGATGCCAAATTCACTTAACAAACCAGGTTAGTAACATATGAACTGCAGTATTTCACTTAACAACTGTGGCAAGAAAAATCATCAAATTTGGAAAAACTCACTTAACAAATGTCTCGCTTAACAACAGAAATTTTGGGCTCAACTGAGGTTGTAAGTCGAGGACTACCTTCGCAGACCACAAACCAAAGAAGTAGGATTTCATCCTAGTGAACAAGTAGCAATGGAACTATATAAAAACAACCTGTACCTCTCAGTTTATACTGTTCTCCACTGGCAGCGTTCACTGTAAAAGTATGAGAATCTTCATCACTAGGCGATATCACAGCTCCAGCCAGCTGCAAGGTACCTCTAGGTTTCTGGTTTCTGGACTGTTCAGTCACAAAATACTCTAGGAGGCCAGCTTCATTGTTTAAGACAAAATACCTGTAAATGGTGAAGGAAAAGCAAATTCAAAAATCCCCCCACTTTTTCAAACTTTCAAACTTGAGCCCTTTTCAGTTAATATGCCTACATATAGATCTCAATCCAGGAGGCTGCAATCCTCTCCTACTAGCCATTATCTGCACAGACAGCTCTTGAAAAGCCCTGAATTCTTTGATGTGAGCTGGAAGCTGAATAGTGAAAGGCTGCAGTTCCTTTGGAAGAACCCATGTTGTCCAGCTGTTTGGTGACATTACCAAACAATTCAGAGAGAGGAAGGATGCTTGCTGTTTGTCTAGTGTTAGGGCCAGCTTCATTACAACCCAAGCCAATGCTTTTTGAATCTCTCAAGATGGGTGGACTTCAACTCCAGGAATTTCCCCAGACAGGATGGGAAATGGGGAATTCTGGGAGTTGAAGTCCACACATCTTAAAATTGACAGGTTCAAAAAACACTGAACCGATCTAAACAGAAATAATACACAGCCTGGATCTTGACTTAATTCCTTCTTGGAGGAACCTAACTCACTCCCAATTTATTTATTTATTGTTTAGAGAGAGTTAAGTGGAAGTATGGAATATATTTTATAGACAAAGGTAATTAATTTTTAACTATTTCTGCCTCTCATCTCAGCCATTTGTGCCCAGTGACATTTTTGCCAGAACATGGGGAAATAATCTGTGAAAGGTGGCATTGGGAACTGTACAGGGAGGGGACCGAATGAGAAAAAGCTGCCTTCTGCCATTCTTTCATCTTCCACTGGAGGATGGAAAAATGTGGAGTCAGCCTTTGGGATTAAGCAGGTGAGCTTTCTGTTTTCTGCAATGTTTGCATAATGCCCCTGGAAAAACAGCAGGGAAGCAAATGATGAAGCAATACATCAAAACTAACCAAAGACATTGTAAGACAACTCTCAAACATGAACCCAAGGATGAAAATATTTGGAATATATAAACAAATTAAAATGGCCTGTAAGCAAAAAGAGGCCTGGATTCAGTTTTGAAGCTTTTATTAAAGCCAACACAGTTATAAAAAGCCAACACAGTTCTAGGCTGCGTAAATAGAGGGATAGAATCAAGATCACGTGAAGTATTAATACCACTTTATAATGCCTTGGTAAGGCCACACTTGGAATACTGCATTCAATTTTGGTCACCACGATGTAGAAAAGATGTGGAGACTCTAGAAAGAGTGCAGAGAAGAGCAACAAAGATGATTAGGGGACTGGAGACTAAAACATATGAAGAACGGTTGCAGGAGCTGGGTATGTCTAGTTTAATGAAAAGAAGGACTAGGGGAGACATGACAGCAGTGTTCCAGTATCTCAGGGGTTGCCACAAAGAAGAGGGAGTCAAACTATTCTCCAAGGCACCTGAGGGTAGAACAAGAAGCAATGGGTGGAAACTAATCAAGGAGAGAAGCAACTTAGAACTGAGGAGAAATTTCCTGACGGTTAGAACAATTAAACAGTGGAACAACTTGCCTCCAGAAGTTGTGAATGCCCCAACACTGCAAGTCTTTAAGAAGATGTTGGATAGCCATTTGTCTGAAACGGTATAGGGCTTCCTGCCCAGGCAGGAGGTTGGACTAGATGACCTCCAAGGTCCTTTCCAACTCTGCTATTGTATTGTATTGTATTATCGCTGAGGCCTCTGCTGAAAGACTTCAAAAACCCATAAAGCTGAAAAGCGTGGTGTGGCTTGCCATTCAGACTCATCAGCCAGACCAAAGCAATGTTCCTGGGTACATGGCCAGCTGAAGCTGGGAAGTTTTAGTAGGGGAGCCTTCCTAACACATACAGGAAAAATTCATACATATATATATCAAATATGTATGTTGCCTGACTCCCAAAGGCTGTGTACATGTTCAGAGGCATTTCATCTTTTCATTTCTTAAATGGGATTTTGCATATTGTCAGAGATTTTTATCCTTAGATTGAAAAGCTCTTGATATAAACAGAAGTTGGAACTACAGAGGTCATAAAGAATCAGGAGGCATGGCTACTAATATATCCCCATTTCTTAGCTGAGGTTTTTAAATAACAAAGAAGCAACGAAGACACCAATAAGTAGCAATAGCACTTAAGACTTATATATCAGCATTTTGCCCCCAACAATCTGGGTCCTCGTTTTACCCACTTTGGAAGGGCGGAAGGCTGAGTCAAGCTTGAGCCTGATGAGATTTGAACTCCAAATTGCAGGCAACTAGCAGTCAGCAGAAGTAGTCTGCAGTACTGCACTCTAACCACAGTGCCACCACAGCTCATAAGTAGAAGTAACATTCCAAACTTTTCCCTAATGTGACCTAACTTGCAATTGCTGATTGAAAGAAATCCTTATTTTAGTAACAGCGAGCCATACGATATGGCAAATGTATTGGGCACTTTTGACTAAGCAAATGATGCTGGGCTTATTATTGTTGTGATAATGGAACAATGTTTTTTAGCTTCAGTGGACAAATGAGAGGACTGACAATGTCACATATTGCTCCAAATAAAACCTATGCTAAGGAAACATGTTTTATTTAAGAAGATTCCATTTTATTACAACGGCAGTGCCTCTAAGATCAAGATACTTGCTACTCCATTTAGAAGCTATTTAGAAGCTAAAGATGCAATGGTTTGATATTGGCATAGTTTAATCACTGCAGAACCAATTGTAAATGACTCTCCGTAGCTGAACAAGGCTATGCAAGCCCTGAGATTTCAAAGCATAGCTCCTAGACTGAAGAATCAATTTACATTGCAAATATTAGGAACAGGTGGAATAGGGATCCCTAATGTTCAACAAACCGAACTCAAAGCATGAGGTGGGGAGGGGGATAGACTGAAGTAAAAACATGGTGTTTTTTTCTTGTTTAAGGCCATGCTTCAGAGAGTATTTCAAAGAGAATAAGCAGTCCCAGGATAATGTATATCATAACAATGTTTTTTATTGTAGAAGGAAAGACAAAAGAGGAAGATAAGCAAGAGCAAAAACGTAGCTTCCCCAAACTTTTGCAAACTTTAAAAAATACAAGTGTTCAGATCTTATTTTCAAATTCACAAAAATATTCACTAGAAAAAAGACAGTTGTAACTGTGTCATACTAAGACTGCAAATTCCTACACACAGTCCTACTACATATTAGGAATTAAACTACAGAACAAAACCATGAAATCATGTTTCTGAATAAACATGTAGCAGATAAAATTTTAGTGTAATTATACTTTCAGAAATCTCCAAATATGAGCTCCAATCTTTTAAAATCTTGTTAACATTATGACTAATCTAAAGTCAATATTGCATTCAAAATCATCTTTCTGTTGCTTATAATAGAAACCGTGCTATACCCTCCATGTTCAAATGTATTTCATAGCTGTATTTTTCTTTGCATTATCTCTTGAAGGGTAAAATACACAAAAGCCTTCTGGTTCAATTAAAAATTTACTATTCAGGAAATCCAATACATGCACTAAAACAAAAGATTATTGCTAAAACAATTCTTCATTCATATATTATTTTCTAAAACAATCAGATTATTATTAACAATTGCTGCCTCATGAATAAAGCTATTCCATCTGAAATAGTGATGTTTTGGAAAATCAAACTTACCGGTACTGCCAGCCTGTTACAAGATTTGTATATTTCATTAAATAGCCAGAAATGTTTTCCATGTGATCACTGTGGCAAATATAAGAACAGAGTTCATCAGCTATAGGCAAATAACAACAATTAAAATATCTCACATAGATGTTGCGTAATTTCATATTTGAAATAAGTAATAGAAGAGACTTCGTAACTCAGCACAAATGTCAAACGACTTTTAAAACAGAAATCCCTGCAAGCTCTTGCTCCTTGTTTGTCTTTGCAGAATTGATTTAGAATTGAGATGCTTTAAATAATCTACCAATCTGAAAACTGGGACCCACATTACTGATGCATAAACTTCTGGAATCAGTAATAAATTATTGGACACCTCTTGTTTATAAAGCTTCAATATTAAAGATTAAATTACTAAATACCCTTCAGCTTTCTAACCTTAAGGAAAGGTTTTTGGGCTCTTTAACTATTATTCATTATGAAAATGGAAGTTGATTCAGATTAAAAGAATACCTTTAAAATTGAACTATACAAATAAATCACTGGCCACTATTAATTAAGGAAAAGTACATTTAAAAATTTGAAACGATACACACTTCTTGGACTCCTGAGTATCTATCATAAATCATCAGCATCACTTTTATTTTGCTTTGTGTGCCACATCTAGCTTTTCTTGGTGTACTGATCTGTTTTTTAATATGAAAAAACCCTTAATTTTAAAGCAACATTTAATGCAAAAAATATATATATCCAGTTTTAAATCACCTTTATTTATTTCCAAAAACACCTTTTTCCTCATCAATAAAACATAGTAGTATGTCCACTTAAATAGAAGTTAAGCAGAACTATAGGATAATATACTAGGAAAAAATATACTAAGCAATACATAGGGAGGAGATTTGTATGCTGGTGCTTTATACGGTAACTGTTACACTTCCCCTTTAAAGCTATTCTATAAATATCTAATATTCCGATATCTCAGAGGGTGCCACAAAGAAGAGGGAGTCAAACTATTCTCCAAGGCACCTGGGTGCAGAACAAGAAGCAATGGGTGGAAACTAATCAAGGAGAGAAGCAACTTAGAACTAAGGAGAAATTTCCTGACAGTTAGAACAATTAACCTCTGGAACAGCTTGCCTCCAGAAGTTGTGAATGCCCCAACCCTGGAAGTCTTTAAGAAGATGTTAGATAGCCATTTGTCTGAAATGGTATAAAGTTCCTGCCCATGCAGGGGGTTGGACTAGAAGACCTACAAGGTCCCTTCCAACTCTGCTATTGTATTGTATTATTGTATTAAATATGTGAATTCTCCCTACCAAACAAATTTCCAAATGCAACCAGCAGCCAAAACGAGTAACTAAAATAGGTGCCAATAACCGACATTTATTATGTTACTTAGTTTGGGTAATGAAACGTCTGCAAGAAAACAACCAAGCGCAGAGGACATCAAGGATCCCTCACTAAAATATGTGCATCGCAGAGCAGATCTACTCCATGTTATGTATGTCCTCTTATATGATGGATGCATAGCATCCATCTTTCCACTGTTTCATATAAATTATATTAAAGTCTCCCTCAAACCAAGTTTGTCCCTTTCTGGGCAGCAATAGAGAAGTTGTTTGCCATTCGAGTTCAGAGCCAGTTAGATGCTGCCATCTAGTGGAGTAGCAATTATTAACAATCACAAGGTGTCACCAACAAGTGGAAAGAAAGATAAAAATTTTCACACACATACTTCAAAATACACAAAATTATTTTTTGCCCAGAAGATCAAAAAAATAATAATAATCCTGCATCACATTCAAGAAGCTTTATAGGCAGTACAGCATTCCTCTAGGAAATTGAGGGCATGACTATTTTTTTAAGTTCGGCAACTAGAATTCAGGGCCTTACATAAAGAGGGGATTTCAAAGAATTAAAGCCAATCTCAGAAATAACCTAAGCCCCTTATTAGTTCATAACAGATTAGCGCTCCTAGTAGAGCTATACTTGAAGGAAAGTTTAGAATTCAGAAGCTACAAATAAGTCTTGCAAATCTGAATTATCATTATTTCCTGCTCTATGTAAAGTACCTTAAATGGTCAGAGAAAGTATTCCAGCCAAGAGGTTTAATAATGTCGCCACATCTAGTGACAGTGAATTATATAAAATTGTTTTAAAGTTTAATAAATAGCTATGAATGGACATACCATATTTTACTAAGCTTTTCAACAAAATAAATCAATACAATTGGAAACTGGCCTCCTAAGCAAGCAACTGCAATAATTACCCGAAAGTGCCTGCTAAATACCAATTTAACCTATTTTTCATTCAGAAGGCCTGTCTCTCAGAATAATGTACAATGTACGTGAATAACTGAAAGGCATGAAAGGATTCAGAAACATGACTCATTTTAAGTTACCTAATAATGATACATCAAACGTTTTTTGAATAACCCAAATGATAGAATCCAGATACCTACGATTGTTCTCCAAGGAGGCAGTAGGAGCCATTTTGTCAAAATTTCTGAAAGCATATCTGAAACTATATATTTATTTTTGGTATCTTCTCTCCATATACAATATATATTTTTATGTAATAATGTCTTTGAATTCACAGATTGATTATTGGTTGTGCACCTATTCTATTTTCAGACCAAAATAATTCATGTGGAAAGTGAGAAATGTATGAATGGTGAAGAAGACCAAATTAATTACCTATGCTTAGTAGAATGAAAGTGATATATTTGTATATCATAAATCTGGAAGCAGGTGATAACATATTTGTGACAGAAAACTGTGGAGGAATTAGGAAGGAGGAGCTGCTCTGATTTTTTTTTCTCCATATTAATCCTGAGATGAAACCGATCTTGCCTGCTGCAGGAATAATTTAATGTCTGTAGTGTAAACAATTTTAAGAAATTATGCTTTTAAAACTTTCATGGTCATGAAACAAACTGCTTGGCTATATTATTTCTTCTGTCAAAGCTCTTTCGTACTGACATCAGGGCTGAAAAACTGTAAAAATGATACTGCATTTGCTACTGTACACAGTTAATCCCATGTAAATACATAAATGGCTTTCATAATCAGCTATGCAGGACTTTCACTTAATTAAAATCCTACACAGAATCCTCCACAGAAGACAAAGAGCCACTTCTACAGACTCAAATGTGATTAAATCAAATCCTGATTAAAATACTGTAGAATTAGTTTCGGAGGCCAATTTATTTATTTATATGTGCATCCACCATAAACATCCTGACTCTGAGTGGCTTACAATATCCAAAATAACTAAAAACAAACACTGCAATTTAAATGAAAGCATCTTTAATTGGCAAGTAATTGACAAGCAGGAACGTGCAAGTGTTAAGCCTCCTACGGACATCATCCCAGCCTCAGTACCCAAAGAAACCTCCAGGCTGTTAATGTTTTAGTAATGCCAACAGATTTGAGCCCACACATTTGGGGGAAGGGGATCATTCCAAAGGACAGGCCCCACCACAAAGAGAGGGTTGTCTTTGAATTTCAATTATTTCTGTACAATGCAAAGAATTCTTATTTCAGGGGAATCAAATTATTCAGTATTTTATAATACGTTTTATATACAATTATTTTTGTTCACTGAATGCTTTTTTTTTTTTTTAATGCTTAATTCCTTTGATGTCTCCTATATCAGTGGTCGGCAAACCGCGGCTTGCGAGCCACAAGCGGCTCTTTGGCCTCTTCCTCTCTCCCTCCCTCCCCCCCTGGAGGCAGCGGAGGACCCGGCATGTCGGCTGGGGGGGGGGCTGCGGCTGCCTCCTCTTGGAGCGAGCGAGCAGGCGGGCAGAGTGCCCAGGGCTGCGGCTACTTGGGCACCGCCGGGGCCGTCCGGGCACCCGCCTCCCCCACAGCCCCGTGTGGCGGGCAGCCTGGAGGGCGTGCCTCGATGGCCGTTGGAGGGAGCTGGTGGAAACGTTCCTGGCTATCCTGCCCGATGCGCTCGGACGGCGGGAGCTGCGTGTCGCAGGGCTCGGGGGCAGCAGCGGCAGCAGCAACAGCCACCTGCAGAAGCCGCCGAGGCACGCTTTCCGGGGCTTGCCGCCATGCGGGGCTGGGAGGGAAGTGGGCGTGCGGCACTTGGGTGGCCGCGGTCTCAGGTGCCACACGCCTACCTCCCTCTCTGCGGGAGGAGGCAGCCGTGGCCTCCCCGGCTGGCGTGCCGGGCTTTTCACTGCTTCCGGGGGAGTGGGGGAAGGGAGGGAGAGAGGGAGGGAGAGACTGACATACAGAGAGAGACACAGAGAGGGAGGGAGGGAGGGAGGGAGGGAGGGAGGGAATCAGAGAGAGAGACACACACACACAGACACACACACAGAGAATGACAGGTGGGTGGAGGGAGGAGAGAGAGACGGATAAAGAGAGAGGTAGACAGAGCAGCAAAAGAAAAAGAAATAGAAAGAAAAAGAAAAAGAAAGTGGGAGAGAGAGAGAGAAAGAAAGAAAAAAAGAAAGAAAGAAAGAAAGAAAGAAAGAAAGAAAGAAAGAAAGAAAGAAAGAAAGAAAGAAAGAAAGAAAGAAAGAAAGAAAGAAAGAAAGAAGAATTTTGGTTGCTAAGCAGGACCGTCGTTAAGTGAGTTTCACCACATTTTCCAAGTTGGCCATGCCCACCCGGTCACATGACCGCTGAGCCACTCCCACAAAACAGGCCACACCTTTTGGCTCTCAAAAGAAATTTCAATCGTGGTACTGTTGATATTTTGCTCTCTTGACTAATAGGTTTGCCCGCCACTGTCCTATATTATATGAGCCATGGGGGTACAGATACCAAAACTAGAGTTTCCAAAAAATGCCATCTTAAGAACAACAGCCAAATAATTACAGAAGCATTTCAGCCAATAAATCGTCAGAACTGAAATCTAATGAAACTAGAGGAGGGAGCACCTCATTGATTGGCAGCTTTCTTGTTGATGTCACAATGCATCCTACTAACCAACTATAAGCTAATTTCAGAGAAGTAGCACAGAAAAATTAGCAGAATTGGAAAGAAGAGCAAGCAGAGAGGATTCAACCATGTCTGCCCCAACACAAAACAATCAGGTGAGCATTCTTAAAGTGGAAGAAACAAAGAACCGCCAGGCAGTAATAGTGTGGCATAGGCTGTGAGGAACTTGGTCTATCTAAAGTCTTAAACTCTTCATCATAAAAGTTGGATCATACGTAAGATCACTACCATAGTTCTTATTTTTCAATTATCCGCTGACCTACTTGCAAAGGTTGTAAAATTTTATGCAGTGTATAAATAGGATAGCATTTTATTCCTTAATCTAGGGATGTCCTTCAAATATTCTGAGTTAGAATGCTTATCATTCCTTGGCACTGTCAATTTTGCTTTGGCTGACAGGAATTGTAGCTCCATCAGACAGCCTGCCCAGTCTTATCCTGGAAAGGAATGTAGAGATAACCTTGGTGAAGGAATGCATAAGCCTGCCTTGGTTCGGATATAAAATGGGACACCTAGAAATTCTGACAAGCTTTCAAGATTCTTGTTATAACCTGCAACAAAAATGTAGCAGTTGATTGCTGGAATCCTTGCAGTGCTTAGGATTTCCTGACCTTGTCTACTTCAAAAGGTTAACATCCATTTGGAAAGCCTCTCAGAGTTTTTATCTGCCTGATCTTACACCAATCAGAATCAAAATGGGGTCATTTTGAGTCCCCCCCCCTCCACTTTCCCTCAGACTGAATTACCATTTCTCGGCCCTTAATGGCTCATCCATTCCATTATTAAAGTCATCTCTACATTCCTTTACATTGCTATACCAACTTCTACTGAGCAAATAAATCAGAAATACTAGGATGCTATATTAATGATTTGGAAAACGAAATATCTCCAAAACTAATCATGGAAACAAATAAAAATATTCAATAATTTGCACAGATGAGATCCGATAGGAGCTTTTCTGAATCAACATTGGAACACAGAGCAAATGGTACAAGTAAAAAAAGCAGACGTGGAGAAAGTCTAGCTATTTTTAAAAGCATAAAAGAAAGAAAGCTCTCGCAAATTATATATACACAAATCACCTTACTCATCAGAAGATCAAAAGCTCTCAATTTAATGGATTCTTTGGCAAAACTTCAAAAGTTCAATCTGCATCAGTCCAATTATTAATACTTGCACAATCCTATGCCCTGGGTAAGAACATAACAATGTGTACACAGTGCCCTGCAGGATTTGAACCCCTGGGCCCATCTAGTCTAACGCATTTCACAGTAACCAACCAACTGCAGAAGGAACCCACCAAGTATCCCAGCAAATGGATTCAGAAGCAATCACATCATCATCATTTCCATGACTTGGTCAAACCTATTTCTGAAGCTAAACAAAAGCTTTTTGAAAGTAATCATCTAATGTGAGGGTCGACAACCTGCGGCTCTGGAGCCACATGCAGCTCTTTGAGCCCTTTGCTGTGGCTCCCTGTTGGGCGATTCCACCTTTGGCTGGTCCTGCCCATCGCCCTCCCCATCACTCTTGCCTGACCCGAGAAAGTAAGAGTGACAATGGGTGGGGGGGGGATGGAGAAGAGGCTGGAGCTGATTCTCCAGCACCTCACTCTTGCTGGAGTTTCTTCCAACCCTTGTTCATGCCAGGTTGCTTGCTCTCCAGCTCGAGACATTGACCCAACCTGACCACGACCAACTGCTGTGGCGGAGCTGGGAGGGTGTGCACAAACAGGGAGACCCTCAAGTGAAAGCCCACCTGCCCCATGCACGCCTTTGCTGCACTTTGGCCAAGCCCAGCCGCTCACTAGAGGAGGGTCTTCCCACTTATGCACACCCTCCTGGCCTCACCAGAGCTGGTAAGGGGGCCACAAGAAGGAGTGGGAGGAGGAGGAGGCATGCCGCCAGAGCCTTAGTGCAGGAGCGAAGTGCCACATTTGCACTCATAGCAGCCCTCACCTCCTGAAGCACAAGGGGGGAGAGGGAGATGAAAGAGAGAAAAGGAAATTTCCCCCTTTCCTCGCTCTCATCTCTCTATCTTTCATGCACACACGCACATGCACACACAAGCAGGACACTCTCCTGGGCTGGGATCACGGGTAGCAACAGCAATTCCTCATTCCGCTGCTGCCACTGCACACTCAGAGTAGCTGGCTGAGCTGTGCAAGAGAACTAGAGCATTTCCCTTCTTGCATTCGGCAGCGGTGGCAGCAGCTCCTTCATTCCTGAGCCGATACGAAGGGAACCACATATTGTAATGAGAGAGAGAGAGAAGGGCGAAAGGGACAGAGAAATGAGAGAGCTGGAGGAAGAGAATGAGAGAGAGGAAAGAGAGAAACACAGAGAGAGAGAGAGACAGAGAAAGGAGAGGGAAACAAATTAGAGAGAAGGAAGGGGGGAAGAAACAAAGGGAGAGGAAAAAGAAAAAACACGAGAGAGAGAGAAAGAGAAATGAGAGGGAGAAAAGGAGAAAAGGGAAATGGGAAAATGATGGAGGGAGACAATGGGAGAGAGGAAAAAGAGAAACAAAAGAGAAAGAAGGGGAAGAGGGAGAGAATGAGAGGGAAGGAAATAAAAGAGAGAAGGGGAAAGGAAGGAAGGAAGGAAGGAAGGAAGGAAAAAAGAAAAGAAAAAGAAGGGGGAAAGAGAAGAACAGAAATTAAAGGGAAGGAAGGAGGGGGAGAGAGACCCATTTCCCACAGAAAAAAACAGGAGCTGCAAAACTTAGGTAGGCGTGGTGGTAGGCGTTCATGTGACTGGGTGAGAGTGACATTGAGTTGGCCACAGCCACCCAGGTTTTGTGGCTCCCTGTGTTTTCTTTTCTGTGGAAAACAGGTCCAAATGGCTCTTTGTGTGTTTAAGGTTGCAGGCCCCTGATCTAATGGTAGCAAATTCTAAATCTGAATTATAAATTGTATAAAAAAAATGAGTTAGCCTTTGGTTCTAATATTTTGGAAAAGGAGAAAAAGCTTCATTGTATCCACTACATGCCTAATTTTATACCCTTGAATCCTACCTCCTTTCATTCTCTTTCTTTTTAGACTAAATACCCCAATTGTCATAAGCATTCCTCATGGGAAGCTGTTGTAATCCCACAATCCTCTTTGAAACTTGTCCAACTCCACTATATCTTTTTTGAGCTGCGTTGACCAGAACAGTACACAATATTCCAGATGTGGCCACATTATTGATTTATATAAGGGCATTACGATAATGGCATCTCTATTTCCAGTACAATTTCTTATTATGCCTAACATACTATTGGCCTCTTTTTTTACAGTGGATGCACACTTTATTGGCACCTTTATCGAACTGTTTACCATTACTCCAACATCTCTTTCCTCATCAGTCGCTGCTTGCTCTGACCCCATTAATTTGTACGAGTAGTTAGGATATTTGGGATTTACATGCATCACTTTGTATTTGCTCACCAAGAACTTCTGCCATTTTGAACGATACTACCCCCTAATATGCAGAGATCTCTCTGAAGCTCTTCTCAGTCCCTGTTCTGTTTTTACCGCTTTGAACAATTGAATATCATCAGTAAGCTTGGTTATTCTACTAGTCATCTCCAATTCCAGATCATTTATCAATATGTTAAAAAACACTCTCCCTGTTACAGACCTCCCTGTTCTCCAGTGTGAGAAATGTCCATTTAGCAATAGCACTCAGCCTTATATACTACTTTACGGTGCTTCACAGCCCTCTCTAAGTGGTTTACAGATTCAGCCCCCAACAATCTGGGTCCTCATTTTACCTACTTCGGAAGGATGGAAGGCTGAATCAACCATGAGCCGGTGACAATCGAATTGCCAAACTGCACTGTGCCACCACGGCTCATTTACAGACAGTCCTCAATTTACAACCATTTTTTTAGTGACCGTTCAAACAGCACTGAGAAAAGTGACTTGTGACCATTTTTCACACTTACAACCATTGCAGCATCCCTGTGATCACATGATCAAAATTTGGACACTTGGCAACTGGCATATATTGATGACAGTTGCAGGGTCCCGGGATCACGTGATCACCTTTTGCAACCTTCTGACTAGCAAATCCGATGGGGAAGCTAAATTCACTTTACAACCGTGTTACTAACTTAACAACTACAGTGATTCCCTTAACAACTGGGGCAGGAAAGGTGGCAAAATGGGGCAAACACATTTAACAACCATCTCCCTTAGCAATAGAAATGTTGGACTCAATTGTGGATGTAAGTTGAGGACTACCTGTACACTATTGTTTGCTATGCTTCAGCCAATTACTTACTCAAGGAGGATCTGCCTTTTTTCCATGGCTGTTAAGTTCACTGAAAAGTATTTGATGAGGGATTTTATCATAGGCTTAAAAAAAACACACCTAATGTGTCCAATGACTTGCCATTATCCACATGTTTATTAATATTCTCCCCTATGTCCTTCCTATCTTTCCCACAGAGTTTGTAATGAGGCACCTGCTGATTTTCTGAAATCCACCAGGTTTTAGTTACATCCATAATATCTATACCCGTTATGGCGAACCTGTGGCAGGAGGAGCCATTTGTTAGGGCACGCGAGGCATTGCTCTGTCAGCTCCAGTATGCATGTGCATGCTGGCCAGCTGACTTCAGCCTTCTTTTTCAGCTGTTTTTGCCCTCTGGAGGTTCGCTGATGCGCTCTGGGATCGTGCGTATAGCATTATGGGTATGGGCACGCCCATGTACGACCCTCCTGCACTCCCCCCACTTTTGGCACGCAATCCAAAAAAGGTTAGCCATCACTGTCATATATGATTTACAACATTAAAACACACACACCTTCTTATGAAGGTTCCAGTTTTCTTATTCCTCTAAGGAAGCATCTATTCCAGGGATGTCCAAACTTGGGAACTTTAAGACTTGTGGACTTCAACTCCCAGAATTCCCCAGCCAGCATAGCCAGCATAGCTATGATGGCTGGGGAATTCTGGGAGTTGAAGTCCACAAGTCTTAAAGTTCCCACGTTTGGACATCCCTGATCTATTCCATCTTTCTATTTATTTCTTTGAGACCAAAGAAAACATGCACAGGAGGAAAATAATCCCACCAGGTTTGAATTTACCGTTTGTGATTCCAAAGAAAGGCATTTTGTCATAGTCACAGATAATTGCATAACATAAATTCTGCAACAATTTTCTTTTAAAAAAAGATGTTTCACTTTACAGAGAATTATTAGAAAAGGAAATGAAAATAAAATGGTATCTTAATTTTGTAGCATAAATAAGTCTATGGTACAGCCTATTTTCCCACGTCCAATTCTGAAAATCTGATCTGGAATAAAAATATTTTGAGGCCCAAAAAAAAAAGGGGGGGGGGAATCACTCAAAATTCTTCTGTATAAGAATTTAAAACTTTAAAAAAAAAAGATTTTAAAGCCTTTCTCTCAAAATCAAAAGACATATAGAAAAGTAGGAAAAAATAACATGGAGACACTAAAGTTTTTTCCTTTAGGTACCTAAAGGTTTTTCCGAAGTACCTAAAGGTTTTTCCACTATTTGCAATACTGGACAAAATAATAATGATTCATTTTAAACAAATAAATATTTTTAAACATTTCACCATACATGTATAACATGGAATTGATAGTTTGGGGCTAAAACATTTTACAGGTCCTTAGATTAATTCATGGAAGGTAGCTTTATTAACAGTTCACCCGTTCATACCTCATTTCGACCCTGAATTACAAATATTCTCCTTTACTGATATTCAAATCTAGTATTAACTCCTGCTTTACTTTCAGTCTGATTTACTGCATTAGACATGAACATGGCTTATCCTCCATTCTATAGTTTATTTTCTTCCACTTCTGCTCCCTCCCTCCTCATGGTGCAATCATCCTTGAAACACTAAACTATAGTACAAATACAGCCTCATTGAGATATCTTCCTGCTCATCCCAAACATATCATGTATAGACTCAAGTCTATGGGCTTTTCCTGGTTGTGCTTGGGAAGACCACACACCAAGGGAAATTGAGCCCCTTCTCTTTCAAGCAGATGCCACTAGGATCCTGGATAGCACGATTTCTTAACTCTTCCTTTCTTATTATGAACAAGGAGTAAAAAAGGAAATGCTTCTTCACAAACTTTTTATGCCACCGCTGGTGATACAATGTTCAGATAACATACTTAAGGAATTCATTTTTGACTGTGATTATATTTTACCCAAATCTATTGTACTGCCAATTCCTTTCTTCCTATTATTGAGAATGATCCATAAATTTTGTGAATGGGACTATTGTCCATTTTTCACAACATCAGAATGCATTGCACCTGCATACAACATTTGCCTTTATTCAGTGAAGGAACAATTTAGAAGCCTTCAAAGCAGGTTTGACAGTTTCCCAGAAAAACTCCAGAAAATGCTAAAGGAGAACAATGCAAACCAAAGTTATTGTTGCAGGGCATTCAATGTACTTCTTTGAGCTCAAAGAGATGACCTTCAACCAGTCTCAACATGCGCCCTTACAGAAATTTGTCTGCCTTCAGCTTTATTATCTATTGTAGGATAAATTTGCAGCTTTGGGAATAGTGAGCAATGCTTGTCAGGATGCATAGAGCAAAGCAACCCAATGATTATATTTAAATAACTGTTAGCAATTAAGCAAGATAAAACTTTGTGCTAAATTATGGAATTCAGTTGTAATAATGACAGCCAGTCTTGATGGTTTTTAAAAAGGCCCAGACTAGTTATTTTAGATCAATGAATTCCAATATTGATGGGTGTTTATTGCTACTGAATTAGAGGCAGAACATGTACAGCTTGCTATAAAAAATCAATTGTGATTTTCCCAAAAGCATTCAGTTGGTCCCTGCATGATACAATGGGCTGGGCTAGATTAATTGTGGTCTTATTCCACTGTAACGTAAAGTTGAATTATTTTACATATATAAAATTATAAAATGACCAAAATCTCTCAAGTGATTCTTGATGCTCTTCCCTGGATATTTTAGAGAAAGTTACATAAGAATCCTGAAATAATCTCTGTGTTCTAACATACCTAACACACAAATATTATTTAATATCCACAGAAATTGTCTATGCCATGTCATACAGCATGTTAAAAGAAACCAGAGTTTCTCACTTAAAAGAGTGAGATTCTAGGTTCTTTCATAAAATAGTTTTGGACATTAAATAAGTCACAGAAAAGCAAACCAGAACAAGCTTTGACACAATTTATAAATATGACCTATAGCTCAAACAAAAGTATCAGAAAACTGAACATGTCATATCTATGAAATTCCATGAAGTAGTTGCAGAGTTGGTACATGGAAGTCTGATTCTCTCCCCCCACCCCAGGCTTCATTTATTTATCTCCAAAATTATTCAGCTCAGTTCATTTTATGCTGCTCTGTGAATGCAAATGACTTCATTTTTAATCTATCAACAATATTTCAGGCAACCCTGTGAAGACTCAAATTAAAGATAATCCACTCACCTCAATTCTCCATCAAGAAAAATCAGATTTGCAGTTACACCTCTCATACAATTGATTTTCTAATTTAAGTTTTAACATATGTTGAGAAATACATTCATCAGTATTGCAACTTTTAAAAAACACTTTGCCTGTTAAAATATTCTACATATCCTTAAATATTCTATATAATTACAACATGCTGAATCAATCCAAAGGTTATCTAGTTCATAAATGGTAGCCAACCTTTCCAGGTGGCGTGCATTTTTTTTTCTGAGAACCCTCAAAAACAACTGAATTCAAAACTACAATTCAACTAGTTTTTTCCTAAACTTTCCAGAAATTTTTATTTAGAGGCATCCTATCTCTGAACCAGGAGGTCATGAGTAACTCTATTATCATTAATACGCATTAATAACTTTGTGCTTCATGACAGAAAAGAATGGATAACACATTACACTTCTCAAACCTATCTAAGATACGCTATCAAATTCTGCTTGTTTGCTTACACAAAAATAACCCAAGCAAGTAAAAAGATAACAGTGAATATCTTCCATCTCTAGATAACCTGTTGAATTACTAAGTATCTAAGCATCTTTGCTCAAAAATGTTAAGCTTAAATGCTATACAACCTGAAGATCACATTCTATGGATAGTTATTTATTCTTGTAGTCAAGAAACTGAAAAATTGATAATACCTCATTAGTAGGATTTGCTGGCATCACCACTGCAGCTGCCTCTGAGAGTTGTAGAGCTATGTCAAGCCTTCAGTGACATAGAAGTCAGTTTGATACATATAGAGTTCTTTTTTTCCTTATCCATCCAAACTTTTGCTCAAAATGAGGATATGTCTAACTGTTTGGAGCCAAGACACTGCTTTATTCTTTCCTTTTTATTTCATCCCAAAGAGCCTTTGTTAAATAATGCAAAATGGTTGAACACAAGTCAGTTATACGTAAGGATTCAAAATGCTTTTCAATACTGGATTTTAGTTAGATGGTAGCTAACTAAGGAAACAACTGTAGTAGACTATCGTGTGCTTAATCTTTTGTAAATATGATTTTTGCCTGGAAATAATGCTAACCTCTCTTATCATCTCTGACTAAATAGAAGAACTACCTAGCCTAGCAGTTAAGATGCTGGGCTGTCAACTGGAAGGCTGAAAGTTTGAAAGTCAAGTACTGTGTGCCGGTGTAAACTCTTGCCCTAGCTCCTGCCCACCTAGCAGTTTAAAAACAGGCAAATACAAGCAATAATTTGTACCACTTCAGTGGGAAGGTAACAGCATTCTGTGCACTTCTCCATTCAGTTATGCTGGCCACATGATCACAGAAAGGATAATGATAGCCACTTCAGCTAGGAAACAGAGATGAGCATCGCCCCCTAAAGACAGACAAAACTGGACAGGGGAATCCTTCACCATAACTTTTTATTGTAACCTACTCTCAAAATGTTCTTCCAATGTATGACTTCAAAAACAACTGCCCTTTTCAGATGCAATAAGATTTCTGTTTGCTGTTCTGGAGATGGCCATGCCGATGCTAAAATAAACCTACATTAAAATGATAAATTTATGCACTACTATCATTTCTACCCTTAGGGACATTTAAATGAGGTGGTTTGGTTTGTTCCTCCATTTCTAAGCAATGTGTGTTAGAGAAGAAGTGAATAGGGAGAGAGAAATGAGAACCTGCACACTGGACTATTTGGTATTCAGAGCTAACACTTATTATATAAGTGACTTACAAGTTGAGAAAAAGTAGAAAGGGTGTTTTGTATAAGATAGAAAAGAAACAGATAAAAATAATTTTTCTCCTCAAGTACTCTCAACTTCAGAAGCCTTTGCATACTATGAAGATCTATTCTTTTCTTTCTGCCTCTGAACAAAAAAAATATATGCATGAGCCTAATAATTTTTATAGGCATGTTTGCAAAGCTAATACGATTCAGCCATAAATCAACATGGACTCCACATGATTCTTCCCTGTGATATTTCCTGCTATGTTTCTTATCTCCAAGGTTAACACCAATCTTTCAATAACAAGTCATTTGTAAATGAGAAATATACAGATACAAAGCAATCTCTTTGGAAGATTTTAATGAGTCAAAAATATTACCTCTAATATGCACTGCCAGCATTTCACATAATTTCAGATAACAGTGGTAAAGGACATTTCAAAATGCCAGATGGGGAATGCAATCATATGAAGATGCCTTATGTTGAGTCAAACTACTGTCCAGTTAGTTTAACCTCATTTGAAAATCTGTTTTGGGGTGTATGGCTCGTCTCACAGGACACCTCTCAAATGTTTCATGATATCACTGTCTAGTAAGTTCAAAGCTTCTTTCAAACTACTGATGAGAAAACAGTGATTTTACTGTCAAGAACAAGACGAACATTTTCTTCACAGCTGAATCAATATTTTATCTTTGTATGGAGAAAGGACTTTTCTATTTGTACCCATAGAAACAAAACAATATGCCCATGGAATTTAAAAAAAACTGAACTTCCTCTACATTTAGTGAATTCTATTTGTCTCCGTGCATGGA
This sequence comes from Rhabdophis nuchalis, assembly GCA_039707465.1. NCBI lineage: Eukaryota > Metazoa > Chordata > Lepidosauria > Squamata > Natricidae > Rhabdophis > Rhabdophis nuchalis. Next base: position 158,444,500 of record CM077643.1, read on the forward strand.
GAATCGGGCTGCCTTTTACAAAGCTACAATACAGACAATATGGTGATGGAAAAAAACAAACAAACCCGAGTCTCTTCTCCATGATCAGTAGAGTTTGCCTTGACATACCACATTTCATTTAGTGACCGTTTGAAGTTACAACGGACTGAAAAAAGTGACTTATAACTGTTTTTCACATTTACAATCATGACAGCATCCCTACGTGTTCAGGACTACCTGCTTGCAGAGGAGAAATTCTACTGAGGTTAAATGGGAAGGTCCTATAAGGCAGGCGTTTCCCTGTCTGGCTTTGCATTAATTAAAGTGACTGTTCAAAGTTATTCCTATTTGACCCAAATATGCAAGGGATTGAAACTGGGGTCTTCTATGTAGAAAATCTATGTTGTATCATTGACATACTGCCATTTCCCAAAGGTCAATTCCTGTATATAGGTAGTCCTCGACTAACAAACATTCATTTGGTGACCATTCAAAGTTACAATGGCATTGAAAAAAGTGACATGACTGTTTTTCAGTTACGACCACTGCAGCATCCCTGTGGTCTCACATGGTCAAAATTCAGATGCTTGTCAACTGGCTCATATTTATGGCAGTTGCAGTGTCCTGGGATCATGTGATCATCTTTTGTGACCTTCTGACAAACAAAGTCAATGGGTAAACCAGACTCACTTAATAACCATGCTGGTAACTTAACAATTGCAGTGATTCTCTTAACAGCAGTGGCAAGAAAAGTCATAAAATGGGGCAAAACTCACTTAACAACATACGTTTTGGGCTCAATTGCGGTCATTAAGTTGAGGACTACATGTACTATGCATTTCTCTAAAGAGAACAAACTGATCATTTTAAGTTGTAGAACTTATTTTGTTTTGTTTTTCTTTTCAGTCACAAGGTAAACCATCTACTTAAGAACTTCACCAGTTCAAGAACCTTTGTCAAGGTCAGTTTGCAGTATATAACCAATTAAGTCCAAATATGATGATTCTTAAAAATAATCTAAGATACGGGAATAATAATTCTTTCTGCTATTCAGAAATAGCAAAAAACCAAGCCACGCAACTATAAGCATCACAGGAGTAAAAGCTAGCAATCTGCATTACAGTATTTTGTCTTTAAGAACCATTTATGCGTTCTTTTAAAGCAGATGCATATCTAGCTGAACCTACTGCAAAGAAGGAATTTACAGATTCACAGGCTGTATACTGGCAAGCCGTTCATATAGAGCTGAAAGGCTGCATTTTTATGTATTATTGCCTGCAGTAAACACATAGTGTCCTTCTAGTATCTGCAGGCAAATTCTGCAGGCAGCATTTTAAGCAGATGCCAATGAAAAAAAAACCTGTAACAATTTAGCTCATACTGCTGTAACTTTTTCTTTACTTCTTTGGATACCACCCTTTGCTAGGTCTGAGGTAATGTTAGAAATATTTTCCTTTTAAAAACTGATATATGTTTTGAAATAGATAAAATATGTTTATCTACATAAATAAGTTTCTAGAGGTTGCTATGGTTTTAAGAGCAAAGATGGAATGTATACCTACTAATATGAAAAAATGTCTTTAGAGATGGTCAACTAAATGTCATTGACTTCTGCCATGCCATCGGTTGATACTAAGTTGCTGATTTTAGAAAGCAAGTTCAGTTACAAAATATCATTGTTACATTCCTGGATGTCTTGACACAGCTTATCACCAGTGATAGGAAACTTTTGGACTCAGTGGGTAAAAATTCAGAAAATGCCTAACTTGACACTTCTGCTCCCCATACACACATGCACACTCCTGTACAGAGAAACAATTCCACCCATCCACACATATCTATAGGGTCCAAAGGCTGCCACCCTTTTCTCATACAGCCTCTAAACCAGTGGTAGTCAACCTGGTCCCTACCGCCCACTAGTGGGCGTTCCAGCTTTTATGGTGGGTGGTAGGGGTTTTGTCCAATACTGAAGCACTTTTTTTAAAATTTAATTGACTTCCCTACTTTATAAATCACCATTACTGTGGAACCGGTGGGCAGTTAGAAAATTTTACTACTAACAGAGATAAAAAAAAGTGGGTGGTAGGTATAAAAAGGTTAACTACCCCTGCTCTAAACTCACAAGATAATTAGGCTGCTTTCAAAAATAATTGTCAATGGATATTGGTGAACACTCCCATCCGACCCACAATGTTATGACTTGCCATCTATGATACATGTAACATAGAGTTTACCATTACTGGCATAGCCTGATACGATGCAGATATTGTGTCAAGCCATGGCTTGTTAAATCATAGTTTATGAAATAAAACCACTGTTTCCATCCTGTAGTCTGAACATTACTGATGTTCCATGTGGCTATGGTGCTGTTTCTATGCTGTAAAAAAACAAGACCAAAATATTTTTTTGAAAAAATTATTATAGTCACATGAAACTCATAAAAATTGGAAGATTCATAAAACTTTGGAAGATAAAGCTCATCCATAACTTTACAGGTTTTTAGGTAATAATATCAAAATGTTGTAAGATTTTGGCCATTGTAGGTTAATTTCGAGGTCTATCATTTGTGACGAATCACAAACAACATGGTGTATAGAAATGCTACACTGTCAACCTGGGTTATATATTGTAATCCTCAGCATTTTTTATTGTAATCCTCAGCATTTTTTATGACAATGTACTAATCTATCCCAAAGAAAATAACTCACAATTGCTGGAACCTGACAACAAAAAAGATGAAACCCAGCACATTTTATTAAGTCTTACTGAAAGATACATTGTCAAATAGTAGGCAATCAATTCATCGATCCAGGAGCTTCATACACAACATGACTGTCAAATTTGCAAAATGAATTTGGGTTTATTGTTTACAAGAACATAATCTAAATATTCTGCTTTAATTTTTTTCACCATCAAACAAAGCTAAATTATTCAGAAACCATGAACTCTCATTATGATCAATACCATATCCTGATTTGTCATTTTTGTAACAAACTCAGGAATTAGAAATCCATTTCCAACAATGGTTTCAGATTCTTGTTTATCAGGGGAATAATAAGGTAGGAGTTCTGCTTCCAAAACAAAAGGGTTGCCCCCTTACACTCAATTTCTGGTGAGTTTAGCCATATCCACTGACAACTGGGAACAACTGTTATAGGATGCATCTACACAGTCCTCCTGAAAAGTGTTAAGCAGAATTGTAGCATCACACAATCTTTTTAAATTCAAAGATAGGCTTTTATTTAAAAATAAAGTTAGAGTAAGCTTCTCTTTCAACATTCTGTGATTCAACAAGTCACGTAATTTCAGGTAGACACTGAGCTACCTCTTATCAAAAGGATATTAAATTATAGATTCAAGTTAATATAACTGTAGTATAGCCCCTTATAGTTCTTTTTGCACTATGTGTGTTCAAATGCCTGATGGTGCCAGAACAGTTATTGAAACCACACTATTGTAATTTCCATTTGCATTCAAGTTAGACAAAAATCAAATATCTATTTTTGCATTTTTTCCCTCTGTAGCTTGGTTTTTCACATGGAATATTTGCTCAAAATGTAAATCAAAGGCAAGTGTTGAGTGCTATTTTAGGAACTGCATTGGGTGTCAGACTTCATGGTTTTAGATTTTCTAATCTCATGTCTAGAGCATTCAAGTGTAGCAACAGTTTCCCCCCCTTTAATGGCACCTATTGCTGATAAAATTTGACAGGCTGCTTAAACTGACTTTCAATTACCAGACAAGTTCTCAACATGAATCATCTTGTATTTTTACAAAAGGACACAACTGAAAATAGCATTATGCTTTTGACTTGGGACACATTATGACAAACAATATTGCACAATCAAGTATTTCTTTATACCGTATTTTTTTGGACTATAAAAAGCACCAGAGTATAAGACGCACCAAGATTTTGAAGAGGTACATTAAAAAAAAAATTGCCCTCCCCGGCCCCCAAGAGCACTCTGCAGGCCTCCCAAACTCTCTGCATGACCCGGGTTTTTTTTGTGAAAAAGTGTCATGCAGAGAGTTTGAGAGGCCTGCAAAGTGCTCCTGGGGGACAGGGAGGGTAAAAATTCAGTGCATGAGGACTTTGGGAGGCAAAAAACAGCCCGTTTTTTCACAAAATCAGGGTGTGCAGAGACTTTGGAAAGCTTGCAGAGTGCTCCTGGGGGGCTTGGGGGGGCAAAAACAGCCTCATTTTTTGGTGGGAAACAGGCCCATTTTTCACTTGTTTTTGCCTCCCCCCCCCCCCAGCCCCCAGGAACACTTTGCAGGCCTCCCAGACCCTCTGCGCATCCATTTTTACAAAAAACTGGATGCATGGGGTGGGGTTTTGGGAGGTAAAAAATGCTGTATTCAGTGTATAAGACGCACCCAGATTTTCACCCTCTTGGGGGGGGGGGGGGAACTGCGTCTTATACTCCGAAAAATACTGTAGTTTTCGTTTATTATAAATAATGTTTTTTGTGGTTTTTTTCAGAAATTTACTGTATGCATTCTGTTTTACATTCCTCTAGATCCATTTTTTACACTAATTGATTCACTATTCCGAGATATACTTTTTTTAAAAAAAATGGTATATTCTTTTATTTTTACAAAAAACCCAAATAGCTCACATGCTATAAGAAATTTAATAAAGTAGTTCAACATCAAGAAATAATTATTGGCTGATGATAAATCCTCTGAGATTTAAGGCTCAGTGGAAAATTAACTATTTCCCCATAGCCATTGTTAACTAGACAGAAGAAATCCAAGTCTCTTTTCCATGGGGAAGTCTACCATAGACAAGTGGTACAGCTGTCAAGGAGGGGGAATTTCCTTTGCAGAATTTTTCTGAAATTAGTCAATTTTCATTATTTCCAATCAATCAAACCATGAATTATTGCTGTTTATTCGTATTGTTTTAATTGAGACTGACTGAATTGATAGGTTTAATTTTGACTGTATCTGTTATGGATACTGTTAATTACTTGCATTATGTTGCAAACTATTTTAGGCAGAAATGAATTACTAAGAATTAAGAGGAACTTGACAGCAAATAATCAAACAATTAAAGACCTGTAAAAAGACCAAATTAGAATACACCAATATCCCAGCATTATTTCAACATCTCCTATGAATACTCTTTCACCACTATTTTAAACAACAAATCTAACCAAAGAATCCCAGAGGGAATAATGTTTTCTCTGAAAAGGTAGACATGTCTTAATATTACCTTGTTCGTTTTTATTCAGAATTACATTTTGCTAGATTTGTAGGACCAATCAAATGTGGATATGACTGTAACCTTAACAACTATAACCTTACAGTTTAAAAATTAATTGAATAGGTATTTGGAAATTACAACTAACATACAGCATTGACACAAAAGCCAGGCAAACCTAACAACTAATTAAAGTCTAACCATTTTGACTTAACTTCTGATTAAATTATAATTCATAATGGAATAGATTGGTCCATATAGATTTTTCAAATACATCTTCTCTACAGTAACCTCTTTTGTCTAAAATGCACTCCCTACTAAAATAAGGAATCTAACCTTGTTAACAATTTAAAAGGCTTTAAAACATATTTTAATAATGTTTTAATTTTTGATGGCTTTATTTTCATGTTTTAATTGCTACTTTAATATTCTGTAAATATTTTACGTGTTTTAAAGTATCTTCTTTGTTTCATTATAAAACTTGAGAGATATATTATGTACACTATATTAGTCAATAGTCTAATAGTTAGAAATAAATAAAAAGGCATGCATTGACAAGAGTTCCTTCCTTCTCTTCAAGGAAAAGGACATATATTAATATTGTTTAACACAAATCTGAAATTTTTAGGATAAGTGCTAGCTAACCGGTAGCTGAAAATATTTTATTAGCAGCATTTTTAATGTGTTCATATTTTAAATGCCCACACTGCAATATGGCATAATCAAATTACAAATTCTTGTTTAAATCATTTTGGCTTCAGTTTAATAGAAATGGCTAAATTTTAAACTGGGTAAAATTTGAGAAATAGTAAATATACATACATACATAGCATTCAAATAGAAAAATATATTATACTCTTATTTATTTTGTACTATACAAGGAACCAAATAATATTTTTCCCCACAACAACCACCTTATGAGGTGTGTTGGGTCCAGAGAAAGTGTGTAGACCAGGTTACCCAGATGACTTTCATTTCTAAGGAAGAACAACAATTCATTCTGTTTTTAATCCATTACACAAAAATATATTTGTATCTTACCAGATTATATGAAATATATAAACAATGCAGATTGAAAACAAGTTTTGGCTGAAAGCAGGCACACTGACCTACTTCAAAAATTCCAGTGCCAGATTTGGTGACTCACAAACATATACTTAAGAAGCAGTTCCAGTTCTATCACACCTCCCTGATTAGATACCCTGAATAATGACCATGACAAATTAACTTGGTTCTGGTTCACACAATGTGTAAATTTAGCAGTCATTCTATTATCTAAAGGAAATTATGATTTAGCATAAAATATACATACAGCTTATAAGATTATAAAGTGCTATTTCAGTGTGTTTATATTTCCTACTACATTCATTAACATACCTAAGCATATAACATCTATGACTCTTACAATGGAAAGGCAAAAGACCATCCCATATTGGTGTCTGTTGCTTATACAGTAATTAAATACCCAATACTGTGATTACAAATATATTAAACATATGAAATGTATCATATATTATCATATTTATACAAATGATCTCTCTGAATAGTGATATTTCTGCAAAAAAATCACATAATACATAACAACAAGAATCTTTAACTGATTATAATGGATTCATTTTACTTCCTGTAATGGTTTTGACATTTTAAATCAAATTCATTCTGAAAAATGGGAAGCACATTAAAGCTACTGCTGTAATGTGCTTCCCTACTCCTACTGCTCTTTCTCTAGAGTTACTCGCTTATCTATTTACCATTTGTGACTGGCTTTAATTATCTCATTTTTGAAACATACAGGCTTTGAGTCTGTTTAGTGGCAGTAGTTAAAGCATCAGGGTAGAAACTGGGAGACCGTGAATTCTAGTCCAGTCTTAGGCACAAAGACGACCATCTTTAAAGCGCTCCATGGCTCGGGGCCTAATTATATGCGAGACCGTCTCCTGCCCCATACATCCCTTCGGCCGATCCGCTCCCACAGAGAGGGCCTTCTCAGGGTATCGTCAGCCGGGCACTGGCGACGCCTAGGGGAAGAGCCTTCTCTGTGGCGGGCCCTACCCTTTGGAACGACCTACCCCCTGAACTCTGCACCATCTCGGACCTCCGCCTCTTCCGCCAGTGTCTAAAGACACATCTCTTTCAACAAGCCGGCCTAGCGTAAACTATTTCTGAAAAACTTTGCCAAGAAATTTGTCCATGCCTGCCTCTGAAAATTGGACATGACTGAAGGGGGGGTGGGGAATTGAAGGGTTCAAAATTCACTTCCCCTGTTGGGGTTCAGATAAAACGATTTTGAAAATTCAGCTTCCCATCTGGAAAAGCACAAAGTAATGAATTTAAAAGGAGACAGAAGGGACCTTGGAGGTCTTCTAGTTCAACCCCCTGCTCAAGCTAGAGGCGGCTATACCATTTCAGACAAATTGTCCCAAAGGTGCTTTTTCTTCTGAGCTGAAGAAGCTTGTCGGATGAGAAACCAAACATCTTCAAAGAAAAACCAGAAAGTCCAGTTGCCTCTAGAAAAAAAGCACCTTTGGGACAATCATGACTGAGAATCTCTACAGACTTTTCGCTGTACAATTTGGGATGAACACCCTTTGAATGTAAAATACATAAAAGGAGAATCTCATAATCATTTCAGACAAATGGCTGTCCAGGCTTTTTTTTTTAAGCCTCCATAAGCACCCATAACTTCTAGTTCCACTGGCTTTATTGTTCTATCAGGAACATATGACCTATAAATTATAAGGTTTTGAAGGGAGCATGACCTATAAACTATAAGGTTTTGAAAGGAGCATGACCTATAAATTATAAGGTTTTGAAGGGAGCATGACTATAAGTTGTTAAGATTTTGAAGGGAGCATGACCTATAAAGTATAACCTAAGTAGGATTTTGAAGGGAGCAGGGGACAAAGCATGGCCACCATTTCTTATTAAAGGGTGCATGTTCAGCCTCTCACCCTCCCCATGACAAAAGCAAGATCACAGCCAGCCAGGGATTCCGAAACTGTTCTTCCCACCTGGCTCCAGTGAAAAGCACACCTTACCTGTACTGCCACACTTTGCTACCGCTTCCTCCTCGGCTGCTATTAAGCCCACCGCCGCCTCCGCCGCCAATGCTGCTGCTGCTGCTGCTGCTGCACTTGCTGGAGCAGTTTTGGCCCGGGAGGAAAGTCTCCAGCTTGCCTTCGCTCTCCGACACTTTCATCGCCGTAACAACCGTCGCTGCCGGCATGGGCTCCCCGCTTTGCATGGCAAAACGAAGGCACGAAGCCGCCACCCCCGCCCACCGGAGGGGTGGGAGGAGGCAAGGCAGGGCTGCCGCACACTCGGGCCACAGCCGGGCAGGCCAAAAGGCAGCAAAAATGGCATCAATTTAAAACAAAGAAGCACGGTCCTCAACAGCAGCAGCCTTTGGAAGGAAACTTTTCCTCGAAGGGGGGAAAGTCGGAGTAGAGACGCCCGAGGAGAAGAGGACGACGACGACGAGCCCAAGACTGGCTTCTTTCCCCTTCAATGGCGGGGAAGGGAAGAGTTCGCCGGCGGGGAAGTCGGCCGGGGGCGGAGGGAGGCGTAGCCCGAGCTCTATGGGACGGGTAAACAAGTGTAGCGAGGCGAAGGGGAGAGAGGAGAGCGAGCGCTGGGCAGGAGCCACAGGAGGAGGAGGAGGAGGGCGGCGGCTCTTCTTCTTCTTCACCCCTGCCCGGAGAAGGATGCTGCCGGCACAAGGAGACCGAGCGAGGGGGGCTCAAGGCGGCTCTCCACCCTAACTAACCCAGAGGCGGCAAGGGGGGTTGCTCTCGCCCTCGGGCAACCGCTCCGCCTCCCTCCGCCAAGGAAGCCCCGCTCCTCACGCCCTCCCGTCAGGTCCACCCAAGGAAGGAGAGAGAGAGCGGTTTGGCCGAGCTGCCTCTCCCTGAGCCAGCAAGAAGCAGGCCGCCACCCCTTCCGGGTTAGCCTGAAACCCCACCCCGCACCGCCTGAGAAGAGGAGGAGGAGGAGGCGCCGGCGCCGCCATGTTCGCTAAGGGCAGAGGCCGCGACGCTCCCAAGGCGCGTGAGCCAGGAAATAAGGCTGCCCCTCGTTTTGCCGTGCGTGCGTGCGTGCAAATGCAACACATGGTTTTTAATTAAACGTAGGCGCGTATTGGGGGCGGGGGGGGGGCAGAGTGTTCGGAGGAAAGGTTGTGATTGCGGCTCCTCGGGCTGAGGTCGCCCTTCGGTCGGTTTGAAGTTCCCGTCCCTGCACGTGATGCCTTTCTGGCCACAACGGGGTGGGATGAAGGAACTGCAGGGGGGGGGGGAGAGAGGTTTCGGGCGGTGTTCCAGAGCTCGCGACGGGGGTGGACCCTTTCTTGTGCCAACCCTCTTTCGTGGACCCGCCTCATTTCTCTACACCCCCGCCCCCCCCCCCCCCGTGTCTAATTTTAAATTCGCCTTCCAGGAAATCAGTTTTAAATAGCCATGCTTTTATTTATTTTTTTAATGGATCTTTGTGATTTATTAATTTTTTTGTAAGGTATATGCAACGGCACTACAATTATACCCTCTACAGCTCACGAAACATGCAATTGGGTAAGCACGGGTATGTGTTTTTGATGCCAAATACTATAGAACACTATTTTTGGAAGGAAGGGGGGGGGGGGGAGAAGGAAATGAAAGAAGGAAGGAAGGAAGGAAGAAAGACTGAGAAGTAGTTTCTAATAAATTAATGTATTTAGTTAAAACCCAATAAATGCAGGTCGTGATGGTCATTTTTACAAACGCTGCCTTCAATAGTGCAGGTCGTAAAGCAGCCCACAGAGTAGGAAGGTTCATAGCAGAGCAGCATACGCTCTAAATCTTCCCAAATCTACCTTTTTTTTTTTTTTAAACGTGCTTTCTCTTAAAACCGTGGGGTGGAAACATGCTTTCTGCCTGTAGCAGTTTGGCATAGGCTGCGAATTTAATGCAGGGCGTTAGAAATCACTGAATCTGAGGCTTCCCACAATTGCAGGTGTCTCGTTATGGGCCTGTTGCTAATGAAAACACCCTGCGATGCTGGCTACAATAGTGGAAATGTCTTTATGCAGGCAATAGAAGTATCAATAGGAGAGGTGCTACACTGCTATCAGAGTTGTTTTCCCCCATATGGAGCCAATTCTCCCTGAATTGGCTCCATATCAACCTTCATTGAAATAAGTTAAGTTTATCCTCCTGAATGCATTTCAGACGTTGTACTAAAATCTGATAATCTACTTTTCGTGCAATGCATAAACAGTATTTATCAGCCAAGCTAATTTTCTTCTTAAATCTCATGGTCAGTTTAAAGTTGGTTGATAGATAGATAGATAGATAGATAGATAGATAGATAGATAGATAGATAGATAGATAGATAGATAGATAGATAGATAGATAGATAGATAGATAGATAGATAGATAGATAGATAGATAGATAGATAGATAGATAGATAGATTCACCACAACATAAATACTGTGAGTACTGTGTAGTTTTAATATTAGTATCCACAATTTCTAGTACTGATTTTTATCCCAGTTGTGGCTGTTTCCAAGTGCTGGCCATAATACTTGGCCAAATTCTGGAACTATTCCTCCTTATTAGTTTTTTATATTGCCTTTCCTATTTAGAATGCTTTGCACGGCTGCCTTACTTTGCTGACTTATACTGTGGTTTATTGTGTTAATGTACATTTATATCAAACAAAATCAATAGACATTTACTTGCAAGCATATGCAGTATATTTAAAGTAAGTACTGTTTTTATATTCCTTCTTGGTGTATTCTTTTATATTGCTTCAGTAGTTCAGATGTCACTATCTCAGATGACAGTAGTGCTATATCAGCCATATTTGGCCTCTTCTGAATAAAAATTATTATTGGAGTAGGTATAAGACTATAGCTCCTATAAGAGCTAGGGGTAGCTATAACAGGGAATTGCATTAATAATTTGATGATCTATTACTCTAATCTATTATTAAGGTTTACTATATAATGATAGTAATAGACATATAAAATACTAGCATAATTAATAATAAGGAAGCTACTAGGATGCAGATTCAAATCAACAAGCTTTGCTGGGTGGAGCAAAGGAAAAATAAGGCATTTTATAAGGAGACAAACCTGTCTGGTCTGTTAAAAGGACTTATTACTAGTTCTGTTGAGCCTGTTTTACATCTAAGTCAAGTAAATATCAAATATCAAATCTCATGCAATTCAATCTATTTCATTCTGCTAGTAAGCGTTAACTATTTAGTTCAAGACTTTCAACTGCCAATGAGTTGGACCGCCACAATTGGAAAAGTATTCGGTAATTATGTATGTGTTCACACAGTTACTAGTCAACACTAACCAGAATTTGAAACTAAGGGCACTTGTTGACTCTAAATTCATGTAGTGTTAAGTAGAAGCTATGCTTGCTGTTCATTTATACGTCGCATCATTAGCCAATTACTGTGGTTAAGCACTTTTTAGGAGAAGAGGTTGTGAGACTGTTCATACACAAATGTGAATGATTTGAAGTGTTGCAGTTCATCAATTTCAAGATCTTTTTTCCTGAAATAAGATTTGCAGTTATATAGATTAAAATAAAATATAAAGACTGCAGTCTTGTTCATTTAGTATAAGTACTATTAAAGCAAGTAAACAAAAAAAATATCTGAGATAATTTTCTTCATCTCATGGTAAGGTTGTTTGCTTTCCAATTAATAGCTAAAAGTTTAAAGTCACCTTTAAAAAAGATGAAGTACTGATTTAATGAACCTTATTCCTAGGTAGGCAGCCAGTTTAATATAGTAGTTAAGAGACCAGACTGGGAGATTTGGGTTCTCCTGCTACTTTAGGCATGAAGCCATTTGTCAGCTCTAAGAAGATGACAATGACAAACTATTTATGAAATACTGTCAAGACTTGTCAAGGCAGTTGACAGCAATCAACACAAATTCTAAATAATAATAAATAAAAGAATCCCAGGTTATTATGGTGATGGCCATACAGCATCCCAAGCCAGGCATATACAAGGCTTTGGGGGGTTTTTGTTTTGTTTTGCTGATAATATTGCATTTTTAAAAATTATTTTGGCCTCTATGGACCAAAGGGTATGGCCTATTCTGCTGTGATACTCTCTGAGTGGTTTTTAGTCTTTAGAGAGTTTACTGTAGACATTTGTAGGTACTAAGAAACAAAATGTAGCCTCTTAGGCTGCATTTTAATGTAATGCTCTCTACATGGGGCTCCCCTTGAGGTGCACCCGAAGACTACAGCTAGTTCAGAATGCGGCTGCACAGGGAATTTTGGGAGCCCCAAGGCATTCCCATGTAACACCGCTCCTGCGCGAGCTGCACTGGCTACCTGTGGCCTTTCGGGTGCGCTTCAAGGTGTTGATTACCATCTTCAAAGCGCTCCATGGCACGGGACCTAGTTATCTGCGGGATCGTATCCTACCCCACACATCCCTTCGGCCGATACGCTCCCACAGAGAGGGACTTCTCCGGGTGCCGTCCACTAGGCAGTGCCAGTGGGCGACGCCCAGGGGAAGGGCCTTCTCTGTGGTGGGCCCAACCCTCTGGAATGACCTACCCCCCAAACTCAGAACGATCACGGACCTCCGCTCCTTCCGGCAAAGCTTGAAAACGCACTTTTTTCATCTCGCCGGCCTGGCCTAATCCTTACCATCAAATTTGACTGAAAACTAAACTGTTTTAAATTTGGATTTTAAGGGGAAATGACTTTTAGGATATTTAATGGTTTTAGGATTTTAGCACAGGGTTTTCAGGATTTAATTTGCTTTAGTATTTATTAATCGCTATGTTTTTACTTTTTTCTATTTTAATTTCCTGTGCACCGCCCCGATTCCCTGCGGGGAGAGTGGAGCAGTTTATAAATTTAATAAAATAAATAAAAAATAAATAAAATAAATAGAGGATGAAGTTGCCCAAGTCTGTTTTTTTTTCTCCTGGAAAAGTACTCTTACTTGAGCTTGAATATTCTGCCCATAAATTCAGAATGAGTAGCTCATTGCTACTGCCACTTGGTGAAAATAAGCAAGCATAACCAGGAAGCCTTTATATAGAGGTGCTTTTGGCCAAAAGCGTGGTCCAAAATTTGGAGGTTGCTATGGCCATAATGTCCTAGGTAGGAGCAGTGACGCCCCACCTGTTATGTATAACCACACATACGGTAGCACATGGATCATGTATGTTATGTCATTTGCATCATGACATGCCTTGTGCAATTTTCCCAGTTTAATAAAGTAATAATGTCAAGTAAAGGAATTTAGCTGATCTTGCTATAGGGGAAGAATTAGCAGGTGCGTTCTAGAATGGCTTCTAGAACAGATGATCTCCTTTTAAGGAAAAATAATGCGTAACAACAAAACTCAAAATAACCATGTTTGACCTTGTTTAATATAAGATGCAATAGACGGAAAGGCAGCTTTTTGAGAGTTTAATATTTTGCCTTCTTATAAAGAAGCCACCCTCCCCAATGCCTTTGGAGCAGAGGAAACTTTGTTAACCACGTATTAAGATTCTCAAGAACTGCATGAAGCTTTGAGGCCTAAGGAAGCCTCAAATGTTTAGGAATACTTCCGCTCACCATGCACCTAGGAGCTACAGATACAAATACAGTGACACCCAGTAAGGAAGAACAAACCTCTTGAGTATTTTGATATTTAACTTCTTAACATCAAGATTAAACCTGAGCATTTTATAGCTCCCAGGACACATCTAGTCCTTTGGCTGTCCCTGTCCAGCCCATATGAAGCCAATCAGAAATTAGAAATCAAATGTAGGTATGAATGCAGCTAATCAAAACCATACAATTTACTGCTTTATATAAAATGATAACATTAATATTGAGTAGAATTAAGTTCAACCAGAGGTGGTATTCAGCAGGTTCTGACCAGTTCTGGAGAACCAATAGCAGAAATTTTGACTAGTTCGAAAAACCGGTAAATATCACCTCTGACTGGCCCCATCCCCATCTATTCTCTGCCTCCTGAGTCCCAGCTGATCGGGAGGAAATAGGGATTTTGCAGTAACCTTTCCCTGGAGTGGGGAGGAGTGGAGATTTTACAGTATCCTTCCCCTGCCACACCCACCAAGCATGCCATGCCCACCAAGCCACACCCACAGAACTGGTAGTAAAAAAAAATTGGTATCCCACCATTGAGTTCAGTCTATTGGTTCAACCGTTTACAACGATCCCGGTTTCTCATGCGGCCCCTTACGGAAATTATTTACCCACTCCTGCTCAAAACAGCATATACCGGTGTATAGTATTTCTGCTCCAGTTTTTCCACACTACAGATTTGTAGGGTTAATCAGGCTAAGAAGAAATGACTGCTCTAAAGATGGTCAGTGAGATTTCAGGGCTAGTAGACTTTAACCTGGATCACCACAAATTTATAATCCTTTACAAATCTTAACCTTTACAAAAATTGGTGTTTTTTTCTTTTTAGTCAAATGATTCATCAGAGCATTTCACAGTAGTTTGCCTCTCAATGGAAAGGAAAACTGGAAATGCTGGCTTTCATTGCATAGGTACAGCTCCCTGTACTTCATTATCCACTTAGTGTAGTGATAGCTGCCATAGGATAAAGCCCAGCAGGTGGCATCAGTAGCTGATCTTTGCCTTTCCTGAAAGGGCGAAGCAAAGATGGACCTGCTTAGTATTTGAATTTGAGACCATTGGAGAAAATGCAGAACTGAAAAACTAGGAAGTTAACAAAACCAACACAATTGAGATCACTACTATATTGGTGCCCAAAAAATTGCATGGATGTGGACATGTAATTCCAACATCTGAGCTTGGTTCAATGGAAATCTTACCAAATGGTAAACTATTTAGCACAGTGTTTTTCTTAGCAACCTGTATGAACCCATCTATTGTGAATATAAGCCATAGGTATGGCCCAATATATTTTGACTACCAAAGAAGTCTTTCCAATTAAAATTCACCACAGAATACAGTTTGTTTATGGTGACTGTGTTGGCATGAATAGTGTACATTACGGGACTAAAAAAAAACCTGTAAATATGGTTAACTGGGAAAAGCTGATTTGTTTGGTCAAGAATTGAGTGCAAAATCTGTGACAGCAACCAATGAGTTTCATATGCAAAATAAGTTCCTTGCAGGCTGACATTGAAATAAAAGGCCCCACCCATGAGGGTGGACATACGCCGGACCTCATCTTCGTCTCGGGCCAATGGAAGAGTGATCTGGGTACAGGGGACATAGACATCATACCCTTGTCATGGTCAGACCACTCACTTCTCCGACTCGACTTTCCGACCGCTGCTCCCCTCCGCGGGGAGGCGGAACCAGAGTTACCAATCTGGTACCGCCCCAGGCGCTTGATGGACCCGGATGGGTTCCAGACAGCGCTTGGGCCATTTCCTGTATCCCTGACCCGCGCCCCGATGGAGGACCTCACGGCCGCATGGAATAGTGCGGCCGTGGGAGCCTTGGATCGGGTCGCGCCCTGGCTCCTTGGTTTACTGAGGGGCTGCGGGTGATGAAACGCCGCAAGAGATGCCTAGAGAGAAGATGGAGGGCTAGCCGCTCTGAATCTGACCGGACACAGGTAAGAGCCCATTTACGGACTTACATTGTGGCGCTGAGGGTGGCCAAACGTCATCATTGTGCCACCCTCATAGCATCCGCAGAAAACCGCCCTGCCGCCCTGTTTAGGGTGACCCGTTCCCTCCTTCAACAGAGGGAGCGGGAAGCCCCGTTACAGGGTAGGGCAGAGGAATTTGTGATTTTTCTGCAGGAGAAAACCGCCCAGATACAGAGTGAGCTAGCCCCCATTCATGGCCCAGTGGGATGCCACGAGGGAGATCTTGTTTGGGAGGAGTTTGACCCCGTTACTTCCGAGGATATGGACAGGTTACGTGGGCAACTGCGAGCCACCACATGTTCATTGGACCCGTGCCCCTCCTGGCTTGTACTGGCATCCTGGGAGGTGACACGAGGCTGGCTCCAAGAGGTTATCAACGCATCCTTGAGTGAGGGTTCCTTGCCTGCCTCCCTAAAAGAGGCTATGGTGAGGCCCCTCCTCAAGAAGCCCTCTTTGGACCCAGCTCTTTTGAACAACTACCGTCCAGTCTCCAACCTTCCCTTCTTGGCGAAGGTTGTTGAGAGTGTGGTGGCACAACAGTTTCCCCGTCACCTGGAGGAAGTTGACTATCTAGATCCGCGCCAGTCCGGCTTTCGGCCCGGGCATAGCACCGAGACGGCATTGGTCGCGTTGGTAGATGATCTCTGGAGGGCCAGAGATGGGGGATGTTCCTCCATCCTGGTCCTATTAGACCTCTCAGCGGCTTTCGATACCATCGACCATGGTATCCTATTGCATCGGCTGGGGGGGTTGGGGGTGGGAGGCACCGTTTTGCGGTGGTTCTCCTCCTACCTCTCTGGCCGATCGCAATTTGTGCGGGCAGGGGAGCAGAGGTCGACCCCGAGACCCCTCACATGCGGGGTGCCTCAGGGGTCGGTCCTCTCGCCTCTCCTGTTTAATGCATATATGAAGCCGCTGGGTGAGATCATCCGTGGTTTTGGGGTAGAGTACCATCTGTACGCTGATGACACCCAGCTGTACATATCTACCCCAAACCACCCCAACGATGCCGTAGCGGTGATGTGCCAGTGCCTGGAAGCCGTGCGGATCTGGATGGGAAGTAACGGACTTAGGCTCAACCCGACCAAGACCGAGTGGCTGTGGTTTCCGGCTGCCCGATTCAACCAGCTTTCTCCAACGCTGGCCATAGGGGGCGAACATCTTGCCCCTGTGGATGGGGCGCGCAATTTGGGTGTCCTCCTGGATACCCGGCTGTCTATGGAAGAGCAAGTGACAGCCGTGGCCAGGAGGGCGTTTTACCAGGTTCGCCTGGTTCGCCAATTGCGCCCCCTATTGGATCGGGACGCCCTTCGCACAGTCACTCATGCCCTCGTGACATCCCGACTGGACTATTGTAACTCTCTCTACATGGGGCTCCCCTTGAGGTGCACCCGGAGGCTTCAGTTAGTTCAGAATGCGGCCGCGCGAGCAATTATGGGCACCTCTAGGTTTGCCCACGTAACACCGCTCCTGCGCGAGCTGCACTGGCTACCTGTTGTCTTCCGGGTGCGCTTCAAGGTGTTAGTTATCATCTTCAAAGCGCTCCATGGCTCGGGACCTAGCTATCTGCGAGATCGGATCCTGCCCCACACATCCTCACGACCGATTCGCTCCCACAGAGAGGGGCTTCTCCGGGTGCCGTCCACTAGACTTTGTCAGCGGGCGACGCCCAGGGGAAGGGCGCTCTCTGTGGCGGGCCCGGCCCTCTGGAACGACCTTCCCCCTGATATTAGAACGACCACCGACCTCCGCTCCTTCCGTGTAAAATTGAAGACCCATCTCTTTCGACTGGCCGGCCTTGAATAGTTCTCTCTGTCTTTTAACTACAAATTTTAATGGGTTTTTAATTTTATATTTTTAGCACGGGTAATTTTATTTAATTCTATTTTAAGTAATGTTTGTATTATTGTATATTGTTTTTAATTATGCCTGTGCACCGCCCCGGGTCCCTGTGGGGAGAGGGTGCGGTTAATAAATCTCAATTTATTATTATTATTATTATAAAAGCTCCAGTAGAAATTGCTACCATTGTCACACTAGAAGCAATGTCAGAAATTTGTAATAGTATCGGGGGTGGGTTAAGGCCAGCTTTACTGCCAATTCACTTGTGCGCATGCGCAGTTCAATTAAAATTGTTCTGCGCATGCGCAGAATTCAAAAACAAGATGGTGACGGTGGCGACCAAAGAACCGGTTTGGGGGCGTGTCAGGACTGGGTCGCTTCCAGTTCTGGCGACCCAGGATGCCATTCCACTACCGGTTTGGTTGAACCAGGCCGAACTGGTAGCAATCCACCTCTAAATACTATGTAGGAATGATTTTGGGAGACAGTGGGAAGAGCCACAGCCAAGGGAATGGTTGGATAAGAGACAATTTAGCCAGCAACAGGGATGTGATTATCGCAAACAGAAGGGACCCTCCCTAGTTTCTTGGACTGTAAAGGCAGTGGGGGAGGAATGTATTTTACTTTTAGGCTTGTAAGATTCTGTTAATGAATCCTTCAATAAAGTAGAATTGGTTTATCTAGGCCTGCTTCTTGTCTGGACTGCTTTGCAAAGCTGATATACCATTATGGCCTGGAAATGAAGCTTTATCTATGGAATCTCATCACAAAGTTTTACTTCTGAAGAAAGAATTCAACATCCAAACCTCAGTTCAGTTGCCTCTTGAATAAGCACCTTTGGGACAACCATGACCTGGATGACTGAGAATCTCCATAGACATTCAGGAAAACTCATGGTTATAGTTTTTTGATACATAGGTGGATTTTCTTGAACCTGACTACACTATAAGCAGAGTGCATTACTCAAAACTAAGAAGCAACAATCAAGTGGAGTTTAGAAACACTAGGACAATTTGATGTAACATGACAATGCTGAACTTCATGATCCACCCAGGTACCAATTGCAAAATTGGATCTCCCTGTTTTACTCCATCTGCCATAATGGCCAGGCTTGGTGCCATGCAGCTTCTATCTTTTCCCAAAATTGAAGAAATAGCTTTGTGGGTATCTGTTTGATTCAGATGAAGAGGTAAAAAGGTTCACGAGGACTTGGATGAAGAGACCAAGCATGGAGTTCCTTTGTGATGGCATTAAGAAGCCTATCCATAGTTGGCAGAATTGTGTAACAAGTGACAGTGATTATATGGATAAATAAAAACAGGTGGCAAAAGAGCTGATTTCAAGGATTATTTTCCTTTTCATTTATCAAAATATTCCTATTTAGACCACAGTTATAGAGGTGGAGGCATTAATTTTCATTCCAACCTTGTCACTTCTATTACTGTATTAGCCACATCAAATGTTTCTTCTTGTACTTGCCAAACAGCTTTGCTCTTACTACTCCTACTTGTAATTTTTATTTTGTACACTGGTTCCTATGGCAACGCTGAATCTCTACATCTGCCATATGCCACCCACTCTAACTTAATTTCCCAGGCCTCAATTGTGGTTCTGATATTTGGCAGATTAACTGCTGGGAAGGCTCTCTGCTATGCCTGGCTAGCCAAGAATTGCTGTGTAGGCTGGGAGTAAGGAGAGCGGGAGCAGGAATAGTAATGTGGTTTAGGCATTATTGCTGGGTGGAAATCTACCACAGATAAAATTGTGTTTGTTGCCTTCTTCGACCAGAAGGAGACTCCTTTACGCTACATGAGCATCACTGATTTTCTAGTTTGAAGAATAGGTTTTGTATAGTGTAAAGAGTTGTGAGTTTTATGATGTTATCCATTCAATCATGTCATCCTCTTGGCAATTCTATGGGCCAGGTCTCTCTCTCCACAACTTCTTTTTTTTTATATTGAAAAAGTTTTATTGAGTTTTAGAATTTTTACAGGTAGGGTAAAGGTAAGGTGTATAAAAGATATTTTGAGAACTTTCACGTCGAGATCGTTGGCCCCCTCCGGGGTTTCATGACAAAATATAAATGATACATAATTTCAGTGGTACTACAAAGTGAAGAGAAGTGCATACATCATTGTAAATTCTGTGCTAGCAATCCTATACAAACATCCAAACAAAAATTATAGTACAGTGGTACCTCGCTTCATGAACGCCTCTCTTCACGACCAATTCGGAGCACGACCAGAAATTTCCCAAAAAATGTGCTCTGCTGCACGAACTCCGCCTCGCTGCACGAACTCCGCGTGGCGGCCGGTCCATTGAGGGCGCAGGCGAATTGTGAGTTCGCACTGCGCCTTTTCCGGGCTGCACCCTGCCGCGGTTGTTGTGAGTGACGGGGACGGGTGTGTGTGTGTAAGCGAAGGGGGGGGGGGAGGGAGAGCTGCCTTCCCGGCCGGACTTTGCAGCTTTCGCCCGTCCCTTTCCTGACTCGGCGCTCCTGCTTCTCGGGATGGGAGAAAGCTGCAGAGCCCAGCTGGGAAGGGAAGGCGGGGAGGGGGAAAGAGCTGCCTTCCCGGCCGGACTTTGCAGCTTCCGCCCGTCCCTTTCCTGACTCGGCGCTCCTGCTTCTCGGGACGGGAGAAAGCTGCAGAGCCCAGCTGGGAAGCGAAGGCAGGGAGGGGGAAAGAGCTGCCTTCCCGGCCGGACTTTGCGGCTTTCGCCCGTCCCTTTCCTGACTCGGCGCTCCTGCTTCTCGGGACGGGAGAAAGCTGCAGAGCCCAGCTGGGAAGCGAAGGCGGGGAGGGGGAAAGAGCTGCCTTCCCGGCCGGACTTTGCAGCTTTCGCCCGTCCCTTTCCTGACTCGGCGCTTCTGCTTGTCGGGACGCTTCCCAAAGCCAGCAGCCGCGCGGCCAGCCACTCCGTTTCTCCGTCTTACTCATCGGTCGCCTCTCGGGGTCCGGACCCGCCGCCCCCGCGCCGCCGCCGTTCCACCCTCACCGGCGGCGGCGGCGTGGCGGCGGCGGGTCCGAACCCCAAGAGGCGACCGATGAGTAAGACGGAGAAACGGAGTGGCTGGCCGCGCGGCTGCTGGCTTTGGGAAGCGTCCCGACAAGCAGAAGCGCCGAGTCCGGAAAGAGACGGGCGAAAGTCATGCTGGCTTGCTCCATCGCCTCTCAGCTGCTTTACATTGAACCCTATAGGAAACTGTGCCTCTCTTCAGGACCAATTCGCAACGCGAACAGAGTCCGTTCAAAAATCACGACCCAAGAACAAGGTCAGAACGGATTAACCGGATTTACATTGAACCCTATGGGAAATTGTGCCTCGCTTCACGACCATTTCGGATCGCGACCAGAGTCATTTCACCAATTAAGTTCGTGAAGCGAGGTACCACTGTATATTAAAAAAGTCATTTTTTAGATCTAAGTCTCTTAGCAATTGTATCTTCTTGTTCTCCTCCCTGGCCCCCAGTGGGCGAGGCCGTGGCCCCCTCCGCTCTTCCATTTTCATCCTCCAGGATTGAGGAATGTTTTTTAAGAAAGGCTTCCGCCTCTACAACTGTTTTAATCCTTACTCTCCCTCCTTCCCAGAACACCAACATCCCTTCTGGCATCATCCACTTAAACCAGATCCCCTGCTTGAATAATTTTTTAGATAAGAAGGAGTACTTCCTTCTTACCTCTCGAATCTTTTTCGGGATCTGCTTCAAGATAGCGACTTCTTTTTGTTGGTAAATTAAAGGACCGTCTCTCTGCGCCCTCAAAATTCCTTCCCTTGTCGACCTTCTAACAAATTTAATATGTATCTCTCTGGGTACTTCATTTATCCTGCCTTATGCTGAATTTATTCTATATACCAAATCAATATCCCCCCTGATCTCCTCTTTGGGTTTATGTAAATAGTCTGCTAAAATTGTACTCATAAGATCAGCTAGGCTTTCACAAGGTTGTTCAACAATATTTTGAAATCTTAAAAAATATGACATCCTTTCAAAATCCATCCTAGACATATGACCAGTTAAATCTCCAATTTCAGTATGAACATTTTTAAGCTCTCCCCTTGCCTCAGCCAGCCCCACCTCCAACTCTTCAGTCTTCTGTGTATTCTGCATTAATTTTTTCTGTGTCTCCAAAAGTTCTAATTTGGAACTGCAGTGGTCTTTTCTAAGTTCTTTAATCTCCATTACCAAAGTTTGTAGTACTTCTTCCATAGCTGTTAATCTTGCATCCGTGTCTGGTTTTTCTGGCTGGTTTTTTGAAGCCATTGTGGGTGGTTTAAATCAGTGTCAATAAAATGGCGTTTATTGGGTGCGGCCGGTGAGGCAAGTCCAAGAGCGAAATCCAATCCACAAAGTCAAACTTATAAAGTCCAGAGAGAAAACCAAATTTTACAGTCAATTATAAAAAAAAAGAAGGCACTGCAGGGAAGGAATCAATTAATCAATTACCACAAATCATCCATTAAAAGAGAGAGGCAGTCCAGGTCTCAAAGGAATGTCAGAAATTTTCCATGAAAAGTAATTCTTCTAAGAACAAAGGGACGCCATCTTCCCCCGCCCAATCTGGAAGCCACCAGGAGAGAGCAGCAAAGGAAATTGTTTCATTGTTGCAAGACTTCGATACTAAGTATCTAGAATCAATCCATAAAAACTTTCACTCCTTTTGCAAAGTTCGGATATAGATTATTCCGCTTCCTCAAACTTGAGGAGCCATTTCAAAACGCCGCTGTTCTTAAATCCGAGGGGGGGGTTAACAAACTCCCCCCTCCATCATTTTTTAAAGTCAAAGCTGCCAGCAGAAAAAGACAGAGTCACTTACAATCCACATCGCAGCCAGAGTCCCGGCATTGCCTTCCGACTCGAACGGTCCAGCTCTCTCCAAATTAATTAGCTGCTCCTGTCCTCCGTTGGCGAAGGGAACCAAGCCGCCCGCAGCATGTCTTTTCACTCCTAGGTCGAAGACAAGGACCCCCCCCCCCGACCGCCGCCAGGCTAGGAAAGGTCCCAGCAAGCCAACCTTACGGGGGGGTTCCTTTAGAAGGAACACCCCGCCCCGTTTGGGGCCGCAAAAATGACAAAACGGCGGACGAGTCCCAGGACTCGACCGTCGCCGCCGGCAGACCGGAAGGAAGTCCTCTCTCCACAACTTCTGATCTTGCACTACTTGTGTGAGTTTTTCTATGCTGGGGCTGGGGTCAGCTTTAAAACATCTATCAATTTGTCTTAAAATGGTTGTGTACTAATTAGACTCCTTTTCTGTCTGGGGATGATAAGAATGGTCTTAGCAATAGCAATAGCATTTAGACTTGCATACTGGCCCATAGTGCTTTACAGCCCTCTCTAAGCAGTTTTCAAAGGTCAACATATTTTCCCCAACTATCTTGGTCTTCGTTTGACTGACCTCAGAAGGATGGAAGGCTGAGTCAACCTTGAGCCAGGATTGAATTCCTGGCTGTGGGCAGAGTTTGCCGGCAATACTACATTCTAACACTGTACCACCATCCCAGCTCCTTCAATAAACAGCCACTTTCCCTGTAACATTTCTGAATTGTTTTTGCTAGGATCAGGTTCATATATTGGACGAAGCCATGGTTTATTGAATAAGCCAGAATTGACTTGAATAAACATTTCACAAATCCAAAACCCATAATTTTGAAATCATGCTGGCCATATGCACACACATGTTGGGTTGGCATATTATATGACCCTGTTGTAGAGTTCAGTGGGGCTTCTTCCTAGGTGGGAAAATCAGGAGGTAGCATAACAATAGCACTTCACAATTGCACATTGACTTACATATTGCCTTATGATGCTTTACAGCCCTCTTCAAGAGGTTTACAGAATCAGCCTATTGCCCCTGAGACAATCTGGGCCCTCATTTACTGACCTTGCAAGGATGGAAGGCTAAACCAACCTTAAGCCAGGTAGAATTGAACTACTGGCAGTCGGCAGAATTAGTCTGTAATAGGTTGCTTTGATCTGCAAGAATATAATGGTAGAATATAAATGTAATGCAAAATTAAAAACTGATTATGATAGAAGGGTAAAAGGGACATAACTTAAACAGTTTATACCAGTGATGACAAACCTTTTTTGGCTCGCATGCCAAAAGCAATGGGAGCGCAAGGGGGGGGGGTCGTGCGCAGGCGTGCCACACATGCACGCGCTTTCCCCCTCTGGTTTGCTTGTAGGGTCATTTTTCGCCCTCTGGAGCCTTTGGGGAATCAATCAATCAATCAATCAATTTAATATTTGTAAGCCGCTCCCTCTCCCCATAGGGACTCGGGGCGGGTGAAGCCTCCGGAGGGTGAAAAATGGTTTCAAAAGAAGGCTGAAGTCACCTGGAGCTGACAGGGCAACGCCTCACGTGCCCTAACAAATGACTCTGCGTGCCACCTGTGGCACCCGTGCCATAGGTTCGCCATCATGGGTTTATACCATCTTGCCATTTTGACATAAGCCCAGAGGGCACCTCAGCCTGGTGAATTGCCAGATGCTTCATCAGTTTTACTTGTTTTGTTCTGGTTAATTATCCAGCCATTATTGTATGTAAACTACATTCTATAATTTGGCATTTTATTGAATTCTAGTTTTGGTTTAGCAAAGTATTGTTTATAGAGATTCATAATCTTATCACAACACCACACATAAAAGTTGAATTGTTTGTTTCTGGCTTATTAACATGGATTAACTACACCACAGTCTGGTTTTCATATTTGCAGCCATTAACTTGGATTATAATTTCCATTTATCTAAAGTAACATCTCCAAACTGGGAACTTTAAGACTGGACAGGAGGGGGAATTCTGTGAGTTGAAGACCACAAGTTTTAAAGTTGCCGGATTTGTAGACCCTTGATCTAAAACAACGCTTAAAAGAGGTGGGGGGAAAGTGTCTGAACTTTGACAGTTCATCTTATTGAAGGGGTAAGTAAGCAATATTAAAGGATTTTGGTTAAGGCTCTAGAAAGAAACTATAATCTTAAATGTAAGTATATAACACAAATAGAATAGACTTTTTGAATGGAAGAGTTTGGCTGGGATGTCAAGGGGATAGATTGTGTTATTATTTTATATTCTAACCACTTCTGGAATATAACATTCTAGCCACTGTTGGAAACAGAGTTTGGATTCCTTAACTGGTAACTTTAATATGATACAGAAAGACATGGATTTGGCAGGTGAGGACATCTGAATGCCCCAATTGGACTTATATACTAAGAGGTCAGCCCAGCTTAATAACTGGGGATTCTGTGAAGACAAGACAAGCATCCCAACAGAACGCAATGTTATCTATTCAATTTGTATTCACCTTTATTCTGTTAACAAATAACTCAAGATGGCAAACATACTCAGTGGACCTTTCTCTTCCTATTTTCCCCACAACAACAGCTCTGTAAAATAGGTTGATCTGAGAGTGACTGACTGGCCCAAAATCACCCAGCTAGTTTTCAAGACAGGACGTGAACTCATGGTCTGCCTCTTCCTACCCTGGGGCCTTAACCACTAGACTAAACTGGCTTTAGATCACTCAATAAGGACATTTATTTGTTTGTTTGTTTGTTTGTTTGTTTATTTGAATTTATACCCCGCCCTTCTCTTTGTTAGGACCCAGGGTGGCGCACAGGCATTATTAAAAACCATAACAAAAGACAATATACATTATTAAAAACATATTAAATTAAATCCCGTGCTAAAAAACCCATTTAAAACCCTGAAAATTAAAATTTATAGATAAAAGTCAGAAACGGGGGGCTATGCTAGGCCGGCTTGTTGGAATAGATACGTCTTAAGACGTTGGTGGAAGAGGCGGAGGTCCGAGGTAGTACGAAGGTCGGGGGGTAGGTCGTTCCAGAGGGCCAGGCCCGCCACAGAGAAGGCCCTTCCCCTGGGCGTCGCCAACCGGCATTGCCCGGCCGACGGTACCCAGAGAAGACCCTCTCTATGGGAGCGGATCGGACGAAGGGATGTATGGGGCAGAAGGCGGTCTCGTATATAGCTAGGCCCCGAGCCATGGAGCGATTTGAAGATGGTCGTCAACACCTTGAAGCGCACTCGAAAGGCCACAGGCAGCCAGATCAAGTTTCCTTTCCCATGCCAGATCAAGTTTGTAAAGAAGTTTCAAAGGTTTTTTTTTTTAACCAGGCAAACGTGTTTGAATGACATGGTACCAAACAGAAAAATGAGATCAGTATGGCTGGCATTCAAGCTAATAGGTGAATTCTCTTCCAATGCTTTGTGTCCTTTGTCCTGATTCTTAATGCCTTTTACAGGTTTTTTATCGCAACTAGCCTGTCCTAACAAGTGGGATTAAAGAAAGGGTAGCTTTTGCACCACCGCAAGCTAATTATCTGTTGGTGTTACAACACCCTATGACTCATTCAGCCAATCTGCCTTCCTTTATAATAGAATAAAAAAACAGACATGAAAATGCCATTGAATAGGGCAGATAAATGCTTCTCTGAAAATGTCAGAGTAGATAACAAATCCTAAGGACCAAGAATGTAAAAGAAAGGGCAAAAGAAAAAGAAATCTCTCTCATTCTTCCTCTAGTAAAATACTCTACAAGCAGAGTTTTGCTTCAGATAGTCCTGGTCAGTTTTCCAGGCAGGTGGCATTAGATATGACCATGCCAAGTAGTGGAAGGCTGTTTGAGTTCCACCCCTTGGTTCTGCTTCCCTAATCAACCACACTTCCATTGTGTTGGTTGGAAATTAGAATCTAGACTAGGGAGAGATGCTGTAGGCCAGTGGTAGTTAACCTGGTCCCTACTGCCCACTAGTGGGCATTCCAGCTTTCATGGTGGCCAGTAGGGGGTTTGTCTGATACTGAAGCACTTTCCTTTTTAAAAAAAAATTAATTGACTTCTCTACTTTATAAATCACCATTACTGTAGAACCGGTGGACGGTTAGAAAATTTTACTACTAACAGAGATACAAAAGTGGGTGGTAGGTATAAAAAGGTTGACTAACCCTGCTGTAGGCAATGTGTTGTAGCTTCAGCAGAAAATGACTTTGTTGATACTGATCAGCCTTAACATAGGCTGAAACTGGCGTCTTCCAGTGTTAGAGATACAATTTAGTGGTTTTTAAGGATCAGGGTAGAAACCACAAAGCTGAGTTCTAGTCCCACTTTAGACATGAAAGCAGGGTAGGTGACTTTGGGCCAATCACATTCTCTCATCCTACATCAGACTCTGGAGACACTACCGTCAATCAATTTCTGTTGCAACCAATGGATCAACACTGGGTTGTTGGCCCTGCACTTGCAGGAAAATGCTAGGAAGAAGGAAAAAAATCCCACTGGTGTCTTCCAATGGTCACGTATTAAAAGATATAATTACAAACTGCTTTGTTGCTTTACAAATTTCAGAGCTTCAGAATGTAAGAGCTGCTTTGCTGTTGTAGATGAAAGGATCCCTGTTGATTCTCTTCCTTTTCTTTATGTGAACTTGGTAGTTCACAAACAGGATAAATGAGAGCTTATCCCTGCTTTTTCTTTGGGCCCAGAGTATGACAGTAGGATGTAATTGCCATAGGACAGTGAGTTCCATGTTGAATTGCTTTAACTAAGAATTGATATATAGACAAAAGTTCCCAAAAATGAAACCTGCGGTATAAGTTTCATCTAAATAGAAAATACACATTTTTTTAAAATTACTTTGGAATGAGCCATTCTGTTTTGTTTTTTTTATTATTATTTTTCACATTTATATACCACCCAATCTCCCTTGCGGGACTCAGGGCGGTGCACAGGGAGTAATAAAATACTATAACACTAAATGCAGTAGAAATATATTAAAAATAAATTAAATTAGAAAGTCGTGCTAAAAACATAAAAAACCCTTGCTAAGATAGAATTTAAAAACTATGCCAGATTTGAATGTTTGAACTGTAGTGGCCCCTGAACCCAGGAGGTTAATGTTACCATTCTTGCACAAATTTATTTCTCATCCCATCACAGCCCTCCTCCACAGAGGCAATCTTAACTGATAGAGGAACCAAAGTTCAGTGTACACCGATATATCTTTGAAGATTAAAATGATTAGCACACATAATTGAGATTACATTTGCTTTACCTTTTGGTTTTCAGAAGTGGTACGTTCGTTATCTCCAAATCTGATACTTCGTCTAGTTTCAGAATATTGAAGCTGAAACCAGGATCTACAAAAGACTTTCTCTTTCCGTTAGAAAGACTGGCTTGAAATGCTGTACAGTAGAAAATTTTAATTATTCGACGCAATTGTAATTTTTTCAATTTGGGATGTTACTGTGCCATGATTCAGTATAGTGTGGTTGTTGAGATGCTGAACTAGGACTGGGAAAAATCATCCCTCAGGCTTGGAAATATATTGGGTGTCTTTCCTGACAATTCCCCTCAACCTAATCTTTCTCAGAGGTTTGTGGTCCTTGTATAACTTGAAGATTTCATTTTGAACTCTTGGGGGGAAAAGGCTGGATATAAATCTAACAAAGAAAGTATCTGGTGTTTTTAGAATAACCAATATCCTTGG
Source organism: Rhabdophis nuchalis (assembly GCA_039707465.1). NCBI lineage: Eukaryota > Metazoa > Chordata > Lepidosauria > Squamata > Natricidae > Rhabdophis > Rhabdophis nuchalis. The sequence continues at coordinate 158,472,645 of CM077643.1, forward strand.
TAACAAACATTTGCGATGGAAATATACAAACTGCAATAAAAATATGGTTAAACCTTCATTCTTCCGTATCAAAAGGATTGCCTTGATAAACTGAAATCAATGGTGTATTAACCATTAAGCAGACTAAGCACGTGCTTAGGGTACGAGGCCCAAAGGGGGCACCACAAAGTTGAGAAAGAAAAAAAATCCCAATGGAGATTTGTACAGTATATACCAAGGAAGGGGGAGGCACCAAAATTTATCAGTGCTTAGGGCACCAGTGAGCCTTCATCCGCCACTGAGTGAACTCCACTCCAGTTCTCCGAGTGTAAAGAACGGCACCATCCCAAGTTAGACCCAGGGACTCCTCCTTCGTGGAATCGATAGCTCATTAAAGTAAACCAGGAAAGGCGCGAAGAATCCCAAGCCCTCCCCCGCCCCTCCATCTGTTGCTCGCGCCTTCCGCAGCCACGGGCACCAGTGGGAAACGCCAGTCCTTGCACTGGACAAAGTTGGAACGTTGTGCCACCATTGGCTACTCCGCTACTCTCGGCAGGGAGCAGCAGCACAGCTGGCACTCGCCCCCAAGAGGAAGGTGTGTGCTCTTGCCAGTGTCTGCATATGTCTTTCTTTCTTTCTTTCTTTCTTTCTTTCTTTCTTTCTTTCTTTCTTTCTTTCTTTCTTTCTTTCTTTCTTTCCTTGTTTATTTATTTATTTATTTATTTATTTATGTGTTTGTTTATGTGTTTTATTTGATTTGTCAATAGATATTAGGCATAAAAATAAACATGAGTATGGGGACGAATAAATGGGGACAGTAGGATAGGGAGGGCAGACACGCTGGTGCGCTTATGCACACCCCCTTACAGACCTCTTATGAAGGGGGTGAGGTCCACGGGAGACAGTTTTAGGTTAAAGTTTTGGGGATTCTACCTAGCGGCGCCTTAAGTAGCCAAGAACCGCTTCTGCCGCTCTCTTGGTGCAATGAGAGCCCCCCCCCCCCCCCGCCTCCATCACCACCACATCCCTAACGGGAAGAGACCCCCTTGCACTCCCGGTCACGTCCTGGACACGCAGGCTTGCTACCTTCGTGCCACCTCTCCCCCCCGCAGGCACAAAGCTCAAAAGGCAGCACACAAGCAGCCCTTTCCCCCGCTATGCTCTTGCTCCTTTCCCACTCGGCGGCTGCTCCTCTTCCCCCCTCCAGGATCCCACCCTTGGGGGAGACGCTCGGCTCCAACCACGGATCCCCAGCGGGCAAGCCCGCCTTTCTCCCCGGGCTCGCTCTGATCCGGCTCTTCTCTCGTTGGTCCGCAGGGCCGCCTTCCCTCCCCTGCGGGCTGGATCTACGGGACGAGGCGGCGGGCGCGGCTTCCAGGTGGGCGGGTGTCACACAGCCCTCCGTCAAAGGCGCCCCAAACGGAGGAGCGCACGACTCGACGCTGAGTGAGCCGGGGGGCAGCCGCGACGAGCCGAGAGAGATCCCAACCACGGACCATCAGCCGCCGCCGACACCTCCGACACCATGCCTCCTTTGAAGATCTGCATCATCGGATCCGGCAACTGGTGAGGATCACGGGCGCCGGTGGGAAGGGGGAGGCGGAGAGGGAGGGGATATAACAGACCTGTTGAGAGCCCCCCCTTTCCCCCCTGCTTTTGCCACTTCCAGGGAGCTCAGCTTGAGGTTTTCGGGGGGGGGAGGTGTTTGGGTTGGGGGGGGGGTTCTGGGAGAGAAAGATCGCCCCGGTCTCTCTTATGAAGAGCGAGAACCGATCCCAGCCCCCCCTGTCAGACGATCTGAGCGAACGAGGGTTGCATCTGTTAAAAAAAAGAAGAAGAGAGCCTCGAGTTTTATAGGCGGCCAATTCCTGATCATACCGCTCACTCTTCATAGGCAGCGCCGGTCTCCCCGAGGGTTATTACACACCTGAGAAAATAGCGACACCTTTCACACGATCCGCCCACCCCCCATCCCAGTTACACGTTTCTCTACCACGTAGGAACACCGCTTGGTGTTTGGGCGGCCTCCTTTGGAGTCCAATTGGGGTCTGTTGCAGAGGAATCATCCACGTTTTGTGGCATCTTAAGAGCCAACACATTTATTAAGGCCTCTGCTTTCCTGGGCAGGATGACATCTGTCTTTGGAGGGGGGAGGGGGAAATAGTGGACAGATGGGGAAATGAAATGTAGGAAGTACAGAGTGTGGTAGTAGCTAACTTAGAAATTGCAACCACTCACAAAATTATTTGGGAGATACACACAGTCTTGCCCACGCATATTGAGATTCATGAAACCTTGTGCCACTGCACATGTAACAGATTAACAGAGTTGGAAGGGACCTTGCAGGTCATCTAGTCCAACCCCCGCCCAAGCAGGAGACCCTACATCTGCCTCTACCTAGGACTGAACTCACAACCTCCTGATGGGGAGGCAAGAGCTCCACCTCTAGGCCACAGCAACAGTGTGTTGGTTTTTAAGATACTCCCAGACTTCTGGTTGTTACATTATTTTCTGAGTACCCTTTATCTACTATTCTATAAACCAGGCACTCGGAAAAGAAATGTTCTTTCTAGCCTGGGGATAAACATGGATGTTTTTTTAAACATTTCAGAATATTTCATTAAAATATATAATATTGTGCACCTTTCCTGCACAAACTTCAAGAATCTCCCTTATTTCTTTATAGTTTTATCAACCCAATAATCACAGGAGTTGAGTGAAGCCGTATTTGACACAAGATCGCAATGACCTGGAAATTCAGTTTAATGATATATATGACAATGATACATAAAGACACTATATAGAGATGGATATTACAATTTCCTCTGAAGGTGTTTACAAGGATTGGAATTATGTACCAGATGGGATATCAAATATATTCTTAAAAAGCTTGAAGAGAACCCCAAAGGGAACTGGAATTCCATCTTAACTGTCTTGTCATGGACAACATTTTGATAAAACATCTCTTGTAAAAGTTAATTCACTCCAGATGATTTATATGGGACAGGGAGACATTGGTTCTGTTTCATCTAGAGCAGGGATGTCCAAACTTGGGAACTTTAAGACTTGTGGACTGATCTAGAGATACTATATGGAGAGAAAAAATTCAAGCAACTGAAAATTTACAATGTAATTTACAATTTTTTTAAAAAGCACAGGCAGGGAAAGAAGAAAATAATAGTGCTTACTAGTATCTCCTATGTAAGTCCCCTATCTAAATATTAACCAAGCTTTCTTAGCTTCTGAATCCAGAAATGTGCCTATACTTCAAAAAGGGATTAGGAGGGATACGGCTGATTTGATTTGGAAGGGGTTAAGTGGATTATTGCAGCCACAATTTATATCATGTATTTGTTGGTAAATTCTGAAAGATAGCTTAAAGTGCGTTTTTGAAATTTGCATCTCAACAGAAAAATAATAGAGAAGTTCTAACATTAGACAGAGTGAGGCAACTTTCTCTGATATCTGCTTGTTGGCTCTTTCGAATCCAGGTCCCAAAATAACTTGATTCTAAACTTTTCTTCGTCCCAGGCAGCAAACTCCCATGGGTTAGTACTTATTACATATTTTCAGATGATAATACCTGATTTACAAGCTGAGTTTCTAATAATGTTTACACTGATCAAATCCATTTTTCTTTTCATTTTACCCCACCCTGCTTTTTTCATGAAGTCTCTGTTAATCATCTTTCCGTTTACATAAAGCTTTACATTTCTATTATACAACAGAACAGCTTTGTTAAGCAGTTTGGCCATTCTCCCAGAAATCCACATTCTAAAGGCAGTGTTCTTTTGCTTGAATAATTATTCAATCTTGAAGAAAATCATGTAACTGTATGCATTACGGGTGCCTGAAGGCTTTTGCCCAGCAGTTGATAGACTTTCTTGATATGATGATTATGTGTTTCAGCTTCCTCCAGTTTACTTGCTCCATGTCCTTCCGGTCTCAATTTTTAAAAAAGTTTTATTGGATTTTTGTTTTAAAATATACATCAATATCAATACATGATACAGAATGGCCTCTGAGTATCATTCATTTTGATACAAATAGCAATAATAATAATAATAATAATAATAATAATAATAATAATAATAATAATAATAATAATAATAATAATAATATTCTCAAACTTATATAATCATACTATTAATATACATGTTTGTTTTAGAGTAGTTGAATATTTCAATGTTTCATTTTAATGTCAATGATATTGTTAAGCGTACATAGTAATACCATCTTTCAAACTCTAATCTTTCCATCTAGTTGTTACTTATATTCTATTATATAAAAATTATATCTGCTAATATTCCCCCTATTTCTTGTTTCTACCTCTATTCTAGCTTCTAGTCAGGCCACCATGACTAATCCTAGTGTTAATACACATGTTTATATTAAGGCATAGTGTTTCATTATTTAGTTATTCGAAGTCTCAGTACACCATTCTAGTAGCAATCATCCTATTATTTAAACATATCTAATAGTACCATCTTTCAACCACCAATCTTTCCATCTAACTATTGCTTTATATAAAGGTGTGTATTCTTATTTCTACCTCTATTCTAGCTTTTAATCAGGCCATCATTATATTAGAAAAAAACAAAAACAAATCCTTTCTATCCATCATCTCTTGCCATTTTAATACTTCAATTCTTATTCATTTTTTAGCTTGCCTCACATACTCCTCTCTTGGCTCATTATCTCTATCAGCATCTGTGTCTTCACCATCCAGTCTGAATATTTCTCCCATCTCTATCCTCCTAAGCTGCCAGGTCTCCAGAGTGTCCCCCCATTTCCCTATTTCCCTTTCAAAAGTATCTTCCAGGTTATCTGATCCCATTTTCTCCATGGATTATTTCACCAGTCATTGTTATTTTTTAAAATTAAAAACCCAATTTTCTATGTTTTAAAAGGTCTTTAGCTTTTCTACCCTTACTTCCTTTCTTTTGACACTAGGATTTTTCTCTCTATGGTTGTTCACCGCTTTAATAAATGGTTCGAAGAAGCTCTTTTCCGGGATTTTCCTCTTTTTTTTCTTTTAAATTTAGGGTCTAAATAAAAAAGGAACCTTCTGACCCAGCTCCAGTCACTTTTCATCTTCACTGCTCCTGCACATTTATTTGTTGCCTTGGCTGTCCCAGATTCATGGCAGCCATGATGGCTGCCTCTTCTCCTCGTTGTGGATGAGAGGGAAGAAGCCTTGAGTTGAGTGGAAGAATTGATGCTCTCTGTGACCTGCAGGGCAACCCTCTTTTCTTCACCACCCCTACAGGGTGGCTTTAGCTCCTTTCAGAACCCTCCAACAGGGAGAACTTGGTGTGGGAGCACAGAGTCCGCCTCTCACATCTGATCTTGCTGGAGCTCCATGCCGGATGTCCTCCTTCCAGTCTCAATATTGACTCCAGCTGAAAAGCTTCCTTCTTCCTTCTTTGGGTCTTTTCTCTTTGAAGCAGATTTGTGAGTGTACAAGCTGAAGAGGCCATGAGTGAGAGGGCTAACCTCTAAAGTTGGCCATATGATCATCCAAGCAGAAGGAAAATTTTCAATCAGGAGCAAGGTGTACTAGATAAGGGCACCCACTCTGCAAAACAAAACAAAGAAAAAGCCCAAACTTTTAAAATAAACCCCCCAATTTTTAATTTTTTATAATCCCTTGGTACAGCAGAAGTCCCCATTTTAGAAAAACGTTAACATTTTCCTGAATGACAGAAACACCCTACTTATCATTGAGGTCATCAGTAACAATGAAGAGAGCTACTGATGATCTTTACACAATCACCAGAGGCGCAGAAGCAATTCGATTCTAGGAAGGCAAAGATGAGTTCTCACTTGAGTTGAACAACTTCATTAACAAAATGATGCAATTTCCCACAATCTCCAAGCATTGGCCAGGCACAGCTTTGATTAGCTTCCAAGCCCATATAGCACCATTTAGGTGCTGTCGCCTACTAAAACTAAATTCTGGAATTTACTTCTAAAAATGTGTCTAGGCATTTAAGCACAGCATTGAGTGGTCTGTAGCCAAAGATTCACATACAGTCTTTAGCCCTTTTCATTCAGCAAAAACCATTAAATCATCTTGGTATATAAAATTGTGATTTTTTTTAAAAAAAGATCATGCATATAATCCCAAACCCTCCAAATTCTGCAAAGTACTAAATATTCTCTTTTGTGTGCTCAGGTATCACTGCCCTGTACCCACACCATCAGCTCCCTCCCCCAAAAATTAAAAGGTCTTTTCAAATTGCAATTTCCGGCGCAAAATGGTAGCTTGCCTTGAATTAGCATATGAAACTCTGTGGCTTTTATGACCTTGTTTTTAGGGAACAATCTGATTTTTCCCAGTAATACATAAGAGCTTAAGAACCAAGATAGTGCAGCTATCTCTGTGGCACCTCCGGCCCTCTGGAATGACCTACCCCCTGACCTTCGCACAGCCGTGGACCTGCGCCTTTTCCGCCGAGCCCTGAAAACCCATCTATTTTGTGCGGCCGGCCTGGGGTAGTTTTAATTTGTTTTTACTAGGGGTTTTAGAGGGTATTTTAGAACAGGCCTGTGTTTAATTTATTTTTAGTGTATTTTTAGTATAGTTATTGTATCAGATGTTTTATTGTTGTTTTTATTATCGCCTGTTCACAGCCCTGAATCCCGTAAGGGAGAAAGGGTGGTGTATAAATCCGAATAAATAAATAAATAAATAAATAAATAAATAAGAAAGAAAGAAAGAAAGAAAGAAAGAAAGAAAGAAAGAAAGAAAGAAAGAAAGAAAGAAAGAAAGAAAGAAAGAAAGAAAGTTGGGTAAGCCTGATCCTGTTTTTACAAAAGCATTGAAACTAGCTTGATGACTTTGGGCCGGTTACTTTTCCTTGGTCTAAACAAGGGGTTCCCAAACTTGGCAACTTTAAGACTTGTGGACTTCAACTCCCAGAATTCTGGGAGTTGAAGTCCACAAGTCTTAAAGTTGCCAAGTTTGGGAACCCCTGGTCTAAACTAAGAAGTCATTACAATCAATCTATTTACCTAGCAGCATAACCTAGTAGATTATAGTTCAAAACCTTCAGTTGATCCTACAGTAAGTCAGCTCAGACTGATATTAATAATATACAGCAAGTGGATGTTTTGTGAGTTGCATCAGGCCTTCCTGACTGGTATCTAGATAATTCATCATCTGTCGTAATGAATTGAATAAAAATAAATAAAAATGAATCTGATTTTGAGATTAATAGCTAATATTGGTACTTTGCTTGAGGGTTAAATAATTGGCAGAATTACTAGATCCAACCAGCATCTGTTTCTGAATATGAAATAGCTAATCTTGTATAAAGCTCATGAACTCTGCATATTGTACCTTTTTTGCAAGAGAACAGCTATTGAGAAACACGTGGCAAGTATCTTTGTGCAAGAGACACTATTTTTCCCCAAATGTTTTTGAGAAGATTACTCAGCTATGCACTCTAACAATTTTGTGGGTTAAAGAAATACAGCTCTGATAACAAAACATAATAAATTGATGCATGGCACTTGAAGTTTAGTTTCTCTTCCTCAGTTCCAGAAATTCGGTGTCCTTCTATCTCCCTTACCCAGAAGGTCATGATCCCATGGAGTTCACTGCTCACCCCATGAACCCTATCAGAATTGAATAGCTTTGTAAGGTCACACCCCTCATTTCTGGGAGACTTTGACCAACAATCTTTTTGTATGAAAGTGGTTTCAAGTTACATGTATCAACCTTGCTACCCTGATCAACCAGGGATAAGAGAATTGACTTTGGTTTTTGAATGGCAAAAGAAATAATAATACATAATGATTAGAGGTAGTCCTCAACTTATGATTACAATTGAGCCTAAAAATTATGCTGCTAGGTGAGAAAGTTGTTAAGTGAATTTTGTCCCATTTTACAGCCTTTCTTGCCCCAGTTGTTAAGCAACCCTGCAATTGTTAAGTTAATGACACAGTTGTTAAGTGAATCTGGATTTCCCATTGACTTTGCTTGTCAGAATGTCTCCAAAGAGAATAACATGACCTGGGGACACTGCAACTGCAATAAATGTGAACCAGTTGTCAAGCATCCAAATTCTGATCATGCGACCATGGGGATGCTTCAATGGTTGTAGGTGAGAAAAATGGTCGTAAGTCACTTTTTTTCAGTGATGTGGTAACTTCAAACAGTCACTAAATGAACTGTTGTAGGTTGAGGACTACCTGAATTGTAACAAGGACACAATGAAAATTATGTTGCTTCATTTGAAAGCCGTCTCTTCCCCCTCAGAAATCCTGAATTTCTTAAAGAAAAGGTTACAGATTTTACATATTGCAAGTGAGAGAGCTTTGGCAATGATACTACAAATATGCTTGTGTAAGAAAACCTTGAATCTGGCTACCCTATTGCCCAGTTTCGTTTCATTTGAGACATAACAGCCTTTGTTGAGAAACAGTTATTGCTATTGGAAAGAACTAGATCAGGAGAGTAATATTTGAAAGCCAAAAGTTAGGGATGTATTCTTGGGATATATTATGAATAACAGGGTACAGAGGTCTCCTCCTATACGCTCAGAAAAGTCAAGATGGCAGCCATAACAGTGCAATCAAATCTTAACCTGTTTTTATGCACATTGCCTAGAATTCCTCCAAGATATTGTGGCTGCCATCTTGATTTTTTTGACAGTATCCTATGAACACCAATGGCAGGATACCTCTTACTCGAGAAATATACTAAATTTAACTGAAGGAAAAACTAGTTTGTTTCCCAAATGAATTACTTTTAGGAGAATTGTCTGAGAATAGCGAGGAATGCAATAGTCAAGAAAGATTTTTTCCCCTTTCTCTTTGATAATCATCGGAGCCAGTTGCCTGAAATTCAGCATCATTTTTCCATGGGGTGCATACAATGAGTTAAAACATAAAGAAGAAAATTGCCAAATTTTTGAGAGATCCATTTCTTACTTCATTAATTCCTCCTCTGTTATAATTGTGCAAGTTGGAGAAATTCAGTCTAACACTGAAAAGCATCCATCTATAAGATGCTTTCCCCCCCTTCATTCGTTTTTCATCACCATCCCCAATTACTATACTCCAGAATTCCCGATTCCTGAATTTCCTTTTCATTATTGTCGTATGAATAGATGTTTCTTCTCACAGGACAACATGAAATGTAATGGGATTAGACTTATCCATTTAAATCAGCACTGAGTATCTAAAGCCACATATATGTAGAGCAGTGATGGGTGTCAATTTGAAGAAGGGAAAAAAATGAAGGAGGGAGAGAATTGCTTCTTGCCAAGTTTCTGTTGGCATCAGTGACTAGTTATGAGATATGCTGATGAGAAACAGAATACACAAGATGAGAGAAGAGTTAGATTCCTGATCTTTGAATGCTTTGAGAACAATTCCAAGGAAGTTCTTCAGATGTTTTTTTTAATTTTTATTTATTTATTTTATTTTATTTATATACCACGGACTCAGGGCGGTGCACAGGAAATAAAAACAGAATGCAAACAAGCAATAAAACGGACATATAATAAATACAATTACAAAATAAAATCTAATTAAATTTGAGTGCCCTGTGCTAAAAATCCCTAAAAACATTACCCACACATTAAAACCCTCAAGATAATTTACTGCTCAGTCTACTAAAGTGGTCTCGGGGACTAGGCTAGGCCGGCTAGCTGGAAAAGATGAATCTTCAAGCGTTGGCGGAAGAGGCGGAGGTCCGTGGTAGTCCGGAGTTGGGGGGGGAGGTTGTTCCAGAAGGCTGGGCCCGCCACAGAGAAGGCCCTTCCCCTGGGGGTCGCCAACCGGCATTGCTTAGCCGACGGCACCTGGAAAAGTCCCTCTCTATGGGAGCAAATCGGCCGAAGGGATGTATGAGGCAGGATACGGTCTTGCAAATAACTAGGCCCCGTGCCATCGAGCGTTTTAAAGATGGTTATCAACACCTTGAAGCGCACCCAGAAGACCACAGGCAGCCAGTGCAGCTCGCGCAGGAGAGGTGTTACATGGGAATGCCGTGAGGCTCCCAAAATCCCCCGCGTGGCCGCATTCTGCACTAGCTGTAGTCTTCAGGTGCACCTCAGGGGGAGCCCCATGTAGAGAGCATTGCAGTAGTCTAGACGGGATGTCACGAGCGCTTGAGTGACTGTGCAAAGGGCGTCCCGGTCAAGAAAGGGGCGCAACTGGCATACCAGGCGAACCTGGTAAAAGCCCCCCTGGCCACGGCCGTCACATGGTCCTCCATGGACAGCCGGGAATCCAGGAGGACACCTAAGTTGCGAGCCCTTTGCACGGGGGCTAACAGTTCGTCCCCGATGGCCAGTGATGGCGTCAACTGGTTGTACCGGGACGTCGGAAACTACAGCCACTCGGTCTTGGTGTTCTGCAAACTTAGCACTCCTTATATTAATTAAGCTACCCATCTTCCTTTTCACAGAAGCCTGGGGAAAAGGGGAGACAGTGGCTCTTAGATTCACATAATTTTCATAATGGAAACTTTCTGGATTGTCATCCTGGCTAGTCTTGGCTGAGATGCCACAGGATCCCTTCAGGAGTTGTCCCTAAATCTAGGATGTGCAATGAAGTCAGAGGTGCTTATTAAATATATTTTAAAATGATATTAAGTAATAATTAACTCAATGTATTTAAATACAGGGCCCAGGGTAGGGGTGGGGGAGTGGCAGCCAAGGGAGGCCACTGTGCCTCAGGTAGTCGGGTGTGAATCTCTGTTTGTGAAATGGGGACTTGGGAGGCAGCTGGGCCTGCTGGTCTTTTACCTGGCTCCCCGCTACGTGTCAGCGGCCCTGCTCGAGCTCCTCGAGGTGATCGCTGAGGTGGCGGTTGGCACCCCCAGACTTTTAGTCATGGGGGATTTCAACCTGCCATCAGTAGGCGATTCGTCTCAGGCGGCTCGGGAGTTAATGGCCTCCATGACGGCCATGGACCTGACCCAAGTAATTCAAGGCCCCACTCATACAGGGGGAAACACACTAGACTTAATCTTTGCCTCTGGCCAGTGGTTGAGTTCAGTTTCAGTTTCAGTTTATTCAATTTATACCCCGCCCTTCTCCAAACGGACTCAGGGCGGCGCACACGAATATTAAAAAACATACAAAAAACCATATAAAACTTTAAAAAACTTATTCAATAAATACAATCCTGTGTTAAAACCAAATTAAAAATCCCCAAATTTAAAACTATCTAAAGTCAGTAGTGGAGGTTACGCTAGGCCGGCTAGATGGAACAAATGTGTCTTTAGACACTTGCGGAAGAGGCGGAGGTCGGAGATGGTGCGAAGTTCAGGGGGTAAGTCGTTCCAAAGGGCTAGGCCTGCCACAGAGAAGGCTCTTCCCCTGGGTGTCGCCAGTCGGCATTGTCCAGCCAACGGCACCCTGAGAAGGCCCTCTCTGTGGGAGCATATCAGTCTAAGGGATGTATGGGGCAAGAGGCGGTCTCGCATATAACTAGGCCCCGAGCCATGCAGCGCTTTAAAGATGTAGGAGTAGGGGAATTAGTTATCGAACCCCTGTCATGGTCAGATCACTCGCTCCTGCGGCTCGACTTTCCGACTGCTACACCCCACCGCGGGGAGGTGGAACCCGAGATTCCCAGATGGTTCTGCCCCAGGCGCCTGATGGACCCGAAGAGGTTCCAGACAGAGCTTGGGCCTATGCCTGTAACCCTCACCCACGACTCGACTGAGGACTTAGTGGCCGCATGGAATAGTGCGGCCACGGGGCCTTGGACCGGATCGTGCTCTTGCGGCCTCTCACACAGCGCCGATCCACCCTGGCCCCTTGGTTTTCTGAGGAGCTAAGGGTGATGAAGCGCCACAAGAGACGCCTAGAGAGCAGATGGAGGTCCACTCGTTCCAAATCCGACCGAACACTAGTGAGGTTTTACACAAAGACCTACCTAGTGGCAATAAGAGTGGCAAAACGTAGTCATCTTGCCACTCTTATTGCGTCTGCAGATAACCGCCCTGCCGCCCTGTTTAGAGTGACCCGCCCCCTTCTCCATCAGGGGTCGTGGGAAGACCCGCCCCCTTCTCCATCAGGGGTCGTGGGTTGCAGGGTAGAGCAGAGGAGTTCGGAAGTTATCTGCAGGACAAAATCGCTCGGATTCGGGATGACTTGGCCTCCATTTTGATAGATCTGGGCGGAGTGTCCGAGGCAGGTCTTGAGACCGTTTTATGGGATGAGTTTGACTTTGTTACTTCCGAAGACATGGACAGGTTCCTGAGGCGACTGAATGCCACCACATGTTTATTGGACCCGTGTCCCTCCTGGCTGGTACTGGCCTCCTGGGAGGTGACACGAGGCTGGCTCCAGGGAATTGTGAATGCTTCTCTTAGTGAGGGGTTCTTGCCGGCCTCCCTTAAAGAGGCGATGGTGAGACCCCTCCTCAAGAAGCCTTCCCTGGACCCAGCATTGCTAACTAACTATCGTCCGGTCCCCAATCTTCACTTTTTGGCGAAGGTTGTAGAGAGTGTGGTGGTACAGCAGTTCTCTCGGCACCTGGAGGAAACTGCTTATCTAGACCCGTGCCAGTCCGGCTTCCGACCTGGGCACAGCACCGAGACGGCATTGGTCGCGTTGGTGGATGATCTCTGGAGGGCCAGAGATAGGGGTTTTTCTTCTATCCTGGTCCTATTAGATCTCTCAGCGGCTTTCGATACCATCGACCATGGTATCCAATTGCATCGACTGGAGAGGTTGGGATTGGGGGGACACTGTTTTACAGTGGTTCTCCTCCTACCTCTCCGGTCGGTCGCAATTTGTATTGGCAGGAGGTCAGAGGTCGACCTCGAGACCACTCATTTATGGGGTGCCTCAGGAGTCGGTCCTCTCACCCCTCCTGTTTAACATCTACATGAAGCCGCTGGGTGAGATCATCCGGGGTTGTGGGGTAGAGTACCATCTGTATGCTGATGATACTCAGCTGTACATATCTACCCCCAACCACCCCAACGATGCCGTCGAAGTGATGTCCCGGTGTTTAGAAGCCGTGCGGCTCTGGATGGGAAGTAACAAACTTCGGCTCAACCCGTCCAAGACCACTTGGCTCAACCCGTCCAAGACCGAGTGGCTGTGGTTTCCGGCGTCTCGGCATAGCCAGCTTACTCCATCGCTGGTTATCGGGGGCGAGTCATTGGCCCCCGCGGAAAGGGCTCGCAACTTGGGCGTCCTCCTGGATTCCCGGCTGTCCCTAGACGACCATGTGACGGCCGTGACCAGGGGGGCATTCTACCAGGTTCGCCTGGTACGTCAGTTTCTGGACCGAGATGCCCTCCGCACTGTCACTCAGGCACTCGTGACGTCTCGCTTAGACTATTGTAACGCTCTCTACATGGGGCTCCCCTTGAGGTGCACCCGGAGGCTCCAGTTGGTTCAGAATGCGGCCGCGCGGGGGATTCGGGGAGCTTCTCGTTACTGCCACATAACACCTCTCCTGCGTGAGCTGCACTGGCTACCGGTGGCCTTCCGGGTGCGCTTCAAGGTGCTTGTTACCATCTTCAAATTGCTCCATGGCTCGGGGCCTAGCTACTTGCGTGACTGTCTCCTGCCACACACCTCTCTGCATCCAATATGCTCCCACAGAGAGGGCCTACTGAGGGTACCAACTGCCGGTCAGTGCCGGCTAGCAGTGCCCAGGGGTAGGGCCTTCTCTGTGGCAGGGCCGGCCCTCTGGAACGACCTACCCCCCGAACTTCGCACTATCACGGACCTTCCCCTCTTTCGCCGCTCACTTAAAACCTATTTCTTTCAGCAAGCTGGTCTTGCGTAACAGTTTTGACTCTCTTAATATAACATCTGCCAAATACGTATATGGATATTAGACTTTAGGGAATTTTAGCATAGGTGGGTTGTATTTTAATGTTCTTAAATTTTAGTACAGGTTTAATTTAATTCGTTTTTAACTTTGTATATATTGTATGTTTTATATGGTTTTTTAATTTTTCCTGTACACCGCCCCGAGTGCCTTCGGGGAGAGGGGGCGGTTTATAAATCTAATAAATTAAATTAATTAAATTAAATACACTTAATGAAATCAAAAGAAGATTTCTGTTGTGGTTGCTTGCTCTACTTCTTGATTTATCCCTCACACTTTTTCAAACAGTTCTGCCTGCGAGCTACTAATTAACTAACGAACAAATAAATATTAAAGCGTTTGCATCAAAAGTGGTATAAAGAAAAAAATATTTAAAGAAGTTACTTCTATTAAATCTTAGTCCAGATAAAAGTTTGATTCTAAAACTGCATTTAAAAAAAAAAGAAAGAAAGAAAGGAGATCCACTTTGTATGTCTTATAAAAAAATCCAACCCAAAGGATATGTTTAAAACCCCAAAGTTGAAAATCTTTCCCCATTCCTGTCTCAGGCTGTTATTTATTAGAGTTATGCCTCATATTTTCTCCAGGAGCAAAAAGTAGCTTACATGGCATTTTTTATGCTGTGATTTGCTTGGCAACAGCATTTTCAGATTGGAACCTGTAATCAAAGCGACAAAGTTGGGGTTGCATTATTGCAATACAAACTTTATCTCTTTGGTACATGCATCTGATAACACAACGCACCAACCAAGTATTGTGTAAACGTTACTTGGTGTTTTCTTCCGTAGCTCCATTAAGGCATTCCAAGAAATGAATGGAAGGATAATCTGGTTCTTAGCCCCTAAGGCCGTGTTGGCAAACCTATGGCACGTGTGGCAGAGGTGGCACGCAGCGCCCACTCTGATGGCACACGAGCCGCCATCCCAGTTCAGGTCTGACACGCATACGTGTACGTCTCTGCCATGCATGCATGAGGGTGGAGCACACGGGGTCACACATGCATTCGTGGGGGGTGCATCCATGCATGTGCGGGGGCAGGGCGCATATGCAGGGTCACGTGTATGCACTGGGCCTGTGTGGGGGTTGTGCATGCATGTGGAGGGCAGGGCGCATGCATGGGGAGCGCATTGCATTTTTGGGGGGGTTGGGCATGCTTTGGGCACTCTGTCCAGAAAAGGTTCACCATCACTGCTCTAAGGTGTCAATGGCCTGAAAATTTTATCACCAGATTATGCTGCTAATAAATTCAAATCATGGGTTTGCTTCCAAAATCCAATTAATTGAAGATGCTCTGTTAGTTTTTGAATGTGGAGAGTTCTATGACTAATAGCTATTGATTGGTTGAGGAGAACAAATTTTATGTTTCTTTTATGTCCGCTGCAAAGTCAGCCAAAAAAAATTCAAATTCATCAGGCATCCTAAAATTCAGGCTGGTTTCCGAGGTCAGAGGAAGTCTTAAAACAGATGTCCTCAACCCTTTTTGGATTGATGGGTACAGTTGGCATTTTGGCTGTGACATTTGGTTGTTGTTTTTTTATGTTTAAAAAAAACAGTGGGTCAACCCTTTGAGACAGATCAGGTCAAGAAAGAGGCATAGCAAGGATTCCAGGAATACAATTGTATTGTAAGGTACATAGGTAGTCTTGGAAGAAATGTCCATCTGGGTTCAGTTCCAAGGGGGGAGAAAAACACTGGAAACACGGAGGCTGTTTGAAAAGATGGTTTAATGGTGGACAGGACCACATGGTTTGAGGTCCTGGGCAATTGAGCACTTGGGAGAGAGAGGGAGAGAGAGGGAGGGAGGGAAGGAGGAAAGAAGGGAGGGAGGGAGAGAGTCAAAAATTTCTATTACTAAGACAGTTGCAAATTGAATTTTGCCCCATTTTATGAACTTTCTTTCATAAGATTTGTTAAGGGAATTACTGCAATTGTTAACTTAGTAACACGGTTGTTAAGACTTAGCTTGTCAGAAGGTTGCAAAAGGTGATCACATGACCCCAGAAGACTGCATCTGTCATAAATACTCAGCTAATTGCCAAGTGTCGAATTTTGATTATGTGACCATGGGAATGTTGCAACAGTGGTAAGTGTGAAAAATGATAATAACTCACTTTCTTCAGCACTGTTGCAGCTTCAGTCACTGTGAATGGTTGTAAGTTGAGGACTACCTGTAATAACAGATTCTTGAAAGCCTGTCCCATCAAGAGACCAATCAAGATGGGGTTATCTTTAGTTTTCTTATGCTCTCCTCTTTTGCCAGCCTTCTGCCAGTTCTCCCTTAAATATTTGCTCAGGCTTTCCTCAGACACAGTTCTAAGGTGCCTAACAGTGTGGCAGGGAGCTTAGAGATACCAGGAGAGGCATACAGGGGATATATTTTTTCAATATAGTCAGTTTGTTACATTTTTTTTGAAGTTTTTTGTTTTCCACATGCCTCCCTAATTTATTACTCTACTTATTCATTAGAAACATATTGTGTTTTAGCTGTCTGTGTATAACTTTAATGTGTGTCTTGAATTTATGGCTATTCCCTACATGTTGTCTTCAAACATAAGGACAAGCTAACCTGTAGTCTCCTAAATCCTAGTGGGGAACCCTATGTAAGCTAAGCTTATAAGTAAACCAGTTCTATAATATGAACCTTGCAGAATCTGAATTCCTTTATAAAGATTTAATATTGAGGATGGGGTCCCTGATCGTTCAGTCTAATCTATCTTATTGTTGAACTCTTTGGGCTCAGGGTTTACAAGAGAGGTTGTTTTCATTCCTCAAAATTCTTGTCCTTTTTCAAGGGCACTTGAAACTTAACCACTTTAAGAATTGTGGACTTCTGGGACTTCCTGTTCCGCTTCTGGCGGCGACGGACGAACTCTGGGGTTCGTCCGCCGCTTTGTACCTCTTTCTGCCCCCAACGGGGCGGGGCACCCCTTTTTTGGGGGGGGGCTCTGTAGGGCTGGCTTGCCTGGGCTGGTCTATCCTGGCGGTAGCTGGGAAGCAGCCCGGGTCCTCAGCCTAGGAGAAAGGGGTCATGCTGCGGGGGGCTTGGTTCCCTTCGCCAACGGAGGACGGTAACATTTCATGACCGGGAGAGAGCTGAAGGCGGATCGGAAGCCTTCCGGGGCTTTGGCGGCGAGAGGGAGAGGGAGTGCTTTCAAAACTATTTTTTTGCTGGCAGCCTGGATTGAAAGAACTGTGGAGGGGGGTGTTTGTTTGCTAAAACCCCCCTCGGATTAACAGCGGCGGTTAGAAATGGCTCCTCGTTGTGGGGAAGTTATTTTGTATCCGGCTTTTTTTCTTTCAAGCAAGTGAAAGTAATTTGCGGCTTGCCTTTACACAATGTATCTAAGTCCGGCTGGCTTGAAACAATTGCTCTTTTCACTTTCTCCTGCTGGCTCTCAGACTGGGCGGTGGAAGATGATTGCCCTTTGTTCCTGAATGACTATTTTTGTTTGTGGAAAAGTACCAACGTCTCTTTGTGATTTGGACTGCCTCTCTCTATTAATGAAGAAATTCTTGGACTGATTGATTCCCTCTCTGAAGTGCCTTCTTTGTTTGAATAATTGATTCTGCAATTTGTTTCTCTTTGGGGGTTTTATAATTTTTTTACAACTTTGACCTGGACTCTGTCCTCCTGACTTGCTGCAGCAGCCCCACCCAAAAAACACCATTTTAGTGGCACGGATTTTAACAGCTCACCATGGCTTCTATCACATCAGAACTGGCAGGATTGGAAAGAAGAATGACAGCTTTGGAAGAAGTGTTACAAACCTTGGTGCAGGAAATTAAAGGTTTAAGACAAGACAATAAGGATTTCAAACAGGGACTTATGGAAACACAGAAAAAACTGAAGGAGAATACACAGAAGACCGAGGAATTGGATGGGGGGCTGGATGGGGCAAAGGGAGAACTTAAAAATGTTAAAACTGAAGTTGGAGAATTAACTGGGCATATGTCAAGGATGGATTTTGAAAGGATGTCATATTTTTTAAGATTTCAGAACGTTTCTGAGGTAGATGGTGAATGTCTTCCTGATCTCATGAGTACAATTTTAGCAGAATATTTGCATAAACCCAAAGATGAGATCAGGGGGGATATTGACCTAGCCTACAGAATAAATTCTGCATATGCCAGGATAAATGAGGTACCCAGAGAGATACATATTAAATTTGTTAGGAGGTCAACCAGAGAGGGAATTTTGAAGGCGCAGAGAGGTGGTCCATTAATTTACCAGCAAAAAGAAGTCGCTATCTTGAAGCAGATCCCTAAAAAAATTAGAGAGATGAGAAGGAAGTTTTCCTTCTTATCTAAAAAATTGTTTGACCACGGGATTTGGTTTAAGTGGGCGATGCCTGAAGGGATGTTGGTGTTCTGGGAAGGAGGAAGAGTTAGGATTAAAACAGTTGTTGAGGCGGAAGCCTTTCTTAAAAAACATTCCTCTATCCTGGGGGAAGATTCAGGAGGGGCAGGGGGGGCCACGGCCCCGCCCGCTGGGGGCCAGGAAGGAGCACAAGAAGATACAATTGCCAAGAGACTTAGATGTAAAAAATGAATTTGTTTGTTTTTTATTAGCTCAATATAACTTTTTAGCTGGATGTTTGTATATGACTGCCAGCATAGAATTTAGAATTTAGAATTTATGATGTATGCACTCACTTCCACCTTGTAGCATATTGGAGAATGTATTATCAATGTTTTATTAAGAGGCCCTGGAGGGGCCGACGATTCCGACCTGAAAGTTCTCAAAATTTCTTTGTATCTCACCTTACCCTATTCCCTTTGGGTTTTTTTTGGAAAAAATTGTAAAATCCAATAAAAAAAATATTGATAAAAAAAAAAAGAATTGTGGACTTCTGGGAGTTGATGGCCACAAGTCCACAAGGCTGTTGTAGCTGGAGTGCCTCACTCTCTTCCCCTTAAAGGCACAGATGAGGCCAGGTACCAACTATTCCTGATGTCGTTTCGTACATTCCACCTTTTTTCCCTCTTGAAAACAATACACGGGCCAATCTAGTTGTTTAGAACAGGGGTCTCCAACCTTTGCAACTTTAAGTCTGAAGGACTTCAGCTCCCAGACTTTGCTGGCTGGATAATTCTGGGAGCTGAAGTCCTTCAGACTTAAAGTTGCAAAGGTTGGAGACCCCTGGTTTAGAACATCTCCTCTGTTACAAAGTAGTGAGTGATATCATTCATTCAATAAGTCCTCTTCCTCCTCCTCCATGTTTCTAGATCAGAAGGTGAGGCATGACCTTGGATTTGGTCGCTCAGCTTAATTGAGTTGTCCGCCTTGTTTTAATTGACAGAACAAGTAATCATATATATTACAAAGTCCTCTTCATTTATGAAGCAAACTCTGGTTACATTGCTCAATCTGGCAGAAACACAAAAGAAAGAGCTATGAAGAAAGAGATCTAATTCTGATAAATTTGCCTTATCTTAGCTGAGCTTCGCAGTATATGTCCTGAATTCTTTCTATCTGCTTTGCCCCTTAAAGCAGGGGTCCCCAACCGTTTTTGCACCAGGGACCAGTTTCATTTTCAAGAAAATTCTGCGGACCGGCTGGCGTAGAGGAGGAGCGGGGGGGGGGACAGGTGGCGCATGCGCACGTGGGGGGTAGTAGGCTCACTCGGCCCTCTAGGGCCTCCAACGGCACGAACGGCCACGCCTGCGCTCTCCCGCATCTGGCATGCGCTCTGCCCAGGGGCTGCCCCCTCCTCCCTCCTCCTCCTCCTCTCTGGCCCTGCGGCCCAATTCCTATCAAGCCACGGACTGGCACCGGTCCGCGGCCCGGGGGTTGGGGACCCCTGCCTTAAAGGATTAACCACAGAAAATACACCATTATCTACATGTATATTTTTAAAAAACAAACTTTTATGAATCACCATAAACCAGCTTTAAAAACATGTGAAATATGTATATTATTAGCTTTCTGCAACAGCAATTATTTTCTGCTTTTTGCGATAGTTTTCTTGGTAAATGCTTTAATTTGTTAAGCTTTGTATAGCAAAAAGAGAAGGTTATTACCCAAGTTATAGGAATTCCATCATTTGCTATTGTCCCCCCCCCCCTTCTTTAACATATGCACGTGTAAAGCATGTGAATATTAGTTCACTTGAAAGTTATTGAATACATCATGTAAAAATCTCCTTCCAATTGAACTTGCCTCAAAGTGATTCTAGGTATGATGATCTGCTATAGTACAGCAGACATGAGCAATGGAAAATGAGGGGCAAGTCATATGGCCAATTAATTGATTAATTCTGGGCCATCATTTCATTTCCCTGTGATGATCTGTCCCTAACCTGATCTTTTACAGTGAATGCATCACCACTGTAACTGAGTCCACCTTAATACTAGTCATCCAACTGGACAAACAGAGTTGATATAGTCTATAGCAGCGGCCCCCAATCTTTTGAGAAGCAGGGACTGTTTTTTCCATGGATCAGGCTGTGGGAGGATACTTTTGTGTGCTGCCGGCATCGCGCAGATGGCGTTTCGTTTATTTGCATAGCCCAGTTACTGGCATGCTATTGGCTTTATAGAAAAAGTTAATGAATGGAAGCTTGGATCTCTTGCATAATTCTTTATTTATTTAATTATTAAATTGCTATGCTACTCATCTCATTGTGCAAAGTGACTTTACATTCATAAGAACCGAGTAACAATAAGGTTTCCTAGAATCCTAAAGCTAGAAGGAGCAATTAAAGTCATAGAATGCAAAACCTGCCCAATGCAAAATTGAAATTCAAAGATTCCAAGGATAATTTCTAAGCCTTCCTTCCTTCCTTCCTTCCTTCCTTCTGAGATGCTTGAAATGTTTTAAAATGTAAAGCAAAATGTTGAGGTTGTAACTTTTGTGTATTCTATTGCGTTGAAAAAAGTTGGAAAACACTACTTCCTTCTTTCTTTTCTATTTTTAAAGTACATCATATTGTTGGAGTTGCATGTATATTCTTTTTCTTTTATTTAATACAATCAATTAACTGGTCTTTCTATGAATCGTATAAATAGTTGCAATTTCACATTTCTCTCTCTTTTTTTAAAGGGGATCTGCCATTGCAAAAATCGTAGGCCAAAATACCAAAAGCTCCAACCAATTTGACCCAGTTGTCAAGATGTGGGTATTTGAAGAACTAATCAATGGTCGAAAACTCACCGAGATCATTAACCAAGAACATGAAAATGTGAAATATCTCCCAGGGCATAAACTACCTCCAAATGTGGTAAGTGACAGCAAAACATACCAGAATGGTTTCAGTTTTAAATTATATTCTAGTTAAGTTCAAAGAAAGTAAAACAAATAAGTAACTTAGACGAGAACAAATTACAGCTCCCAAATTCATAATGTGTCATTGAAACGTAAAGGACATAGATGAGATGTGGTCAGGGGGCCAATTGACTTAACTTGATTGCCAGAATTTTTTTTAAAATTCCAAGCAGAGTGTGCCATATAAAATAAACTAGCGCTTTAATTATCCATTGTTGTCATAATGTACATTCAGCTGCAGCACCCTGCATCTGATCTCTTCTCAGAATGTTATTTTATTTCATTATTTTAAACAATTTACAGTACATAGATACTCATTTCACAACAGTGGCTCTAAGCAGTGCCTATTAAAATTAAAAACACCACCATGTTTTCTCCGTTTACAGCCACCTGTCTACTAGCCATTTGAGCTTATAGCAGCATTGAAAAGTCCTTGCACGTACAATCCTTGACAGGGGTGGGTTGCTGTCAGCATTACTGCCGATTTGATGCCTCAAAAATTTTGCGCACATTGCTTGCCTGCACGCCAGACGCACGCTCTGCACTCATGCACATTTGCAGATAAAAAGGTCTGCGGATGCACACAAACTTAAAAATGAAAAAAAGTAAAATTTTACACTCAAAATTGTTCTGCGCATGCGCAGAACTGAAAAACAACATAGCAGCTCCATTAGGAGACCCAGTTCGGGGGCGTGGCAGACCTGGGTTTTTGCCAGTTCCAGCAACTCAAGCCGCCAAGTTACTACCAGTTCAGCCGAAGCGGGCTGAACTGATAGGAACCCACCTCTGATCCTCTGAGTATTCCCACAGTCACAGGATGAAAATTTGGGGGCTTGGCAATTGGCATATATTTGCGATAGTTGCCGTGTCCCAGGATCACACAATTGCCATTTGTGACCTTTCCAGCTGGCTTCCAACAAGCAATGTCGATGGGGGAAGCTGGATTTGCTGAACGACTGTGTGACGTGCATAACAACTGCAGTGATTCGCTTAACAACCGTGGCAAAAGTCATAAAATTAGGTGCAGCTCACTTAGCAATTCCCTTGCTTAACAATGGAAATACTGGTCCAACTGTGGTCATAAGTCAGGGACTACTTGTACCTATATAAAAACATAACATTCCAAAAAGAAATGATATAAGTGTGAGATTTTTAAAAAAACAACCCTTTATTTTTAATTCCAAAAATGGAATGAAACACATAACCAGACTCAATTAATCTGGCCCTCAAAATGCAGGAATTGGTAATTACTAGCCAAAAAACAGGCCTGTTTTCTGCTAGCAAGAAAGAACCAAGATAAAGAGCCATAACATATATACAGTGCACATAATGTCCCACCAGGACATAGACACCTAGGCACAGGTGCAGTGATACCACTCTGGGGCAAAGCCTTCCTTTCCTTTCTCCCACTTGGTCGGAGACTCCACTGCACATTAATAGAACACTGAACCAAAGTGTCTCAGGCCATTTTCATTGGTGAAATTTAAATCTGCCTGTCCCTAAAGAATTCTGCACAGGTAGACCTTGACCACAATTGAGCCCAGCATTTATGTTGCTCAGTGTGACAATCGTTAAGTGAATCACTGCAGTTGTTAATTGAATCTGGCTTCCCCACTGACTTTGCTAGTCAGAAGGTTGCAAAAGGGGATCATGTGGCACCGGGGCACTGCAACCGTCATAAATATGAGCCAGTTGCCAAGCATCCAAATTTTGATCGCGTGATCACGGGGGTGCTGCAATGGTCGTAACTGTGAAAAGCAGTCCTAAGTCACTTTTTTCAATGCCGCTGTAACTTCAAGCAGTCGCTAAATGGAGTGTAGTAAGTTGAGGACCACCTGTATTGTCAGCGTAAAGCTGTGCAAATTAACTGCAAGAGAAGCCCTTCCTTCTTTTTGGCAGGAACGGAATTCTTCTATGGGATGTTCTCAAATAAACTACCACCATGATGGTGAACCTATGGCATGCATGCCACAGGTGGCATGCGGAGCCATATCTGAGGCCCAGCCTGGGGAGGGCAAAAACGGCCTCTCCTGCACCCCCCCCCCCGAAGTTCATTTCTGAACTTCCGGTGGGCCTGTTGGGCTGTTTTTTTGCTCTCCCCAGGCTTCAGAAAAGCCTCCTGAAGCCTGGGGAGGGTGAAACACGGACCTAAGGGGCCCGCTAGAAGTCGGAAAACAGGCCATTTCCGGCCTCCAAAGGGCCTCCGGGGAAGGGGGGCAGTAGGGAAAGCCATTTTTTCCCTCCCTAGGCTCCAGGAACGGCTCTGGAGCCTGGGGAGGACAAAAACAGACCTACTGGGCTCACTGGAAGTTGGGGAATGGATGGTTTTCAGCTTCCGGAGGGCCTCTGGAGGGTGTTTTTGCCCTCCCTAGGCTCCAAAAAAGCCTCTGGAGCCTGAGGAGGGTGAAAAACAGGCCCACTGGAAGTCAGGAAATGTGCTGTTTCCTGGGAGGATGGGGGAGACTATTTTTGCCTTCCTCAGGCTCCAAGAAAGTCGTGCGCGCATGCACAGGGGGGCAGCAAGGGGGCTCATGCGTGCATGTGCAGGTGAGCACACTGCAGGGGTGGGTATTTAATTACGGGTGTGCGCTTTTGGCACCCAAGGGAAACAAGGTTCGCCATCACTGAACTACCGTACGTGGCCAAAGCCTCTTGTTTTGTTAGGGAACCTGAATTACCTGTTGCAATTGCTGTAGGAAACAAACACTGGTGCTATGTGTACAAACTGCATGCTTTGAAACACCCATGTGCAAACATCGCAATAAAGATAAGTACGTGTGATGTTTAGATTGTAGCCAAGCATATGTTCCAGCTCTTCATTTTTCACTTTTGCACAAACTGTTGAGCAAACAAATATCGGTGGCTTGTTCTGTGTTCTCTGTGCTTGATCGTTTTGTTGTGGTAAACGTCTCCCACGATGTTTTCCTCGTTCAGTATTCGGTAGGAGAATGCTGTAATTTCTTTTCCTCTCAGGTTGCTGTACCAGAAGTAGTAGAAGCAGCAGAGGAAGCTGATATTTTAATATTTGTCGTACCTCATCAGTTTATTCCCAAAATTTGCGAGCAACTTACTGGTCATGTAAAAGCAGGAGCAATTGGGATTTCACTGATCAAGGTAAGGAACAGCATTTTCTTGGGAAAGGTGTCAGGTCTGGCGAGCCCACAGGCCCGGAGCTGCCATCCGGGTGGGGGGAAGCTGTGGGAGCTGCCTTCTGGGGATCTATGTTAATAATGGTCCTTATTTGACATGCATTTTAAAATATCAGTATAATTTTGTTATTTTATTATAAACCCCCTTAAATGCTACTTCTGGGAGAAAGCTAGAGTATACAGCAATTAAAAAATAAACAGTTAAATGAATACTTACACATACCCATTTTAAATGAGATATAAATGCATGAAGTATTGCTCAGTTTACACCACTGCATTAAACCATAGCTTGTATAACCATGGTTTATTAACTGAGCTTATGGTTTATCCAAGTATAAATCACAGTTTAGAAAAATCACAATGTCTAAGTTCATACAATCTAGAAATCATAAAAACTAATGTTGGGAGAAATATCCATCTGGTTCAGTTCCAAACCGGGAGAACAGCACTGGAGACAAAATGGAGGCTAGAAGCGGATTGGAAAGAGGGCCCATTTATTGATGAAGCAAGCACGTGTGATTCTGGGCAGCTGACGACATGGAGTTGAGTGTGTGTGTGTGTGGGGGGGGTGTTATAGCTTCTCTTGGGCTTTGCAGTTGAACTTTCTGTTCCTGTGCAAGAACATCAGATGTGGGTTTCTGGATCGGGCGAATCAGTAGTGGCAGCGGGGGGAGGCTCTGCCCACCTGCCCGGATGTTTCTGCCCATGCACAGAAGCATCATGTGAGCGAGCGAACACGTAGAAGTGAATCAGTACTAAAATAAATTGAAACCCACCCCTGAAGAACATGTATTCTATTGGCTGTTGTGAGACTCCCATAATGCCATGTACAAATCTTAGAAGTTTGTCTGAGCTTAGCTTGGTTGGAGTTTGGCTAATGCAATGAAGGAGCTTGTTGGGCAATTCCTATTGTGGCTGAGGGCTAACCCTACCTTTGTTCAGAACTTGCTGCAGGGAGCAAAGGATTACCAAATCTTCATTTCTAAAACTGACCTTAACTTAGTATCTGCTTGGAGACAGGGGGCTGAGGCTTTAAGTTTCTGTCCCCCTTGAGATTTTTATTTCTCTTCTAGGGCAGGGGTCTGCAAAGTCGGCTCTTTTAAGACTGGTGGACTTCAACTCCCAGAATTTCATAGCTGGCTGGGGAATTCTGGGAGTTGAAGTCCACCAGTCTTAAAAGAGCTGACTTTGCAGACCCCTGTTCTAGGGGAAATATTTTATCCTGCTTTTTAAAATATTTCTCAAAAAATTTCTGTCTTCTAGGAGAGGGGTGGGTGCTAATTTTCTACACTACATTCTGCTTTAAGTCCATGGGTGAAATGAATCCATGTTTTTAAGTAAAGAGATTTGTCCTTCTCTACAACTTCTTTTTAAAAAGCATTATTGTAGAGGAATACTTTTAAGAAAGGAAGATACCGTACTTTAGGAATCCTAAAAACTATGTTTGTTCCTCTTTATTCGTTTTAAAACTCGACGGTGGCTTTACGGTCTCATAAATGCATAGACAGGCAGGTTGTTTCCTGAATACTGAATTGTAGTTCAGTGGTTCATATGTATTTCAAAACTGAAGTAACAATTGGCTTCTAATGACTTTTCCAGGCTGGTTTAAACATTAAGATTTAAAAAAAAACAACAGAGTGGTGAGTCAGTGAGCAGATCACACAGATCTTGGTCAAAGGTCACTTCTCCTTTCTCTAACTTTCAGTCCTCCCTTACTCCCATTTCTGTTTTTGTGAAGACCTTTCACCTACTTCTAGAAAACATAATGAAGCAAATATGATTAAATTAACGGCGTACACAGGATTATATGTTGCCATGGAGGTATTGGTTGACCTATGACGTCGGTTTAATTAGTTGCTGAATGGAATATTCCACTACGGTCAGAATGTATGGCTCTGCTAAAAAAAAATGTTAAAGAAGCTCTGCTATTGACTGTTAAGAGAGGGATTTGCCATTATCTTCTTCCAAGATAGTTTTTAAGCTTCTCAGTCCAGCCAATAACCCAGAATTCCCATGTGATTTTCCCTCAAAGGACCAATCATGTTCAGCCTTGTTTTGCTTCCCAGAT
This sequence comes from Rhabdophis nuchalis, assembly GCA_039707465.1. Lineage (NCBI taxonomy): Eukaryota > Metazoa > Chordata > Lepidosauria > Squamata > Natricidae > Rhabdophis > Rhabdophis nuchalis. The sequence goes on from CM077643.1 coordinate 158,498,923, forward strand.
CATCCAAAATCAGTGCTGCCCACCAACCAATGACCAGCTTTGATATGTAAAATATCTCCTCTATAAGTCAGAACCATTATTTTGCATTTCTATGTTTGTGGAGATCTTACGGTAGTCCTCAACTTAAAACCATTCATTTAGCGACCTTGTGAGGTTACCACAGCCCTGAAAAAAGTGGCTTCTGACCATTTTTCCACACTTACAACTGTTTCAGCCTCCCCATGGTCACGTGATCAAAATTCAGTTGCTTGGCAACTGGCATGTATTTATGACAGTTGCACTGTCCTGAAGTCATGTGATCACCCTTTGTAACCTTCCCAGCTAGCTTCCGTCAGGCAAAGTCAATGGGGGAAGCCAGATTCGCTTAATGACTGCATGATTCACTTAATAACTGCAGTGATACATTTAACAAATAGGGCAATTAAGCTCATAAAATGGGGCAAAACTCCCTTAAACACTGCCCTGCTTAGCGATGGAAATGTTGGACTCAATTGTGGCCATAAGTCAAGGACTACCTTTACACCCTTTAAAAATCTGTTCTAAAAAGCAACACTTTTGTTTTGATTTTGTAAAAATGTTCTTGTTTTATCGTGATATTATACTTTTGGAATTGTAAGCTGCCCAGAGTCATTGATTGAGGTGGGTGTCTATAGAAATTGAATGAATAAATAAATGAACGTTAGAAAATCAGAACATAGCAACTGAACCAAAATCAGAAAATACAATGTACCATCATGTCAGAGATGCTCAACAGACCTTCCTAATATCAGGTTTGCATATAATGTACTCATTTAGGCTACTCTTTCTATCTGTGATGGAGTGTGTACAGTGGTGGGTTCCTAAACGGTTTACTACCAGTTCGCTGAGAGGGCATTTTGGGCACATGCTGCTTGTTGCTGCGCATGCACAGTCGCCTGGAAACTGTTCTGCGCATGCGCAGAAACATGCCTGTGACAGCAGAAGAGACTGGGGAACTGGTTCACGGGCGTGGCAGGCCTGGGTCGCCACCAGTTCCAGGTTCGGCCAAACCTGTCGGCTCATCACCAGAGAACATCTGGACAGAAAGCTATTAGTTTCGTTGTGTACTTTTTAAATATATGTGTTAGGTTTTTTGAGCTGATAAATAAATAAATCAGGGAGACTAGGATAGATCTATTTCGAGCTATTTAGCTCTCATCAGCTAGCCATACCCTTACTGGGATTTGAACCAGGGAAGTATTACATGTGAGGCAGTTGTAATTGCCACTAGACCAACTGGTTCTATCCTGATCAGCTGAGACAGCTGATTCGGGTGTTTTCCCATGTAAGAATGAGATTGTTTTTGCAATGTTTCCGCAAGATCTCACTTGCCATCTTCAGGCTTCGGTCTGTGGCTACGAAGCCTGAAGATGGCAAGTGAGATCTTGCCGAAACGTTGCAAAAAACAATCTCATTCTTACACGGAAAAACACCCAAATACAACAAGACCAGCATACCTACACCCGTGAAAATCTAATTAAGGGAGGACACATACTGTTTCCTTTTCTGTCTTTCGGCTCATCTCCAGAGACCATCTATACAGAAAGCCATGAGTTCCATTGTGTGATTTTTTTAAATATGTGTGTTAGTTTTATGAGCTGATCAATAAATTATAGATACTAATCCTCCTGTCTCAGCTGATGCAATGGGACAGCCTGGCTGGCTGAATGGCTAAAGGCTCTTGCCTGATATGCAATACAGCCCCAGTTCGAATGAGTCAACCTTGAGCCCTGTCAGAATCAAACTCCAGACTGTCGACAGAATTTGCCTATAATACTGCACTTTGACTACTGCACTACCACTCCACCCAAAACCCCAAATTAAGGGACTGTGCAGACCCAAACTGAATGAGAAGGGAAGAAGAGGTTTAATGGGAGCCGCACCCTGTAATCTCTCAGGATATATCTCTTAGGGTTGAAGGTTGTTGCTTTAGTTTGGCAAGATTCTGTCCATTGTGTAAAAGCAAATAAAAATAGGACTTGATTGGATTTTGCTATGTCATCACTGAGTTTGGGCTTACCTAACACTATATAATCCAATGCAAACAAGTGCTGCATTGCTACTACAAGTTATGGCCTCGAACCCTGGAAACACAGATACTACATCTTGAATGGACTAGCCGCCCTGGGTCCGTATGGAGAAGGGCGGGATATAAATTTAATAAAATAAATAAATAAAATAATCTCTCATGATTTACCCTAAGAGCTTAGCTTCTCCTTTTAAATGAAACTGAAATGTCAGCTCCCATTGAGGAAGAAAGGGGGGGGGGGGGGACCCTGTTTGTTGCAGCAATGGTTCTTGGGTAAAAAGGTCACCCGTATGTCTTCCTTGGCCCAATTTTCAGAGAAAACAACCGGTTCCATAAACTACTGTCATCTATTGCAGTGCAGTTCAACTTGTATTTGCTTTGACCCCTCTTTTTTTCTGTTAACTAGGGTGTAGACGAAGGCCCCGAAGGCCTGAAACTCATCTCCGACATCATCCGAGAGAAACTGAAGATAGATATGAGTGTGCTCATGGGTGCCAACATTGCCAATGAAGTGGCAAATGAAATGTTCTGTGAAACTACCATCGGTAATTGACTCATAAATTATTGGTCTTTCACGCCAAGGAAATAAATCCACCACTAGCAGATGGAGTCAGCCAGCTATTATCTTGGATAATAGTCGTAGATTTTTACCAGTCAAGGCTTCATGTTCTCTTATTCTTTGTATGCTATTGCTGCATTTCTCACACACTCCTCGTTCATCTTTTAAATTTGCATCCTGATTTTTTTTGTTCAGAAAGCACAAGATAGTGGATATGGTTCCTCTCTACACTTTATAATACCCCAGCCTGGTTGGGAGGCCGTAATTGGTCAATGTTACTAGGTAAAATTCAGGGCTGAATGGTCCCGAGTAATATCTGGCACTCTTAAATTAACTGTGGTTTGCTTAAACCTTAGTTTATTCAACCCACTTTTGACGAACAATGGGAGGCACAGAATCACAAACTGAATAGCTTGTTTATGAAGCCAATCAGTGTATTGTAGGCATGCAGCTAGCCCCTACTACGGATCCAGAATTTCCTCATGGTCCCTTTGTTTGCAATGGCACACTAAATTGTTTTAATCTACTCTCCCACCATACAGCAACTACTGTAAAAACCAGCCAATCTCTTTTACTTTCTTCTAGGACAGTGATGACCTTTTTGTCATTGCGTGCCAAAAGTGCGCTCATGTGCGTACATCCATGCACCCACACCCATAATGCAATGTGTGCAAACCCCCCCTGCACCCCCACGCATGCACACATGACCCCCCCCCCATGTATGCTCTGCCACTGCGCATGCGCCCCACCCATTTTTTGCTTCCAGGTTGGTGCAGGAGGCTTTCCAGGACCAATCTGGGGCACCGGTGGGGGGCTCGTGTGGCCCCAAAATGCAATGACAGCGCCCACCCACCCATGCATCCCACCCCGCCATGCATGTGCACATGTGTCCCCTGCATAGGTTTTATATTAATATTTCACCACAGTTCAATTGACTTTGCCATTTTACTGTTAAGAATATAATATAATCTTGTTTTTGTTCCTCAGAAAATCTATTTCTATTTCATATTTATTTCACTGTCTTTTGACCAACTTGGAATATTTCACTTGATAGCTAATTTTCACAGGAAAATTGTCTATTTTAAATGTTTTCTGTATGTTTTTGATACAAAGATACAGACATTTAAAAGAAAAATCATAGAGGAAACCATTCTATCCAGTCAAATGCTTTCTTTTATTGTCAGTTAAAATTCTAACGCCTGTGCTTCTTTTCTTAGGTTCTAAAAATGCTAAAAATGGGAAGATCTTAAAAGAATTAATGCAAACATCAAATTTCAGAATTACTGTGGTGGATGACTGTGACACCGTGGAACTCTGTGGGGCCTTAAAGGTTTGTTATGCCAAGGAAGTAGTTGTGTCCATATGATATACCAGGGGTGTCAAACTTGATTTAATTGAGGGCCAAATCAGGGTTGTGTTTGACTTCAGGAGGCCAGGTTGCGAATGGCCAGGGTGGGCGTGGCCAGCTCAACATCACTCATGTCAGGAGTGCCTGTGGTGGCCCGAGATTCTGTCAGCGAAAATGGAGTCCCGAGCTCCATTTTCAGCTGCGACGGCCTCCTGCAACCCTCTGCCAGCGAAAACAGATCTCGGGAGAGACTCTCACAAGCTCCATTTTCGCTGGCAGAGGCACAGAAGATCTGTCCTTCACTGTTTCCAGTAAACAAATAAAACTTTTTTCCTCTGGATGTTGGTCTAGGCCATGTGGACTAGGAATTATGGAAGTTGTAGTTGAATAGAACTGGAGGTCAGCAAATCAATTTACTGTATTTTTCGGAGTATAAGACGAACCCTTTTTCCTCAAAAAAGAGGCTGAAAATCTGGGTCTTATACACTGAATACAGCATTTTTTGCCTCCTGAAACCCCACCCCTTCACCAAAATGGCCATGCAGAGCCTTTAGAAGGCTTATAGAGTGCTCCTGGGGGGTGGGGAGGGCAGAAATTTTGCCCTGCTCCCCAGCCCTCAGGAGCAATCTATAAGCCTTCTAAAACCTATGCATGCCCTTTGTTTGATGAAAAACGGGCCCGTTTTAGCCAAAAACAGGCTTTTTGCTCATTCCCACCCCCCGAGCACTCTACAAGCCTCCTAAAGGCTATTCATGCCCTTTTTAAAAAAAATGGGCCCATTTTTGCAAAAAACAGGCTGTTTTGGGGAGGTCTGCAGAGTGCAAAAACTTTTTTTTAAATTTGCCTCTTCAAAATCTTGGTGTGTCTTATACTCCAGTGCACCTTATACTCCAAAAAACATGGCATATTGTCCAATAAATGTCTTTTATACAGAGAGTGGTTTTAAACTGGCAGCACCAGTAACTGATACTGCAATTTCTCTCTGCATAATATTTATATACCCATATTTTTCCGACTATAAGATGTTCCAGACTATAAGACACATCTAGATTTTGGGGAGGAAAACAAGAAAAAAAAATCTGCCTCTGCCTCCCAGCAATTTGCCTCCTTGCAGCAAACAGCAAACAGCCTGGTCATCTTCAAATTATAAAACATAATTAAAATCTGGATTAGTTTAGTTTTTTTTTAGTTTATTTGATTTATATCCCACACCTATCTCCCACGAAGGGACCCAGGGCGGCGCACAGGAAATTAATATAAAATACAGATATACAAAATACATAATAAATATCCTAAAACCAAAATTAAACTAGAAAACCCTGTGGTAAAATATTATTTAAAATCCCTCTGATTAAAACTTTGGTAATCTAAAACTCAGTCATTTATAGGATGGTTCACGCTAGGGAACAGTGCATCTTTAGGCGCTGATGGGAAAAGTGCATCTTTAGGCGCTGGCGGAAAAGGCGGAGGTCCGAGGTGGTGCGGAGTTCGGGAGGCAGGTCGTTCCAGAGGGTTGGGCCCATCACAGAGAAGGCCCTTCCCCTGGGGGTCGCCAACTGGCATTGCCCGGCACCCGGAGAAGACCCTCTCTATGAGAGCGGATCAGTCGAAGGGATGTGTGGGGCAGTAGATGGTCTCGCACATAACTAGGTCCCATGCCATGGAGCGCTTTGAAGATGGTAATCAGCACCTTGAAGCGCACCCGAAAGGTCACAGGTAGCCAGTGCAGCTCGCGCAGGAGAGGTGTTATATGGGACTGCCTTGAGGCTCCCATGATCACCCGCGCGGCCGCATTCTGAACTAGCTGCAACCTCGAGTGCACCTCAAGGGGAGCCCCATGTAGAGAGCGTTACAGTAGTCTAGACGGGATTAGCCGGGTAGCCTGGTAGATGGTATCAAAGTGGTAGCTATGGGTCTTGTGCGAGAGAAGCCAAGATTTGAAGGGTCCTTGGTGCTCTCTGAGCTTACTTGTTTTCTTGCAGACGTTCCATTACCCAACTAGGTAACATCATCAATGTTAGTAAGGAGTGGGGTTTGTTCTTAGTTATTAGAACCCAAGATTATCTGATGTTTTAAACTGATCACTTCTTTTTTTCCTCCTTCTTTCTCATTTTTCCATTGGATGTTAGAACATTGTGGCTGTTGGAGCTGGTTTCTGTGATGGGCTGGGCTTTGGGGACAACACTAAGGCAGCTGTGATTCGCCTGGGCCTGATGGAAATGATTGCCTTTGCTAAAATCTTCTGCAAGGGCACAGTCTCGATAAATACGTTTCTGGAAAGTTGTGGAGTTGCAGATTTGATTACCACATGCTACGGGGGACGTAACAGGAAGGTGGCCGAAGCATTTGCACGTGGTGGAAAAGTAAGGGCATGTTTTGCTATACTCCCTGCATGAGGAAGAGAAGTTGGCTGCATTTTTAAGATAAATCTACATAGCCTAGTAGAGCACAATTTATTGGGAAGTAGCCAGAGATGCTGCTGGCTGAGAGGGGGAGGATCAACATGTTTTTGAAGTTGATTTGACATGTCTGATAATATCCTGTATATATTACAACTCCTCTCATGTCTGTAACCTTTAAGTGGACAAAATAGTACATCATGGGGCAAAACATTTTCAACCAAGGTACTTCCAGTGGGCTAACTTACAGAAAGCATCAAAAATCTGGAAGCCATGACTTCTACAGAGTTGGTATTGGGCAATTTTTATAAACCAGTAGCCGTTCCTGGCACACGTTGTTGTGGCCCAGTCTGGTTAAATGGCCAACCAATCTGTGTGTAGTTCTACACCTGCACACACAAACACGTACACACAACCACCATATAACCCCCAACCTACCTACCTACTGTATTTCTTCCTCTCTCCCTCTACCTACCTACCTACCTATTGTATTTCACCCTCTCTCTATCTCTCTACCTACCTACCTACTGTATTTCTCCCTCTACCTACCTACCTACCTACCTACCTACCTACCTACCTACTGCATTTCTCCCTCTCTCTTGATCCCTATAGCTGCCTACCTACCTATTGTATTTCTCCTTGAATCTTATGGACAGAGTATTTTATGTCATAAATACCTGAGGACCTTGCTTGCTCTCTATCCATCTACCTACCTTTTTTACAATTTTGTACATTTTTGTTGCGTGTACCTGGCACAGGTGTGATATCTATACAATCTATATATATCATTGGTGCTGTATATGAAAGGAACGTTGTGTGAAAATTTGGAAGTGATCGGTGCAGTACTTTTGGAGATTAGCGGTTTTGAACAAACTCTTCTTACATTTTATTTATATAGATTTTATGACCTAAAATGATCATAAAGCATTTTATGACCTAATAAAATTTCCTGTGGTCAACGCTTGATGTTTGACTGGGCTGTACAGTTCAACATGAGCTACTTTCAAGGCAGATTTATTTGTGAATATCTCCCTGAATTTTTAAGGGAGATATTAATTTTTAATTAAGAAGTTTTCAAGTACAGGCAACCTCCACAGTCCTGTGTTTTCTTGAAAGTCAACCCTTATAATTAAAAAAATAAACCCTCATCTTTATAAGTTTGAATTGCGACTGCTTTCCCACATTGCAAACACAGGGAGAATGCATTGCCTCTTAAGCAGATTCCCTATTATTATTCACTTACAACATCTCCTAGAGTCATCCAATTATCACTGAATTCATATTTCAAAAATGAAGATGGGCTTTATGTTGTTTTCAATTAAGATTGAATACTGTTAGAAGACACAGTAGGTCCCTGAGGGTAAATCAATTTTGTGAACCCAGCCAACTGGCTCATTCAGTGGTTAAGTTGCGAATGCAGGTTTAGTGTCACATGTAGCTTAGCTCTAAATTATTACATCATAATACATTTCATAAATTTAAAACCATTAAGCTCAAGTAAGTTTAGAAATTGCTCCAAAAACCTGCTTATTTAGTTATATTGGAAAATACAGGGTGCCATTTCATTCCTAGAGCTTTAAGATGTTTCAGATTTGTTCAGAAGCTTATATAGAATTTAATGCCTTTTCCTTGCATACTAAAACAAGCAATTCATACTTTGCCTATTTTAGACAATTGAACAGTTGGAAAAAGAAATGTTGAATGGACAGAAGCTACAAGGACCTCAAACATCAGCTGAAGTCTATAAGATCCTGAAGCAGAAGAATATGCTTGACAAGTAAGTAGTTTGTTTTTAGATACTAAAAACACCTGTGGGCAGCCATGGGTCACTCAGAACATTTCAGCTATAATCCCAGGGGTTTTATTATTTTTGTTGGCTGCAAAAATCCAGAGCAATATTTTTACTAAATAATAGTGAAGAATCAGATCTCGATCTCTCTCTCCCATCCTCCCCTCTCTCTCTCTGCTACTTTCTAGCGGTCAGAATTTTTGCAACCCAGTTATGCTAATCCTAATTTTGGGTATGATATTATTATTACTTAATCTAAAATTTCCAGTGAATTGAGACTACAACTCAAGCTAATTCAACTCAATTCTTGCTGTTATCCTTACTGGTATAGCTATTTAGTTGTAGAACGTTCAATTATTATACACCCAGCAATCATATTTGTACATCTTATGTAAACAAAAAATCCAAAGTTACTCACAAAGAGGATGTTTTCCTCACCATGCTAATTTTTCATTTTTTTTAAGTAGTGGGAAATTATATTCAGATATTTAATTCCATACTTGTAGTATAAAACAATTACTTTCAAAAGATGGAACATCTCTTTTTAATGTTGATGTTTAATGTTTTAATTTGGTTTCCATTTCCATATGATTACATCATGATCTGCTGCAGGTAAATTTATAATTCAAGTTTGTTCACAGAAAGGAACTTAGGACGTCAGTCTTTTTAGATGGCCATTCGTTGTGAAGGAAAGTTCATTGATATTTTAAATTGATTATAGCAGTTTGTAAATAAAACTTGTGAAAGTTTCTGATTTATACCATTTGCGCCCTTCATTTCTAACCAAACTATTATCACTATCCATGAAAAATCAAACGTATGGATCTCAAGATCAAATTTCCCAAGTTATCCAACAATCTAGTACAGACTAGACCAGTGATGGCGAACCTTTTTTTGGTTCGCATGCCAAAAGCGGGGGGAGCGCAGGGGGAGTCGTGCGCAGGTGTGCTACACCCTTAATGCTATGCGTGACCACAGTGTGCATGTGCGCACGACCATTGCTTCCCCCCCCCCCATTTTTAGCGTGCTTTTTTCGTCCTCCCCAGGTTCCAGAGGCTTTATAGGAGGGCAAAAACATCCTCCCCCCACCCCCACCCCCCAGAGGCCCTCCAGAGGCTTCAGGAGCTTCCCTGAAGGCTCCGGAGAGCTGAAACTGGCCCTATGAGCAAACTGGAAGTCTGTTCCTGAACTTCCAGTTCGCCCATAGGGCCAGTTTTTCGCACTCTGGAAGCTTCATGAAAGCTCCTGAAGCCTTCGGGGGGCGAAAAATGGTGCACTGGCCAGCTGACAGGGCAAGCCTCGTGTGCCCTGACAAATGACTCTATGTGCCACCTGTGGTACGCGTGCCATAGGTTCGCCATCAGGGGACTAGACTGTTAAATAGAGAACTTGGGAAATTTGATCTTGAGATTCTGAACTAGACTGTTAGATAGATACCATAGATAACTTGGGAAACCGGGATTGACTGCTTCCTCCTAAATATTTTTTCTTGCTTGCAACCAATACCTATCCAACCATCTATTGCAGCTCCCAATGTTTTTATAAACTTTAGGGCAGTCTTTCTCAACTGTAACAACTTTAAGATGTCTGGACTTCAATTCCTAGAATTCTGGCAGGAGAATTCTGGAAATCAAAAGTCCAGACATCTTAAAGTTGCTAAGTTTGAGAAACATAGTTTTAGGGATAATTAGGCAGCTGCTCCAAATCATAAGACAATGATGGGGTTTTGTTTCTCATTCATTATGAATGAAGTGATAGCTTTATTATGTCTAATGGGAGGACCTCCTAGGTGCAATCTATGGCAACAATTCTGCATGCTTTAAGAGCTATGAAATAACAGAAATCCAATAGTTAAACCTGCTGTATTCTATTATAGCAGACTAGGAGAAAAAATGTGACTCTCTTTAATAAGGCTTCAATTATGTTGCTGTTCTACTCTAAATATTCTCTAGCGTTTTATCATGAAACAAGTTCCATTATCAGTTTTAAGATCAAGATTGTGACATGCAAAAATAATCTTTATTACACCCACTTCCAGACTATTGAAAACTCTGAAAGCTAAGGGCATCAAAGCTAATCTGAGCAGTTGACCTTGGTCTTGTACATTTAGGCTAGCAAAAACAACCTATTTTCTTCATAATGCTTCTCTTTGTGTTTCTGTTGCTTTACAAAAAAGCAATTTTATCTTTTTTCCGGTTGATGTTCAAAGGCCATCATCAATCAGATTTGTGTGTTAAGCATGCAGGAAACTTACTGTACTTTTGCTACACTTATTCAAGAGTGTATGGGACACAGATAAATGACCTAGGTGCCTGGTGGCCTCCAGATATGTTGGATTATGAGGGTTATACGTAGGTCAGAGTATGTAGACACCAGGAAGTTGGAGAACACTGTTCTACAAAAATAAGTGTAACAAAATGCTAGTTAAAAGAATATTGGTAGTTAAAAATGACCTTACTGATGCCTATCCTTGTGTACACATCAATGATTATACAGGGTATGAAACAACATACTGATTGAAGATTTACCTTCAACTGCATTTCTCCTAGGTTTCCACTATTCGTAAATATCTACTTAATCTGCTACCAAGGAAAGTCAATCAAAGAGTTCATCACTTGCCTGCAAAAGCATCCGGAACATATGTAAGATCCAATGCTGCAACCTACCAGTATAATCTGTCTCAACTCAAGATTTGTCAGCCTGACATGGAGAACAAAGCCAGCAAGCAAGGTGTCTGCCAACTTGACAATGGAGAATTAAAGCAAGCACGCAACATGCAAACAAACAAACAAACAAACAAAAAGCCCCTGGTATTAACTTCATTGTGGTCTTAAGGGAAATTACTCTGTGTTCCTTTTGAGTAACCATCTGCACCAAGTCTGAAGACAAACGGTATTACACATTTCAGCATTGACTTCAGGACCCAATTACAGAAGACGCTGAAGTGGCAGTATCATTTTTATCACTCATGTTCCATACAAAAATTGAAATTGCAGAAAACCAACCATCTAAGTATAGCTCTGGTGAGAATTGTTCAGACTTTTGTGCTGAACACTCAATAATTGCATAACTTGTATCAAGAGCCACATTTCTTCATTCAGATTGAGTGAAGTAGATTTTAAAACTAGATGTTTGTGGCCAAAGAAATAACTACAGGTAGCCCTCCGTTACGACCACTTATTCAGCAACCATTCAAAATTGTGTCGGTGGTACTTGTATAACCAGACCAGATCATGGGGGTGCTGGGATGCCCAGAACCAGGGAAGTTCTGGGCATCCCAGCACCCCCATGATCTCATAAATGCAATCTGGGTGCTTGGCAACTGGCTCACACTTACAATGGTTGCAGCATCCCATGGCCATGTATTCACAATCTGTGTCCTTCCCTACTGGCTTCCTAGAAGCAGTCAATGGGGAAACCGGAAGGGAAGGTTACAAGTTACTCTGGCAAGACGTTCCCAATCCCACCACTTTTTTGCCCTCAAAGATTTGCTATGTCACAGTGTGTTTGTGTTGGGCTGTAGCGGCTGCCTTCACAACTGGTAGCAACCATCCTCTACCTGATGGCCATGCTTGTGCTGCAGCAGTCACTCACCCGCCAGCCACTTGTAAGCTCATGGGAAACTGATAGTAAGTCACAAGGAGGTCCTTACAATTCTCGCTTAATGAGGGCAATGGGACTGTTGGGATTGCTGTTGCTAAGTGATGTACTTATGTGACATTGTGCTTTAGGACTGCATTGCTTGGGAAATTCCAATCTCAATTACCTTTGTTAACTGAGGACTATCTGTAGTTGGTTAAACTGCATATGTGTTGTTGATGGCTAAACTCACAGTGCCAAAATAGTTTGTTGGCTGCTAGCGTATACTCTTTGAAACCAGCTGTGTCTTCCCTGACAAAGCATGTTTAAGCAAATAATTGGTCATAATCTATAACTTCAGCTTGATACACAACATACCAATCTCTTGATACTACTCTAGTCATCTCAACCCATACATTTCATTTCTATGTGTCTTAGGGAGCAGTAATTCTGAGATCTCCGGGTAACTTCAACTGGACTTAGCGATAAGAGGGATACAAAGCTGACAAGTTGTTCTATTTCTATTCCTTTTACTTTATATTCCAAAAATTCCAGCCACTGACTAGCTTGTTCTGCTCTTTTTAGCTCCAGCCTTATTAAAACTCATCTCCTTTCCTTTACCCATCTTAAACTTTCAGTATTTATATCAGGGGTGTCAAACTCGATTTCATTGAAGGCTGCATCAGGGTTTGACCTCAGCTGGCCAGCTCGACATCACTCATGTCAGGAGCGCCTATGGTGGCCCGAGCGCTCTGCCAGAGAAAATGGGCTCCCAAGCTCTGTTTTAGGCTTTGACAACTTCCTGCAACCCTCTGCTAGCGAAAACAGAGCTTGAGAGGAATGCCCATGGCCCTCCAGAGCTCTATTTTCACTGGCAGAGGCACCACGGGCCCATCCTTTGCTGTTTCCAGGGCAGCACCGCGGGCCAGATCTAAGCATCCTGCGGGCTGGATTCGTCCCCCAGGCCTTGAGTTTGACACCCTTGATTTATATCATACCTTTTTTCTTCAATTTTCTCTTTGTTCACTGTCTTACCTCATTTTTTTTCCTTTCATACACATTGTTTTCTTTTCCACATTAATATAACCCCCCAAAGACTCTGCCAAATTCTGCTGAAAATATAAATCCGCAAAGGAGAATGCTACATCATACTAAGAGACAACAAGGCTTATAGCATTTTTAGTTAGGCTAAATTCCAATGAGGTTATTTAAAATATTATTCTGGACCATATAATTTTGATAGCAGTGGTTTTTAAAAAAAATAATGTCATTTATCATTCTACAGTATTTTTTGAAAGCTGTGAGCATATTTGTCTCAGTTTATAAACAAATGCATAAGTAAATAAGAGAAAACATTAATACTTTTTAGAAATACATTTCTTTAATTGACACAACAATGTTCCAATGATGAACAATATGCTAAAAGAACCTTCCACAAATTTAACATATGCAATGGAAATATTTTAAACATCAAATAATTAACCAGCTTTTAAATCAAGTCACAAATAAATAGAAAATAATTCTGTATTTTACATCTTGTAGCAAATATTAATTTCAATAATCTGAAACAAGTTTCAGTTTGAGAAATGGGAATTACATATGTAAAAATTAACATCTGTATTTCAGAGCATCAAACTACATACACGTACAAAGTGATATGACACACAGCATTTTCCAGAAATTCAGGGAAAATAAAGAACATCAATAGTTATTTTTTATAGACATGGGTTTCATCATATAAAAGCAAAATTTCTGAATTGGTGAATCACTCCTGCGTTTTTCCAAACTTATAATTACAATAGCATGAAATACTGAATTAAGGTTTAATTTAAGTTTGTTCAATTGAGTCGTTCCCACCGAAGTGGTACCTATTTATCTACTAGCATTTTGAACTGCAGGTAGGCAGGAGGTGGGGTAAGTAATGCGAACTCACCCTATCATGTGGCGCTTGGGTTTGGAATCCGGGTTGCCAGCTTTCCAGCTGACAAACTCAGTGTCTTTAACTGCTAACAGCATCAAATAATCAAATATTCAGTGTAATTATTAGTTTTAAAATCCTAAGCAGCCTGAAAGACTTGATGTCCTTGAAGCCAACGTAGGTAATTATTATTAAAAAGTTGGCTTCCATGTAGGAAGCCATTACTCCGATAAGATATTCAACTTACTAATTCCAACATTCTTTCTTTTTTCCTAAAAAAAAAAAAAAAAGCAGCCATGTCTCAGACACAGCACTGGTTTCCAAATGATCTCATAACTGGTGACTCTCTTATGGCAGGATTTTAAAAATTGTGTGTCACGACACTGAAGCATTCTGTGAAAAGGTGGGGGGGGGGGAATCACGTTTACTTTTTGATCAGAAGTTTACATATTGTTTTTTAAAAAAAACTACAGGTAGTCTTTGACTTACAACTGTTCGTTAAAAGATAGTTCAAACTTACATCGGTCAGGGAAAAAGTTCTTTATAACTTATAAATTTGCCCTTAATGACCGTCATGCCATCCTTGCAATCACATGATTGTAATTCGGGTGCTTGGAAACCAGCTCACATTTAGGGCTGCAGTATTCTTGCGGTCACATGATTGCAATTCGTAAAGCATCCACTGGAAAAGCCAGATTCCCTGAATGATGATTTGTTTAATGCCTATGGTAAAAATGTTCATAAATTTGGATCCGGTCGTGTGACTCAATTTATGACTGGCACGACTTACGATGGAAATCCCAGTCCCAACTGTGGTCATAAATTGAGGAGTACCTGTAACAGATTCTGCAGCTGAAAATGTTTGAAAACCCTTGTATTGAAAGAAAATTGTTTAAAAGCAGGTCTGCTAACTGAGATAGTGTCAACATTTATTTTCTTTGCTGATTAAAGACTTTATGAAGGCTCATTGGTTTGCTGGAGTATTTCCTACTAACACTGGAAAGTGATTTAACTTTGCGATTGGATCATTAAGTGCCATCATGTTCTCGCTCATCTCAGATTAAAGCAACCACACATCTGTATCATACAATGTATTGATATACCCATGTTTACATACAAGGGTAAAACAGTCAAAGTCTCTTTAAACGTTGTGTGCTGTCACATCATACTTTCTTCTTCCTAGCCATTTCTCAAAAGGATCAACAAGAATCCACAACAAATTAATCATTTTTCAGTTCGAGAATGCCGTGGCAGTATTTTCATAGCAACATTACATCAACATATATATAAATACTTACAAAACGAAACAAAAACCCTACTGCAGTGCAATTTTTTTTTACTTCAAGACAGACAGGGAAAAAAGGTTCAAGTATTTAAAACATCCTTACAAGATGCCATTTAAGTTTTATATTGCACATATAAAAATAGTTTGTCTTCCTTATTTTTATAGATCTGTTTCATACTCATATCTGAGCTGTATAACCATTTGGATTAGAAAATGAACTATCCCTCAGTCGAAGTGTACACATTTCTCAAACCTAATATTTTATTGCTATTCTCATGACTTCCATCCCACCCTCCTTTTCCTTTATTTAAGGCTAATGCAGGCTGTGTAATATAAGCAAATTCTGTCACACATTCTTCAGTCAGCCTTTGCATGTTGTGGAGCAGTGGTCCTCAACCTTTCGGTCTTGGCTTGGATGGGTGGGGTAAGGGGGTGATTTGTGTGAGCGCTAGGGGCACGCACACAACTGCATTTGTGCAAGCAGCGGGGCACATGCCTGCTGCTCCTGCAAATGGAGCTTCGCACGTGACCGTCTGCTGCTTGTGCAAGTGGAGCTACACGTGTGCACATGCTTGGCCACTGGTTGTGTGTACTGGTTCTGAATCGGGGGGGTTAGAAACCCCTGTTCTGGAGAGAAGCCACTTAATTTTCACCATTTTCTTTCTAAAAATAAGGCCTACTGTAGAAAAAATGTTATCCAACAGGCACTGTTATAGATTTTCCTTTAGGAGCAACTATACTCTGGTTTGAGAGAAGAGTTCTTAGGATGGATCCCATCTAAGATTCTTATCTAGTCCCGTGGTCTAGCCTGCTTCTACTGGAACATTTCACAAGAAGCTTCCTAGTCACCATCTTTATTAGTCACAGCTTTCAGTGAATATGAATCACCATTAAGACAACATAACATTTGTTTCCCAACCTAAAAACAGCATCAACCAATTAAAAGAGAATACCACAACCTGGTCCTTGAACATTTTTCATTCTCCAAGGAACTGGATTATAAAAGTTATTCACTAGATTTTTATATAATGTGCAGTTTTCTGTGACACAGTAATTAATCTGTGCCCTGTAAACAGTATATATAATTTCCAATTGAAGAGAATATATGTAATCAGGGTTGAACTGTGGAGTCCTTGGTGCTCTGTGCTTGGTTTTTTCTTTGCAGTTGTTTCATTACCTGATTAAATACCATCATCTGTGCTAGTGAGTGTGCGGTGTGCTCCTTACACAATTTTTGTTTAAGAATGGTAACAGCCACTATGTAGGACAGATAGGTAGAAGACTAGCAGAGGACATCCATGAATATCGACAAGCAGGCGGAAGACGTGATGAACACTCCTCAATCTCACAAAACATGGACAAACTCAACCATGGTTTCAACTGGGAAACTCTGAGCATCCTAAATCAATCTAAAACCCCAAAGACTGGAGGATTCCTGGATGCTTGGCATTTAGACAAAGCAGACATCCATCAACAAACACATAAAGATAAGCCACATTTATACATATTCAAGAGACAATGTTAAAAAAAGCTAAAAAGGAAACACCGCCCCCTCCAAGAACACATCCTATCCAATACTAACACCCACATAAGCAGCAATTAACACCAGACAAAAAGAAAGCAGAAAACAATACCCTAATCAAGGAATTAATACCCCCACAAACCTTGTAGGGCAAGGTAGTGCTTATAAACAGGGAGCAAATCACACTCTCTAGCACTGATAATGTCATCTAATTGGATAATGAAATGTCTGTGAGCAAACTACCAATCTTAGAGAGAGCACCAAGGACTCCATGATATATTTAAGCCCTTGTATTCCCTAACATAAATTTAAAGTTAACTGTTCTTTCGTCCAATAGCCAAATTGGCTCCCTTGATAATAAAACGGTATTTTTGCTACCAAGTTAGTTTTTTTTTTTTTTAGTTTATTAGATTTATACCCCGCCCTTCTCCCAGAGGACCCAGGGCGGTTTCACAGGAATTTAAAAGACACATACAAAATCAAATAAAAAATTTAAAAACTTATTGAATATCCATCCTGCGCTAAATATCCATCCTGCGCTAAAAACCAAATTAAAATCCCCCCAAATTCTATCTAAAATAGTCACAGCGGAGGTTATGCTAGGCCGACTTGATGGAAGAAATGTGTCTTTAGACACTGGCGGAAGAGGCGGAGGTCTGAGATGGTGCGAAATTCAGGGGGTAGGTCGTTCCAAAGGGCAGGGCCCGCCACAGAGAAGGCTCTTCCCCTGGGTGTCGCCAGTCGGCATTGTCTGGCCGACGGCACCCTGAGAAGGCCCTCTCTGTGGGAGCGGATCGGTCGAAGGGATGTATGGGGCAGGAGATGGTCTCGCATATAACTAGGAATACATATGTTATCAAATTGCTATCACCTTTTCGCTAAGCATTGTGCACTACAATGTAATGGTGAAATGTGTCATTATTTCAATCTCATTTCAACTGGGATGGAGTTGGGTGTAGATTACCAACCTTTGCATGTTTCGTTAACACAAGGGAAATATCTACAACAATAATTATTTCCTCAAATTACCTGGTAAGAAACAAAGTATGTAGCTCAACCAAATTCAGTTACTCAGAAATACTGTACTATAGATTCAACCGAATTCAAGAGAGCTTACATCCAAAGCAGGCATATTTTGTTTCTAGCCTTTGAAGAAAAAAGCCATTAAATAATAGTTTTGCTTACTGTTAAAATGAAGATATAAATATTTTCATTCAAATATTCTAAAAGTGCATATTGTGCAGCTGTTGAAAAGCTCTTTCATATTTTGAGCAGCAAAAGCTTCATAGAAGAAATAACCTGGAATCATCAGAGTCTACAGAGTAACTCTGGAAGCATCTTAACACCAAAGCCAAGACACTCTTTAAAAAAAAATCTACACTTAATGCTGAGTTGTTCTTAACAGTAATGGCAACGGATTTTATGGCTTTTGACTAAAGGAAACGGAGGTATATCTCTGTCAAAAGATGCCAAAACAAAAACCCAACTACCAAATTATATCGTAGAGAACTGCAAAAGTTCATCCTGAATAGTGGCACCCAAAGGCATTCAACTTACACTGACATATTTGTTCCTCCAAATTTGCTAGCAATGTGAACATTACATATATCGGTCAACACTAGCTCTTCATTGAGATAACTTTCAAAATGTTGTCTCTCTCTCTCTCTCTTGAAACTTTAGTCAGCCTTTCCTAGCTGGACTCTTTCCAAAATGTAGACGATGTGACTGCCCTTCTGGATAGCTGCCTTCAAGATGCGATCAGCTGTAAGGGACCTTTGACAAACAATATGCACATTTTAACTCCATGCACATAGAAGAAATCCAGCTAGTAGTGGAAACAAGTTCACCATCAGTAGCCATAGAGTTATTACCAGGCTGGGAGAACAAGAACACAGATCTAGAAGAAAATAGTACAAAGACCAGAAAAATTGTAATTGTACAGATGCTTTTCATGTACTTTTAAGAGCATTTAAAATATTATCCCCCGCCCCTCAAAAAGAGTTAGAATTTGAGAAGCTTCAGATATTTAGGAATTAATTTATCAAATGAAAGACTGGAAAAAATCATAATAGGCTATTTGTGTGAATGTGCCAAATATTTAGAGCAATGAATAGTTCTTATCCTCTGCCTAAGTGATTGAAGCTTATGTCATTATTTCTATTAAAAATCAGAAATAAATATAATTACAGGGAGCAATTCTAAAAGTTTTATTCTGATTCTACTCACCAATAGGTGCAACTCTTGTTAAATTAGCAACTGGAGGGGGATCTTGTTCAGGTGGACATAAATCACAGAAATCTAAGCAGGCTGGGCAAATTAGATTCCCCATATGTAGCCATCCATTCATCTGAATATTCACTGTGAGAATTTGACCTGAGTGGCTGCACAAATATGCCATGTCCTTGATCCAAACAGACAGTCCATGGGGAGAGCAAGAAACCTTTGGAATAAAACCAAATATGATACATTTACAAATTACTGATTTTTTTGAACTATAAGACACACTGGAGTATAAGATGCACCTAGATTTCAAGGAGGAAAACAAGAAAAAAATACATTTTTGGCCTCCGCAGGTCTGGTTTTTGCCCTTCCCGGGTGCCAGAATCACTCTGCAGGCCTCCCAAACCCTCTGCACGTCCCATTTTTGCGAATAACAGGCTCATTTTCGGGGGGCCGAACTCACCATGTATCCCGGTTTTTTGCCCTCCCCAGCCCCCAGGAGCACTCTTCAGGTCTCTCAAACACTCTGTGTATCCTGTTTTCGCCAAAAACATGCCCGTTTTTGGCAAAAACCAAATGCATGGAGGAGGGTTTAAGGAGGCCCAAAACTCTGATGTATTCAGTCTATACGATGCACAGGCATTTCCACTCACTTTGGGGGGGGGGGGGGGGGGGGAGGAGAAAAGTGTGTCTTATAGTCCAAAGAATATGGTAGATTGCATAAACTATTTCATTACAGCAGCTGCTTTTGAACTTTTCATGATGTATTTTGTTTCCGATCTCATTATATAAAGAAAAATGCAAAATGTATTGGCACTTTCCAAATAATTATTCCTAAGAACAACAATGAACCTGCTCTGTTTTTTCACCTTAGTATTAGTAGCTACTTTTACATTTTTACGAAAGTATGATGATCCAAACACGTTATCTTCCACATGCATTTGGTGCAAGGTTTATGAAGGTTCAATGACTACATACATCCATGTGAGAAGAAAATCTTTTACAAATTACTTAAATCTGTAAATTGATAACGGTCTAGTATTTTTCCGTCAGCATTCTTAGAAAAGTCTAATCATATAACACTTGCCTCGGTATAGAAAACATGCAACAAATAATTAAATAAACAATCTAATTATTTTAATGTAACAGAGTAGTACAAAATGCAAAATTAAATTAAAATGTGTTGCAGTTACCTGATAACAGCCACTACCCCAATCAGGATAACTCAGTTTCTTTCTGCACTGTTCCATAATGAAAGCTGACTTTTGAATGAGGCAAATGGAATTTGGCCCATATTTCTCTGCACCATAGTTTCTGAAAGGATCTACAAAAAAATTTGCAGTTTTCTGCTAAAATCTATCAGATTATAGAGACAGCAAAATTATCAGATATTGCTAGGATATTTACATCATAAGCAGAGCTGGCAGTAAATTATTTTTCTAACTTGTTCACCAACTTTAGCATTTCTTCAGTGTATATGTCCACTAGGCAGGCAACTCAGAAAAAATGTGACATTTTGAAGAATGTGTACATGATTTATGACTGGATGTAGCAAATTTAAAATCAATAGCATCGTAGTGTTATTAAGGCAAATACATTTCCATGGCAAGACATATGTTCAGCATGGGCAGGTATTTCTATGAAATGATGATTGACAGCCATTGTCATCATGTTCTCTGTATTGCTAGCACTAATTGATAAATCAAATTTTGGTAAATGAGCAAGCAATGTGTAAGCATACAAGATATAAATCCATTTATTCAATTCCTGTTCAGAAGACACTAAGAAGACAGACTGTTTTCTGTCACACCTGTATATAAAAATAATTTAAAATAACACAAATTGATATCAGACAAATACTATTTTCAAGTTATCCCATCAGTTGTGCTAAAAGGGTTTGACGGAAGCTTAGCTATGATGACAGAATGTGAGATAACCTCAGACCTGATGACAGAATAGCTGTTTAATCAGCATACATATATGAATTGGGGTATATCCAAAATAGGGAAAACCATAACAAAGCATAATGCATTCTGTACTTTTTGGACCAGCTGTCCTTTTAGCCGTCATTAAATTTCAGCATAGCTGTTTCCCATATTTTTTTTTAAAAAAAGCCTCGTTCAGTTCTGTGCACAGAACAAAATACCTAATTCTCTCTTCTGATTCTGGTTCACGTCACCCAAATCCAGATATTTTGTCCCACACAACAGCTCATGTGTGGACAATTGGCATCTCCCAGGTTATGGGAAGGTTAGGACAGGGCGAGAAGGTTGAGCAAAGCAGTGCAGGGTAAAAGAATACGTCTGCCAAATCGTAAACATTTCAAACGCAGTACAGGTAAAAGAAATCTCAACTACAATTTTCAGGGAAGGGAAAAGTACTAAAATTGCAGGTCCCCTAAATATCTATGCAGACATCATCCATTGACCACAAACCAAGCTTATTACAATTCAAAGAGCATCTATAGTTGAAGTTCTGGATGTCTTGTAGCTCCTTCCTTCGGAATGACCTGGGGTCACCTAGCATATGGTGTTAAATTCAAGTCAAGCTTACACTACTGGATATAACCAAAGGTAGAATCGAGTACAAAGCCAACTGACCTGGTTGGTTTTCCAGTATCCGACAATCTGAACTGCGCTGAAATTCGCCGCTTAAGTGCCAACTGAATTCTTGACTAAAAGGGCAGTAGTCAGCAATTTCAACCGACCCACCATAGTGAGGCAAGTCTTTTGGCAACACGCCATACAGACTATCAAAATACTGTAAAGAAAAAAAGAGTTGCAGATATGGTTGCAAAAGCAAGGAAAAGTTAAATTACAGTAACAGCTTTTGGTGATAACTACATCTATATTACTAATGGAGAAATTATATTCCCATGCAGTAGCTTCAAATGAATGGAAACTAGGTAACCTAGCTGCAATTGTTACTAGAATTAAATCTGTCTCAGGATATGCTTTTTGATGGTAACAGTTGTTGACAAATACATTGTATTTAAAAATGCAATTAAAAATACACAAAAAAAGAACAAAAACATTTTAAAATGTAACATACACCCAAGAAATACATTGTGATGTTACCAAAACAGAAAAAAGAGTCAGACAAACAAGTTCCCCAAGAAGTAATATATTGAATTGATATGTGTATTTAAAAATGTACCAAATTACATATAAAAAATTCTCTATTCTTATAAAATAGTATGTAATCTTTGCCAAAGGAGCACATATTGTGCCATGTTATGATTAGTAGATAAAATGATCTTTTTAGAAATTATGTGTTGTGACATATGAGTTTATGCTTTGGAAGTGATGATTTGTTTAATGTCATCCTATTAAAACATTTTCAAGAAAAATATCAAAAGTATGACATTAAATCTATGTACAGTTGTACAGTGAGAAATATGATTTTACAATACCGTACAGTGCTCCAGCTCAGTTTGTACAGTTTGTAACTATATTGCCTGCTTATTGTGAAATACATCTACAACTATGCAACGTTCAGCAATAATTATTTTAGCAAGGCTATTACGCCTATGTTTTACCTCTGGCAGTGATTTGCAGCCTGAGACTTATGGATTAGACATAGCCCCAGAGCATTGAGACTTGACTACTGAAATTCAAAATGTCCTCATCTCAGTTGTCCAATTTTAAAGTGTTTCCTACAGCTAAAGTAGAATGAGGGTTGAAATAAAAGTTTCCCTATTCCATTTTTTACTTTAAATCCCTTAAAATTGCCCCAAATCAAGATGTAATATTGAAATCTCAATTGTAATATTGATTTAAAAAATTCTCATTTCTCAGTATTAAAAGCTATCTCAATAATAGATTAACTGTAAACACACTATACCAGGGGTCTGCAAAGTCGGCTCTTTTAAGACTGGTGGACTTCAACTCCCAGAGTTCCCCAGCCAGCATAGCTGGCTGGGGAATTCTGGGAGTTGAAATCCACCAGTCTTAAAAGAGCCGACTTTGCAGACCCCTGCACTATACAAACAACTGTGTATTGAAACAATACAATGTATTAAGATTTATAACATAAATAACAGGGGGAGGGGGATAAATATTTCTACCTCTTCCAGTAATATTATTGTGTTGCCCAATGATTTGCCAGAGCCCTCCAAAAGTTCAAGAAGATGCGCTACCCATCCCTGATCTCACAGTCATATATTGCATTAAAGTGTGTATTGTTTAGTTACGGTTTGTTGAATAAGAATGAACAAGTGAATTCCTATCACAGGATAAGCGAAACCTGACAAACCACATGTATTCAAATATAATTCTAATCATGCTTGATCGCTCCTACCTTATCTCTCTATTACTGCTGGAGCTACAACGGTGCTTCCATAGCTGGCTGTTCTTTAGGTAAGATTAACTTCTATTTAAGTGCAGTTTAGCTTTAATAAGATTAAAAGCTAGTTAATTAAATATGTCTGCTGCAGTGGTTAAGCAATCAGGCTAGGAAACTGGGAGATGATGACTTCTAATCTTGCCTTAGGCACACAGCCAGCTAGGTAAACATGGCCCAGTTCTTCTCTCTCAGGTATAAGAAGAGGCAATGGCAAACCCTGCTGAAAATCCTGGCCAAGAAAACTGCAGGGACTAATTTAGGCAAACTCTTAGAATTGGATGCGATTGAATGGGGAAAAAAGTAACATTGAAATTGTTAACTCAATATTAAGATGCATGTAAACTTTCCTTCAAATAAAATTATACATATTTCAATTCCTTTTAAGTTCAAAAGAAGTAAGTTGGATTCATTAAAAAACACTGATCTAAACCCTATTTTCTGCTATGCTGGAAGAGCAGTCAAGAGGCAGGGATGATGAAGACAAAGGATAATTTTTCATAATTATTAGAAGACAAAAGATGCCCTTGTAATATTAAACCTGGATTCACACAAACATGGTGAATGAGGATGCATGGTTTTTCACAATGTTTAAACCTAATCACAGTTTGTAACAGGAGAAGGTGCTCGTTATGACTTACTATTACATTCTACCTCCCTGCTCTTTGAAGCAGCAAGGTATCTCTGGGATGTTTTATTTCCTAATTTGGGGATGTAGGTAGTTTTAAGAGGCAAAACGGGTTGCCTAAGTCTTGCAGAACCTTAAAGCATCTATCCTGCCTCTTAAACCCTTCTCCACTAGACAGAATCAGTGCAACTATAAGCAGGGATGGTATTCATTTACCTTCCCTACTGCTTCGCAAATGGGAGCACAACCACCTCTTCCGCGCATGTGCAGAGCTTTCTGCACATGCGCTATTGGAGAAAAAAGGGCCTAAACTGGATGCTATAGAGCTGGGGAAGGGGGGCGGGGCCACCTGCAATTTCCGCTACTGGTTCGAGGAACCAATCCAAAACAGTAGAATACCACCTCTGACTATAAGTATACAGAAGGGAACTAGGGATGCTTCAAGCCCTGGCAATGATAACATCAAAGTAGTTATCACCTAATACATAAATCCTGGCAAAGCGCATTGCATGAATTTGCCTTTGGTTTAACATTGCTTCTGAATAAGGTGATCAATTCAGAAGAATGAGACATATTTTTGTTTCATGTGTCATACAACATACCTGATATTCCTGAGGCAACTGTTGAGGGAATTTCTGTAAATTGCACACTGCTACCGCTCTTTGGTCCTGCCTGCATGTTAATTGTAATGGATTACTTCTCAGAGTGTCACAATAGGGGGCTACTGGTTCTTTTCTTAAGATTAAAAACAGAACAGCAGTTAACGTGTTATATATATATATATATGCTTCGGTATATTAATAAACACTACTCATCATTCACAATAGTTAGTGTAAGGACAATTTCAGGGCCATCAATAAACATGCAGTTCACATATATTATTCTTACTGTCTCCGTTGCTGATTGATCCAAAACCTGCAGCTTTTCATCACAAAGTCGCATCCTTTTCCTCGGCCCCATTCTAGTTTTTCTGCCATGCTATAATTCACTTTATACCAGCTGCAAAAATAACAAGTGGAAAACAAAATGATTTTTTAGAGTACAACTTTCTGAACCGTTAGCAACAAAGAATCAAAGTGTAAATAATTTTAGGGATTATTAGGTTGTTGCCCAAGATTCCTGGTCCTCCTTCCCAATTCTTAAGCTTATTCATTAATATATACTCTAATAAGCAAATGACATATATAATTTGTCTGGTTTTTGGGGCTGTCCTGTTCTGGCTGGGTTCGCTCGGGCAGTTAGTTAACTCCACACGTAGGATATCTTTCAGATTAAATTTATCATCAGGCATCCTTAATATCAACACTCAAATTTCATTGTTAAGGTTCTTCTGATGGTTTTAATCTGTCCCATTGCGTAGATAAAAAGACATTAATTTCTCTATCCCATTCTGAGCGGAGATGTTGGTACACAAGGGCTTGTAAAACTGACTGGCTATAATTTTTCCCGCGGCAAGGTACCCACAGTGGCCAATCAGGTAACACGGATGTGATCACATGCTATGGAACTACATTTCCCACAAGGCAGTCCTGCCTACATTTCCCATGCGGTGTCTACATTTCCCATGAGGTAGTTTCTTAAAGGAGACAGTTCTTAATTCCTACATTAGCTATATACGGTTGTGACAGCACAGGGGCTATAAATTAAGAGTCCCCAATCTCTGGTCCATGGCCCAGTACCAGGCTGCAGCCCGTTCAGAACCAGCCGTGGAAGTGGCGGGTGAGTGTATGTGCGAGTGAAGCTGCATTTGTGAAAGCAGTGCGCATACACGGAAACCATTCCCTCTCAACCCCAACCCTGTTGCTGCCACCTCCACAGGT
The DNA here is from genome assembly GCA_039707465.1 of Rhabdophis nuchalis. Taxonomy (NCBI): domain Eukaryota; kingdom Metazoa; phylum Chordata; class Lepidosauria; order Squamata; family Natricidae; genus Rhabdophis; species Rhabdophis nuchalis. The sequence continues at coordinate 158,524,378 of CM077643.1, forward strand.
CCACTGAGTTGGAAAGGTTGCTGCTATAAAGCATTGGGAATGGGTTGCAACAGACAGCACGAAATCCACCATAAACACCGTTTAACTCTATCTGACTAGGCACCTATCCACCAGCTTGCTGCTAATCTCTTCCATGCCTTTTTATGCATTACCAACAGTGCAGGGAAATCCATGACAATTATGCCCTGTTAGGAAGTATCTTCTACTGTCCACTTGTAAGAGCTTTGCAACACTTTGGAAGTAATTTAGAAAGCACCACACTATTGTTTGCATAATATTATATAACTACAATGTATCTTTTATTACCCAGTGTCTTCCATTAATGCCAGAGTAATCCGGGAGAAGACCCTGTTCTGTGTTTGTGAGCCAGTCATTGCTTCATTCTGGAATTAACCAATATCAATAATAGTTAGCTGCAGTAAAGCAACTGAACAGAGAAACAGCCATGCATTTTGTGGGAAGCAAACAAGTGGGAGAGAAAAATAATATGTTTGCTAACACGGAAGCATATTTCATTACGTTAACAATCACAGAGAAATTAGGAGTTGCTCTTGGGATGTCAGGGAGCTATTTATAAATTACATCCAGGATTATTTTCTTATAATAAGAAATAGAGCAATAATGTAGCTAGATGGAAGAATGGAGAATCTAAATTTACTGTAACTGTTACCGTGAATGCTTCTAAATTATAAAATATAAATGAACTTTCATTCCTGGCCTGGTATCTTGACAAAGATACCTGCATCTTTTCTTCACATACTAAACAACCAATTTTATATTATTTACAGACTAATATAAAATTATTCTCCACAGCCTTCCAAATAAAGGAATTAAGTAAGTCCAGGTATGTAGGAAAAGAGTACAATATATTCTCTGTTGGGTTTTAGTTTTTAGTTAATGATATATACCTCTATTCATTCTGGATGTACTGATCAATAAAAAAATCTTCTAAATATCCTTGAGCTGCTCTATTACTACTTACTAGAGACAAAATCGGTTGAGATTCCAGAATCTAAATTTCATACCGGAACAACCCTATGTATAGCTAGATATTAATTGACTATACTAACCTCTAATAACCGTTTCTCCCAGTGATTAAGCTCTGTGCCTATGCCACCTTGATTTTCCAGTTCCATTCCTTCTAAATTTGGACAGTCAAAGTGTTTTCTTGCCTCCTCCTTCAGAAAGGTATTAGACAAATCTCAACATTATTTATTTCAAAATAACAACTGCTTCATTTTACACACAAAATTTACATGATATTTATCCAACAAAGATTTTTAATGAGAGAACTCTAAGATGCGTTCATACTTTCTTGAAGTCAAAAAATGTCATTTTAAATTAATAGCACTTGGAAACCAGCATGTACTTCTATGACAGATCACACTACATTAACCCAGTGGTGGGTTCCGTGGTGGCGTCCACATGGACACGCGCACTGCGCGCATGCGTTGTATCTGCCAGCAATGCCTCCGCAGCACTCCAGCTGCTCGGCGGTATGTTGCGCAGGTCTGTACATGCCATGTGCATGTGCAGAAGTGCCAAAGGCTTTAAAGGACAGGTAAGGAGATCGGGCGGGCAGGTGGGCCCTCCAGAGCACTGTACCGAAACGGTACCTGGTGCTCCGGGCAGGCTCCAGTACGCCCATACCGGGGCGTACTGTCTGCAACCCACCCCTGTAGTATATTATTATGGAGCATTTACCAATGACTCAATTCTTTAAATCATTACAACTTACAGAGAGCAGGGGAAAATATAAATATTTTAATAATTTAAACACAATTGGAGCCTTCAAGAATTCCCCATAAAGTGGAAGAAGCAGCAATAGTGTGGTACCCAGCATTGGAAGTGGAATAATTTTCCCACAACCTTTTTTCACACATAACAGTGTGTGGTAATGTGGATGTTCATCAGTTTAACTTCCAGGAGCCCTAGGAAACAGAGTACAATAAGGGATGCTGGCCGAACTAAATGAACTTCTAAAAGATTGACAAATTTGCGTGTTCTGCTACAGCGAATTGAGGGGGCAGAGTATTGAGGCATTATAATTCTTCCAGGTTCTGTGGCAGTCTTTGAAGGACTTTGGGGGTTGGGGGGTTGAAGAATAAACATCTATAGGTACAGTATATTTCTTGGTTAAACCTGTCATTCAGAGACCCCCCAAAATTGATTTCCAAGGTAAACCGATTTCAAAAGTAAATTGACGATATGAGGAAACATTTTTTGTCAGAGATTGGGTAGCAGTGCTGAATCTTAACATGTTGAACATGGCTTCCATCACTATTTGCCACTATGGGTCTAGACAACCAGCTCAGATTTTTGTGAAAGAAAATAAAAATAATACTTACAACTACCTTAGGAGTTACCAAAAGGAATACATTATGAGGCAAAATGTTATTATCCCGCACATCCCATAATCTTACTGCTTTACGTATAACTTTATCGCTCCACTGATACACACCAAGGCTGAAAGGAAGACAATTCAGTTGTTACAACTGGGAAGCAGGATCAGTTCTTAATATGATCAATAAGCTGTCTCAACTATTGAATATATGAGTAAAGTAGCAAACGTATCTTCAAGACAACTGACTTCCAATACAGCTACCACTAAAAACTAGGGAGCAGTTATGCTATTTGCATAATAACTATTTTTAATCATACCCACAAGTATTGTTCAGTGAAATCATTTTTGTAAAAATTGCAAAAGTCAGTATGTACCTTTCATTAAATAGAGGCAATCCATTTGCGTATCTAGCAGTCAAAGGATTTCCATCGTCATCATGATAAAATGCAAAAAGTCCAGCAGAGAAACCCTTAAATAGAACCAAAAAAGTATTTTATGTTATGTTTAAACCATAACAACTGACAGAAAATTGCTAGGAAGTGAGGAAGAAAGACACAAACTCACACCAAGGTAGTCCTCAATTAATGACCATAATTGGGACCGGTAACAGCATCACTAATGACATGACTAGTACACAAGATATCGCACAACTGCACCAGACTTTTGCCACTGTCATTAAATGACTTATCAGCAGTCATTAAACAAGAACCATAGGTGACTATAATATGCAACTTTACTGACAGCTTCTTTATTAACTCTACATGTCAGAAGCTGGCTCTGAAGCACACAAATGGCAACCACGTGAAACACAGCGACAGTCATAAGTATGAGGACCGATCATAAATTTACATTTTCAGCATTGTTGTAACTTTGAATAATCATTAAACAGGGCAGTCATTAAGCAAGGATTATCTGTGTATGAAATATTCACAAAAACACAACCAAATACAAACATAAATTCTAACGTAGTATAGCATCAAGAAAATATGATTAGTATGCTAAAATTCCAAACCAAGTATTAGGGCAATGCCTTATTTAGCCAATCTCAAAGATAAGGCTTTTGAAAAAAAATGGTGAATGAGAAAAGATATAAAGAGAAGTTGGGGAATTGGACAGGATCAAAAAATGCTAACAATATTGAAGCTTAAATGTTTATAAACAGTCTTGATTTTTCATCCTTTTCCTCTGGTGAACTACTACCATCTTTTCTTCCTCCTCGCCTTTTAATATTGTGCCTGCTATAATGATCTAGAGATTATGATCTTGTATATTTTATAGGAGTTTTGAGTCCCAGTACATTTTTTAAAATAATTTTTTAAGAAATCTTTTTTAATGAAATTTTTAAAAAACATAGCATCAAATACCAGCTCTTACCAAAGCATGAATGATTTCATGTTTTACTGTAGACAACATGCCAATAAACTCCTGTGGTTGGGTTGAAATCATATTTGGACACAGATTAGCATATCCTGCAATTGGTCTGGAAAAATGGTGACACATTATACAAAATGAGGAACTTAAAAGTGTTAAACTTCATTATTACATGTAAATACTTTGTATCATCACAGCCTCCAAACATCTTCTATACAAAAATGTCCCTGAAGTAACCTTTTCTCATGCAAACACTAAATCTGTGGAATGGATTGAGATACTCATTTTTTTCTGTGCTGAGAAAAAACTCAGCAATGATCATATAACTAGCAACACAGGTCATATTCTCATTGGGGTTTTATCAGCCATGACTACAGTCTACGATCCTGAGATGATGACCCTTATGTAAAACATTTCTCGCTTCAGTCTACAGATTTTTAATAATTGTCTTTCCTCAAGAACCTTTGAACTGTTTTCATACACTTGTTTTTGATTTATTTTCCTTGTAGCAACTCAATTATGATTGGGGGGGGGGGGAATCCAAGTGCAAGACCATAATCGTTGTATCACCGGGCCTAAAACTTTTAGTTTTGTGGGAGTCTTTAAATATTGACATGATATAGGTGCTTTCGCAACAGCGTTACCATAACTAAATTGATAGTTTGTGGGCTATATAAAGCTAGCTGAATATAGCCTCTCACCATGATACTTGCATGATACTCCTTATCACTTTTGCTCTTTTTTGACAGATGAGCCTATTTCTAAACAAAGCCTGTGTTGCAACCAACTATTATGTATATAGTATTCATCTGAGGGCCAGAAGATTCTAGGAATAAAAGTTGGTCTACTTGTTGTTTTTTTAATGTAAAAACAAACAAACCCCCAAGTGGGATAGGAAGCATGAAACAAACCCCCAAGTGGGATAGGAAGCATGAAGGATACAGGCCAGCTCTCCACCCCCACCCCCCCAAGGGCACCACAAGGGGAATCATCATGGCATAAAATGTGGCTTCCTATGAAAGCCTTCAGATCATTGCAGGGATATCATTCTCCTATTATTCTCACATGGGGAAAAGATCAGCCAGCAGGACTCACTTGGAATCCTGTTTCCTGCTGCTCTCTTCACTGAAGGTTCTGTGTGACCTTTCCTGCAGTGTAATCACAGAACAATGCATTATCAACTGAAGATCAGCAGGGAAGAAGTGAGTGGGGGAGGATATTTATATCTTTCTGATTCCTTGGCTACATCGTCCAGCCTTCTCTCTCTCGCTGCTCAAAACAGAATGCATGCAGATAAATTTTCATTGGAAAGACTTGAGTCGGCCTCCTGAACCATATTTTCTGAGATTGGGAAACAATGGCTTTGGGGGAAATAGCCAGTTGTGACAACTAGTTGTGACATCTACTGACAGATCATTCACTATCGTTGTCCTTTGAGAAATCTGATCAATCCCCAGATGGTAAATAAGTCTTTTCAGAAAACTTCAACTGATTGTTCTTCAATTTAATGTTAGCTTGGAGATTACCTGTCCATATCTGCTTCTAGCTGACAATATGCTGCATATGCGATGATGTTTTCTTGGCCACATCTTTCAGTAGTCAGAGCACTAACATACAGTATAAAATCAGCATCTCGAATGCCTTCCTTGTCTGCTTCGCCAACAGTTTGACAATTCCGTCCATTCGTATTACAAACCCTACATTGCTAAGACATTACATTTCAAGAAATCAGTGTCAAACATTCTTCAAATTTATTTAAATTATATTTATTTGATTTGATTTGATTTGTATACCGCCCTTTCTCCCATAGGGATTCAGGGCAGTGCACAGGGAAAATAAAAGGTACATTTAAATACAGTCAATAGATAAATTTAAAGTTAAATTAAATAAATTTAACCTGAGTTAGAATAAACGTAAGAAATCCTATTAAAATGATAGTAAAAACAAACTATGCCAGGTCGGCCGCATGAAAAAAGTAAGCCTTCAATGCTTTACGGCAGGGGTCCCCAACCCCCGGTCCGCGGACCGGTGCCGGTCCGCGGCTTCACAAGAACCGGGCCACAGGGCCGGAGAGGAGGAGGAGGGAGCAGCCCCCTGGGGAGAGGATAGCCGAGAGCGCCTCCAACAGCTCCTTCCGACGGCTACCGCGGCGCACTTTCCGGGGCTTCCCGGAGGGGCCAGCATGTCAGTGAGGAGGTTACGGCTGCCTCATCCCGGGCGGGCAGGCGGGCGGGCGGAGGACCCGAGCTGCGGCTACCTTAAGCACCATCCGGGCGCGCATGCCCACCTCTCTTCCAGCCGCGTGTGGCGCCTGGATGGCCTCGGCGACACCTAAGGTAGCAGCAGCTCGGGTCCTCCGTCCGCTCGCTCGCCCGTTGTGGGATAACCTCCCCTCTGCTGCTTGGGGGGGGGGGGAGAGAATGACAGACACACAGAGCGACAGACTTAGAGAGGCAGAAATAGGGAGAGAGGGAATCACACACACACACACACAGAGTGACAGAGGTGGGTGGAGGGAGGAGAGCGACAGATACAAGAGAGAGAGAGAAACAGAGAAAGAGAAAGAAAGAAAGAAAAATAGAAAAAGATGAATGGTGGGAGGGAGGGAGGGAAGGAAAGAAGGGGGAGGAGGAAGGGAGGACTGAAAGAAGGAAGAAAGAAAGAAGGAAGGAAGGAAGGAAGGAGAGGGAAGGAAGGAAAGGGATGGAGGGTAGGAGGGAGGGAAGGAAGGAAGGAAGGAAGGAAGGAAGGAAAGGGATGGAAGGTAGGAGGGAGGGAAGGAAGGAAGGAAAGGGATGGAGGGTAGGAGGGAAGGAAGGAAGGAAGGAAGGAAGGAAGGAAAGGGATGGAGGGTAGGAGGGAGGGAAGGAAGGAAAGGGATGGAGGGTAGGAGGAAGGGAAGGAAGGAAAGGGATGGAGAGTAGGAGGGAGGGAAGGAAGGAAAGGGATGGAAGGTAGGAGGGAGGGAAGGAAGGAAGGAAAGGGATGGAGGGTAGGAGGGAAGGAAGGAAGGAAGGAAGGAGAGGGAAGGGATGGAGGGTAGGAGGGAGGGAAGGAAGGAAAGGGATGGAGGGTAGGAGGGAGGGAAGGAAGGAAGGAAGGAAGGAAGGAAGGAAGGAAAGGGATGGAAGGTAGGAGGGAGGGAAGGAAGGAAGGAAGGAAGGAAAGGGATGGAGGGTAGGAGGAAGGAAGGAAGGAAAGGGATGGAGGGTAGGAGGGAAGAAAGAAAGAAAGAAAGAAAGAAAGAAAGAAAGAAAGAAAGAAAGAAAGAAAGAAAGAAAGAAAGAAAGAACGAACTTATGACCACAATTGAGCCCAAAAGTTTGGTTGCTAAGCATTAAGTGAGTTTCACCACATTTTCCAAGTTGCCCACGCCCACCGGGTCACATGACAACTGAGCCACTCCCATAAAACAGGCCACACCTTTTGGGTCTCAAAAGAAATTTCAGTAGTGGTACTGTTGATATTTGGCTCTATTGACTAATAAGTTTGCCCACCGCTGCCCTAGAGAGCCAAGTGAGCTGACTCCCCCCCCCCGCATGCGCTTGCGCCGCCTGTTCCCCCTCCCCCCCCTCCTCCTCTAGGCCAGCCGGTCTGCAAAATTTTCTTTAAAATGAAACCGGTCCCTGGTGCAAAAAAGGTTGGGGACCCCTGCTTTACGGAAGAGGCGAAGGTCCGTGGTAGTGCGAAGGTCGGGGGGCAGGTCGTTCCAGAGGGCTGGACCCGCCACAGAGAAGGCCCTTCCCCTGGGAGCCGCTATTTGGCATTGTCCAGTGGACGGCACCCTGAGGAGGCCCTCCCCCTGGGAGCGGACAGGTCGGATGGAGGTATGAGGCAGGAGGCGGTTCTGCAAATAACCAGGACCCATGCCATGGAGAGCTTTGAAGATGGTTACCAAAACCTTGAAGCGCACCCGGAAAGCCACAGGCAGCCAGTGCAGCTCGCGCAGGACAGGTGTTATATGGGAGTGTCTTGGTGCTCCCAAGATCCCCCGTGCAGCTGCATTCTGCACTAACTGGAGCCTCCAAGTGCACCTCAAGGGAAGCCCCATGTAGAGAGCATTGCAGTAGTCTAGGCGGGAAATGACAAGAGCTTGCGTGACTGTGCGCAGGGCGTCACGATCCAGAAAGGGGCACAACTGGCGTATCAGGTAAACCTGATAAAAGGCCCCCCTGGCTACGGCTGTCAGATGGTCATCTAAGGACAGCCGAGAGTCCAGGAGAACGCCTAAGTTGCGAGCCCTCTCTGCAGGGGCCAATGACTCGCCCCCAATAGCCAGGGATGGAGCCAACTGGCTATGTCGTGGCGCCGGAAGCCACAGCCATTCGGTCTTGGACGGGTTGAGTTATAGCCCGTTCCTCCCCATCCAGGCTCGCACGGCCTCCAGACACCGGGACATCATTTCAATGGCATCATTGGGGTGGTTAGGGCGAGGAACATACCTAGTTCTCCTTCCTGTTTCTATTTTCCCCACAACAATCACCCTGTGAAGTGGGTTGGGCTGAGAGCGAGACTGACTGGTCCAAAGTCACCCAGCAGGGTTTCATGCCTAAGGTAGGAGTAGAACATTTGGATGGATGGCTTCTAACCTGATGCTTTCACCACTAGATCAAACTGGTTTCTCTCTTTTAACTATAAAATGTATATATTTCCTACTTTTCTTTCTTATGCTGAAGAAACATTTGAATTAAGATTCTATTCTAATTATTTTTAAACTTTTATAGTACTGCTTAGGGCAAAGAAAAAGAGCTTGAAAAGACTCGAAGTTCATAAAGAAATCTGAAAAGAAGAAATGTAACATTCAAATATAGATTTATCATCTTTTCTCCCAGGTTTTTGTTTAGAAAAAAACAAATTAATTTTTTTCAGATGTCATAGCACAGCTGTCTTACATCAGGCAAATTAAATTGATATAGGTGGTTTAGCATTTTTCTTAGCAAGTTTTGCCAATTAGAAGGAAATGTGGTGGCTACTATATTTGCATGTTTTGTTGGTATAAATATTCCTGTATGATCTGAGCTACAAATCATATAATAAGTCTGAATTACCTGCAGATGTTCTTCAGGGACTATAACTGGCCCACACTTGGTGTGTTCTGCACAGGCTTCTCGACAGTATCTGTGAGGATCATCCTTCTTCCTTAAATACTGGTTTGTTACACACTGTCTTCAATTAAATCATAATCATATATTTGTGAGTGAGATGAATGCACATAACGGACCCACACAAAACATTAATTATAAAATCTATTAAGCATTGTCAAAATGTTAAGATGCTTATTAAAATTGAGCTTTTAGATGAAAAATAATATGCTGACATACGGAATGCATTATAAAAATAAATCTCACTGATTCTCCCAATTAAAAATGCTGAAAAATATACATACCTACTTAACAGGACAGTACCCAAAGGTTTCCGAACTTGAAATGTCTTCTCTAAATAAGAAATAGCTTGTGGGAAAAGCTTGTTCTAAACAAAAGAAAAATAAAACAAAAAAGGATTTGACAGTTTAAAAAAAATTCCTCCTAAAGATTTAAGTCATAACTCTAATGACCTTGTAATCATATTTTCACAGCCATTAACTCAATGTAATAAGTTAGCTTTATTTTAAAAGATATAGTAATCCCTTGCCAATTGCGAGAGTTCCATTCTTGAAAACTATCATAATTTGGATACATAATTTGTGGTTAGTAAACTTAAGATCTTAGGGAGGGGAAACAATTCCACCTGATACAAGATCTCAAAGATATTGTGTCAAACCTATAATAAAGTAAAATAGTAACATCAGAAAATGAGAAGGAATTTTAAAAAGAAAGAATAATTCAGAAATGCATACTATATAATGTAGAATAATGGCACTTCTGAAAAGATTATTACCTTTACTGATGTATCTTTTTCTACTAGTGGATGGTTGAGGTACAAATTCTGGTGTTGAAATAAAAGTTTTGAAGAATGAATAGCTGCCTACCTACTTTTGTTCATCAGTCGAACTAGCTGCATGCTGCAAATATGTATGGGCTGAAATTGATGAGGTGGGGATTCACTTCTTTAATCTGGCAGGTAACTTGTTATCTCTGGGATAGAAACAAATTAATCCTAACATATTGTGACTTTTGCTAAATCTGGACTCAAACAAAATGGAATTTGCATAAAGGAGGTGTAAAGAAAGGAAATGAGAAAATGTGAGCCTGTATCTTATTGTTGACATGTTAATCATGATTACAGAAATATTATATTTATGCTTTATTAGTGTGGCCTAATCCATGCATTGTTTTAAATCAAAAGCAAAGAAACGACATTAGGTTTAGCATTATGGATGAACTGTATCTGCCATAATTTCCTAGAACAATTATAGATGTTAGGCAACTTAGAATGCAACCTTGAAAGTATACATCACACTTTAGCCTAAAATAATTAAACCAGTATTTCATATAAGAAAATAGAATGCAAAAATAAGTAATTTACCTTTATAAGATGTTTTTTTTCAGGGAGCAATCTATGAACAGAGAAAGCAGTTAGTAGACATTCTTTAATCTTCATAAAGCACTGTTGCTACACAAATTACAAATCACTTCTTATAAAACCAGCTGAGTTCCATTCCACTGGCTACTAGTTACCATTTGTTTTAGCTACTTGTTTGGATAGGGAAATTGAAAGCTATTCCTGTTAATAATAATTTTGGAATTATTATACTTACTCTTCAACACTTCTGTCATATATAGTCTTAATTCTTAGCTGTTCATTAATGTTTCTTTTCATAACTCGATTTTCTTTAAGATAAACTTTGTAAATAACCTGTTTGGAGAAGAGGTGCATTTAATAAGAGTGCTTTTATAAGTCTTAAAATCTATCATGTTTACATCTGAACTGAAGCATAGATACAACTGCTTAGCGTTCAGTTCCTAATAACCTCAATGAGCCTTATTCCTCAATAACATTTGAGGAATATAGAAAGGAAGGTAAACATATTTATTCTGATAGATTGTAATTTTATTTGTATTTTATTATTTGGTTGCACAGCCTTCTATTATTTCTATTTTCTATTATTCACCACAAGTAGACATTTCTGAAATAAATCCATGAACTAATTTCAAGTGATTTTCACTTTTTCCAATTTTCAAATTACTTGCCAAGTTTCTAAAACGCATTCCTTGCATTTTCAAAATATTTTTTCCTCTGACAAGCCTGAAAAATCTACAGAAAAGTAGCCTGACCAATAAAGCATACCGATGACTTTAATAAATAAATAAATAAATAAGTAAAAATAAATAAATAAACTTTCATAAAGCATACCGATGACTCCAACAATGAAAACTACCTAGGTAAAATGTAAAGGGGGCTAACTTCTAGGGAGGTAAACAAGCTTGGGATTATCATTTCAATAAGCAATTGACCCAAGGACAGCGTTGGTTTTAGAATAAACCGTTTAAAAACACCGTTTCAGCCTTTTCTTTCACAGCCCATAGCTATCACCCAACCCGGAAACGCCGTTTTGAAATGTGGCTGTACTTCTATTAATGACCTTTCTCCCCCACGATTTGGCTTAATAAACTGTTGTTCAGTCAACTAAGTCACAGATACGATGAGAGCAACTCTGAACACTTAAAGGAGCAAGCGGGGGGAAAACCACTAAAAATGGAAATGTATGGCTTAAGCCCCGCAGATCAGCCCATCTTTTCCCTCGTTCGGAACCTCTTGCCTCCCTCTAATTCCTCCAGGATCCTCACCTCCCTGGCACTGGGGATGTGGTGGTGACAGAAGGGAGAGGCGATGTTAAAAGCCGGGGCTTGAGCCAGCAAAAGCAGCTCAGCCAAAAGAAGGAAAGCCGAGAACGGGCTGGAAAAACGGAAAACTTCCCGAGCCGCCGAAGCGGCCGCCATCTTGGCCTCCTTCTTCCCGAGTCCCCGTATCACCAAGGTGTCGGAGCCGGACCGAATGCGTGCCGCTCCTGACAGCCAATAGGAAATCACGGAATCAGGGTAGAATGAATGCCATTGGTCACTCCTCGGCACAGAGGGGCGGAGATAGAAGGGAGCCCGGGCCTCTAGGGTGCGCGAAGAAAGGCCAAGGTTAAAAGCCTTGTCACGCGCGCTCCAGCTGTCTGCAAGCTGCTGGCGCTTTGATTGAAGGGCGCTGAATGGGACAGGCAGAGATGTGGGGATGCTACTAGACGTAATAGCAAATCCAGCACAGGAGAGCCTCATTTAATACCGATAGGACGGCATTGTTCATTATTTAGGATCCTTACGGTGCTTTTGGATTTTCGAACCTTCCAATAAATTCGATTCTGCGCCTGCTGAATGTTAAAGAAAAAAATTCCCGCCTCCTCCGAAGCAACCTTTTTGAATCTAATCGCCAAGCGCTACCGTTACACTTTATCAGATTTAACACATTAACAGAGTTGGAAGGGATCTTGCAGGTCATCTAGTCCAACCCCCGCCCAAGCAGGAGACCCTACATCTGCCTCTACCTAGGATTGAACTCACAACCTGATTGGGAGGCGAGAGCTCCACCTCTAGGCCACAGAAGCCGATTGTATTATGGACCTCTTTTAGATGCTTTCCTAACCAAATTTTGCAGAGCATTATTTCAGTTTTAATGAGATCGTATCTCCTTGTATTTTTGCAACCTATCCAGAAACATCTCGTTTGTTTGTTTGTTTGTTTCATTTCGTTTCGTTTCTCACTCCTGTACAAGATAACTGGAATAGGAATAAACATGAATAAGAACACAAGAAATGGGTACAAATAATGGGGGACAGTAGGACAGGGATGGTAGGCACGCTGGTGCGCTTATGCTCACTCCCTTACAGACCTCTTAGGAATGGGCTGAGGTCAACAGGAGACCGTTTTAAGGTTGAAGTTATGGGGGTTTGAGGATGTAACAACAGAGTCAGGTAGTGCATTCCAGGCATTGACCACTCTTGCTGAAGCCATAGTTTCTGCAATCGAAAATAGGAAAGTTTCTTTTTTTTAAAAAGGAAGCTTCCTCTTCCTGCTCTGATTCAAACAAGATGTTGGAAGTGGTATTTATTAATTGATCCTAAGTTTGCTCTTCTTATGCTATCATCAAAGCCTTTTAAAAAGATGCTAAGGTGGGGGGGGGGCACCACTCCTTTAGTTCATAACTGGGGCAGTCTAGATTGCCATACCTGGGATATGAATACACTGGACAAGTCATTTCCACCTAGAGAAGTTACAAGGTACAGGTGGACCCTCATTTAATAACCATTCCTTCAGCAACCAAACTTACAACGACACAGTTATAATCAGTCCTCATATTATGGCCATCACAACATTCCATGCAGTTGCAATGATTAAGATCTAGAACCTTCCGTACTACTTTCTGACAAGCAAAGTAATGGAAAGTTGATAGGAAGTTGTAAATCACAGTTATGTGATGTCCTTTCCTAGTAGAAATGCTGTTACTATGCAGGGCGGTGATGTAGTTTCTCACAACAGACTTTCCTGTACAAATTAGTGTGATTAAATGAAGATTACCTGTACCTTGGAGCCAAATGACGTGGGCTTTAAAAACTGAAAGTAAAACTTGAATTATACTCAGAAGCCTATTGGGAATGAATGAGTGGCCCACAACACTGATATAGAATAACAAAATTGGAAGGGACCTTGAAGGTCTTCTAGTCCAACCCCCTGCTTAGGCAGGAAACCCTACAATGGATATCCAACATCTTCTTAAAAATGTCGTGTTGGACCATTCGCAACTTCTGGAGGCAAGTTGTTCCATTGATATTGTCCATCCATAGCAGCTCTCACCTAGCAGCATGCAGAACTGCCTTCTGCACCAGTTCCAGCTTCTGAGTGGCCTTCAAAGCAGCCCCATCGAAAGTGTATTGAAGTAGTCCATTCTGTTTTGATGGTCTTAATCATATAGTGTTACCTTTTTTAGGGAAAACATTGTTTTTCATATCATTCTGTTCTTTCTGACTGATATCTCCATGCCTGGAGATACTTATCCACAGCTCCAAAGCCAGGTATTTGATTACTGTAACATATGAAGTTCAGTGAGGAAGATCAGCTCCATAACTTCCCTGGTATCTCTTTTAAGGGCAGACTGTGCGTTTTCTTTCTGTTCTCCCCCCACCCCTTGCATCAAGTTATTTTAATTCTGTCTTTAGTTTAGAATCGGCCCAGGGGGAAAAAAAAGAATTACAGAATTCAAAACTAAAAATTATTTGTTTCTTTATTTTTCTAAGCAATCTCTACTACAAGTGTCCTACTTTGTTTAAAGTCATGCATGTCGAAATCTTTATGAAAAAGACAAAAGAGCTTTTCCCAATTCCTATGATGAAGCTTCAGTTTTTCTTCAGACTAATAAATTGTTTCCTTTGAGCAGAGAAAAGGACATGGTGGCTCAGTGGCTAAGATGCTGAGCTTGTCGATCAGAAAGGTCGGCAGTTTGGTGGTTCAAATCCCTAGCGCCGCGTAACGAAGTGAGCTCCCATTACTTGCTCCAGCTTCTGCCAACCTAGCAGTTCGAAAGCATGTAAAAAATGCAAGTAGAAAAATAGGGACCACCTTTGGTGGGAAAATAACAATGTTTCATGTGCCTTCAGCATTTAGTCATGCTGGCCACATGACCATGGAGATGTCTTCGGACAGTGCTGGCTCTTCAGCTTTGAAACAGAGATGAGCACCACCCCCTAGAGTCGAGAATGACTAGCACATTTGTGCAAGGGGAACTTTTATCTTTAATTAATCTTTTATCTTTAATTAATTAATTAGAGTTGGCACCCCTGGAAAATAGGTAATAAGAATAAAGGGGAGATAGGAAAAGTGGGCTCAACGGTGGAAAGAAAACTAATAGGGAGAGAAGGAATGTTGCTTTATATTGGCTATCATGCAATGACAATAAGGATTCCAAGAAAAATAAAATAGTTCTGATTCTATACAAAATGACAAGGGAGCTCCAGAGTGAGGAAGGAGATCCAATTAAATAGTTTTTATTTTATTTTATTATTATTTATATGCCACCCGTCTCACTGTTGAAGCGACTCTGGGCAGCTTACAAAATGATAAAAGAGATAATACAAAATAATTAACATTAAAAAAAATATTAACTAGAGATCAAATTCCAACTGCAGAAACTGAGTCTGATTTCTGGTGCACTCCTTGGATGCTTCTGTATAGAAATAAAAGAGTTTGTGTTTTGTCTTTCCTTGATTCCGTTTGAAAATTGGTTTCTTCACTTTGGGTTCCCGTACCAAGCCACCTTTCTGGCTTCCCTTACCTGCTTCCTGGGGCTAGGAGAAAGCGGCTGGCCCAAGAGTCAGCCAGCTGGCATTGCACCTAGAAAGGGCAAGGACAAGGTCTCCCAATCTCCCAGCATTTTTAGTCTGTACCAAACTGTTCCTCAAACTTCATTGGTTAAGAAATATGAAGCTGGCTTCATATTTAAGGGCCTTCTCTGTGGTGGCCCCCTTTCTATGGCTCAGCAATCCCCCTCCCGAGTTATGGTTGGCCCCCAGCCTCTTGCTTTTCCGATACATGGATTTATCAGCAGATCTGATAAATCATGGAGCTGATCAAATGGTCAGTTTGATTAAATTGCTGCTGCTCTTAACTTCGCTTCCGGTTCAGAACTGGGAGCGCATGCGCAGAGCGTCCATATTATGTCTGGGTGGGTAGGTGGAGCCTTCCGGCGCTGCTACCGGTTCACCTGAACTGGGGTGAAGTAGAAGAATACCACCTCTGCTGCTGCCATTGGTGGCTGCAAATTTTTTTTCATGGGTTTATGTTTATGTTGTGATTTTTAATTCTGTAAGCCGCTCAGAGTCACCTTTGTGCAAGTTGGGTGGTCATATAAATTTAATAAATAAATGAGAGTGAAATATCAGAGCAGGTGAGTGAAATACTGCCCAATTTGAAAAACCAGACGAATCGATATGTTGGTCCATGTTCAGATGCTCATTCTAAATTTGATCACAGTAGAGGTAGTCCCCAATTTATGGCCGCAATTGAGCCCCAAACTTCCATTGCTAAGTGAAACAGTTGTTAAATGAATTTTGCCCTATTTTACAACCTTTCTCGTCATGGTTGTGAAGTGAATCATTGCAGGTTGTTAAGTTAGCAAAACAGTTGTTAAGTGAATCTAGTTTCCACATTGACTTTGCTTGTCAGGAGGTCACAAAAGGTGATCACATGATCCCCAGGCATTGCAACCATCAGAAATATGAACCAGTTACCAGGTATCCAAATTCAGATCATGTGACTACAAGGATGCTGCAACAGTTGTAAGTGTGGAAAAATGATCATAAGATGCTTTTTTTCAGTGATGTCATTGAATGGTTATTGAATGAACTGTTATAAGTGGAGGACTACTTTATACTTCAACAAATTATTATTATTATTATTATTATTATTATTATTATTATTATTATTATTATTATTATTATTATTATTATTATTATTATTATTATTATTATACAGTATCTATTTTGCAGGTATGGAATAAAAAAGTATCTAAAGTCCCAGTCTTGACTGCTAAGAAATCATCCCCAACCAAATTAACAGAATAACAAGAGTTGGAAGGGACCTTATAGGTCAGTGGTAGGCAACCTGGTCCCTACCGCCCACCAGTGGGCGTTCCAGCTTTCATGGTGGGCGGTAGGGATTTTGTCATATAGTGAAGCACTTTCCTTTTTTTTTTTTTAACTTAACAGACAGATTAACAGAGTTGGAAGGGACCTTGCAGGTCATATAGTCCAACCCCCTGCCCAAGCAGGAGACCCTACATCTGCCTCTACCTAGGATTGAACTCACAACCTCCATGATTGGGAGGCGAGAGCTCCACCTCTAGGCCGCAGCAGATCATTCTGGCCACAGCAGATCATCATTTAATTGACTTCCCTACTTTATAAATCACCATTACTGTGGAATCGGTGGGCGATTAGAAAATTTTACTACTAACAGAGATACAAAAGTGGGTGGTAGGTATAAAAAAGTTGGCTACCCCTGTTATAGGTCATCTAGTCCACCCCACCACCCATGTAGATCCTATATCATTTCTGACAGATGGCAGTCCAATCTCTTCCTGAAAGCCTCCTGTGATGAAGCTCCCTCAACTTCTGAAGGCAACTTCTGTTCCATTGCTTGATAGGTCTCAGTGTCAGAAAATGTCTTATTTCTAGGTTGAATGCCTCCTCCTTCAGTTTCCATTCATTATTCCTTGTCTGGCCTTCAGCTGCTTTGGAAAATAGGCTGCGCTTCCCCCTCTCTGTGGCAGCCCTTTAAATATTGGAATATGGATTAGTGGGATTAAACAGGACTCAGCTCCCACGATTGAACCCCCAAAACAGGCAACCAATGGCCCTCGCTCGCGTGATGAGAAACACAACTCCCATCGGCTGCATTGGCTGGAGAAGGGAGGGGCGTTGTAAAGTTCAACAAGCCTAGAGGGCGCCGGGTTGGAGAAAGGCGGCGCCTAAAGCTCTCGCGAGGCGGGGCCAAGTTGGAGCGTAGAAGGAAAATCGAAAGTGGAACTGGAGAGCCTGCCTCGACTTCGGAGCGAGAGGAGGAGGATGGCCGCGGGCGAAGCGGCTTACTGCTTTCCGCTTGTGGTGGAAGGGAACTGGGGCTGCAGCCTGAGCAAAACCCTGAAGAACAAGCTGCTCTGTTACTTCCAAAGCCCCAAGAGATCGGGAGGAGGGGAATGCAAGATCCAGGTGGATCCCGGCAAAGAAGAGCGGATCACCGTGTATTTCGCGCAGGAAGAAGGTAGGTGTGGTGGTGGGTTGAGTTTCGTTTCTCGCGGGGAAGGAGAAGAGATGCGATGCGGGCCTTTTCGGAAGAATAGCAGGAAGTTCAATAAACAAACTCTTAGTGCTTGGATGGGAGAGGCCCAGGAGAGACGCCAATTAGAATGAGAAGCAAACAGTGTAAGGTAGTCCCAAAGGTGCTCCCCCAGCCCCATGAGGCAACTGGTCTTTTCTTGTTTTTCTTTGAAGACCTTTCGCTTCTCAACCTATAGAAGCTTCTTCAACTCTCAGGTTCTTGGATGAGAAGCCAAACCTCTTCAAAGAAAAACAAAGACCAGTTACTTCTTGGGGTGGGGAAAAAAGCATCTTTGGGTCAACCAGGATGACTTCAGAATCTCCATAGACAAACAGTAAGGTGGATGGCACCAAACCAGATTCTTAACGTGGCCAAGCACACTTCGTTTTTATCTTTACCTTAAGATTTGTTGCATGCCCCCTCCTCCCCTTAATCGGAGATATTACAGTCCTCAGAAGAGCATGCTTGTTTCATTTCGTCTAGTAGTTGAGGCAACAAAGTGGGGGACTCTGAATCCAAGTCCTGATTTAGCCATGAAAGCCAGCTTGGGGGACCTTGGGGCAGTTACTCCCTCTTAACTCACTTCACAAGGTTGCTGTTGTTGGGAAAACAGGAAGGTGTGTTGGCTATGTTTGCCTCCTTGAGTTATTTGTAAAAATAATAAAAGGAAATAAATATAAATGTTAAAATGTAGTGGCTCAAAATCATCCTCAAAACATAGTAAAGTTGAATGTCGAAGATGTTTATCTTTGGGCCTTTTCTTTATTTCCTTATATTTGCTGCCAATACATTGAAACTGAATTCCAGGAATTGTACTTAGTCTGCTAAAGTTTTCATTTATTGCTATTCCAGCACATCTACAATGTAAATTCAAATAGGGATTTACCTGCTTAAGCAACCCAATATCTTGAAAACGTACTATTGCTAGAACATTCTGTTGTTAACTGTAATCCTGAAGTGTTACTGAAGTTTGGTTTGAGAGTTGATGTAGTTCTAAATACACTTTCGTTCCTTCTAATTAGAAAACGTTTAAACAACCGAAGGTCTCTCAGAATGTAGTCTTATCTGCTTCCACAGATTGGAAATAGAAAGTAACTGTATTCAGCCTGGTATAAACCCAAAATCTCAGGGATTTCCTAACCGATCATACTGTTGCGTAAACCAACTTGCTTTCAGTTCCTGAATTCCAACCAATTCCTCAATAGCTTGTTTTTGATGTAAGATTAACTAGGTCAAATGACAGGTATCCTTTTTCTACATTTCAGTGAGAGAGAGCGTTCTTAATATTAAGAGCCATGAACTCAGTCTGCCAGAAATGAAGACATTGAAGCTAACTGTCTCACTGCCTTTAGTAGAAGTAGCACCTAATAACAATGTGCCTCTGGAAGAGCACAACCCAAGCCAGGTAAGTATGTGCACTAAACTAGTATAGTCCAATTACATAGGTAACATCTGTACTTTGTATCCTCTGAACACATTTGTTTTGGAAACTATGGCTGTGCTAGTTCACATATACCATTAATGATGGTTTGTGGAACTAACTGTAGTAGCCTTATGCACATAACAGAGAACCAATTTGGTGTAGCGGTTCAGGTCCTAGAAACAAGGAGAGACTGAGCTCTAACCCCCATCCCACCCCTCCCTTAGATACGAAAGCCAGCTGGGTGACTTTGGGTCAGTCCCTCTCTCTCAGTCCAACCCTTTTCACAGGATTGTTGGGGAGGGGGAGGAATAGGAAGTAGGAGTATTAGGGATGCTAGCTACTTATAGACAGGCAGACATACATACAGAGAGGGGGGAAAGATAAAATTTTAATAACAACACTAAGTCTTACATTGGTTTACAACAAGGGTGTCAAATTAGGTTGTGTCACATGACATATCATGAAGTATCACAATGTTTTTTGCCTTTGTAGAGCCTGGTTGGGTGTGGCCTGTGTGTGACACGTTCAGCCCACAGGGTGCCAGTTTGACACCCCTGGTTTATAAGAATATTTGGGTCCACACCCCTTTCTGAATTACACTCAAACAAGCTGCATTATGTCTCGGTATAGCAATATGATTGCCAAGCCTTTATAAGCATGTACTTGGGCCACTTACTAATTTTAGTGCTAAGGATAAAGTCAGCTCGAAGAACAATATCATCAGGGCATTGATACATCTACGTTGCACACATCAGCTTTGCCCTGGAGCATTTCTGTAGCAGAGTATGCTGTCCCAGTATGAGACACATCTGCATGCGCAAAAAAAGTTGTATCAGTGAAGCAGTATGCTTAGCAACAGGTTGTCAAGAAAATATAGCCTCCTGCTGGCATTGTCCTATCTAAGATCTGGAACAAAGTAGCAGTAGACACCCAGAGAACTAAGCAAAACAATGATCCTCAACATCCCCTGAATGGACATATGCCCCAAACCTGCTGACTCAGATTTAGGAAAAGTTTTATGGCAAGAACAAACATACTTGAGGGTAAGCAATAACAAAATTGAATCAAAAGATGGAGGACGGAGACCATTGAGCAAGGAAGAATGTTAAGGGAAGATATGGAGGAATGATTCAACCTCCCTTATACAACTTGGAAGACCATGAATAAGTTGAGGATTGGAGTGCCTAATAGTACAACTAATACTGTGTTTCCCCGAAACTAAGGCGGGGTCTTAATGTCTTTTGACCCCCAAAATAAGCACTTGGCCTTATTTTCAGGGAGGTCTTATTATTTTTGAGGTGCAGAAGGCGGTGAGCGTGGTCACATCATGGCTGCTGCTGTGTTGCAATATTTTCGGGGAGGGGCTTATTTTAGCCCAAGTGTTCAAAAGCCTGATTGGGCTTATTATCCAGGGAGGTCTTATTTTGGGAGAAACAGGGTATTTCAGTTAGAGGCTCTTAGCAGATAGCAACATGTTGTGTGAATATGGAGAGACATAAAGGCCAGCCCATCTGCTGGTTTGTTGGCTTTCATCAGAAACATATACTGATAATGACTTATTTTTGGTCAAGGACAAAACCCAAAAGGTGCCTTATTCTGGCAGTGTAAAAATTGATCTAGACATGGAAGAAGAAGAAGAAATTCTAAGTCAGGACTTCATTGCCAGGGGTGTCCACAGCAATAGTCTCTGTGACATGGAGCACAATATATTTTTATTTTTGCATTGAGTACAAATAAGGCCATTTTAACAAAATGACAGCACACAAATGCCTATTTTTTTCAAATGTGCGAAGAACACTGCCTATCATTTTGAAGCCCATGGCCGTTACTTTGAATATCCTAGTTACACTGTTAAGAATCATGGTTTCTTCAAGAAGGTATTGTGGCCTCATTTAGACACTAAAATACAAATATATTATGCTTTAGTATGATGTGTACATCAAATGTTGAAGTGGCAAGTGTTGAAGCACACTACTGGAGATGCAAAAACGATTGCTGGGAAGGTGAGATGTATGGCCCATTACTTAGCAATAATATTTAGACTTATACTGCTTCAGAGTGCTTTACAGCCCTCTCCAAGTGGTTTAGAGTCAGCGTATTGTCTCCAGTAATCTGGGTCCTCATTTTATTGACATTGGAATGTTGGAAGGCTGAGTCAACCTTGGGCCAGGGAGAATCGAACTGCTGGCAATCGGCAGAATTAGCCTGCAATATTTCATTCTAACCACTGCACCACCATGGCTCATTATCAAAACCTACATTTAGCATTCCTTGAAAATATACCAGAGAGTTTGAGTGAAAATACCCAATGAGTAAGTTTTGCAAAGGACGAACCTATATTATCCAATATGAATTGTTCTTCCAATTGGCAAGTTCAGGAAGTGTTTGAATGGTTCTGTTTCTGACGTAGAGGTCTGATTTGGGCATCTTACAGTTTTAAAAGTGAATTGAATATGTTTCCATTTTGGGAGCCTTTCTAATAATTTTGCTTACCTTTTTCATCCTGGTTATTCAGTTGTTACATGAATTTCATGGGTGTAATCTTTCATCTCTTTTGTGGGGGTTAGTTAAAATCAATTGAAAAAGCAAGCAATGTCACCTTTCTAATGGTTACTTGTTCCCTTACTTTTAGAGGCCTGTCATAGCTAATGAAACCCATCAACTTGGTAAGTGACATTACTGAATTATTGTTTCACTTGCTGGAGAAATGCTGGTTTGATATAGTATAGTATATTATATTTCTTCATGGTCATTAACCCTTAAATAAAAGACAGTTGGGGTTAGGTCACTGATGGTAACCAATGTCAGATCTCCAATCATCACCAATGGAGCAACTTTTTCTTCAAGTGACTATTGCTGAAAGATCTTTCTAATTCAAACAATGTTTTTGTTTACATTTTATATAATGTAGGTGAACAGTCTTTTTGTAAACTATAGTTCATACAATGTTTCAGATTACACAGAAAAGGAGGCAGGAAAAATGGCCATCCAGGAGGGATTCAGAATTGTGGTAACAACAGATGCAGGCCAGGAAATTCAGATTGACATATTGGAGCTATACTTTGAGAATAAGAGGCATTCTGGCGGAGGTCCTGTGAAGTCCTGCATTAAAGATGGACAACAATTCATCGTCACCTTTGAAAATGAAGCAGGTAATTTCTATAACAGCTTTTATCTGAGAGATTTTTAAAAGATGGGCTATTTCTACTTTTCTTGCTCATGCTATGAAGATCATATCACAAGTATTTGGGGAGGTGCATTTTCTGGTCTTGAACAAAGTGTGGGTCCTTAAAAAAAAAAAGTCAAAATATCACTTCTCCTATTACATGCAAGTTCATAAGAAAACGTTGAGTTCCCACAAGATTTGGTCATCTTCCAAGATGAAGGCTATTTACATTTTAGCATTCTGCAAACATTGCTGTGTACATCAGGGTTTTTTAAATTTTTGTCCAACCTTTGCAACTTTAAGTCTAAAGGACTTCAGCTCCCAGCAAAGCTGGCTGGAGAATTCTGGGAACTGAAGTCCTTCAGACTTAAAGTTGCAAAGGTAGGAGACCCCTGCTTTAGTGTATTGTAGTTTTAATGTACATAACTCCCCTAAAAATCTGATCACCAAGTGAACCCCCAAATGAACAATGAAGACAATACAATGAAATTTGGGGGAAAGGTGTGTGTATGTACAGAATACACAAACAGAAACCTGAGCTCCCTTTGCCTACACAAATACACACACACACACAAACACACTTTTGTGGGATTGGAAGATTTTGGTTAGGTGTTTTTGTATAGTTTGTGGAATGTTCGTTTTTTTAAAAGTACCTTTCTCTTCAACTAGATGCTCAAGAGGTTTTGAAAAGAGATCGTCACCAAATCAGTAACATTGTCCTTCATGTCAAAAAATACCAGCAGGAATTGAGTAAAGAGCTATCATCTTCTCTAGTGGCTCTTGAGAATGTGCCCAAGTCTACAATTGAGTGCATGCTCATTCTGTTGGTAGAGACTGTGAGTGGCCTCTCAGAAGAAGACAAGGATTTTGATGTGGAAATGGTGCCTGAATGCAATGCTGCTGTCATTGCTTTTATCAAGCCCATTGGTAAGAAAGCATCAGGAATAAAATAATAATAAATTATTTTAAAATAATAATAATAAATAAATGACTGATTTAATAATTAAAATAATCACTTCTCACACAGCTAAAAGTTTTAAGGTAACACAGAAGGAAACTAGGCATTTAAATTGGACTGTACAGATGGAATGAATGTTTAAAGTTGTATTGCTTAGTATTGGTAGAGTGAAGAAACAAGCAGGCAGTGGTTGAATTCCAGGCAGTCCTGTGAGAGTTTTCTCTGCATTATTAAATGATGGCGCTCTCTGGTTTTCTACGATACTTGTCTAATAAAACATCTGGAATAAGCATTCATGCTTTATTCACAAATGTAAAAATGTGAAAGCTTTAAGCCAAGATTGGCTACAACTATTAATATTGTTACAGCCATCAGACATTGTTTACTCGCAAAACGTTTATACAAAATAGTTTACTCACAAAAAGATTTGACTTTATGAGGGGGATTGGAGAGTCCATTGGAAGATATATGCATTTTATCTAAACCATTGTGCTCACTGTATATGATTTTGGAAGTGGCTCTTTTTACTCTAATTCTGGTTGTGCTTGGTGTTTACACAGGCCTGCCATATCTGGTTGGCAAAAATCCAGCAGGTCTCAGAGGACAATAGAAAGATTCAGAAAACTAGTGCTTATCAGGATTTTTTCAGCCACCATCTGGTAGCCTTTGTGGCACGGTGAGACCTTATCATGCGTGGAATTCCAAGGTTCTATAGTTGACATTCCAGTTAGGTTTATGAGAGAAATTGTGAAGTGTTGCAAGTGCATGAAACAATGAGATAAATGGATTATTGGACTGATCTGAGCTAAAGTGGTTTCTTGGGTTTCACTAATTTAAGGAAATATTTGTACATGTATGTAAGCAAACGTCAATTGATTATTGTGAATCAAACTGAAAAGAAAAACAGAATGCACTTACAAAATATAATTTATTAAATGTGCATTGAATGCTTTACGATAAAATGTAATAAAAACAATGGATTAAGCCATAGTCCTTAAAAAGGAAATGATAACAAAATACCTCCATTCGTTTATGACACATACAGTTCCATTCTCTTACAGGAAAAGTGAATGAAGAGCGAGGTCTTCAGGAAATCTAAAGATACAGTATAGAATTATATTTTTTATATTAGAAGACCAGTGTAGACCCTCCCCAGGCTAGAAGTTGTTTAGGACCATTAATCTTTTTGCAGTTTTATTTATTATTTAAATTTCTATACCGCCCTTCTCCCTTCCAGGACTCAGGGCGGTGTACAGGCAGCAGTAAAAACACGAATAAAAACATAAAAACCCTTTAAAAATACATTAAATAATGGAGCCTGTCTTAAAACCTAGTTAAAATCCCTACTAAAAACCATATAAAACTATAACATTTAAAACTATGCCAGTTTAGAAACTATGCCAGGCCGGCCGCACGGAATAAATAAGTCTTCAAAGCCCGACAGAAAAGGCGCAGGTCCGTGATTGTCCGTAAGTCAGGGGGTAGGTCATTCCAGAGGGCAGGGGCTGCCACAGAGAAGGCTCTCCCCCTAGGGGTCGCCAGCCGACATTGCCTGGCCGACGGCACCCTGAGGAGGCCCTCTGTGGGAGCGAACTGGACGGTGGGAGGTATTTGGTAGCAGGAGGCGGTCTTGCAGATAACCAGTCCTGTAGTATCTCAGCATCAAAATTCAACCAAAAAGCAGAGGTTCTCTGCCTTTTGAGGAAAAATAATTGCAGAGGAGTTGAAAATCCCTTCCTGTGTTGAAAAATGTGTGTTTATACATCATGTCCTACAAATAATTTTAGTAAGGTTTAGTGTAATGGTTTTCGGCCTAGAATCCAGGAAACACTGGTTTCTAATCCAAGACTGCAACTGATTGTGATTGCAGGTGTGTGTGAGGCAGTTGTAGTTTTCAACTGTCGTTAAGTAATCAGTCCTAAATCTAGGACTTTTTGTATAACATTGTTTTGGGTTTATGTTTCAATTTTGTTTGCAGAAACAGACAAATTTATCACAGCATTCAACCAGTACCATAGGGTTCAGCAACAGAAGATTTCAGCTCGATCTTTGGAAATGCCTAAAAGCATCTTGGTTGAAAATATTCCCCCTGAAATTCCTAAAGACTATATTGTTATCTATTTTGAAAGCAAGAAGCACGGTGGTGGTCTGGTGCTGGATATCAGTTACACCCCTGAAGACAATTCTGCCATAATTACATTTCAGGAGAGCAAAGGTAATGCATGGTGTTGGACACTGATGAAATATAATTTCATTTGGTCAGTGCAAATATTGGATGAATGCAGAAGGCAAAAAGGATCTAATTATGGAACAAATGATGCATGTTTTAATGTGTAGTGATGGAACAAAGAGATGTAGGGTGCATTTATGGAATATATCACTTCTTGTTTCAGTAACAGTTGGTCTCCCTCTCAAAACATTTGCTTGGTAACAACTGGGAGGAAGACATAATGTTATCTTTTGTTTATGGATCCTTGTAGAAATAGAAAAAAAGAATAGGCAGGGTTTTTGTTGAATCCAGCATAGGTGGGTTTTGTTTTTGGTTGTTCGTAGTCACTGATTTCTGGGCCAGAAAGTTTTCCAACGTCAATACTTTCCAATTCAGGGAGGTTTGACAGCTGCAAAGTTTTATGGTGGTTTCTTTACAGGCAGTAGTTGTGAAAATGGAAAGCCAGGGAGATACTGGCTGTCCTTGACTAGTTCCAGTAATTGGATAAGAGGAGAGAGAAGGAAGCAGCAGCAAGGAAATAAGAAAGACATGAAGTGAAATACCATATTTTTTGGAGTGTAAGACACACTGGAATATAAGACGCACTAAGATTTTGAAGAGGCAATTTAAAAAAAAAGGTTTTGCACTCTGCAGACCTCCCTAAAATAGCCCATTTTTTGCTAAAACGGCCCCACTTTTTGTCCCAAAAAAAGGACATGCATAGCATTTAGGAGGCTTGTAGAGTGTTCCTGGGGACTGAGAGGAGCAGAAATGAGCAAAAAATGGCCCATTTGTCATGAAAGCGGGCCCGTTATTTGTCAAAAAAAGGGCATGCATATCATTTAGGAGGCTTATAGAGTGCTCCTGGGGGCTGGGGGAGCAAATGTAAGCAAGAAATAGCCCATTTTTCATTCATTTCTGCCCTCCCCAGCCCCCAGGAGCACTCTGGAAGCCTCCTAAAGGAGCATTTTTGCAAAGGGGGTGGGGTTTCTGGAGGCCAAAAATGATGTATGCAGTGTATAACATGCACCAAGATTTTCACCCTCTTTTTTGAGGGAAAATGGTGCATCTTACACACTGAAAAATACCGGAAATGTTATAATTGAAATCATACATCTGGAAAAATTTCCTAATTCTTTGCAAAACCCACATCTTGATTCATAATCACTTTAACTGAAAGGCTACACTATGTAGAAGCGTCCTGATCCCATTCCTGCTCTGTATCCTCTATCTCTCTAGCTGAGTTCTGGGCTACAGGTAGTCCTTGACTTATGGCCACAATTGAACCCCAAATTTCTGTGGTGAAGCAAGACAATTGCTAATTGAGTTCTGCCCTATTTTATGACTTTCTTCACCACAGTTGTTAAGTGTGAGTAACTTAGTTAACAGTTGTCAGTAACATGGGTGTTACGTGAATCTGCCTTCCCCACTTACTGCTTGTCAGATGGTCACAAAAGGTGATCACATGGCCCTGGGACGTTGCAACCGTCATAAATATGAGCCGGTTTCCAGGCATCTGAATTTTGATTACTGACCACGGGGATGCTGCAATGGTCGTAAGTGTGAAAAATGGTCATAATTCACTTTCGTCAGTGCTGTTGCAACTTTGAATGGTCACGAAACAAATTCTATTGTAAGTTGACGACTACCTGTATTTGAATATAACTGGTTCTTCTTCTCTCTCCCCCCTCCAATTAAAGAGTTCCATTTGAGAAAAGTAGCTAAATTGCTGCTACCTGTTCTTCAATGGGAATGTGTCTCCATGAGTTGGAATCTGAATGGGACAGAACAAAAGTTTGAAATAAACAGCTTCAGGTTTCTCTTTTAATTAGGGTTATCAGGCCCAAGTGATTTTGGGAGTGTCCGGTATACATCTGACAATGGAGTAACAAGGAATAAATAAAAGTTTATAAAGCCAATGCTTTCTGAGTTGACATAATGTTTATTTTATTAACTACAGCAAGGTCAGTACTTCAGAAAGGTCTAAGTCAGAGGTTCCCAAACTTGGCAACTTTAAGACTTGTGGACTCTGCTGGCTGGAGAATTCTGGGAGTTGAAGTCCACAAGTCTTAAAGTTGCCAAGTTTGGGAACCTCTGGTCTAAGTGGCAGCCATTAACTTGTAAACAGATAAGCCAAACAAGCAGGCAGGCAAGCTGTAAATTACAAAAACAGGATGAGTTTCCCCATCTGGGCAGAAAAACATGAGAGGGAAATCAAGAAACCTCTGATGCTTCTGTTTCCTTTGCCAACTTTAACCTCCTCATTCCAGTTTTCCCCAGGGCTTTCGGGCAGTCGCTAGTTAGCCAATAATTTATTTGTGTGAGGACAAACAATGATACTTTTAACTCTTTCTCACCAAATCCATACCAATGTCCTCTTTCTGAAAGAGAGTGGAGGGTTTAGAACTGACAAAACTTAACTGTTACAATTGTTCAGTGCCTTACGATAAATTCAAATGTATTTTAAGTAAAAGTCGCAGGATGGGTTCTGTGAAGCTTTTTTTCTAACTGTGTTTTCCTCTCCTTATCTTTTTTTTTTTAAAGTTGTAGTTACCATCCTGGAGCAAAAGCATTCGCTTATGAATGTCGTCATTTCTGTTTATCCGTACTATGAATCTTTGGGAGCTGCCGTGTATGGGAAAGACAGACTACAAATGAAGATGCCAGATCCATTCCCTGTGCCCATTGACCCCTATCACTGGAGGTTTCTACAGCAGAACTACTGTTTACTTCAGGAAATAACACGCGAAATGGCAGGCCATTGTTGTGAGATCAAATGGCCTTCCGAACTCTGTGGCAATTCAGAGATCATGGTACATCCTTCCCATGACTTGTCAAAGAGAAAACGATCCTTGGTTAAGATCTGGAAAGAAGATGCTTTCACTGTTCTTACACAGATCCTGTCACGGCAGAAAGTTGTCAAGCGCGAAATAAACCCTGAATTGTGGGAAGCCATAAGAAACAGTCTAGTAAAAGATGACATTTTGATCATAACCGATGCTTCGAAGAGACAAGTGGTTTTGGTGGGGGCAGCAGGCAGTGTGAAGGAAGCAGAGGAGGAAATGAAGGTGCTCATAGAAAATGTTGTTAGAAAGATGGAAAGAGATAGATTGACAATAGAGGAAACCGTATCGATTCCTGCTTGCAAATATGCCATTTTATGCAATTGTGGACTACAGGAGAACATTTGCTCAGCATATCCAGAGCTAAAGGTTATTTACGACGCTTCCAAAGAACTTATAACTCTGCGTGGCTTACCTGCTGAAGTTTTTAAAATAAAAAGTGACACCCTGGAAAGAATGTCCAGCATGGTTCAGAAGCCCGTTGATATTCATTCTAATATCCTTGTTTTTCTGCAACATGTTGATAACGAGTCTCTGTCTCGGCTCTTATTCTGGACCAAAAAAATAAATGCCTACTATGAACTCAGTGAGAAGTCTGTATTACTGTTTGGAGGAATTCTTCAGGACCTTCACAGAGGTGAAGAGGAACTCAAGAAGGATCTGACTTATCAAAGTATTGCACTGGAGGATTGCACAGTTACGAAAAAGAATGAATGGCTGGAACTAACGGAACAGTTGTACAAGGCATACAATTGTTCAGGTGAAACCATCATAATTCAAGAACAGGAAGATGAAGTAGTCATTGCGGGCTATTTCAAAGAAGTGGCCACTGCCCATCAGAAGCTCTCTGATTTCGTTGACAACCATACATACATTCAGAGAAATATCCAAGCTAAGTCTGCTGCTGTTGTAATGTACATACAACAGGAAAAGATCCCAAGCTGGAATAATTTAAACGGGCAAGGTGTAAAAATACATTTTGGCATCCTGAAAAGTCACAAAGTGATTTCCCTGGAAGGACCCAGAGTTGCAGTTCTGAAGGGAGTCGAGCTTTTTCATAACATCCTGTCTTCTCTCCATGCTATTAGCATAGCCATTGATAAACCAGGGGCCAAGTCATTCTTCAAAGAGCGAGAAGAGTTGTACATTACTGGTGCAAGACAAAGGTTTAACTGTTTGATCAGGATTCAGGAAGGCACAGAAGAGGTTGAAGAAACCGGAGAAGGTGCGAAAGGCTATGGAGAGGAGCAGCAGGCGTGCTATGAAGTGAAGCTAGGAAATGGTATTCGGGTAGTTCTTCTGAAAGCCGACTTGACCCAGTGTTTGGCTGATGTTGTAGTCAACGCATCGAACGGAGAATTGATGCATATGGGTGGCCTCGCAGGTAAGCTGCTGGAGGCAGCGGGTCCAGAGCTACAAAAAGAGTGTAAGGACCAAGTGAGTCAACATGGACCTTTGAAGCCTGGTTGTGCAATCATCACAAATGCTTGGAAGCTGCCATGTAAACAGGTGATTCATGCTGTTGGGCCAAGGTGGCAAAGTGCTGAAAAAGAAAAATGTATACAGCAGTTAAAAAAGTCTGTGAGGGAAAGTTTAAAGCTAGCAGACAGCTGCCAGCATCGCTCCATAGCTATCCCTGCCATAAGTTCAGGAATTTTTGGGTTTCCATTAAAAGACTGTACCCATTCCATTGTAGCAGCCATCAAAGAAAGCTTAGAAGATTTTTCTGAGAACAGCTGCCTAAAACAGATTTACCTTATGGATATCAGAGATGACACTGTCCAAGCTTTCTCTGAAACCCTGAATGAAGTATTTGGGCCCTCACTTTCTACAACCTGCCCACTTCCCAAAACTAAACATTCCGCTGCAAAAATCCAACCAGAACCTGAAATGTTGGTGACAGCTGAAGGCTTAAAAATACTGCTTCTGAAAAAAGGAATTGAAGAGGCAACAGTAAGTAGACTATTGTTATTTTAATATAGAATTGAGGAGATATGTGATAAATGTGGCCATGTATAGCCACATGGTTTTTTTTTAAATGCAACAAGCCAGGATTAATAGTTATTGTATTTTTCAGAGTATAAGACACACCAAGGTTTTGAAGAGATAAATTTTAAAAAAAGTTTTTGCACTTTGCAGACCTCCCAAATCTTCTGCACACCTCATTTTTTTGTGAAAAACGGGGGATGAAGAGTGTTTGAGAGGCCTGCAAAGTAATCCTGGGGGCTGGGGGGGGGAGAAATGAGCAAAAAACAGCCCTTTTTGTGAAAATGGGCCTGTTTTTTGCCAAAAAATTGTAATGCATAGCCTTTAGCAGGCTTGTAGAGTTCTCCTGGGGGCTGAGGTGGCAAAAATGAGGGGGGGAAATGGCCTGTTTTTCACTTGTTTTTGCCCTCCTCAACCCCCAGACCTCCCAAACCCTCTGCACATCCATTTTTGTGAAGGGAGCAGGGTTCCGGGAGGTCAAAAATGCTGTATTCAGTGTATAAGATGCACCTAGATTTTCACCCTCTTTTGGGGTGGGGGGAAGCGTCCTATACTCTGAAAAATACGGTAGCTTATAGTTAAGCAGACAATAATGTTCCAGAAACATGAGAAAGCATGACGGAAGATGGAGAAGAACTCATAACAGACTGCTGTGCAAACACTTGTTGTCTACAACACGTATTCAGAATGATACGGTAGTACAGATGAAGACAATTAAAATCTCAGTAAGTTCTTCTACTGTACATGCTCAAGAGATCTCTTTCTTTGTATCATCTTTAAGGGCTAAGGCTGCACAACACAAGTTGTGACTCTCTTTATTTATTCTTTTAATTCCAACAATATTCACCTATATATTAAAAAGAGCTTTGGACATAAGCTGGTAAAAAAAAATGTTAGCTAGAATTGTATAGTTGAATCTGTGGTGGGAGAAAAAACAGGAATGGCTGAATATTATATAGCAAACATGGGTAGGTAGCAGAGGTGGTATTCAGTAGGTTCTGACCAGTTCTGGAGAACCGGTAGTGGACATTTTGATTAGTTCAGAGAACTGATAAATACCACCTCTGACTGGCCCCGCACCCATCTATTCTAGGCTTCCTGAGTCCCAACTGATTGGGAGGAAATGGGGATTTTGCAGTAACCTTTCCCTGGAGTGGGGTGGGAATGGAGATTTTGCAGTATCCTTCCCCTGCCACACCCACCAAGCCATCTCCACAGAACTGGTATTAAAAAAAATTGAATCCCACCACTGGTAGGTAGGTAGCATTATTGTATGTATGAATCTTTGGACAATATTCTCCATGTTGACATACGAAGGTTCAGAGATGCCTGTTGAATATCTCCATTATGATTAGATATTTTTAGTTATGCATAATATTTGCATGTGCCTGTGTTTTGTCAGGTTGGTACAGGTTGGAGTCCTTTCAGTTTTAATCATCTATTCTAACGTGTCATTTTTTAGACTGATGTGATTGTCAATAGTACTGCCAAAGATTTGCAGCTGGACAAAGGACCACTTTCCAAGGCCCTTCTGGCCAAAGCAGGTGCAGAACTCCAAGTGGAATTAACCCAAGAAGGTCAAGGGAAAGACATCAAGGAAGGCAGTGTGCTCAAAACCAGCGGTTATGCTCTGAACTGCCATCACGTTCTTCATGCTATTTTACCTGCTTGGAATCAAAAAAAGAAACCAGAAAGCAAGGTAAAGGTCTTTTTGATACCTTGGACACATACACTACCTTCGCTAGAGGTTTGGATAGCCTTTGATGCATTTTTGCACAGCTGTTCAGTGATACTGCTGCAGTGAGAATGTATTTGTGTACACGCACTCTTCAACTTACAACAGTTCATTTAGTGACCGTTCAAAGTTATAACAGCAATGAAAAAAAATAACTTTGGATTTTATTTCACACTTACCTTGGTCACGTGGTCAAAATTCAGGAGCTTGCAATATGACTCATATTTATGACGGTTGCTGTGTCCGGGGTTCATGCGACCAGCTTTTGTGACCTTCGGACAAGCAAAGTCAACGGGGAAGCCAGATTCACTGAACAACTGTGTGACTAACTTAACAACTGCAATAATTCACTTAACAACTGTGGCAAGAAAGGTTGTAAAATGGAGCAAAACTCAGTTAATAAATATTTCACTTAAAAACATAAATTTGAGGCTCAATTGTGGTCATAAATTGAGAACTACCTATAATATGCACACACACACAAACACAAACTGTACAGTATGTGTACTGTATATGCACACATATATACTGTATGCGTGTTCACCTGCATACACACATACATGCACACATGCACGTATGCAGATTATATATATATATATATATATATATATATATATATATATATATATATATATATATATATATATATATATATATATATATATATATATATATATATATATGTAATTGTTTCACAACAACCTGTTATTATTAGGCCCCAATTCAGGGAGGAAACGTACTGTTTCCCTTACTGCCCATCGGCTCATCGCTAGAGACCATCCAAACAGCAAGCCAAGAATTACGTTGTATAACATTTTAGATATGTGTGTTAGTTTTATGAGCTGATCAATAAATTAAATTAGAAGAGACCAGGATAGATCTATTTCGAGCTTATTAGCTCTCATCAGCTGGCCATACCCCTTACTGGGATTCGAACCGGGGCTATGTTGCATGTAAGGCGAGAGGCCTCACACTTAAGCCAAACCAGTTCCCCTATTGCATCAGCTTAGACAGGGTATATTAGTATAGGTAATTGTTTCACAACAACCTGTTATTATTAGGCCCCAATTCAGGGAGGAAACATACTGTTTCCCTTACTGCCCATCGGCTCATCGCTAGAG
The DNA here is from genome assembly GCA_039707465.1 of Rhabdophis nuchalis. NCBI lineage: Eukaryota > Metazoa > Chordata > Lepidosauria > Squamata > Natricidae > Rhabdophis > Rhabdophis nuchalis. The sequence goes on from CM077643.1 coordinate 158,557,327, forward strand.
ACCATCCAAACAGCAAGCCAAGAATTATGTTGTATAACATTTTAGATATGTGTGTTAGTTTTACAACGTAAATGTTGGCATATGTTATATGCCAACATAATGTTATGTTATACAACGTAATTCTTGGCTTGCTGTTTGGATGGTCTCTAGCGATGAGCCGATGGGCAGACCCGAATAAACCATGTTATGTTATACATAATACTTCCACCATGTCGTTAAACAAATCACCCAAGGTCAATAAGTGAGGCATCAAGTGACTGCAATTTTCAATTTTACTGCTGGATTCTCCATTGATTCTGCTTCGGATGCCATCTGTGAAGTACCTAAATGGCAATTGTGTGACTGTGGGATGCCATGACAGTTATAAACAGCCATTCAGTATCGCAGGCTAACTCTCTACTCACTGTTGATTCAGGGTTGACTCACCAAGGCTGACTCACCCTTCCATCCTTCCATGGTCGGTAAAATGAAGACCAATATTATTGGGAGAAATAGGCTGATTCTCTAAACAGTTTAGAACAGGGGTCCCCAAACCCCAGGCTGTGACCTGTTTGGAACTGGGCCACGCAAGCGTGGGCAAGTGCAGCTTCATTTGCACTCGTGGCAGGTGCTTGCGGTCGCTTGCAAAGCTCCATTTGTACGAGCAGCAGGCACTCACGCTCATAGCTTCATTTGTCTTAGGGCTGTAAATCAGTATGAAGCGGTATGTAAGTCTAAGTACTACTGCTAAGCACTGTAAATGTCTATCAGTTGCAAAAACCCCAAATCTCAGTCATGTAACTGCTGGGACATGGCAACAGTTTGAAGTGTGAGGAATGGTCATAAGGTTACTTTTTTTCCACTCTGCCATATTTTGAAACAGTCTCATTTGGTAAGCAAGGATTTCCTGTATACAACAGTGGATGAGCTTTATAAGTGAGTAGGCGTTTAAGCAAAGGCTGAATGTCCTTTATTCATAGTTCTTAATACACTACCTTTCACTACTCAGGTTTCATAATTTAATATGAATGAATAGATGCCTCTTTAGCCTAAGTGACACAAAGAAGGAAAGAAATGTCAAGTGGCTAAGAAAATTGTAGAGAACGTTGCCTGGATCTAGCTCACATACAGTTAGTCCTCAACTGAGAAGTTTGCTTAGTGACCGTTTGAAGTTACAACACTGAAAAAAGTGACTTATGACCATTTTTCACACTTTTGACCATTGCAGCATCCCCGTAGTCATACATTTGGATGTTTGGCAATTGTCTCATATTTATGGCGGTTGCCGTGTCCCGGGGTCATGTGATCCCCTTTTGAGACCTTCTGACAAGCAAAGTCAACGGAAAAGCCAGATTCACTTAATAACCTTGATACTAATTTAACAACTGCAGTGATTCACTTAACACCTGTGGCAAGAAAAGTTGTAAAACGGAACAAAACACACTTAACGAACTTCTCAATTAGCAACCTAAATGTTGGGCTTAGTTGTGGTCATAAGTTGAGAACTACCTGTACTTACTTTCATCCATTTGGCTTTGGATGTGTGCATCGTCTATTGGTTTGGGATAGTCCAGCATGATAACACAATGTGCTGGCAAGTTAACTGATGGATTAGCACAGCTGTATCCATATTCCAATTTTTTTTATTCATACCATTAGTTCAATTGACACCAAGGCATGCATGTTTAATTGTAAACTAATCATTTTAAAATATTCTAAGACAATTTTGTTTTGCGATCCCCCAGGACTTAGGCAGCATAATTGAGGAATGTCTGAAAGTCACCGAACAACTCTCTCTGAGTTCCATCACCTTCCCAGCTATTGGAACTGGGAATCTCGGGTATCCCAAGCCATATGTGGCTAAACTGTTTTTTGATGAAGTTTTCGAATTCAGTCAAACTGAAAATCCAAAGTCTCTTAAAGAAGTTCATTTTGTGCTTCATTCCAGTGATGCCACCACCATACAGGTATTTTTTCCCCGCTGTAGTTTATTTGAAATGTGTTGCACCCTAAGCATGGCTTCAGAAGATCCCAATTCTGCTGAGAACAATCTCATTCTTCCTCAGCTTGTCTTGTGCCTGTCTCAAAAAACATAATAAAAGGCTTTTACTGTTGCTTAACTGTCTTGGACATTTAGCTTCGTGACAACACAGTAGACGTTGACCTTGGAGAGCTGAGTCTGCTTTGATAAAGTTCTGTTTTGAGTAGAAAGCAATTCCTCTTCAACTTTCATCTGTATTCTGCAACCTGGCCTGTATTGCTTTTCCTTACCCCTCCTATTAGAGCTGTGCTGTTTCTTTTCATCATCTGATCACAATTCTAAGAAAAAGATCTAATTGTACTAGAGCTGTACAAAGCATTCAAATAAGTGGCTTTGCGGGAAGGCAAACAGGATACCTCCTTTTCAGGTTATTAAAATAACTGCATCCTCTTCACGGATTCTCTAGCTCAGGGGTGTCAAACTCGATTTCATTGAGGGCCACATCATGTGTTTGATCTCAGAGGGCCGGGATGGGGTGGGGCGTGATGGGCATGGTCAGCTCAACATCACTCAGGGACACCTGTGGTGGCCAAGTGATAAGGCAGGACTTCCCTGAGACTCTCCCTCAGTCTCATTATAATCTCCTTCCTTCTCTTCTTTTTCCTTCCGTTTTCATTCTCTCACACATGCCCACCCCCAACCTCCATTTTCTCTAGCAGAGTCACTGTGAGCTGGTCTTTTGCTGCTTCCAGACCAGCCTCAATGGGCCAGATCTAAGCACCCCATGGGCCACATCCGGCCCATGGGCCTTGTGTTTGACACCCCTGCTCTAGCCGCTTCAAAAGCTGGTCCTGGCTGTCTGCATATGCATGTACAGCCCCGCCCACCAATTTCATTTCTGCCCAAGTGTTGTGAAGCTCTATCTCCAATTAGCACTTGCTTTCTAGTCTGTTAATTGTGTTTTCCTCTTTTCTCATTAGGCATTCATGGATGAATTAAACAGTAGGTTGAATGTAAGCCAAACAGGCTCTTCAGTACCCAAAGCTTCATCTGAGAATTTTCAGCAGAGAAGTCAAGGTAATTGTGGGTCTTTGGAGGTCTCTGAGCTTGGTGGGGATTTTGGGTTTTTTTTTTATGATTCATTACCAAGCTAGGTTACATCATCAGTGCGTGTATAATCGAGAAATAGAAATCTTTTGTGAAAAATGAGAAAGAATAAATAACAAAATGGGGGAGATTTTTAGCAAATTTTAGACTGTTTTAGATTGTTATTGAAGAACTATCAATTAATAAACAATGAGTTATAATAAGAGCAACGGAAAAATTATAGATAATATATATATATATATATATAGGTGTATGTATATTGAATTTGAATTTATATGCATGTATGTTTGGAATAGACAATGGATGTCATTATGTGGTTATGTTTAAGTAAGACTTGTCTGTAGAAGATAGACCAAATATGGAATATTAGAGAAGAATTCGGATGTAATGATATTAAGATATATAATGAATCTTTTGATATAAAATCTATAAAATGAGATTATGCATGAGTTACAATAGTTTTAGAAATGCACAAGAGTTATGTGTAACCAGTCAACATACTTTCCGAAGGTTACAGTGTAGAACAGGGGTTCCCAAACTTGGCAACTTTAAGACTTGTGGACTTCAACTCCCAGAATTCTGGGAGTTGAAGTCCACAAGTCTTAAAGTTGCCAAGTTTGGGAACACCTGATGTAGAATGATGATTTTCCCTTTTTGTATTTTTGTTTTATTAAAAAATAAAAAAAAAATTCCAAAAAAAAGAGAAAAGAATAAATATAGGGTACCAGAACATTGTAAAGCCTTAACTTGAGTAAAACAAAAATGACTAATAAGGTCCAAGGAAAGAAAGGATATTTCATTGTCTTCCGTGCAAAAAGAGTTAGCTTTGCCTTGACAGAGAGTTTCGTGCTATAGAGGAGGTGTGATTCTCCATAGGGCAGAAAAGATATATCCGGTTTTACATCTTGGGAACACTTTAGCGCAGGGACCCCAATTCCTGGTCCTTGGAGTGGCACCGGGCTGCGGCATGTCAAAAACTGGGCCGCACAAACAAGCAAAGCCCCATTCTCAGGATGCAGCCAGCATATGAAATCACACCCTCCCGGTCCACAGAAGAAGCTCCCTCCATGGAACTGATCCCTGGTGCCCAAAAAGGGTTGGGAGCAGCTGCTTTAGGTTCTCTTGAAACATGTCCCCTGCCTGTCCTTTGCCAAAGTTAGTTATACCTACATGGTAGACTCGTTGCTCAATGACCATTTGACCTTACGGTGACTCCCAAAAAGCTACTTACCGCCTGGATTTGAACCCCATGTGGCAACAGACCCACATTTACCACCATTTGCAGCACATGACTGTGATTTATTCACATTTAACTGACATTTACTTCTGCTTTCTAGCAAAAATCGCTCCATGGCAAATAACGAGTTTGCTTTAACAACAATGACTGCTGCAAAAAAAAAAAAAAAGAAATCATAAAAATTGGGGGCAGTCACATGACGAACCCATTTTTAAGGCTGTCACAGCTTGTGACCGATGTTGTGGGCTCAGTGCTGATTGTAAATTGAGGACTATCTCTATTCCAGTGTCACTGGGCGCTCTGGAGAATATGAGGGGTCAGACATTTTCATGCCACAGAATGTGCAGCTCATGGAAGAGGCTTTGGTACACGGGCTGCAGAGGCACAGATATCTCTTCCATTCTTCAGGATGGTACATGGGGCTGCAAAGTAGAGCAGTTGCTTCTCTTCCCTCTTAAAGATGAGTGTGTGAGTGTGTGTGTGTGTGTGTGTGTGTGTAAGGGTGTATGCAGTAGTCTGGGGGCAGATGGGATGAGTCATCAAATCAAAGCAGCTCTTTGGAGGTTTGTGCAGCTGCCTCCTCATATCTTTAGAGGCCTCTCAGATTCTTGCCCTTCCAATGACCTGCTTGTTTAACTTCTGAGATAGGGGCCGATTTTAGACATCAGCTAGTAGATGTAGCTTGGATCTTAAAAACAGAAAGCAGGTGTTTCCAATAGTTGTGGTTTCAGCAACAATAGATAAAGAGGATGAAAGGGAGGCAAGATCACATAACCTTGAAGCTTGTTCTTGCTGGTTATGCCAAATCTCATGGCCACAATTTAAGGCCTTGAGCCACATGTGGCCTTTAAACATCTAGGAGGTTTCATCTCGGAGATTGCCAGAGATAATCCAAATATTCTTCACATGCAGAAGAAAATCATTAAACGTCTAACCATAGTGCAATTCAGTTAATTTATTTTATTTTATTTCAAGAGCAATTAAGTGCAAATGGAGGGTAGCTTAATTATTGTTCTTATTCTACCTGTCAGGGCACTTCAAAGCCAAGAAAATGTTATAATAATCGCAGCCTAAATTAAGTGATGTCTAAATTAGACAAACATTTATTAAAATTTTAATTAAATCTGGGATTTTGTCATCTAGTTTAGCATTCTGAACTATCAGCTGAAACTATGTTGAATTAATGAACTTGATATAGAGAGAGACATAGAGAGACACGCCCGCCGCACAGTCACTCAAGCACTCGTGACATCCCGCCTTGACTATTGCAATGCTCTCTACATGGGGCTCCCCTTGAGGTGCATCCGGAGGCTCCAGTTAGTCCATAATGCGGCCGCGTGGGGGATTTCGGGAACATCTCGAAGTTCCCATGTAACACCTCTCCTGCGCGAGCTGCACAGGCTACTGGTGGCCTTCCGGGTGCGCTTTAAGGTGCTTGTCATCATCTTCAAATCGCTCCATGGCTCGGGGCCTAGTTACTTGCGGGACCGCCTCCTGCCACATACCTCCCACCGACCGATTCGCTCCCACAGGGAGGGCCTCCTCAGGGTGCCGACCGCCAGTCAATGCCGGCTGGCAATGCCCAGGGGTAGGGCCTTCTTTGTGGCAGGGCCCAGCCTCTGGAACGACCTGCCCCCCGAACTTCGCACCATCATGGACCTTCCCCTCTTCCGCCGCTCACTCAAGACATACTTCTTCCAGCAAGCTGGACTAGCTTAGAATTTAGACCTAGGCACAATAGAGCTTCAGCTAAATTAGAAAATGATTGATAGGTTTTTAATGGGAATTTTAGGACAGGTTTGCAATTTAATTTCTTTTTAACTTATTGTATTTATTGTTATCTATTTATTGTGGTTTTTAATTTCCTGTGCACCACCCAGAGTCCGTCTTGACGGAGATTGGTGCGGTTTACAAATCGAATTTAAAAAAAAAAGTGTAAGATAAAAATTATGCAGCCACAGATGTTCGGAGGCAAGAATGCAGAATAAATGGATTTGTATGTCTCAACTTTTCTTTTTACCTTCTTACAGGTTTTTTTGAGCCGAGTCCAACTCTACAATATGGAATTTTTAAAATGCAAATTGGCTCAGTTGAACTGCAACTGGAAGAGGGTGATCTGACGGAGCAGAAGACAGATGCCATCGTAAACATAACCAATCCAACGTTTAACCTCAGAAATGGTATGTTTTCAACACTATAGGTGTCCTCCCTCAAATTGGGTCCTAAAATTTGACTTGTTCTCTAGCTCAGGGGTCTCCAACCTTTGCAACTTTAAGTCTGAAGTCCTTCAGACTTAAAGTTGCAAAGGTTGGAGACCCCTGCTCTAGCTTATTTCCTTTTGTTTGCTGTAGTTAAGAAGTATGCAGTTTTGGTGGGTGGGGTACAGGAGGGTAACATTATTTTTAAAAAGTAATAATCTTCTGAAAAGAGTCACTCATCATATCAGAAGACTTCCTATGATTGTACAGGTAGTCCTTGTTTAATGACCACTCATTCAACAACCATTTGAAATGAGCCACTGAATGAGTTGTACTTAGGAGTTCTGACCATCCCAGTACTTCTGCGATCACATGACCACAATCTGGACACTCAACAACTGGCTCACTTTTACCATGGTTAGAACATCCCTTAATCACGGGTATTTTCAAGCTTCCTTGCTGACTTCCAGTAAGCAAAGCCAATGGGAAAGTTGGCAGAAAAGGTCATAAGGCACGCTAGTAGGCCACTTGCACCATCCCCTTTCTGGCAGCAGCCACCACTGGCCCCTCCAAACTCAATGGGGAACTCCCACACATCTTCCACCTGCCCAGCAGCAACCTACCTGCTTGCAGGCTGACTGGGACTTGCTTAACGGCCTGTGATCCTTGCCTAACAATGGTAACGGAATGCTGGGATGTGGTCAGATGATGTTGCATTTTATGACTCCCATTACTTAGTGATGGAAATTCTGGTCCCAGATACTATACTTAACCAAGGGCTAGCCTATTTCTTATTTCAGCTGCATCATTGCAGGTACTTTAAAGATGGGGAATATCATTTATATCAGGGGTGTCAAACTCACAGTGTCACGTGACATATCACGACTTTCCCCCCCCCCCCCCCCTTTCACTAAACTAGGCATGGGCATGGCCAGCATGTGGCACATCTGGCTCTGGAGTTTGACAGCTCTGATTTATAGGAACAGCCATGCTGAATTATGTCAAGGCTTGTTTAGCCCAATATTTACACGTAATCCCTCCCACTATAGTTCCTGTAGCAATATTTGGAGGCAGAGAGGAGGTATAATTGAACTGCAAGATTAATCGCCCATATAAAGCTGTTCCCCTGTAGTGTAACCATTCCTTGTTAAGATCTATCCAGATTAGTAGCCATCATTACCTCAGGGAGTAATAAAATTCGCAGGTGAATTATGTAGCATGTGAAGAACTGTTTTCCTTTGCATGCAATCTTAATATTTCAGGAACTGGCTTCTAATAGAGAAAAGCTTATAGGATGACCATTTGCATCCTGTTTTCTGAGGCCTGGGTGAAGATCTCTCCCCCACTCCTGAGAGCCAGAGTCCTCCTTATCTCTCTGCACAAAGAAAGGAGAAAACTCCTGAGTAGAGAAAGGCACAAAATAATTAGCAATGGAGAAAGAATCTGTAAGTTCCTTTATTTTCTCTGAAGAGGAGGGTTTCCTCTATGCCAGGGATGTCCAAACTTGGGAACTTTAAGACTTGTGGACTTCAACTCCCAGAATTCCCCAGCCAGCTATGCTGGCTGGGGAATTCTGGGAGTTGAAGTCCCCAAATCTTAAAGTTCCCAAGTTTGGACATCCCTGCTCTATGCCAAGAGGAGTTCTTCAGGAGCAATTCACCATAAAGCCTCCATTCTGAATCCTGTGGGTTTTGAAATTGGTTCAGGCCTCATTAAACTCTCTCCCCTTTTTCTGTATGATCATCATCAAAAGGGCTCTTTCGTCCCAACCCTATAAATGGAATTAATTTCTGGGTCTTTGTGGGCTCTGAACTGAAAAATGTGGTCCATACCCTTGAGAAAAAGCATGGAGTCAGAGGTTCACATGTTGAAATTATTGTTCTATACAGCAGGGGTCCCCAACCCCCGGGCCGCGGACCGGTGCCGGTCCGTGGCTGGATGGGAGCCGGGCCGCAAGGCTAGAGAGGAGGAGGGAGGGAGGAGCAGAGCGCGCAGGAGAACGCAGGCACCGCAGGCACTGTTCGCACCGTTGGAGTGTGACTCTTCCTCCACCCTCGTCGACGGAGGGACTCCTGGACGCCGCCGGACCGGCCACCGATTCCCTCCCCTGCTGGCATGCCGGCCACTCGTTTTCATCCAGGGACTGCGGAGGCTCTGCGGGCTGGGGTGGGAACTGGCAGGTTGCTCCGGCGGCGCAAGGAGTCCCTCCGTCGACGAGGGTGGAGGAAGAGCCCCCACCATCCTCCTGCGTTCTCCCGCGCGCTCTTCCCAATGGGCTGCCCCCCCCTCCTCCTCCTCTCCAGCCCGGCTCCTATCCAGCCACGGAGCCTGAACGAGCGAACGAGCGACCAAGCCTGGCAGGCGGGATGAGGAGGCTGGGGGCGGGGGGACGGGACGACGATGACGACGACAGACAAACATAGAGAGACAGAGGGAGGGAGGGAGAGAAAGATAGACAGAGACACAGAAGGAGTGATTGAATGAATGAATGCAAGACAGACAGACACACACACACACACACAGAGTGACAGAAATGGGCGGATGAAGGAGAGACACAGAGAAAGAGAGAAAGAAAGAAAGAAAAAAGTGGGAGAGAGAAAGACAGAGAGAAAGAGACAGAAAGGAAAGAAAGAGACAGGAAAAGATACAGAAAGAGGGAAAGAGAAAAAGAAAGAGAAAGAAATAGAGAGAAAGGGAAAGAGAGAAAGAGAGAAATAGCGAGAGAGAGAAAGAGAGACAGAGACAAAGAAAGAGAAAGAAAGAGAGAGAGAGAAAGAAAGAAAGAACTTATGACCACAGTTGAGGCCAAAGGTTTGGTTGCTAACCAAGATCATTGTTAAGTGAGTTTCACATTTTCAAAGTTGGCCACGCCCACCCAGTCACATGACTGCTGAGCCCCTCAGCCGGTCCGCAGAATTTTCTTTAAAATGAAACCGGTCCCTGGTGAAAAAAAGGTTGGGGACCCCTGCTATACAGGGTAAGCTTTAAATATAACCAGGCATGTTATCTCACAGCCTAAACTGACTTATTTGTTTAAAAGGTGTTTCCAAAGCAATTATGAAAAAAGCTGGTCCAGAGGTGGCGAAAGAATGTGATGATCTGGGTAAGGAACAATGTTTTTAATAGGATTTTTATGGCTTAATTGGTTGTTAATCAATTTCAGGATACTTCTAAAACAGTTGTGGAAAATCAAATACATTGGTATTGTGTGTACATTGTTCTTACATTGTGAACAATGTTTCATATCAATCACATTTGCCTGAAAATGCATTAACTTTAAAATGTGTATTTACAGTAAATAAAATGAAATGAAATTGCAGATATGGATTATGCAGGTAACAAAGGAAGGAATAAGCTGATTCTATCTATTGACTAAACCACACTTGGTTTGAATTGCCATTTGTTGAAGTAGTCATACCGGTCTGGCTAATACTTGCTAATCATAAACCCATAGGTTTGGGGTTTACTCTTTGTTTTCAGCCAAAACCAAACTAACTCGCATATCTATTGCAATATATAATCCAACTGTTCTCGAATATGGAAATGTGTGTTCCTATTGATTCCGGGCTTGTTTGCTCCCTAGCTGACTTTTGTTTTTATTTAGCTTCCCAGCCACACAATAATCTCATATGCACTCAAGGAGGAAATCTGCCTTGTAAAAATATAATCCATCTTGTGCACAGCGATGATATCAAAAAGCAAGTCTCTCAAACACTCATGGAATGCGACCAGAGGCAATTTACATCTGTTTCGTTTCCAGCAATTGGGACAGGTCTGTATCGCCTTGTGAAAAATTCTATCAGTAGAAAGGGCCATAATGAAAGTTCTAGTAATAATAATGTTGTAAGCTCACCTCATGTTGCATCATAATCCTAAATAGCATTACTGAGGATATTAAGTTTATATGTGAGCTGGGTTCTTTTTTTTATATTGAAAAAGTTTTATTGGTTTTACAGTTTTTCAATAGGGTGGGGTAAGGGATACAAAGAAATTTTGAGAGCATTCACGTCAAAGTCGTCGGCCCTTCCGGGACTTCAAAATAGATCATTAATAAAAAACATTTTTCATACACTACAAAGTGAAAGCAAGTACATATTTCTAAGTTCTCAGTTCTATGCTGTCAGTCATTTACAAAAATCCAGATACACATGTTATACAATATTACTCAAAAAATCAAAGCAAAGTTATTTTTTAGATCTAAGTCTCTTGGCAATTGTATCTTCTATCTCTCCTTCCAGGCCCCCAGCGGGCGGGGCCGTGGCCCCCCCTGCCCCCCCTGGATCTTCCCCCAGGACAGAGGAATGTTTTTTAAGAAAGGCTTCCGCCTCAACAACCGTTTTAATCCTCATTCTTCCTCCTTCCCAGAACACCAGCATTCCTTCGGGCGTCATCCACCTGAACCAGATCCCGTGATCAAACAATTTTTTGGACAAGAAGGAAAATTTCCTTCTCGCTTCTCTAATCTTTCTTGGGATCTGCTTCAGGATGGCAACCTCCTTTTGTTGGTAAATTAACGGACCTCCTCTTTGCGCTTTCAAGATTTCCTCTCTGGTTGACCTTCTAACAAATTTAACATGTATCTCTCTGGGTACTTCATTTATCCTGGCATATGCAGAGTTTATTCTGTAGGCTAGGTCAATGTCCCCCCGATCTCATCCTTAGGTTTATGTAAATAGTCTGCTATAATTGTGCTCATGAGTTCAGGGAGACATTCACCAGGTTCCTCAGAAACATTCTGAAATCTCAAAAAATATATCATCCTTTCCATATCAATCCTAGACACATGCCCGTTTATTTCCACAACCTCATTGGTAACATTTTTAATCTCTCCCTTAGCCCCTGCCAGCCCCCCTTCCAACTCTTCATTCTTCTGTGTGTTCTCCAGCACTTGTTTCCGTGTGTCCAATAGCTCCTTTTTAAAGTTGATATTTTCTTCTCTCTGGGCCTTGATTTCTTGTACCAAAGTTTGTATAACAGATTCAAGAGAAGCCATCCTTAATTCTAAGCTTGCCAGTGCTGATTCTTGTGCCATGATTAGCTGTTAAAGTCAATGCCACTAAAATGACGTTTTTTGGGTGGGGCTGTTGAGGCAAATCAGGAGCCAAAAGTTCAAATCAGGATTGTAAAGTTCAGGAACCAAGAGAGAAACAGTTTTCCAGATCAATAATTATAATAACGAAGGCACTCCAGAAAAGAGATCACAAATCCAAAAAATTTTCTTCTTCTTTAGTAACAAGAGGAAGTCCAAATCACAAAGAGACGCTGGGAATTTTCCATAAGTAAAATAGTCATTCAGGGACAAAGGGCAGCCATCTTCCACCGCCCAAGCTCAAAGCCAGAAGGAGGGAGTGGAAAAAAAAGTTGTTTCAAGCCAGCCAGACCTAGAAACTTTGTTGCAATAGAAACCGCAGATCACTTTCCCTTGTTGCAAACAATCCGGATTGAAGATATCCGCTTCCTCGCAGCAAGGAGCCATTTTCAAGTGCCGCTTTAAATCCGAGGGGGGGTTTAACAAGCAAGCACCTCCCCCCAAGTTCTTTCAGCCAGGCTGACAGCAAAGAAAAAAAAAGTTTTAAATCACTCACTCTCCCCCTCGCAGCCGAAGCCCCGGGAAGCCTTCCGACTCATCCGATCAGCTCTCTCCATGTTAGTGAACGATGCCGTCTTCCTTTGGCGAAGGGAAAACCCCCCGCAGCATGTCCTCCTCCACCTGAGCCGAAGACAAGGGTCGCTTCCCCACTGCCGTGGGGGGGAGCAACCCAGGCAACCCAGCCCTACGGGAAACCCCCCAAAAACGGGGCGTCTCGCCCCCGTGGGGGGGGGGGGCAAGAAAAGAAACAAAGCGGCGGACAAACCCTAGGCTCGCCCGTCGCTGCTGGAGCCGGAAACGGAAGTCCGTGAGCTGGGTTCTTGACTGCTGAAGATTAATTTAAATTTGGGCAATCTATTTAGAAAATTGAGTGGGTGGTTGTTGGGACGCATGTAAAATTGCAAATAGAAAAATAGGAACCACCTTTGATGGGAAGGTAACAGCGTTCCGTGCGCCTTCGACATTGAGTCATGCCGGCCACATGACCAAGGAGACGTCTTCCGACAGCGCTGGCTCTGAGATGAGCACCGCCCCCTATAGTCAGGAACGACTAGCGCATATGTGCAAGAGGAACTTTTACCTTTAATTGATGGTTATATCGAGGGAAGTGTATGTCATGGACAGTCAGAGTAACTAACAAAAAGGTGTTGTCGTATAAAACCAGACACATCAATAGAAGCTAAAACCATAAGACTATGTTTGATTTACTTTGGCTATGTCATGCCTGCAAATTCATTGGAGAAGGCAACAATGCTAGGAATGGGTAGTGGAAGAAGAAAAAGGGGCAAGCAGAGAGCACACTGGCTTGATAACATCAAATCTGATACAAAGTTGACCGGATTGAAAGAAGCTGTGCTTGACAGGGTATCATAGAGAATGCTTGATTTTGAAATCACCAAGAGTCGGACACGACTAAATGGTTAAAACAATAACAGTGTCAAGGGAATGGGTTGGGTATGTTGGGTTAAAGCCAAGACTTTGTCAAGGAAGAGTAATAATCCTTTTCAAGACTTGCGATCACATGGAGGAATCTCGTTTCCTTAGTCAGATATTTTTGGCTTGCAATTCTCCCAAACCTCTGATAATTAGCCATGCTTCCTAAAACTGTTAAGGACTGTTTGGAGTGTCAAAGATTCTCCCTCCCAAAAAAAGAAAGCAGTAGAGAACTTTTAGCTGAAATTTCCATTGTAAAGATATTTTACAATATTAGAATAATTTTCTCTTCCCAAAGAAACGTGGGGTTTAGTACTGGATCAGTGAAATAAAAGAGATGGTTTGAAACACACACTGTTTATTAATCCTACAGGAATTGCAAAACGTGATCCGGTTAGGGCAGCTGATAGCATGATCGATGCTGTAGTGGACTATGCAAGTACAACATTAACCCCCGAGGTGAGAGAGATTAAAATAATCATTTTCCAGCCGCATCTACTGGATATATTTTATGCAAGCATGCAAAGAAAAGAAGCCACGGCTGGTAAATCTGGTGGTGGTGTGTGTGCACCAAAATCCTTTTTCTCAAAAGTAGCAGGTAAGAAAATGCCTTCCACTTGGGTCTTAAATATTTGGCTAGCAGACATATTAGTTAGAAGCACTGAATCCTTGAATTTGTTGATTTGTTACAGAATTCTTTACCACCAAAAAGCTTGCTGTTGAATTAAAACCTGCCTTATTTTTGGAGAGAACGGATGAGCCAACCATTTTTCAGATTTGCGGCGACCACCAGAAAAACGTGGAAAATGCAGCGGCATGGCTTAAGGGCCTGATTTTAGAGTCCCAGAATGAATATATTATCTCGGATGAATGGATCTCAAACTTTGGAGAAAGCGAATATAAAAACCTGGAGATGCTCCAGAAAAAGTTGCGCATTTCCATGAAGCTAGACAATGAAGCTTCTCCTCCCTCGCTTTGTATTTGTGGGATAACGAAAGATGTCTTGCACGCCAGTACAGAAATACAGGCAATGATCAGAAGGATCCGAGAGGACAGAGAAAAAAAATCCAAGGCAGAGCTTCTGACAAACCTTGTACTGTGGCGGTATGAAGACAACGGGCAATATAAATCTTTTGACAGTCTGAGCAACATGCAGATAGAAGCTGCAGCACAACGTCAGAGGCTGCATGAGGTGACCATAAACAACAAGTGTTACAAAGTGGACCTAAGTAAAATGCAGGCTGTCGATGACCAGGGAACATGCATTGCCCTTCGGCGTGTTGCAAAAGTAGAAGGTGTGTTCTATACCTTGGCCAACATTTATGACTTCATTCTTTATCCTTCCTTCCTTCCTTCCTTCCTTCCTTCCTTCCTTCCTTCCTTCCTTCCTTCCTTCCTTCTCTCCCTCCCTCCCTCCCATCCAACCACCCATCCATCTATCCATGGAGATTCTCAATCATTCAGGTCATGGTTGTCCCAAAGGTTCTTTTCCAAAAATGGAACTTTCTTGATTTTTTCTTTGAAAATGTTTCGCTTCTCATCCAAGAATCTCCTTCCTTCCTTCCTTCCTTCCTTCCTTCCTTCCTTCCTTCCTTCCTTCCTTCCTTCCTTCCTTCCTTCCTTCCTTCCTTCCTTCAGATTCTCAATCATTCAGGTCATGGTTCTCCCAAAGGTACTTTTCAAAAAATTGAACTTTCTTGATTTTTTTCTTTGCAAATGTTTCATTTCTTTCTTTCTTTCTTTCTTTCTTTCTTTCTTTCTTTCTTTCTTTCTTTCTTTCTTTCTTTCTTTCTTTCTTTCTTTCTTTCTTTCTTTCTTTCTTTCTTTCTCTTTCTTTCTTTCTTGCCTGCCTGCCTGCCTGCCTGCCTGCCTGCCTGCCTGCCTCCCTCCCTCCCTCCCTCCCTCCCCCCCCCTCTCTCTCCCTCCCTTCATCCCCCCTCTCTCTTTTTCTTCAGATTGAAGTAGCTACCCTTTGCTGTATTTTAATGCCAGGTATAATGTAGGTAATACAGTGTTTTTACTTGATCCAATTCTCTCCCCCCCCCCCCCCAAATCTATGAACAGGCAAGTGACTACATTGATGCGTGCAACTAGACATAAGCTCTTGGTATCCCATTGAGACATGGCTCGTAGAACTTCATAAGGATTACTGTATTTTTCGGAGTATAACATGCACCAAGATTTTGAAGAGGCAAATTTTTTTAAAAGGTTTTTGCACTCTGCAGACCTCCCAAAAATGGCTCATTTTTAAAAAAAACGGGGCCAGGTGGTTTTTTTCCCCCCAGAAAAAGGGCACGAATAGCCTTTAGGAGGCTTGTAGAGTGCTCCTAGGTGGTGGGGTGGGCCAAAAACGAGTAAAACACAGCCCATTTTTTGTGTGAAAAAAGGCATGTTTTTTTTCAAAAAAAGGGCATAGATAGCCTTTAGGAGACTTATTGAGTGTTCCTGCAGGCTGGGGGGAAATAGCCTGTTTTTCGCTCATTTTTGCTCTCCTCAGCCTCCAGGAGCACCCTATAAGCCTTCTAAAGGCCATGTTCAGCCATTTTGGTGAAGGGGGCGGGGTTTCAAGAGGCAAAAAAAAATGCTGTATTCAGTGTATAAGACGCACCCAGATTTTCAGCCTCTTTTTTGAGGGGAAAAAGGTGCGTCTTATACTCCGAAAAATACGGTAGGTGTCTTCAACTTCTCTATGCTGTGTTTGAGAGTAAGGTTGACACTATTAGGCAGAGGGCAATTAGTCAGCAGCATCACCATTGAATTAGGCCAATTCCTTTTCGCCCAGACTCAATATGTAATTTGCTCTTGTTTTCCATCCCGCACCCTCAAACTGGATGTCATGTTGTAATCCAAGTTGTAAGAGATGTTAGCGCCGTTTTTTTAACATTTGGCCTAACTTTTCTACTTAAAAATCAGAATTAGAAAGTGCCTATTTATCAAGGCTTACAGAATTATCTCCTATTCATTTACAAAGATAATCCGGCAACCGCAATTCCTGAAGAGTGGGATGCCATGGAGGAAGCGATGCGTATTAAAGTGGTGGAGCTGAAACCAGAAATGATGGAATATAAAAAAGTCCAGGATATGTTTAACCTAACATGTAAGGACTGTACCATTCAAAAGGTAAGGCAACATTGAATAAAACTTTTTCAATTAAAAAAAAAAAAAAAAAGGTAAGGCAACAACAAATACCCCAAATCTTTTGTTCTGCTGCTTTGAATGGCAACTAAAGCCTCATCCCCTCTTCCCTCCCCAAAAAGTTGATGCCATTCATTCATTAAACACTAACATCACTTCTTGTCCAAAAGCTGAGAGCTGATGATGCTTCTTGGATGAGAAGCAAAACGCCTTCCAAGAAAAACCAGAAAGTCTAATTGCCTCTTGAAAAAGCACCTTTGGGACATTTAATGTTAGTGTTTAATGAACTGTGACCTTGATAACTGAGAATCTCCATAGACACTAACATTATATTGAAAAAGTTTTATTGGTTTTTACAAATTTTTTCAAGTAGGGTAGGGTAAGGTGAAGTACAGAAATATTTTGAGAACTTTCACGTCGAGATCGTTGGCCCCTCCAGGGCTTCTTAATAAGACATTGGTAATACATTTTTCAATAATACTACAAGGTGAAAATAAATGCATACATCATAAATTCTAAATTCTATGCTGGCAGTCGTGTACATCCAGATAAAAATTATACTGTATTAATAAAGATAAAAGTCATTTTTTAGATCTAAGTCTCTTAGCAATTGTGTCTTCTTGTTCTCCTTCCTGGCCCCCAGTGGGCGGGGCCGTGGCCCCCTCTGCCCCTCCCGGATCTTCCCCCAGGGTAGAGGAATGTTTTTTAAGAAAGGCTTCCGCCTCAGCAACTGTTTTAATCCTTACTCTTCCTCCTTCCCAGAACACCAACATCCCTTCTGGCATCGCCCACTTAAACCAAATCCCGTGTTTAAACAATTTTTTAGATAAGAAGGAATACTTCCTCCTCACCTCTCTAATCTTTTTTGGGATCTGCTTCAAGATAGCGATTTCCTTTTGTTGATAAATTAACGGACCCTCTCTCTGCGCCTTCAAGATTCCCTCCCTAGTCGACCTTCTAACAAATTTAATATGTATCTCTCTGGGTACTTCATTTATCCTGGCATATGCTGAATTTATTCTGTAGACTAGGTCAATGTCCCCCCTGATCTCATCTTTAGGTTTGTGTAAATAGTCTGCTAAAATTGTACTCATGAGATCAGGAAGGCATTCACCAGATTCCTCAGAAATATTCTGAAATCTTAAAAAATATGACATCCTCTCAAAATCCATCCTAGACATATGACCAGACAAATCTCCAATTTCAGTATTAATATTTTTAAGTTCCCCCTTTGCCCAGGCCAGCCCCACTTCCAACTCTTCGGTCTTCTGTGTATTCTGCATCAATTTTTTCTGTGTCTCCAAAAGTTCAAGTTTAGAGCTGCAATGATCTTTCCTCAATTCTTTAATTTCCAACACCAAGGAGTGGAACACTGCTTCCATAGCTGTCATTCTTTCTTCCAATTCTGGATTTTCTGGTTGTTTTTTTGAAGCCATGGTGAGCTGTTAAAGTCAGTGCCACTAAGATGGCGTTTTTTGGGTGCGGCCGCTGGAGCAAGTCCAGGGAAAAAAGTTCAGAAAAGTTGTGAAAAATTATAGAATCCAGAGAGAGAAGCAATTTTCACAGTCAGTTATTAAGACAAAGAAGGCACTCCAGGGAAGGAATCAATTAATCCAAAAAATCCTCCGTTGGTAGAGAGAGACAGTCCAAGTCACAAAGAGATGTTGGTAATTTTCCATAAAAAATAGTCACTTAGGAACAAAGGGCAGCCATCTTCCACCGCCCAGTTGGCAGCCAGCAGGAGAAAGTGCCAAAGAAAATTGTTTCAATAAAGCCGGACTTAGATACATTGTTAGAAACAAGCCGCGAAAGACTTTCACTTGTTCCGCAAAAGTCCGGATGCGAAATTTCCGCTCCCTCGCGTTCGAGGAGCCATTTCTGCGCGCCGCTGTTATAAATCCGAGGGGGGGGTTAGCAAACACCCCCCTCCACGTTTCTCTCAATCAAAGCCACCAGCAAAAAAGTTAAAGTCACTCACTCTCCACCTCGCTGTCAAAGCCCCGGCAAAGCCATCCGGCCCGAGCGCTCCCGTTCTCACCAAATCAATTATTTGTTGCCGTCCTCTGTTGGCGAAGGGAACCAAGCCCCCCGCAGCATGTCTTCTTCCACCTAGACTGAAGACAAGGATACTTCTCCGGCCGCCGCCAGGCTGAACAGGTCCAGGCAAGCCAGTCCTATGGAGGGTCCCCCCAAAAAAGGGGGCACCCCGCCCCGTTTGGGGCAGAAAAAAGAACAAAACGGCGGACGAGTCACAGGACTCGTCCGTCGCCGCCAGAAGCCGGAACAGGAAGTCCATAGACACTAACATTAAATGCTTAGAAGAACTTGGATTTCTACTGTCCCTTTTACAGTAGTGCAAATACTCATATGGCACTCACAGGGGAACAAATGTTCTATTAAATTGACCAAGTATCATAAGTCAATTCTTTTTATTATGCTGTGATCTTAGAATAGGGCAGTCTAAAATAATGACAGGTAGTCCTTGACTTAGAATAATTTGTTTAGTGACCACTCAAAGTTACAATGGTCCTGGGAAAAGGGACTTACTCATTTTTCTCACAACCACTGCAGCATGAATTCAGACCATTGGCAACTGACTCATATGTATAACGGTTGCAGTGTCCCAGAGTCTTGTGATCCCCTTTTGTGATCTTCTGAGAAGCAAAGCCAGATGCACTTAACAACCGTGCTAACTGAACAACAGTGGCTTAGCACCAGTGGCAAGAAAGTTCGTAAAATGGAGCAAAACTAGCTTAACAAATGTCTCACATAGGAACAGAAATTTGGGGCTCAGTTGTCCTAAGTCAAGGATTAGCTGTACTAGAAGAGAGAAAGGCTGTGCAGAGAATTGGATTCGATGGGCAAAACACATGCATGGCATATTCACATGCATTCCAGATGTCTTATGCTCTTCAAATCCAGGTTGCTGCACAGATCTAGAAAAGATCTCAGAAAATATATTTTCCATACTGTCCTTAGTTGAAGGAATGATTAAACCTAGTTATCATTCTTGTTAGGTCCACATCCACTCTTGGCTTACATTGCTTCTGCAAAAGGAGCTCCATCATGGAAGTACACACCCTTCTCCTGGCAGGACGTAGTTATTTGCGGGATCGTATCCTGCCCCATACATCCCTGCGGCCGATTCGCTCCCACAGAGAGGGACTTCTCCGGGTGCCGTCCACTAGGCAATGCCAGCGGGCGACGCCCAGGGGAAGGGCCTTCTCTGTGATGGGCCCGACCCTTTGGAACGACCTTCCCCCTGATATCAGAACTACCACGGACCTCCGCTCTTTCCGCCAGAAACTTAAAACTCATCTGTTTCATCAAGTCGGCTTGGCCTAATTTATGCTTCTCGCCCCAGTCTGTAATTTAAATTGTTTTATTCGTTTTTAATGGGTTCAGTTTTTAACTTTTATAAATTTGTACAGGGTTATTTAATTCGTTTTTAATTTGTATGTACTGTAATGTTTTTAGTAGTTTTAATTTTTTCCTGTACACCGCCCCGAATCCCCTTGGGGAGAGGGGGCGGTCTAGAAATCCAATAAAATAAATAATAATAAATAAACAGATTGACATTAGGAAGTATTTTGAATGCTTCATTGAAATCAGCTTTCTTTCGCCATCTGAGAAAATCAGTCTGTCTACTCTGTGATTCTTTCTTATTTTTAGTGGTAGTATACTCCTGAATGATCCAGAAGGGGCTGCCCCAAGAATTAGTGTTAGTCAAGCTCACTGAATTAGGGCATTTCTGACACCACAATTCACGCAGGAACAACAGTGATCAAGATAGGACTAGAGCAAGGGTGTCAACTCATGTCGTCATGGTAGAGTCACATGATGTATGGGGACCTCCCTCCCGCTTTGCTAAACTGGGAGTGGCCAGCGCGTGACGCATTCGGTCTGCGGGTCGGGAGTTTCACAGCCCTGGATTAGAGGAATGGGTGATGACTACAGCATAAAAAATCCTGTATTGGTTGGTTTCAACTTTTTGTTCAGTTTATTTTAGTAAAGAAAAGTACCTCTGCTTGAACTGTTACTCTCCAATGATTCAAATTGATTCTTTTTTTTTATTTTAAGGACATGGCTTATTACTAATTTTTACTCTCTTTTCATTGGCAGATTGAGAGGATACAAAACCCTTTCTATTGGCAGGCCTACCAAATAAAAAAGCAAGAGATGGATGCTAAGAATGGCAAAACAAATAACGAGAGGCTCCTTTTTCATGGAACAGCCAGTACATCATTAACCCACATAAACAGCACTGGCTTTAACAGGAGTTATGCTGGATTGCATGGTAAATTGTGCTTGAAGGCTGGTTCTTGGTAGCAGCTGTTTCACAGGTTGTCCTAAGTCCTGTTTGGTTTAACAGGTTTACTCAGCTTCAGTCATCTGGGGTTGTATGCTAAGCTGTAACCATGATTTATGGACCACTGCAGCAGAGTAGTACAACATGTTAAGCCAAAGCTAATCAAGCCACATTACAGCACAGCATAATCTGTATACCTCTGGGGATGGTGTGGGGAGAATAACATTTTTTTTCTCCTGAAGCCTTTGCTGTCTTTGGAGAAATTTGGAAGAAAAATGTGCTTGCTTTACATTCTGGCGGGAGTCCAGGACATCACCTAGTGGCTTGGTCAGTAGTGAGTCAAATGTCTGGACACCAAAGCTAGAAGAGAGGAATTCCCATGGGAAAGGAGTAATCACATGACTCTTGAGGGGTTGGTGATCTCCAGAATGATGCTAGGTATAGTCCAGACAGGTGGAATGAGTAGATGGTGCTTTCCACATGCAGGAAAACATCTTTGTATCTCAGCCCAGGACTCCTAACTTTTGTAATTACAGGTAGTCCTCAACCTAACGACCACAATTGAGCCCAAATTTTTCATTACTAAGCAAAATAGTGGTTAAGTGAGTTACAACCTTTTTTCCCCCCACAGTTGTTAAACGAATCACTTTGGTTGTTAAATGAATTGTGCACTTGTTAAGCAAATCTGGCTTCCCCCATTGACTTTACTTCTCAGAAGCTGCTGGGAAGATGACAAATGATGATTGCACGATTCCCCAGGACAATGCAACTTTTATAAATAAATGCCAGTTGCCAAGCACCTGAATTTTGATCACTTGACCATAAGGATGCTACAAAAAAACCAAAACAAAGAAAAACTGGTAATGTCACTTTTTTTAGTGCAGTTGTAACTTTGAATGGAATTAAACAAGTGGTTGTAAGTTGAAGACTACCTGTACAATTATCCATGGTGGAAAAGTCAGGTGCTGAGATAAAATTTAAAGGGAGAAGCTAATGGAGGGTAATAGCACTTAGACTTGTATACCGCTTTACAGTGCTTTTCAGCCCTATCTAAGCGGTTTTTTTTAAACAGGGTCAGCCTATTGTCCCCAATATTCTGGGACCTCCAGAATGTTGGGGTCCATTTATTGCAGATAATCTTGGTTTATGTCCATTTGTTCAGCGATCATTCAAAGTTATGGTGGCACTGACCAGTCCTCAACAATCCCATCCACTGCAGTGTCCCTGTGGTCACATGAGCACAGACCAGGCACTTGGGTGCCCAGATTGTGATTATTTATTTATTTATTTATTGGATTTGTATACCGGCCTATCTTCCCGAAGGGACTCAGGGCGGTGCACAGGTAAATATTAAAAACAATACAAAAATACAATGTAAATACAATAAAAATATATTAAATTTAAACCCGTGCTAAAAAAAAATCTGAGGATTGTAGCAAGCTGCGTCACATAATCATTATTTGCAGTCTTCTCTGTTGGCTTCCCACAAGAAGTGGGAACCTAGCAGGCAAGGTTGCAAGGTACCACACCAAACTGTTCCTAGTGTCTTTTCCCTTAAGGAACTTGCTATGCACCCTCACCTGCCTGTGCTTTTGTAAACATACCTGCACAACTTGCCCATATGCCAGTGGCCTTTGCCAACCTGTCCACAGTCTTTAGGCTTCTGCTTGCACCCCCCACCCCCAACAAACCTATGTACCCTCCTTCCTTTCCTTTTCTCAGACTCCTGCTTCTTCCCGCAGGGATTGCTATCACTAATTGATGCAGTCATGCAATGTCATTCTTTACTGTCACATCTCTTAACCACAGCCATTCTAGTCTCAGTTGCCATTGTAATCTGAGGACTACCCGTACTTGGAAATTTTTGTTTTTATTGAGGGTTGACTTAAATATGACCAATGTATTATTGGGCAAAGTGCCTTAAAGAGTGAAAAGATAGAAAGCTGGTTGTTGCTAATTCTTTGCACCTTTTCTTCCTCTTATAGCTGCCTATTTTGGAAATGGGACCTACTTTGCCGTAAACGCCTCTTACTCTGCCCACGATACCTATTCGCAACCAGATGCATCTGGGATAAAATACATGTACCTTGCCAGAGTACTTGTGGGAGAATATTGTGTTGGGTCCAAAGGATTAGTCGTCCCACATCTAAAAAGTGTGACTGATCCCACCGATCTATACGATAGTGTAACTGATAACCTGAAAAAACCTACCCTTTTTGTAATTTTCAACGACATCCAAGCATATCCAGAGTATCTCATTACATTTAAATGTTAACTAACCAAGTTTCCATAACTTGGTTAGTTAAACTAATAAGGGGGAAAAAATTGAATTATATATTCATGTGCTTTGTTAAAAAAAACACATGCCTGAATGAATAAAATGATGCACTATTCAGAAGATAGGAAACATTCTTGCTTTTCTGTTAAAAATGAAAGTTCAGAAGTTCCAGTTTCTTCAGGCTGTGCCAAATATTGATAAACTCAGACAAAATAAATGCAAGATGTTAGGAAGTTTGACAATAAACCTACTAGCATGCTAACGAATAATCAAGAACAGTGTCATGCAAATGTTAAGGTCTGTAACTTTTATATGGCATCAATCATTTTTAGATCTGTAACAACAGCAAGGGGAGGGGGGAACCTGTAAATGGGTCACAGACAAGTGGGCCAGTAAAGTGGCAATGATGAAGATGCTGAATTGGATGGAAAACCTCACATTCAGATTCACCCTGCCATTGTCGTTTAACTCTGTCTACCTCACAGTGCTGTTGTGAGGGTGAAGTTCATGGAGATACTTACCCTCCTCAGACACATGGAGAAAAGACGGGATGTCAGTAATAAGAAATGAATGAAAATTAAACCAAATGCCTTGAGAAATACTTTCCCTTGCTTCTTTCTCAAAAATGAATTCATTCAAATGGATTACTCCATTTGATTACTCCATGAATATAGTTATTCATTCATTACTATACGCTTGGATTTAGATGTTGCCTTCCTGCATTGGATTTGCCTTGCAATATTGAATAATAGTCTTGGGTCTCTTCCCCACCCCCATGTCCATATTTATTTGACTTATATCCTGCACCTATCTCCCACAAAGGGACCCAGGGCGGCGCACAGGAAATTAATATATATAAAATACAAATATCCAAATTACATAATAAATATTCTAAAACCAAAATTAAACTAGAAAACCCTGTGCTAAAATATTATTTAAAAGGAGGTACGTCCTGGTATGGGCATAGTGGAGCCTTCCCGGAGTACCGGATACTGTTCTGGTACGGTGCTCCGGAGGGCCCACCCGACCGACCGAGCTCCTTACCTGTCTTTTAAGGCAGGGGTCCCCAACCCCCGGTCCGCAGACCGGTGCCGGTCCGCGGCTTGATAGGAACCAGGCCGCAGGGCTGGAGAGGAGGAGGGAGCAGCCCCCTGGGCAGAGGATGGCCAAACACACCTCCACCAGCTCCTTCCAATGGCCACCGCGGCACACTTTCCGGGGCTACCGGGAGGGGCCGGCATGTCAGCTGAGAAGGTTATGGCTGCCTCATCCTGCAGCGAGCGGGCAGGCGGGCGGAGGACCCGAGCTGTGGCTACCTTAAGCGCCGCCGAGGCCATCTGGGCGCCACACGCCCACCTCCCTTCCAGCCCCATGTGGCGCCCGTACAGCCTCGGCGCTTAAGGTAGCCACAGGCTCGGGTCATCCGCCCACCCACCCGCTCGCTGCGGGATGAGGCAGCCATAACCTCCCCAGCCGACATGCCGGCCCCTCTGCTGCTTCCCGGGGGGGGAGGGAGGGAGAGAATGACAGACACACAGAGAGACAGACTTAGAGAGACAGAAATAGAGGGAGGGAGAGGGAATAAGACACACACACACACACACAGTGACAGATGGGTGGAGGGTGGAGAGAGAGAGAGAAAAAGCAAAGAGAAAAATAGAAAAAGATGAATGGTGGGTGGGTGGGAGGGAGTGAAGGAAAGAAGGGAGGGAGGAGGAAGGGAGGGGTGAAAGAAGGAAGGAAAGGAAGGAAAAGAAAAAGAGGGATGGAGGGGAGGAGGGAGGGAAGGAAGGGAGGAAGGGGGAGGTAGGCAATGGAAGGAAGGAAAGGAAAGGAAGAAATTATTTTCCTATTTCCTTTCACCACAAGCTACCTGTTTGGTTAACCAGGTTAAAGATCTGTTTTTCTCCCAGTGGTCATTTCAAAGGAATCACATCCTCTGAGTCATTTCCTGGATTCAAACCAGCATCCCAAAGAGTCATGGGCTGCCTTTATATATAACGAGTGCCCATAAATCCATTTTTACCATCTTCAGAAGACCAAAGACCAGCCAGAAATGGAAGAAAGAAAGAAAGACCACAATTGAGCCCAAAATTTTGATTGCTAAGCAAGACCGTCATTAAGTGAGTTTCACCACATTTTCCAAGTTGGCCACGCCCACCGGGGGGTGTCACATGACCACTGAGCCACTCCCACAAAACAGGCCACACCTTTTGGTTCTCAAAAGAAATTTCAATCGTGGTACTGTTGATATTTGGCTCTCTTAACTAATAAGTTTGCCCACCACTACCTTAGAGGGCCAAGTGAGCCGACTCCCCCCCCCTCGTGCACATGTGCAATCGTGGCCATTCGCACCATTGGAGGGCAAGTGAGCCGACCCCCCCACGTGTGCATGCGCCGCCTGTTCCCCCTCCCCCCCTCCTCTAGGCCAGCCCGTCTGCAGAATTTTCTTTAAAATGAAACCGGTCCCTGGTGCAAAAAAGGTTGGGGACCCCTGTTTTAAGGCTTCCGCACATGCGCATGACACGTACAGCGGCTATCCAACGCTTCGCCAAGCAGCTGGAGCATCACGGAGGCTTGTGGAAGCGTCGCCAGCATCCATGTGGGCAACACCAGCCCCGTTCCAACCGTACCAGTTGGAACAGGATCCGGAACCCACCACTGATACAAATGTAATATAAATACTTAGAATAACTTTATTGTCACTTTAATGTGCACTAATTGGCATACATTAAAATGAAATTTCATTGCGTCCAGGATCACCACCTCCAATTTAGACTACGTAAACATGACAAAAATATAAATAAATCCCGTATTTTTCAGAGTATAAGACGCTCCGAAGTATAAGACACCTAGCTTTTGGGGAGGAAAACAAGGGAAAACATTTACCTCCAGCTCCCAGCAATTTTCCTCTTTGTAGCAAATAGCAAACAGTGCAGACGATATACGCTATTTGTGGTGTTATATTTCAGACTATACTTGTGCAGATGCTGTTAAAATTGCTGTGGCTTTCTGGTATATGTTATTCTCTGCTATTTAAAAGAAGATACAATAGCACTGAGCTTCTTCAGATCAAGCATTTATTTTAAAAAGCTTCATTTTGTTAAGTTGTCTAGAGCAGTGGTGGGCAAACTCATTAGTCAATAGAGCCAAATATCAACAGTACCACGACTGAAATTTCTTTTGAGAGCCAAAAGGTGTGGCCTGTTTTGTGGGAGTGGGTCAGCGGTCATGTGACTGGGTGGGCGTGGCCAACTTGGAAAATTTTGGCCTCAATTGTGGTCTTTCTTTCTTTCTTTTTCTTTCTTTCTTTCTTTCTTTCTTTCTTTCTTTCTTTCTTTCTTTCTTTCTTTCTTTCTTTCTTTCTTTCTTTCTTTCTTTCTTTCTTTCTTTCTTTCTTTCCTTCTTTCTCTCCCACTTTCTTTTTCTTTCTATTTTTCTTTCTTTCTCTTTCTCTGTTTTTCTTTTTGTCTCTCTCTCTCTCTGTCTCTCTCTATCTGTCTCTCCTCCCTCCACCCATCTCTGTCACTCTGTGTCTTGTCTGTGTTTGTGTCTTTCTCTCTCTGATTCCCTCTCTACCTCCCTCTCTGTGCCTCTCTCTGTTTGTCTCTCCCTCTCTCCCCCTCTGTCTCTATCTCTGTCTCTCTCTGTCTGTCTGTCAGTCCCTCTCTCCCTCCCTCTTCCCCCCGGGAAGCAGCGGAGGGGCCGGCATGTCGGCTGGGGAGGCTACGGCTGCCTCCTCCCACAGCGAGTGGGCGGAGCACCTGAGGCTGCGGCTACATTAAGCACCGCTGAGGCCTCCCTCCCAGCCCCGTGTGGCGGGTAGCCCCGGAAAGTGTGCCACAGTGGCCATCGGAGGAAGCCTGCTGGGCAACCTCAGACAGCGGGAGCTGCACGTTGCAGGGCTCTGGGGCAGCAGCAACAGTCTATGCAACAGATGGATTCTGCCCCTTGGCTAGGTGGAGGAAGAGCCACACTCGAGGGGCCAAAGAGCCGCTTGGTCTCTCAAGCCACGGTTTGCCGACCACTGGTCTAGAACAATAAAGCAGTCTTTAAAAAATAAGTCTAATAATTTGAACATTAAACAGACATTTGTAGTTATTGACCTACCTCCTTGTAGCAAACAGCAAACAGCCTGTTTCAGTTTAGCCTGATTAGCACAAGGAAAAAAAATCTGCCTCTGCCTCCCAGCAATTTGCCTCCTTGCAGCAAACAGCCTGTTTCACTTTCAATTTCAGTTTCAGCACCTCCTGGTGATCAGCTGTTTTAGGCTGCAGGGATTGCCATAGCCTATAGCTGCTCCACAACCCCCATTTCGCTATTTGCGGCAAGGAGGTAAATTGTTGGGAGGCAGAAGCCAAAGGGTGGGGGGCGGTGGGTGGGTGGGGCTACATTCAATGTATAAGATGCATCCAAATTTTCACCCTCGTTAAGGGCAGGGAAAGATGCGTCTTATACTCCGAAAAATACGGTAAATATGCATATACCCCACATATATGAGACATAGAAACAACAGTCTAGTTCAGATGTATACATGTACGTGATGAGAAAAATTAATCTTGCGAGTTTACCAGACGGCATAGGGAACAAAACTGTTCTCAGATTCCGTAAGAATCTGGCGGAAACCTCCTCCCAGAGGGGAGCAACAGAAACAGACCATAAGGTGTGTGTGTGTGGGGGGTGGGTTTCTAACAATGCGTTGAGCTCTAAGCATGTAATGCTTATAATCAGTATCTTGAGTAACAGGAAACTAGCTGCTTATAATCTTGGCTGGTTTCTACCACCACCACCACCACTATAGTGAGGGGTGATCTGGTTAAACTAACAAGCAGCGGATCTGGGGAAAACCCCGATAGTCAGAGCTTTGGCTAGAGGGAGAAGTTGAAAAACCACTCTGGAACAAAGCAATGGCAAATGATTTCTCGTTTCTAAATGTTTTTTATTTTTTATTATTAAAAATAAATAAAAAGAAACATCATTCATTTCGTGTTTTGTACAACATGTCGTTCAGACAAACGCTCTGCGCGCCAGTGCTTAAACTCACAAAGATATTAATCTCTATATATATCACTTTTGTATCATATATTAACATTTCCATTTATGAAATAAATCTTTATCCCCTAACTCTTCAATATATAAACAAGATATTAAATAGAAAAAAAACCAACAGAATAAGAACAGAAAATCTTCACATGTTATACCATTGTTTTCTAGAGGTAATTTTATCGTACCAAAATAAATTATTTTATCCTTCTAAAGACAAAAATTTCTTCAAGTTATATAATAATATAATGTGTATTGTTATATCCCTTAGTTCCCCCTTTTTTCCAGCCATTGATAAAATTTATTCCATATTTCATAGAATTGTTCGCTGTCTTGCTCTCTAATTTCAAACGTTAATTTACTCATCTCTGCATCATTCCATAATTTTATAAATAACTTCTTCCTGTGATGGTAATTTATCATTTCTCCAATTTTTTGCAAACACTATTCTAGCAGCTGTCAAAATATTTACAATTAGGTATTTCAAATTTTTGTCAAATATTTCTAATGCAAGTCCAAGCAGGAAGAGTTCGGGTTTAAAGTCTATATGTTTTTCTGTTATTTTCTCCAACCATGTGTGGATCATACTCCAATAATTTTTGGCCTCCGAACAGGTCCACCACATATGGTAGTAAGTACCAGGCGTCGGCAAATGATTTCTGAAACACCGAGAAAACTTGGTTGCAGAGTTGAGTTTGAGTCAAAGGCATCTTTTACTTTTAACCTGGTCAATTAGATGGGATTCTAACATAGCATAGATGGCATGATGGATCAGTGGTTAGGATGTTGGACTTGTCAGCTGGAAAGCCAACAGCCCAAGTTCAAGACCTGAGTGTGGCACAACAGGGTGAGGTCCCATTCTTGTCCCAGCTCCTGCCAACCTAGCAGTTCAAAAATATGCAAATGCAGGTAAGATAAATTAGGTACCACTTTGGTGGGAAGGTAACAGCCCTCCATTACTCATGCTGGCCAAATGTCTTCAGACAGCACTGGTTCATTGGCCCTTGAAACAGATGAACACTGCCCCCTAAAGTCCACAACAGGGAGAGGATTAAAATCCGCAGGGAATCTTTTACCATTTTTTACCTAGCATGGCATAAATGGTTTGATAAAAATTCAGATAAGCTTAAAAGACATCCTATTTCCATTTGTTGAAATATTTACAATACATAGTCACTTTTGCAGAAGGGGGGAAAATTACATTGCATCACAGTCAGATTTACTTGGAGTAACGATGAAAGTATTACCTCCTTTAAACAGGCTAATCATGCTGGCAATTAATTTTAATTTGGACAGCAGTTGCCTAGACAAAGCAGAAATAAGCCTGGAACACCTCACCATCTCTCTCTCTCTCTCTCAAACTACTGTAGCCCCATCATTTGGCTTAAATATAGCGTCAGATCCATGCAGAATTATTGTCCGTAATTTGCTGTCCCAAATTCAGTGACTTTGACTGATCTTCAAAAACAAAGCCAGGAAATGCCAGAGACATGGATTGGGAAAAGGAGTGGGTTTGGGGAAGCAACACAAGACAGCTGAAAACTCTGGGCACTGCAATGACTGCCTGCCAGTGTTAACACCCAGGATTCACCAATTTGAGAGTTTTGAGAAATGGGTTAAAATTGACCCAGTTCTTCCAGTTTCTATTTCTAGTCAAAGGGAGAAGAGGAACTGTATCGTTTTTAAAAAATTGCAATCTCACATCATACTCACTAGCACTGACGGTCTTACCTAGTTAGGTAAGGAAACCTCTGAAAGCAAACAACCAAGCTCAGAGAGCACCATAGCCTCCAGAGGGAGAATTGTTAAGACCTTAAACAGTTGTTCAAAAGCAGCCATCTACATGGAAAGCCAGAAGACAACTCTGGACCAGTCCAACATTGATAGCGTCTCCTCCACCCGATGGAACGCTTGATGCCTGAGTAAGCAGATTCTCCTGCTTGGGAAAGATCAGGCAGGAGAGCCAAACTCTAAAACGTTCAAGCACTTCAGAAGTCAACCGAAGAGGATTTTGGGGGAGGCTCTATAGGTGGAAACCTCAACAGAACTGACCATTGGTGCCAAACGGAACGATTTCTCCTGCTGCTTCCTTTCGGGGTGGAGTGGAGAACAAAACTCGGAAGAATTCAGCCAAAGAGTTTCTGAGCAAGGCAAAGAAAAGGAAAAGGAAGGAGGACTGGAAGGAAGCAACGGATGGAGAAATGAATGATAAAACTAGCAGTTTTCTTTTAATCTTACGCGATTTTTTTTTAAAACAAATGTTTTTTTCACGCCTCCCTAAATGTCAGAGGCAGGAGAATTACCCCAGGCTTGCAAAACCCTTTTCGGAAGGAGGAGAAAGTGGGCGAGGACCGTGCTCGAACTAACTGGAAAGAAATACGACCCTGCGGCTGGGGGCGGGGGGCGAGGCGGAGGGAGCCAAATACCCAGCTGCCGCCTTGCCGCTTCCGTTTATCACGATAAAAAAATAAAATAAAATCTGGGAATCGAGTTTATGGTGGGAAAACGAAAGTGAAAATGCGGCACGGTCAGCCTGACTCGAAGAGTTTTGCCGCTATCTTACATGATGGCGGAGGAAGGAGCGACGTGTCCCTTTCCTGTGCTGGTGCAGGGAGCCTGGGGGAGCCCCGATCCCCCCAAAATGTTGAGAAACAAAATGCTCTGTTACTTCCAAAGCCGGAAAAAATCGGGAGGGGGAGAATGCGAGATCCAGAAGCAAGGGGAGCAGATCTTGGTTTGCTTTGCCCAGGAGGAAGGTAAAGAAAGCGTCTTATTCTTCTTCGGTGGAGTTCCTTGGGAATTTTTACCCCTCTTTCTTGCTTGTTTGCTATAGGAGCGACAAACATTTTAAATAACTGTGTGAACAGGAAGAGGAGGCTGGAACGCTCGTTTTCAGGATCACACTGTCGGTTTTGCTGGATAAACATGTGTTCTTCCTACTACTCTTGGATTGCTGCAAATCATTTTTTTTAGTGGGAAAAGGTCACTATTTCCCCTCTTCACTCCACTTGTCTATCCCTTCCACTCTTCCAATCTCCAAAGCAATTTGAAAATGTTATCTTCACACCGGCAAATTTCGGGATGCTGATAAAGATGACTACCCTTTGGCGTTCAATAAACAGTGCTTAACTCCAAATCTGGAAGTACCATCCTCATCAAGCCTAATATTTAACTTGTTATTTAAGATTTGGAAAATTGTTTAAAGTAATTAAACAAAATGCTAACCTTAGAATAAAAATGCACCTGTTGTATTGATGTAGGAAAACTAGGGAGATAAAGGATTGCTGAACTAACCTATATTAAGCATAATGGCACAAAGGTTGCATTTTCTGTCTCTTTGTTTTTGGAAGTAGAAGTGTTCTGAAGATCCCTGTAATGTATTTATTTTTGTGACACAGTTAGACAAAGAGTTCTCTCCCAGAAGATCCATGAGCTTGACTTGGCAGGAAAAGGAACCCTGAAGCTGGAGGTTTCCCTGTATGAAACAACAGACCCAGCTGAAGATAATGAACCTAAGAAGAAAATAATACTTAAAGAGGTAACATTAACCTCATAGATTTCATACCTTGAAAGAGAAATCCACTGTTCCATAAACAGTGCATTGGTATGCTAATGTTCCCCTCCCTTTTTATTTTTAGGCTCTGGGAGAAGAAAGCCAAGCAAGTGAGATGGGTAAATACAAGTTTTAAACATTGAGTCAATTTTACTTTGGCCTTTACCGAGGGGAATTTTGGAAATGGGAGCAGTTGCTGATGACAGCAGGTTCTTGGTATTTATAGGCCAGTTCCATGACTGAATAAGGAGCAGATGATCTACTAGGGCAGGTGTTTTACAGTGTTCTGGACTTTGAAAAGTATAGAAAGCAGCAAATCAGAGGTTCAAATTCTTCTGAGTTTCATTTTTGGAGCTTGTTGACATAAAGAAGAAAGCAAGAAAAGTGGGGCAAGGTTGAAGATTCATAATACTACGATAGTAAGAGAAAAAGAAGGTCCTTTCCCAAAAAATGCATAGCCAACCTATAGACTTTTTCTAGCTCAAAAGGTGTGTGCAGCCACTGGCTTTGGTTGCTTTAAACGAGATTCAACAAATTCAGCATTAACTTTGGGGATCGCTATAGCTTTGTAGTTGCCAGTAAACATGAGTAGAATTGAGTTCATGTCTCCTACATCATACTATATCTTAATTATCTTAAAGAGAAATCAGGAGAATGATAATTAAGCTGCGATGATTTAAAAAGAATGCCCTGGCATTTTGAAATAAACAATAAATGTAACTTCAGTAAAGTGAATACAACTTTAAAGTAGTGGGATATTATTAATTGTAATGCTGCCTTTTTAGATATAATTCAGGATAGCAAATATACCTAATTCTCCTGCCTCTTATTTTTTCCCCCTAGAACAGCAATTCTGTGTTGTGGATTGGGCTTGGATTGTGGGATTGGCCCAAAATGACCCAGTCACCTTTTATGCCTAAGAGATAGCTAGAATTCACAGATTCAGCTAGCTCCCTGATATATTTAAGTATCTTAAATATATAAGCCACCCCAGTGTAGCTGAATCTTCTTTTAATTTTTTCCTTTTTGGAATTAGAAGTGAAACAAGATTGCCAAATAAATAATGTTATCCTAACAGGTGGGCCAGCTGGGGAAGCTCCACATTCTGAGAAGGATATTCTTGACTACCCTCAAAAATCTTCCCAAGTAGTTCTTGAAAATGTTGAAGAAAATATTCACCTGGACACATTAACGCTATTGGTAGATAACATCAGTGCTCTTTTGGGAGATAGTACCTTCCATATTGAACAGATAAATGAGAAGAAGGCTGCAGTAGTAACCTTTCAGCAAAGCACTGGTAAGATCTCTAAGCTCTTTGCTCAGATGTTTAATATTTGGAGAATCGTATGATGTACAATACGTTTTCCTACTCAAGTGTGTTTCTGATACGTTGGACTGTAGTCCCTGTCACCCATAGTCACTTGTGGGTCACAAGAGTTTGAACCCCACGAATCTATGAGAGTGTTGATCAGGATTCTGATTTCTATATTGAAATAGTTGAAAGTTGAAGACTACCTGTAATTGAAATTTAAACATTCAGTGTTCACATGTGTGCACAGAAATGGGAAGCACATATTTAAGAGTGTCTGATTTCTATTTTTAGCAGCTGCAAATTTTCTCAGGCAGTGTTCCACGAACTGCAGATTCCAGAAGTATAGACTTAAAGCCAGACTTCTCGAATTAACTAATGTAATTAAAGTGGAGAACATCCCAGCCGCAACATCCGGTGAATTCCTAACTCTCTATTTTGAAAGTCCAAAACATGGAGGACAGGTGTCTGATATTCAGATGTTACAGACAGAAGATTCAGCTCTGGTTACATTTAGTGACTCTCAAGGTAATTGTTCTACTTTTACACAAAAAGAGTTTGCTACTGCTTGGCTAGAAATTTAAAAAGTGATGTGGGAAGTTGGGCACATAACAGCATTGGGCTTGGTGTGTGCCTATTAATAGAATTTTGAGTGGCAGAATTAGCAGAGAAGACATAGCAGCAGCAGCCCAAAATTTATTACAGGTGTTACGAACATTCCCTTAGCGAATGTTCAAAGTTACGTGATAAGCGCCCCCTAGCATTTCCAAACAAAGCCCAAAACTATGAATCTTGCAGTACCATGGCACTTGTTCGCCCTTACAAACAACTGCAGAGGGTCTGCCACATTCATCCTGAATATTACCAGCTAAAATGGAGTTTCCGAGGGGCAGATCTGCCCCTCCGATCGGGCCTGTTCAGGCCTCACCTGGCACATTAAAGGCTGAAATGGAGCTTCTGAGGGATGGGTGTGCCCTTCAGAAGCCCCGTTTGGACATCCAGAGGCCTTCCCTGACCCATTACAGGTGGAAATGGAGTCTCCAGGGATGAATCCAGCCCTCAGAGGCTCCATTTGGCTCTCTGCAGGTGCTGGTGTGGAGGGCATACTTAATGTGCTAACTTTTTGAAGAACTTCAGAAGAGGCTGAGAAGCCACAATCTTTTATTCAGAAGCCCATGAAGCTGTAAGAATTTGAGATGTAAGGGAAAACACTTTCCCCATTTGAACAAAAGACCAGCTTCTCTGCCATGAGGCCCTGCAGGCTTTGGCCCCAGTCTGGCTAGTGTCCAGTAGCCTCCTGCCTGCTGCTGGCTAGTTGGAATGAGCAGCTTCAGGGATTGGGGTGTGGCAGCCAATCAACAAGGGGATTGCAGTTCATCCCAATGAGACAAAGGAAGCATTCTCCTCATTGATTGGTTGTTGCCTCAATCGCTGAAGCTGTCCTGAAGCAGGAGGGTGCTGTGGCCCTACCCAGGCCTTTTCTACTAGCAGAGGCCTGCTGCCCACATGGCCCCAAGCCAAAGTCTTTTACTCAGAAATTGCCGAAAATGTTTTCCTTAGTTTTCATGTTCTTACAGCTTCTCTATTATCTGAATAAAACACTTTGGCTTCTCTGCCAGTAGGTCAGCCTTTTCTGGAGCTCTGGAGATTTTAAAAAAATAAGTAATCCATGGGAAATGGGGTGGGGAGGAGTAAGTGGAATCCGGGATGCTAGCAAAGCACAGCCAGTCTGTGGAGATCAAGTGGGGCAGGATGGGGGTGGGAGCAATTGTGGGAGCCCCAGGAGAGCATGAGGTATCTCAGTAGATTGGGGGAGACCTTGGAT
Source organism: Rhabdophis nuchalis (assembly GCA_039707465.1). Taxonomy (NCBI): domain Eukaryota; kingdom Metazoa; phylum Chordata; class Lepidosauria; order Squamata; family Natricidae; genus Rhabdophis; species Rhabdophis nuchalis. The sequence goes on from CM077643.1 coordinate 158,591,804, forward strand.
GGCCTGCTCCAGCACTAGGCCCTGCATGCTCTTCCCCACTCTGAGATACCTCATGTGCATTTAATGACCTGCACATTCAATTAACAAATGCATTGGGGAAAGCAGGGAGTGATCACATTCATTTAATATGATTCAATTAAATGAATCCTTGAGTTACGAATGTAATTGAAAGGCTCTATTAAGTTCATAACTTGAGGATTACATGTACAATATAAGGGTAAATGTAACATATCATTTAATTATAATTTATTTGAAAATTTTATAGTAAAATAACTAAAAACAAATAATTCCATATCAGACATTTTTAAGCAATATTCTTATTAAAGTGTGTGAGGGAACCCTATCTCAACTATTTAGGTAACAAAATAAAGTAACAGTTGGAAGGGATCTTGGCAGTCTCTATTACATTTTATTACATTCGTAACACGAGGATTGTTTATTTTACACCACGGGACAAAGATTGGTGTTTGTGCGACAGGCAATATGCATTTTGTTGGTCTCTACTTTACTCCATGAATATGGTTTGCAGAGTAAAGAAATGGGTTTTAATTATGGAACATTGACTACAGAGATGGAATTGAAAGTTGTTTGCTGAAAGATATAAAAATATTATGTTAAAGTAGTGAGTTTGAGTGATACATGATGAAAATAAGTATAAATATTCACAGACCTAGATTAGTATCTTTGTGGAGCCACATCATGTTTTATTGTGATGGTTATTTGTAAGTCTGGATTGTCAAGTTTTATTTTCTGTTTTTAACTTTTTAAATTCTATATTTGGATTTTGTAAATTCCCAGAGTAGGCAGCCATAATACACTTAATTAATAATAATAAATGGCTCTGTTTTGATCAGAGAATAAATCAAAATGTATGAGGTGAATAAAATATGAGGAAAACTTGTGATTTAATTCAGGGGTCCCCAACCTATGAGCTATAGTCCACTATTGGCCAATGAGGTAATCGCGTGAGTGGCTGGCTGGTATGCGCAGAGCTCCACTTGCACAATCCTCAGCCTGGGTGGCTGCCTACATTCCCACTTCTGCGAGCCTCATTATGAGTGCCTGCAGCCCTACTTCCACTATTCTCATCACAGGTGCCTGTAGCCCCATTCGCACTATCCTCATCACAGGCACTTCGGTCCCACACATGTAATCCTTGTTGCGGGCGCTCACAGTCTAACGATCGCCTTGTTGTGGGAGCTCACAGCCCATTTGCACTTCCACTTGCCCCTTCCACAAAATCATCCCCTCTTTCCCCCTTCCCCATTCTCCAGGTCGCCTGTGTTCCAGGAAATTCAAAAATTGTGTTTGTTTTGTAAATAGTGTGCATGACTTGACTGTTCATTGCATGGAAGCTGAATTGTATCTGCTTCTATTGCAACTTCTGATACAAATTCTCAGTATATTCTATTTGTGTTTGTTTATAGCTGCCCTGACAGCATTGAAAAAGCAGCACTCATTAAATGGCCAGTCAATCCTGGTTTATCCATTCTACAGTTCATTGGATACAGTTTTGTATGGAAAAGAGAAGCCACAAATCAAGATGCCGGAATCTATCAATGTCCCTTTAGATCCTTATATATGGCAGTTTCTACAAGGAAAGTGTACATTAATTCAAGAAGTAGAGAAAGAAATGACCAATTGTTTCTGTGAACTAATATGGCCCCAGGCAGCTTCTGAGCAACCAAAAGTCATACTGTCTCCCTCAGCTATCTTAGCTAAACAAGGAACATCCATAAAAGAATTGGTTCAGTCTTGGAAAGATAAAGTTTCTGTGGAGTTTGCATGCATCCTGTCAAAATTCAGGACAGTTAAATGCAAGATCATTCCAGAAAAATGGGAGACCATTGAAAACAATTTGTTAAAAAATGTGCTGGCTGTGCCAGATGACTCCAAAGGTTGTGTTACTCTAGCTGGTTTTGCACTCACTGTGGATAGTGTGGAGAAAGAGTTGAGGGAATATGTGGAACATTTGACCAAGGAAGCTGAAATAGCCAGGCAAACATTACAGCAAACGTTGTCAATTTCCCCCATGAAGTATAAAGTTTTGCAGCAGATCTTGCTAGAAGAGAATATCAGTGAAGAAAACACTGGGCAAAAATGGTCTTACGATGCTTCATCAAAGCAGTTGCAACTGATTGGAATAGCTACGGAGGTTTACAAAATGAAAAGTGACTTACTAGAGAAGATGGTCAGGATAGGGGAGAAAAACCTCAACATTCATCCTTCTATTTTTCAATTCCTACAATTTGTAGATTCTGACAAGGTGTCAAGGAGCCTGTTTAGGGCAAATAAAATTAATGCAGCCTATGAACTTACAAAGGATTCTGTGGCATTGGTAGGATATTGTCCTGATGGCCTCTTAAAAGCAGAGGAACAAATACATAAATGCTTGACTCATGAACATATTATATTGAAGGACCCAGAACTCATCCACAGAAAGCAATGGAAAGAATTAATCAAGCATTTGCAGAAGCTAAACAATTCTGTTGAAGAAAGTGTAATAATTGAGGACTGGGTTGATTTGGATGGAGACGCTAAAATTATTATAGCTGGTTATACAAAAGTTGTATCAGACGTCTACCAGCAACTTTCTGATTTTGTTGAAAAAAACACACATATGCACACAGTAATACCTGCCAAGTCAGTGGCTATCGTGCAGTTTATACAGGAAGAAAAGCGGAAGGTTTGGTGTGATTTGAACAAGAAGGGCCTGAGAATTAATTTTGGACTCCTGCCAAAACAGAAGAACATTGTCTTGAGTGGACCCAAAGTAGTAGTGACAGAGGCAGCAGAGATGGTGGAACAAATGCTCTCTTCGCTCTACTACGTGAATGTAGTGTTTGATAAACCTGGAGTGAAAGACGTTTTCAAAAATCAAGAACATTACTATGTTACCCTAGTAAAAATGGAATTCAGCTGTTTGATCAGATTGCAAAGAGATGATGAGAAAAATGGAGGCTCTTGGGGAACCAAAGTAAACTTTAAAAATGGGGTGGTGATAGAGGTCTGCATGGGAGACCTGACCTCTTATCAAGCTGATGTTGTGGTCAATGCATCAAACGAAACACTGAAGCACATTGGTGGCCTTGCCAATGCTTTGCTAAAAGCGGCTGGTCCACAGTTACAAGATGAATGTGATGCGATCATAAAGAAATGTGGAGATCTGAAGCCTGGCTGTGCAGTAATCACAGGACCTGGGAACTTGCCGTGTAAGCAGGTGATTCATGCTGTTGGGCCAAGGTGGATGAGTGCCAACAAAGAAAACTGTATACAACTATTAAAGAAAGCTGTAAGAGAAAGCTTAAAACTGGCAGAAAAATCCAGTCATCGCTCCATAGCTATCCCTGCCATAAGTTCTGGGATTTTTGGGTTCCCAATAAAAGAGTGCACTCATTCCATTTTAACAGCCATTAAGGAAACCTTAGAAGAGTTTTCTGAGAATGGCAGTCTGAAACAGATTTGCCTGGTAGATATGACTCCCCAAACAGTTCAGGCTTTTTCTGATGCTTTACACAAAGTGTTTAAAAGTGGACCACCCCAGGCCACACCGCTGCCTCCTCCATCAGTCGGTCAACTTTTGAAGAGTGAAGATCTTATAATGACTTCTGATGAAGGTCTGAAACTTATCGTAGAAGAAAAAGGCCTGGAAGATGCTTCGGTAGGCATTTCAATTAGCAGAGGAATTTGAATTATCCTCAATGCAGATAGAACATATTTATTTTGATCTATTTATTATTATGCTTCTAAAATGCTGATATTTCACATTGGAGGAGAAGTCTAAAACAAAATTGGCATCTGAACACCATCTTCTCCAATAACCAGTTGGATTTGTTAGGTTAGATTAGAGTTAGATGCACATCTTAGACAAAACTGGAATAGTCCTTTTGTCTTGACTAGTTTTAATGGCTGTTGCCTTTGGAGAGAAAACTCTGAACCAGGGATGCGCTGCATGAGTAATAGGAAATTTTACTTTTCACATACAGACAAAGGATATGGACTGAATTTCCATAGCTTCTGTTAATGGAAAAGGCATACTTAAATCTTATAATAGAAGGAAGCACTAGTGATTTCCTTGCCACTTGTCCAGCCTTTTGAATGAATAATCAGAACCAATTCATTATGATATGAGTCACAGAGATGGGAGTTGCAAGGAATTAGCAACTCTTCTCCCATACTGTTCCTGTTCCCTTCTGAAGTCACTAATGGATCAAAGATGTCTCATTTGTTTAGGAACTGTTTTCTCCCAGTGTTATGTTAATCTATATAAATAAAAATGTAACTATGAGTTTGTTCAAAACCGCTAATCTTTGAAAGTACTGTACCGATCGCTTCCAAATTTTCACACAGGGTTCCTTTCAAATACGGCACCAATGATATATTTAGATTGTGTAGATGTCACACTTGTGCCAGGTACATGCAATGGAAATGTGAAAAATTGTAAAAAAAGGATACAGAGAGCAGTGGGCCACAGGTATTATGTCATCCTTTATGACATAAAATAATCTGTCCATAAGATACGGTAGGTAGGTAGTTATAGGGATAGAGGGAGGGAGGGAGAAATGCAGTAGGGAGAGAGGGGAATAGAGAGAGGGAGAAATAAAGTAAGTAGGTAGGTAGGTAGGTAGATAGGTAGGTAAGTAGGTAGGTAGGTAGGTAGAGGGATATAGAGGGAAAGGGAGAAATAAAGTAGGTAGGTTGGGAGAGGGAGAGAGGGAGAAAAGGAGTAGGTAGGTAGGTTGGGGGTTATACAGTGATTGTGTGTGTTTGTGAGTGCAGGTATAGATCTACATATAGATTGGTTGGCCATTTAACCGGTTGGCCATTTAATCAGACTGGGCCACAGCAATGTGTGGTCGGGAATGGCTAGTAATAGCATAATATGTCAAAGAATACTTTGTAATATACATTCCTAGCTCTTAGGCAGTTAATTTTGTAATACGTACAATCATCTTGGAAGTAATCTTAATGTCTCTTTGATTCCAGACGGATATTATCGTAAGCACTATTGGTGAAGATCTAAAGCTTGGAATAGGCCCACTTTCAAAAGCTTTGCTGCAGAAGGCTGGAGTTGAGCTTCAACTTGAGTTCCATCAAATGGTCAAAGATCAAGGAGCCCGAGGCAATTGTCTAATTCCAACCCATGGGCATAACCTTTCCTGCCTTTTCTTGTTCCACGTCATAGTTCCCCAATGGGATAAAGGAAAAGGGAATGCAACCAAGGTACTGGTTTATTTTGCTTCCTTGTTTGCTGTAATTGTCATGGAATGTAAGGTTCAAGAGTCAAAAAGAAGGATTATGTATTACCTTTGTTTATAATCTTGAGAAATTAACAATTCAGGTTAAAGAATAATGGGAGCTGATATTTCCTTTTATGCCCTTTATGTATGCTCAAGGCAGTTTCTTGAGCTTTGCCAATACTTTCTTGGGCATTCTTTTTTTTTAATATTTTTTTTTAAATTAAACAAAAGAAAAAGAAAAAATCATCCTTCATTACATCTGTAGAAAGCGTGTCGATTGGTTTCATATAGCTCTCGTGCATTTCTTCCACCATCATTATTCATATTAAATTACACAATTAAATCAAAAAGTCATTGTATATCTTAATATCCCCATACAAAGTTCTTTAACCACATTTATTTAAACGTGCTTTTCCCTTTAATAATTCACACTCATAAACATAGCCACAAAATGGCATTCATTGACTATTTCAAGAAACCCCCAATAACCTTATACTTTACTAGCCGTTCCCAGCCGCGCGTTGCTATGGCCCAGTCTGGTTAAATGGCCAACCAATCTGTGTGTAGATCTACACCTGCACGCATAAACACGTACGCACAACCACTGTATAACCCCCAACCTATGTACCTACCGTATTTCTCCCTCTCTATCCCTCTATCTACCTACTGCATTTCTCCCTCTCTCTATCCACCTACCTACCTACCTACCACATTTCTCCCTCCCTCTCTCTATCCCTATAGCTGCCTACCTACCTACCTACTGTATTTCTCTCCCTCTCTCTCCCTCTCTACCTACCTACTTACCTACCTACTGTAGTTCTCCTTGAATCTTATGAACAGAGTATTTTATGTCTTAAAGGATGCCATAATACCTGTGGCCCACTGCTTTCTCTGTATCCATCTACCTACCTTTAAAAAAAATACATTTCTGTTGCGTGTACATGGCACAGGTATGATATCTACACAATCTGTATATATCATTGGTGCTGTATTTGTAAGGAACATTGTGTGAAAATTTGGAAGTGATCGGTACAGTACTTTCGGAGATTACCTGTTTTGAACAAACACATAGTTACATTTTTATTTTTATAGATAAACGTGTTCTACCTAACAGCTGATGAGAGCTAATACGCTCGAAATAGATCTATCCTAGTCTACCTGACTTATTTATTGATCAGCTCAAAAACGTAACAAACACACACACACTCACACACACACACACACATATCTCTCTCTCTCTCTCTCACACACACACACACATATCTCATCATATCATATCATATCATATCATATCATTAAGCTATGTCCATTATTATTTCATTATTCTTATTCTAATTAGATATTTATTAACTAATAATCCTTCAAAAGCAATCTAAAATAATCTATAAAATTACTAAGTTTCTACTTATTAATCATCAAGGGGTGACTGATCTTTTATTATCAGCTTTCAATATCAACCAGTGTCTTTCCAATAGTGAAACAGTCTTATCTCTCTTGCCATTTGTAGCTTAAGACTTTTTTTGGGTTCTCCTTTGTAAAATTCTTATAACTGTCTTTCAGCACTTTACTATTCAAAGCAACTCTCAAGTAGTGTCGTTGCCCTCCTTCTGTCATTAAAAGTTGTCTATATTTGGTTATCAAACATGTTTCTGGAGGAATTTCTCCTCTTACATCCATCATCAGTTCTTTTTTCCCCTCTTCTTCTTGGAGAGCGAGGTGGAGTTCAAATTTTTCAGGTTCCCTTTTCAAAATTCCCATCTTTCTGCTTTTTTCCACTTTTCATCCATTAATAAAATCCTTTGTTATCTAGTCTTTATCTTCAACTGAGAGGGGTATTTCTTTATCTTCTACTTTATCTTCCTTCTCTTTGATTTTTGGGACCTCCAACTCTTCATGTTTTGTTGCAATAAAAACCAGTTTTCCCAGTTTCTCATCAATTCTTCTATATCTTTCCAAAAGGTTTAAAATTCCAGCCAGGAAATTTTGATATTCCAAAGTGTCCTCATCCGGATATTGAATCATGTTGCCAAAAAAAAGAAAGAAAGAAAGAAATTAATCCCCACTGCCACCCTGGTCAAAGGCCTATTTTATTTCTTCTTTTCAAATTAATTTATGTCACTGGTTTTGTTGTACTCTTCAATGGGGAAGGGTTTTTTTTTTACATTTTAAATTTTTTATTCAATTTGTATCCCGCCCTTCTCCAAAAGGACCCAGGGCGGCGCACAGGAATTTAAAATAACATACAAAAGTAATACAAAATACACAAATTTAAAACCTATTAAATAACAAAAACCTGCACGGGTTCTTTCCCTTCCTTTAACTAAACAATTTTCAGAGGGCACCTGTAAAAATCAATTCATGCCCTTGAGTCTTTATCAGTTCTATAAACAGACTATAAGCCCTTCCTCCCAGTAATCAACATTTTCTAAAAAGAAAAAATACAGTCTAGACTACTGTAATGCTCTCTACATGGGGCTTCCCTTGAGGTGCACCCGAAGACTACAGCTAGTCCAGAATGCGGCCACGCGGGCAATTTTGGGAGCCTCTAGGCATTCCCATGTGACACCGCTCCTGCGCGAGCTGCACTGGCTGCCTGTGGCCTTTCGGGTGTGCTTCAAGGTGCTGATTACCATCTTTAAAGCACTCCATGGCACGGGACCTAGTTATCTGCGAAATCGTATCCTGCCCCATACATCTCGTCGACCGATTCGCTCCCACAGAGAGGGACTTCTCCGGGTGCCGTCCAGTAGGCAATGCCAGTGGGCGACCCCCAGGGGAAGGGCCTTCTCTGTAGTGGACCCAACTCTCTGGAACGACCTACCCCCCGAACTCAGAACAACTACAGACCTCCGCTCCTTCCGCCAAAAGTTAAAGACCTACTTCTTCCATCAGGCCGGCTTGGCCTAATCTACCTCGCTAGCCTTCAGTCTGAATGTTTAAATTGTTTTAATCGGGATTTTAAGGGGAAATAGTTTTAAGGATTTTAAGATTTTAGCGCAGGGTTATAGTTTATTTAATTGGATTTTAAAATATTTATAATTGTTTATGTTTATATGCTTTTTAATTTCCTGTGCATCGCCCCGAGTCCCTTCGGGGAGAGGGTGCGGTTTACAAATTAAAATAATAAATAATAAAAAATAAAAAATTGTCTCCACAGGTTCAGCTTCTAACCTCCAGTGACAGTGGTGCTACTTTTCACTTTCTAATGTGTCTCTCTTTGTTATAAGAAAAAATAAAAAATAAAGTTCGTATTGGAATTTTAGTAGCAAGACATAAGAAGAATTATAAAAATAAAAATAAGACTTTAATCCAAGGCTCCAAAAATAGAGTAGCTAAAAACAGAAGAGGGGAAAAAATCCATTCACTTTAAGAGAGAAAAAAAAATGGATACAAGCATTTCAATCCAGTTACAAGGAAAAAGAAAGAAAAAGCTTTCCAGATCAATCCAAAGTAGGTTGATTCTGCCGCTTGTTTATTTTGCTTAAAGGATTTGGTTTTACTTAAAGAAAAAAAAGTTTCTTTAGGCAGAGTATTTAAAAAAAGAAAAGAAAAGTACCTTTCCAGATGGACCCACTTTCTCTTATAGCTTCCTTTGTCAGCCTGGAGGCTGTCTGTTTGCCACCTAGCAGAAGCACTCCTCTTGGGTCAAACAGGGACTTTGCGATGTCCTTGTGACCAGCAAGGCTTTGTCTTCGTAGTCGCCAACTCTCCGAGACGGTTTAGGTCCGAGTGGACTGATCAGCGGCAAAAGTGTCAACGGAGGTCTCGGATCGCCGAGACCTTGCGTTGTATCGAAGCAGCGCGGGCTCCTACCCTCCACTTTTCCTGGACATTCTTAATGGCTCTACTATATGGTTTTGGTTTTAACATCAGTTTTTGTGTGTTAGTTTGTACTAAAGTTATAAAGCATGTATGCTAAATTGTCCATCTTATCCTTAAGTACTTTATATACTTGAAGATAAGTTAAGAATTTCAGGTGTTAAAATGCACCTAAAACATTTGGCTTATCTGCAGATGGGTTTATCTATTCTATAATGATATAAGATCATAGTTTTTAAAATACATGTATATACTTGCGATTTAAGCCCATGTATATATATGAGCTGACTCTTGAATTTTTAACTAAAATATCATGACAAATTGGGAACAGCTTATCCATCGATGGCATATTTTCCATCGTACTTTGGATATAAATTTTGAGGGTTATCTGTTGATGGGCTGATATAATATACATTACGTCTTTTAATTTTAAAAAAGGAGATGTTTCTTTGTAAGCCGTTCTTCAATACCAGAGCTATAGTTTTGATGTAATTGAATATGCTGAATTGATGTAGTTGGATATAGCTCTCCCTGTTTTTCACATCCCTGTCTTTATGTATGAAAAATGTTGATCTGTGCACACCTCTTGTCTGTTCTGGCTCCTAAATTAAGTCTGGTGTTAATATTGATTCTTTTAAAGAGTAATTGTGAAATAATGCTTTATATTTTACAGATACTCAGAAATATTATGAGAAATTGTCTGGAGAGGGCCGAAATGTTGTCATTAAAATCTATCTCATTCCCAGCCATTGGGACTGGAGGTTTTAATTTTCCAAATTATGAGGTGGCTAAATGTATGTTTCAGGAAATACTTACGTTCAGTAGAAAAAAGAATTTCAAATCTCTTCAGAATGTTCATGTTCTCCTACATCCAAAAGATAAAAAAAATATAAAGGTAATGTTACTTTTCTTTCAAATAAGAAACTGTCCTTTGTTTTTAAGAAACCTCAGACTTTAATTTGCAAAAATAATTGTAAGTTTCCAGCTAATTATTACAAAAACAGCAGCAGCAAGGCTGGACTTTTGGGTGGGCATCTATTTCCCCAGATCCATTCAAAGGTGGCCCACATGTCTTTCGAAGCTACAATGTGATTTGCTTGATTTGGGCTAAATTAATTAATTCATTTATTTGTTGTTTTTATCCCACCTTAGGCAGCAAATAACCAACAAACCTTACTTATCCTATCTTCTCCATAAAAAACAACCCTATGAGGTTGGTTGGGCTGAGAGAGAGTAACTGGTCCAAAATGTCACGGCTAAGATGGGACTTGAACCCAAGGTCTCCTGGTTTCTAACCATTACACCAAACTGACTCTCTTACCAAACTTAATGCTTTGTTTTGTTAGGATTTGTGGCATAGTATGTTCAAATCCAGCCAGGTGCCCATTAACCATGTTTAAATATTCTATGGAATAATGCACATATGGCTCTCATTGTATTTGGCAGTATCTTCCATTCAATCATTTCTTCTTTTCAAAGATGAGCATCAGTGATGTCTTTCAGGACAGTCAAATCAAATAGTTTTATCCAGAGCCTCATGGGGGGGGGGGGGGGGGGGTAGCAATTTTTCCATAATGTTAGTAAATTTTAGTAGAAATAGCTTGCTGGCTTCCGCTTATTCGGACAGTGGTTACATTTTATTGACGATGTTGGAGCCACCTATTTTTAGTAGAAACCTTCATTGTGGGCCATCCAATGACACTGTCTCTCCAGATCCCCAAATTTGCAAGTTCCCTACCCTGAGTGCCATTATCGAAATGTTAAAAGAATTGTTCCATGGTGTTATTGTTCCTTCTTTGCATACTTTTGGAAACTTGTGGATGACTTTCTCCCCTAGGCATTTACAAAGGTTTTTCGATCTGGGATTGAGGATACTCTCAAGGCTTCGGGCAATAAAGAAATGGCAGGTAATGGGTGGGCTCAGTTGGGCAGACCCATTTGGAAGAGGGCTGTGGAAGCAGCGGGTGAGGATGTGCGCTTGCCCGCCACTCACATGTAATCATTCCTTCTCCCTCCCCCTTTTGCTAGTCGCCAAAGCCGAAAAAGTTGGGGGAAGTCTCTGTTTTAGACTTTCTTTCAGAATGTCTATCACCACGTACGCGAAGCCATAGCATGATACATTTGCTCTTGGTAGTTAATGCAGTGTACAAATACAGCTACTGTTGTTTGTGAATCATAGCTTAGTAGGATTTGTTTGTTTGTTTGTTTGTATCCTGCCTTTATTATTTTTACAAATAACGCAAGGAGGCGAACTCCTCTTCTTCTTTTCTTGAGTGAGTGGCCCAAAATCACCCACCTGGCTTTCATACCTAAGTTGGAACTTGAAGTCACAGTCTCCCACTTTGTAGTCTGGTAACTTAACCACTAGACCAGGGGTCTGCAAAGTCGGCTCTTTTAAGACTGGTGGACTTCAACTCCTAGAGTTCCCCAGCCAACATAGCTGGCTGGGGAACTCTGGGAGTTGAAGTCCACCAGTCTTAAAAGAGCCAACTTTGCAGACCCCTGCACTAGACCAAATTTACGATGCACGAAGTAGAGTAGAATGACTTGTTCAGCAAATCCTTGATTATAATGTTTACCTGTTAATGTTATTTTAGTAGTTGAATCAGCCATGTTTTTTTCTCCTAGAAATGCCCTCTTCTTCACTGGGCAAAGAGCTCTTCCAGTGTGGCATATGCAGCTTCAGTGGCCCTTTTGGGACACCTCTATTAAAATTTTGGGGACATTTTCTAGATCTTGATCATAGGTCTTCTAATGGTCATCAGCAGAGTTCCGTAGCATCGTAAGAGGTTCAAGGTGCCATTTTTAAGAGTAGCATTTCCCAGATGTGCAGACCTTATTTCCCTTGGATACAGAATAAAAAAACTGAAGTTTTTAAACTGGATCTTGAAATAGCTATTTATATATTTTACAAAAAATAAGAGGACAGTGCTCAGTCCAGGAATATCAGTGCTATAACTCAATCATAGTATTTCTTTTCTCAGTCACAGGTTCCTTTGGATCCCTTTCTACCTCAGCTTTAGGGAGTAGTGAAATGCAGTTTGGATCCATTACCTTCCGGTCAGTGACTGGAGACATTGTCAGGGAAAAGACAGATGTCATTGTGAATGTGACCAATGAAAACTTTTCATCCAAAGCAGGTACTGAATTTCAAGTGAACATCTTCTGAACATCCTAAGAAGCTAAGTGCTCATTCTTTGTGAGACAAAAAGCTATTTGGATATGCAAAAGTCTGTTTGCATGCGTGTGAATGAATGAGAGGGAAAAATGAAGATTCATTGATTTAAAACTATTTTCTTGTAAGCAGAGACAGTATTTCAGAGTATTGTGGCTCGATTCTGTTGGATATATTAATGCAGTATCTAATTCAATCCCAAATTGAATTAGATACAAATTCTTAGGAATTTTCTTACTATCAAATGTTTACAAGCAAGCAAGGATTGTGTTTTAAGTTCATTACTTGCATTCATACATACATACTCCTCCCTCCCTTTTCATTTCTTTACAGGTGTCTCCAAAGCAATTTTGGAAGCTGCTGGACCTGAAATTGAAGCAGAATGTGCAAGACTTGGTAAGGTGCAACAAGAGGTCTCATTGGGTTAGGTAATGGAGCATTTGCGGAATTTCAATTGCCAAATATAGTTTGTATGCTATTTTCTTAATTGTTCAATCATAGTTCTGAAAACATTTGTCAGTACAGGTAATCCTTGAGGTACGAATCTAATGGAGCCTGCCCATAAGGAGTCATAAGTAAAAAAAATTATCAAATGAATCAGACTTAATTTTACAAAATTTTAAAATCAAATTCATTAATTGGATCAAATAGTTTATTAAATGAATGAAGATCTGACTTACTTCCCGCCTGGCTGCCGATCAGCTCTTTCTGCCTCCGTCAATCAGCTATTTGCAGTACAGCCAAGGAAGGAACTAAATTGCTTCCAAGCAGGGTCACAGAGCTCTTCCTTTGCAGTTTAAAAAAAATCCATTTGCTGCTGATCAGCTCAAAGGTCTTTAGACAGCTGCCTAGAGGGGGGGGGGGGATAATTTACAGAACTCACCAATTACAATACAATACAATAGCAGAGTTGGAAGGGACCTTGTAGGTCTTCTAGTCCAACCCCCTGCATGGGCAGGAACCTTATACCATTTCAGACAAATGGCTATCTAACATCTTTTTAAAGACTTCCAGGGTTGGGGCATTCACAACTTCTGGAGGCAAGCTGTTCCAGAGGTTAATTGTTCTAACTGTCAGGAAATTTCTCCTTAGTTCTAAGTTGCTTCTCTCCTTGATTAGTTTCCACCCATTGCTTCTTGTCCTGCCTGCAGCAACATTACAGTTGTTGTTGTTGTTTTTTAAATCACCTGCAACTAATTAACTGTAGCTTAAGTGTCTAGCCAGGCACGGAGGGAGATGGAAGATTCCCTGAAGGAAACCTCGTATCTAGGGGATTACCTGTACTATTCGGTAAATGGGCTGCTGTTGTTTGTTGTAAAGAAAAATCGACAAGTCAGCAGGAGGCTGCCTTACGATATTGTGGTCAAGTACTAAAAGATGCGTCTGCTACATATAATAAATTATTTTTTAAACGGCTTTGTAAGTTTTTCTTCCATGGTCTATATTTCTTTAGAGAAAGTACTCCATAAAGATAGATACTAATGTTAATTAACTGTTAAAAGCCTGGCAAAGAAGTGCATCCTTATATATTTTCTATGTGTAGAGGGAATTGAGATCATTTGTAACTTATGGGTAATAATCTCCTGTGTGCCAGAAGGAGCAGGGTGTGACAGCAAGGACATCTTCCAAAGGGTTTCCTAACAACTAGATGGGCTCATCTAAGCGACCAACAGTCCTAGAAATCAATCATAAATAGCAAAGAATGTTAAAGATCTTTAGTATTCCTTTCTGAAAGGCAAATATCCAGTTACTGAAATTGATCTTTTCACCTACAATCAAACCTATGATTCCTGTACCTTGTACCAATTACTAGTGTGAATGCTACCTTTGGCACCATTTGTACTTTCCAAAGAATTTTCAAGTGTTGCCCTACATGGAGCGTGTTGTTGAGTCAAGAAAGACAGGATATAATCAAGCTGTGGGTAATTATTTTTAAATCTGACTAGTTTAGGAAAGGTGGCTAGCTTGAAGGTTACCAATGTGGTCTTGCTATTGTCAGTAAATCTAGAGACAACTGAGGAATACTCAAGAAATAACAACTAGATTGCAAACAAACTCTTTTAAAGGTTGCAGCTTCATCTCAAACAAGCTGTCTCAACCCCAAAGTCTAGCTTTCTAGCAATATCTCTTGTTGGATTTCAGCTCTTTCTTTCTAATCAGACCACTATTGGACATAGGTAAAATTAGTGAAAAAAGTTTTTTTTATTTTTCCTTTCAAATTCATTCTTAGATATACATTCTTATAATTGTTATTTAACATATGTCAATTCATATCATTTTTCCTCCTGTATATTTACATTTTGATATTTTCTTATTTCCCCTCTCCCTATTTTAATCATGTGTCATCTGAGATATTTATTTCATGTTTTGTTCCTTTTTCTTTCTATTTATATCTTTTTTCAAGCCACTCATAAAATCGCCCCCATGTCCTGTAGTACACTGATTCCTCTTTGTCCTTTATTCTCAATGTCAACCTATTCATTTCTGCACAGTCCAATATCTTCTTTATTACCCCTCCCCCTTCCGATGGGACATAGGTAAAGTTTAAGAGGATCCTATGGTTCCTTGGAATTAGATCACGAGGAAGGGAATGTTGATGTCAGAATAAGCATTCTGATGGAACCATTTCCAAAACCTTACCTCAGCTTCTGCGGGTAACTTCCCACCAGAATGCCAGAATATTTATGAAGACAGAGGAGCAGATTTTGGAAAGTGTCATAAAGTGCTTATCTAGCTGGCACTTCTGATGTATTACAGTCTTTGACCATCAGTGAGAAATGCAGATGAAAGTATCAAGGGTTTTCCTTATTTTCTCTCCATGTGCCAAAGAGCTCATGGGAAGGTTATATTTCTACAATTTGACTTTAAAAATAACACCCAATTTTTCCTGCAATGTGCCAAATATATCTTTGAAGTAGGCACAAAGGGCAAGCTGTTGTCAGACAGAATTTATAGTTGGGGCTCTCCCATAAGAAATGTATTTATAGATACTGTACCTCCAATGAATGTAGTATACTGTATGCTAAAGACAGTTCATAGAGAAGTTACCATTTTTATTTTTCCAGCCTCGCAGCCTCACAATGGATTTATAACCACACAGAATGGAAAACTATCCTGTAAAAAAATTATCCACCTGGCTCCTTGCTCCAGCATCAAAACTCAGATCTCCAAAGTGCTTCAGGAATGTGAAGCAAAACAGTATGCCTCTGTAGCCTTCCCTGTAATTGGAACAGGTTTGTATTTTTCCCCAGCTAATCATTTGTGGTTTTTTAGAATAAAGTTTTCATTAACAAGGAACCTATGTCCTGAATCTTAGTGACAGTTTCCTAAATTAGCTCATTCTTAGAAAATGTGAACTGTTGCAATGGGTTTGCCATGCTAAGCTTATGGATAAGTTCTAGTGTTCTGCTATGTGTGAACATGACAAAGGAGATGAAACTTCCCCTGTATTCCATCATCAAAACGAAGTAAGATTCATTTCAGACCTTCTGTTTTGTTACTGGTTGACTTCTTAATTTCTCCTTCGTGATTTCTGTTCATTTGCAGACAGCAACCACTGGTGTGTTTAGCACTTTGATCAAAGACTCTTAGGGAATAACAGAGCTGTAGGCTATGCTTAGAAGTTGAAATAATGTCAACTTAACAGATCTCAAAATGCCAAGTTTGGGGACCCCTGCTCTAAAGGCTAAGCTTAACCCCATTGATGGAAGAAAGGCAAGAAGTAAATTCACATTACATGCCTATTTTATAAAGCAACATTCGGCTTGACTGATTGCATGTTTTAAAAATGCATGTTGATTTTTTGGAATATATGAGGGTAATACTGTATAGCAAATGATAGCAACTCACAAGTAAAGAACCAGTTGCTTCCCAGATGTAAGATTCTTGTGTATCTTTGAATCAAGCTTGAATGACAACTGTTAGGGATGAGGAGAATTGTAGTCTGATATCTGAAGGGCCATGACCATCCTTGCGTTGATTCCCTTATTGTAATAAGTACTAACAATAAGTATATTTTGTTAGGTTTACTCTGTTGTATCTGATACAGGTCAGGAAAGAAGAAGTTCTGATGAAGCAGCTGAAGAAATTATCGACACAGTTGCTGACTTTGCAGCAAAAGGGTTGCCTGGATACTTGAAACTTGTTAAAGTGGTTGTCTTTCAGCCACATATGCAAAAATCCTTTTCCACCATTTTGGAAAATAAAAAAGGACAGGCATTGCCCACTTCTGAATCTATGTTTTCTAAGTTTAAAGGCAAGTTTAAAGTATTGAGTTCATTTACTATTAATGCTTTTCCTTTTTTTCCCCCCATTGTGCACTTACAGGATTTTTTTTTGCTTCTAGGGTTTCTAACTGGTAAGAAGTCACCTGCTAAAAAGAAAGGTTTGACAGTGTTGGAGAAGAAGATTGAGATGTCATCATTTGAATTATGTGGCGAAAACAGGAAAAAAGTGGAAGAGGCTGAAGCCTGGCTAAGGAAATTGGTTTTCAAGGAACAGACAGAAAATTGTATTGTTGATGACTTGATAGACCTGTTTGCTGATGCTGAAATCAAGAGACTCAATGATCTCCAGAAAACATTGCACATTGTCATTCATCTGAACAGGACAGAGTCTCCTCCTTTTATTTTGTTATCTGGTATCCCCCGGGACGTCCTGACTGCTTTCACAGAAATTCAGAACCTCTTAAAAACACTTAAAGCTGACCAGGAAAAGAAATCCAAGGCAGAACTTGCTCAAGTTTTGGTTGAGTGGCAGTATTGTGCAAGCGAAAATATCTTTGTGGCTTTTGATACATTTAGTAACCTTGATTTAGAAGATGCTAAAATCAGCAAAAAGAAGCAAATTCAGGTCCAGATTCAGGGACAGAACTACACAGCTGATCTGAACAAGATGTGTGTTGTAGATAGCCAAGGAAAAAGCATGAAAATTAACCGTGTTGTAAAGGATGAAGGTAATGAACATCTTAAATAATTGGGGTTGGATTAGTGGCTGGATTACTGTTTTGGTCACCTCTCAAAAATATCTTCCTCAGGATTTAAAAAGTGCGCAAATGGGATAGGGCAAGAATAATATAGGTGAATGTGTGTGTATCACCAGGAACTTAAAAAAATAATAATAATAAAAGTGAACAGACCACTTGTATAATTGGCATCAAAACATGCCTGTCGATTTGATACTGGATGTGCTGGATACTGGATACTTCATGTGTAGAGCAGGTGTTCTATCTATTCTTTTCCTAGCAAGAATTTTAGGCTTGTTTCCACTTTTTGTTAGAAATTGACAGTACATGAATCTTTCCCCAAAGTGAAGGAAGGAAGGAAGGAATAAGTTGATACAATGCATGTGACTTCCATTGGGTCTATAAACATATTTATTGGCTCATATTGGGTTTCCTTCTCCATCTGAATTTGAGGGTTTTAAACCTTTTTTTCTTCATAAAGAATAAGAATAAATAGCAATAGCAATAAGATTTCTATACCGCTTCACAGCCCTCTCTCATTTTACCCACTTTGGAATGATGGAAGGCTGAGTCTCTCTTGAGCCTGTGTGAGATTTGAACTGCCAAATGGCTGGCAGCGGGCAGCAGAAATAGCCTGCAGTACTACACTGTAACCACTGTGCCACCACAGCTCAGGAAGATTTGTCTTCCAGACTCTAATCATCTTTATTCCTGAGAAAGTATTTGGATGTTATTGTAAGCACTTTAGCTATATTTATAGTATTTAAAAATAGGGACAGGAAGCAGTGGCTGAGAGCATCTCTGAATAGATGGTTGCTGAGTATGTCTTTTGAAATTGAACATGTCCACTAAGATAGCCAGTTTTTGAAAAAAGAATCTGCATTGTTTGCAAAAATGTGAAGTATCTTAATTGATCAGTAATTTTTAAGCGACCAAAAACAATTTCTTACCCTAGAAATTGCTCTTGAAATACGATGTCCAAGAAGTACTTTCAAAACATTGGCAATTTGTAAATTGCTCTATTGAGCAGAACAGAAACTTCCATGTTTACCAATAAGTAGAAAGAAAGGGAAAGTGGTCAGTTATTGGAGGAAAAGAGTCAAAAGAAATGTGGTTTATGAGTGAACAAAATGAAAATATAGAAATAGTTATTTGAAAATAACACTTAAGACTCACCTAGTTTGTGAGTGCTGACGGGACTGTTTTGATGATGAAAGAAAGTTACCCTGTGCAGAGATGCCAAGCCACTGTGAAGATTTTAACAATAAATGTAATGTTTAGCACAAGGAGAGATAATTGCGAATTCCACTGATTTCAAACTGATTCACAGTTCTATTTTCTGGTGGGTTGTTATATGACTACTTCAATGAAATATTTATTTTTCAGGCAAACTATTAGAACGCCTTCCTGAACATTGGGAAGATATGAAAGGAAGCCATGCCAAATTGGTTCCACTACAGCCTACAGCAGGAGAATATAAGGACGTTGAAAAAATATTCCGTATTGGCTGCCCTACATTCAGAATTGAACAGGTGACATTTGAACTGAGCTTAAGGAAGCAAATAAACCCAACACACTTTCCCTCTCCTATTTTCCCCACCACAACAATCCTGTGAGAGGAGTTTTGGCTGAGAGGGAGTGACTGGCCCAAAGTAAGGCAGCTGAAAAGGGCCACTTTTGCGTTCCATAACTTTATATCCTGTAGTAGAACACCAGTGGGTTTCAATTTTGAGTTCTTGAGTGATGTTGAACATCAGTGACTGGCTGCAACATTGGCTCAAGAGTTGGTATTATCTTCAAATGGGAAAAGAATTAAATAGAATAATGTGTAATATCCTGACAGTGAGAGTATTCAGATAAGGTAGCAGTGATGTCACTGGCCTCTCCATAATACAAAATAAGCCATTATAAAAATTGCATTTACAGCTAGTCCTCAATTTATGACAACAATTGAGCCCAAAATTTATGTTGCTAAGCAAAACGTTTGTTAAGTGAGCTTCGCCCCATGTTACGACCTTTCCTGCCACAGTTGCTAAATGAATCACTGCAATTGTTAAATTAGTAACATGGTTATTAAATTAATCTGTCTCCCCATTCACTTTGCTTATAAGAGGGTTGCAAAAGTTGATCACATGATCCTAGGACACTGGAACCATAATCAATATGAATTAGTTGCCAAGCATCTGATTTTTCATCTTGTGATCATGGGGATGCCTCCATGGCCACTACGGGGCGGCCAGGACTACCTCTGCCCAGTGGGGGAGGAAAGGAGTTGGGGGGAGGGGGGAGGAGCAGGAGACAGGTGCTGGAAACACTTTTCGTGTCAAGGAGCTTCCATCAACTCTTCTCCCTCAAAGTGGAAAAAACCGTAGCAAAGGAGAGAGAGATCTTTGCAAGGTAAGTGAGTCTGGCACATTAGGGAGTGGGAAGCATGAAGTATCTTAGTGGGTTGTGGAGGCGTTTGGGGCCTGTTCCATCACTAGGTCAACCCCCCCCCCCCAACGTCCTTCCCCACTCTGAGATACCTCGTGCACATAATGAACCATGCATTTGCCCACGCATTAAATTAGTGAATACGTGGGTGAAAGCAGGGAGTGATCTCGTTCAAGGTATGAGATTCACTCCCACGAATCCTCAAGGTATGAATGGAATGGGCATGCTCCATTACATTCATAAATCGAGGACTACCTGTACAGTAGTGATATGGGCAGTTAATTTAATAAATAAATAATAAAAATAAACATATTCTGACACTTCTTGAATAAAGGCAATGCAGGGGACAATAGGACCTTTTTGGCAGTGGTGAGAGGGTGAGTCACTCCCAGTTATATCTATGTAGTTTTGTCTTTTCAATGTCCTATTTCTGTTTTTTTTCCTTTCTGTTACTAGTTTACAATAAAATTAAAAAAACAAAAACAAAACTCACGGGAGATGAATGTAGATATTGTATGGTGAGGAATGATACTGGTAAATGAATAATAGCATTTTACATTTGCAATCTTTGTAGATTGAAAGGGTACAGAATCCTTACCTCTGGCAAGCCTACCAAGTCAAGAAAAAGGAAATAGATACACAAAATCGCCATGAAAACAATGAGAAGGTCCTTTTCCATGGGACTCCCCATTCCACACTGGTGAAAATTTATCAGACTGGCTTCAACCGCAGTTATGCTGGAAAGAATGGTAAGGTCCTTCCAAGCAGAAGGGCTAAGTTCAATAGCACTTATACTTATATACTGCTTCATAGTGCTTTACAGCATTCTCTAATCAGTTTACAGTGTCAGCATATTGCCCACAGCAATCTGGGTCCTCATTTTAGCCACTTTGGAAAGATGGAAGGCTGAGTCAATTCTGAGACTGGTGAGATTTGAACGGCCAAATAGCAGTCAGCCAGCAGACAGCACAAGTAGCCTGCAGTACTGCACTCTAACCACTGCACTACTCTAAAGCAGGGGTCCCCAACCTTTTTTTCACCAGGGACCGGTTTCATTTTAAAGAAAATTCTGCGGACCGGCTGAGGGGCTCAGCAGTCATGTGACTGGGTGGGCGTGGCCAACTTGGAAAATGTGAAACTCACTTAACAATGATCTTGGTTAGCAACCAAACTTTTGGCCTCAACTGTGGTCATAAGTTCTTTCTTTCTTTCTCTCTCTCTCTTTCTTTCTCTTTCTTTGTCTCTGTCTCTCTTTTTCTCTCTCGCTATTTCTTTCTTTCTCTCTTTCCCTTTCTCTCTATTTCTTTCTCTTTCTTTTTCTCTTTCCCTCTTTCTGTATCTTTTCCTGTCTCTTTCTTTCCTTTCTGTCTCTTTCTCTCTGTCTTTCTCTCTCCCACTTTTTTCTTTCTTTCTCTCTTTCTCTGTGTCTCTCTTTCATCCGCCCATTTCTGTCACTCTGTGTGTGTGTGTGTCTGTCTGTCTGTCTTGCATTCATTCATTCAATCATTCCTTCTGTGTCTCTGTCTATCTTTCTCTCCCTCCCTCCCTCTGTCTCTCTATGTGTGTCTGTCGTCGTCATCGTCGTCCCGTCCCCCCGCCCCCAGCCTCCTCATCCCGCCTGCCAGGCTTGGTCGCTCGTTCGCTCGGTCAGGCTCCGTGGCTGGGTAGGAGCCGGGCTGGAGAGGAGGAGGAGGAGGGGGGGCAGCCCATTGGGAAGAGCGCGCGGGAGAACGCAGGAGGATGGTGGGGGCTCTTCCTCCACCCTCGTCGACGGAGGGACTCCTTGCGCCGCCGGAGCAACCCGCCAGTTCCCACCCCAGCCCGCAGAGCCTCCGCAGTCCCTGGATGAAAACGAGTGGCCGGCATGCCAGCAGGGGAGGGAATCGGTGGCCGGTCCGGCGGTGTCCAGGAGTCCCTCCGTCGACGAGGGTGGAGGAAGAGTCACACTCCAACGGTGCGAACAGCCGCGCCTGCGTTCTCCTGCGCGCTCTGCTCAGGGGGCAGCCCCCTCCTCCCTCCCTCCTCCTCTCTAGCCTTGCGGCCCGGCTCCCATCCAGCCACGGACCGGCACCGGTCCGCGGCCCGGGGGTTGGGGACCCCTGCTCTAAAGCACTATGTTTCAAAGGTGTATAAAAATCTTTTAAAAGCAGCCTAACAGCATCTCCTCCTCTCCTCTTCCAGTGATAGCTTGCAAGGTTTAGTGAAGAATCTGGATTTTTTAAAAAATCCTGTTAAAAAAAACTTGTTGAAAGGAATACACTATCAAGAAAAATAGAGATTAAGTCTATTAAGAGAAGAGCTTTATACTGTTACATAAGTTTTTGCAACAAAAATTTATAAAATAGCATTTAGAATCAAAGTTGCTGATACAATGATAAAATAGATATTTCATGAAAGTATTAAAACTGTCACGAGAGAAAAACACTGGTTTAAGTGACCCCTTTCTGGGAGTTGTGCAAACTGTACACACACACACAGAGGGACTCACACAACAAGCTGCATTTTCACACTGGTCAATCTGGTGAGAAGAGTTAATGCACAGAGTTTTTTTCCCCCTCAAGGGAATCTTGGATCCATCAGGTTGACAGCTCAAGGGAAAAATAATATTTTTTTTCTGTTCTCTGGTTGAGTAGCATTGTGGGTTGTGAACGCTCAGCATCTCATTCTGCTTAGTGGATGGATTGAAGGAACAAAAGGCGCCAACATCTTTGTTCAGTTGAGTTGAGTTGAGGAGAATGGAAAAACTAGGCTGTTTTTATTTTTCACGAAAGTGGTAGTTGTAACATCTCGGTTTTATAACTCCTTGCTTACAATGTTCTGTTCGCTTTTCCTAAAATGAGGTTTCAGCTTTCTTTCCATCAATTTGCTGTGACTGAATGAACAACACAATTGGTGGCTTTTTAAAAGACATACCATTGGCTGGATAACCTTATAATTCATCACTCAAAGCTGAAATGCCAATATTGGTGCTTTGCACTGGTGTTTTTTGCCCCAATATCTGTTTAATGTTTTAAACCCGCTTTTTCTTGGTTTCAGCTGCAATGATTGGTAATGGGACCTATTTTGCCGTGAGATCAAACTATTCTGCACGGGACGTGTATTCCACGCCAGACCAAAATGGCAGAAAATATATGTACGTTGCGCGTGTTCTGACTGGAGATTATTGCATTGGCAGATCAGGACAGATTACACCACCATCCAAAAATAATGCTGGATTTGACTTATATAACAGTGTAACTGACAACATGAATCAACCATCCATGTTTGTTATCTTTCATGATGCTCAGGCTTACCCAGAATATCTAATTACTTTTAGAAGATAAGTTAACAAGCAAAAGATAATGTATTTCCCTTTCTTCTCACATTAAAAGCAAGTAATTTGTATGAACCTTTTTAAAATACTTGTCACTTGAATCTCAATTCATTATTTAGTTCCTCTCTAGAGCGGCAAAGACTAAAATAAGAATAAAATCCAGTTGTTTTCAGACATTGCCATTAAGAGCCACATCTACCTGAGGAACTTCACAAGTCAGAAAGTAGTAGCCAAAAAGAGCCAGAAAAGTCAGTTTCCCAACTTCAGAGAGGAGCTGCCACCTCTGGTTGATTTTCCTCACCTTTTAAAAATATAACAAAGTGATGTCAGCTATCTCATCCTGCCAGATGATGCCACATCTTTATTAACTAGGATTATTTTGCCCTACATACTGAAGTGCCTGCATTTATAATCTTTCTAAGCATTACCTCTTGTAATTTAGTCTAATAAACGTTTTCTGGAAAAAATGTGTTTGGTCTTCACAGTTATTCTTGGGCTATGTAAATGAGAGCTTTAGGGTTTAAACAGGAGTTCAGTTTGGATAGTCTTCCAGATGTTTCAGTTCCTTAATTGGCAGTGCTGATGAGAACTGGAATTCATTGGAGGACCATCAGTGGGTTTGGGAAAGCTTGTAACCCTACAGAAAATTTGAATTTATTTCATCTTGCATTTGTGCCAACAATTCTTTTACATGTATGTGTGAATCCAGGATTCTCCCCTTTCCTTTTCTAATCTGATTAGGGCATAGCAGAGATGATTTTTCCCACAATCATGTAGTTTAAGCAGAGAAAAGAACACCCACACCAAATTGCCATGCAAGTCAGGGATGAAATTTAATTTTTTTTTACTACCGGTTCTTTAGGTGTGGCTTGATGGGCATGGCAGAGGAAAGATACTACAAAATCCCCATTCCCTCCCCACTCGGGCCAGCCAGAGGTGGTATTTGCCGGTTCTCCGAACTACTCAAAATTTCCACTACTGGTTCTCCAGAACCTGCTGAATTTCACCCCTGATGCGTCCTAAATTCCTTATTAAAAAAAATAGCTTTTAACGGACAAATACAGGCAGTCCTTGCGATATGACTACAACTTGCGACCAGAATTTCTATTGTTAAGCAAGGCAGCTGTTAAGGAATCATGCTTGATTTTACAACCTGTTTTGCCATTGTCATTAAGTGAATGCGGTAGTTAAGTGACTCATGATTGTTAAGTGAATCTCTGGTTTTTCTAATAGACTTTGTCAGAAGCTGGCTGGGAAGGTTGCAAATAGCACTCCCATGACCCTAGTACTCTGCAAGGTTGCAAACACCTACATTTTGATAATTTGACCATTGTGTATGTGTGTGTGCTATGGTGATAGTGTGAGAACTGGCGATGGTTGTAAGAATAAAAGTCATTTTTTGCTCATGGTGAAAGGAGGGTTACGATTCTAATTCACAGAGTCTCTTCTCAAACAGAACAAATCACACAACCAAAATAAGATTTTTATTGTTCCTTGGTTATATTTCACAATTGGCCATGGAACATACACACACTGGCTTAAATCAAATGACCCCTAGACCATATGGATACATATAGAATTCTTAAGATGATGAACAAAACCTTTTTTGGAAGGAGGAGAAAGTGGGCGATGACCACTGAAGAGGACTTTGGGGAAGGGTCTATAGGTGGCAACCTCAACTCCTCAAAAGACTCAAACCTAGAGAAACTTGACTGATGCTTTTGCTTTCATGCCTTGGAGAGGAGGGGAATCATACTGTAGTCCCGGGAATCCACCGGTTGACCCTCCTGTCACAGATCCTGACCCTGCTGGACAGATCATCCCGGCCCGCATCGCTGCCGAACGGAACGAACGGAACAATTTCTTCTGCTGCTCCGTTTAGGGATTGAGTGGAGAACAAAACTCGAAAGAATTGGACAGAACAGTTTCTGAGCGAGGCATCAACCAGGAGGAAAAGAAAGGGAGAAGGGGGAGGAGGATTGGAAGCAAGCAACGGAGAGAATTGAAAGGTAAAATAGAGGTTTTCTTTTAATGGATGCGCCTACGCGATTTTGTTTTTTATTTTTTTAAAGGCTTTTTCCACGGCTCCCTAAATGTCAAAGGCAGGGGAATTATCACAGGCTTGCAAAACCTGTTTCGGAACAAAAGGTGGAAAAATCGGGCGAGGACCGCGCTCGAACTGACTGGAAAAAAATACGATCCAGCGACCGGGCGATGTCGGGCGGCGAAGGGAAGGCAAATAGCGAGTTGCCGCCTTGCCACTTCCGTGTGTCACGCAGAGAACACGTGACAAAGAAAGAAACTCGGGCAATCGCGTTCATCCTGGGAAACGAAAGTGAAAATGCTGCACGGTCAGACAGACTGGAAGGGCTTCGCCGCTAGCCCGCAAGATGGCGGAGGGAGCGAAGACGTCCTCTTTTCCTGTGCTGCTGCAGGGAGCCTGGGGGAGCCCCGATCCCCCCAAAATTGTGAGAAACAAAATTCTGCGCTACTTCCAAAGCCGGAAAAAGTCGGGAGGGGGAGAATGCGAGATCCAGAGGCAAGGCGGCCACATCTTGGTTTGCTTTGCCCAGGAGGAAGGTAAGTGGCTTCCCCTCCCCCCGCCCCCTCTCTCTGTCTCTCTCGATGCGATTCCTTGGGAATTTTCAACTCCCCCCCTCCCTCCGTCTCTTCCCCCCATTTCTGCTTTGCTGTAGGAGCGATGTTTTTTAAAATGCCCTGAGCAAGGAAAGGAAGCTGGTGTGCTAGTTTTCAGGATCACAATGCCGGTTTTGCGGAGTTAAAATACAGTTCTTCTGACTATTGTAGGAAGCCAGCTACCCATCCACCCTCCTAGAGAATGAAATATTTGGGGGAATATTAAAAAAAAAAAAGGGCAGGGTAGAATATTTCCCCTAAATGAGAAATTGGGGGTGGGGGGGGGGGAGGGAAGCAGAAACCAGCCCCTGAGTCTCTCTGCCTCAAGCAGAAACTGAAAAGGCCAGCTTTTAGAAATGCAGATTTGGTAATCCATTCAGAAAAACTGAGTCAAGACAGAAGCTCAGATAAGCAACAAACAAAAGGTGGACAAATTAGCTCAGACAAACACCTAGGGCAGTGATGACTAATCTTTTTGTTGTCACCTGCTGAAAGCACCCATAACGCAATGAGCATTTCACACACACACACACACACACACACACACACACACACACACATGCTCTGACTCCTGCACATGCACGCATGCCACCTATGGCCCATTTTGGGCCTACTAGGCCTCCTTTCCGTCTGCTGAGACCAAAAATGAGCTGGGGGGGCCAACATACGCCCTGTGTGGGGCCTATCAGGCCTCCCTGAAGCCTCCTGGGACCCAAAACGGGGCATGAGGGGGCGCCCCCCTCATGGCCTGTTTTGGGCCTAGCAAGCGAGCCTGGGATCAAAAGCGGGTGTGGGGAGGTGCCACACGCACACACACCACACTCCCTACATGCATGTGCCCCCCTATGTATGCATCTCCTGCATCCCCCCCCCCAACATGCACTGCAGAGACCTGAAAATTAGCTAGCTGGCGGGAGGTGGACACACATGCACGGTGGAGCTGAGCTGAGGTGACAGTTTGCTTGCCCGCAGAAAGGGCTCCGCGCGCCACAGGCTCGCCATCACAGACCTAGGATTTGCATTTGCCCGTTTGCCTGTCGAGCCAGCCATGACCCCATAGAAATCAAAAAGATATAAAAACCCACCTCACCCTCAATTCCATTTGGTCAGCTGTCCCAGAACTGCACAAACTTTGTGTGTGTTGGTTCTGTTCACCAATAAACAGAATCTTTTTTCCCAATCAGCCTCCATTTTATTGCCTGCTTAGAATTGGACTTGAATTTTTCATCCAACACTACCTAGGGAATTGCTGGAAAAGTTGTAAGAGGGATTAAGCTTTTGGTGGAGGGAAAAGTCACTTATTTCCTCTCCTCACGGTCTTTTCACCTGCTTCTGGCCCTTCCACAATTCCAATCTTTCCAAAGCAGTTTAAAAACTTTTTATCTTCAAACCCGCAAATTATGGAACGCTGATAAAAGAGATCTAAAGATAACTACTTTTTGTTTGGCATTGTACAAATAGTTTTTAAGTCTAGATCTGTAAGTACCATCCTCATCAAGCTATTTAACTGGTTATTTAAGATTTGGAAAATTGTGAAAAGAAATTAAACAAAAGGCTAACCTTAAATTACAAATGCACCTCTTGTACTGATGCCGGAAAGCTAGGGAGAGAAAGGATTGCTGAACTATAACCTGTATTGAGCACGATGGCACAAAGGTTGCATTTTCTGTTTCTTTGTTTTTGGAAGTAGAAATGTTATAAAGATTCCTGTAATGTATTTATTTTTGTGACACAGTTAGACAAAGAGTTCTCTCCCAGAAGATCCATGAGCTTGACTTGGCAGGAAAAGGAACACTACAGCTGGAGGTTTCCCTGTATGAAGCAACAGACCCAGCTAAAGATAATGAACCTAAGAAGGAAATAATTCCTAACGAGGTAACATTAACCTCATAGATTTCATACCTATAATTGAAGTTGGTATAGTAAAACTATGGTTAAAATGATTAATTTGTAAAGCTTAGGTGTTTAGTAATGATATGTAAGCTTAAATGGATTGATGGGAAAATATAAAAGATTATATAAAAGGGATGAATATTGAGGAAAGTGGGGAGATTAGAAAATACTGAAATTATGATCATAAAAGAGATTTATAAAATGTGGCCCAGTCAACACTTTGTCCATAAAGTGTGTATAATGGGGAAAAAAGAAAAAACTGCAATAAAACTATTAAAAAAAGATAATGCACCTAAGAAGGAAATAATTTCTAAAAAAGTAACATTAACCCTATAGATTTCATACCTTGAAAGAGAAATCAACTGAAGTTCCAGGCAGTCTATTTGCCTGCTAATGTTCTCCTCGCCTTTTTATTTTTAGGCTCTGAGTGAAGAAAGCCAAGCAAGAAAGATGGGTAAATCCAACTTTTAAACATTGAGACAATTTTACTTTGGCACCAAGGGGGAATTTTGGAGATGGAAGCAGTTGCTAATGACAGCAAGTTCTTGGTTTTTAACAGTACAAGGAGCAGATGATCCATCAGGGCAGATGTTTTGCAGTGTTCTGGTCTTTGAAAAGTATATAAAACAGCAAATCAGAGGTTCAAATTCTTCTGAGTTTCACTGTTTGGAGCTTGTTGGCATAAAAAAGTGGAACAGGGTTGAAGATTCATAATACCAGTATGCTGTATATGTAAAGTGACTACAGAGAGAAGTAGTCCATCCAGAATATTAGCATACAGATAGTCCTTGACTTACAACCACAATTGAGCTTAATGTTTCTATTATTACATAAAACATTGGTTAAGTGAGTTTTGCCCCATTTTGCAAACTTTCTTGCCACTCTTGTTAAGCGATTCAGTTGTCAAGTTAGTAACACAGTTGTTCTGTGAATCTGGATTCTTCTTTGACTTTGCTTGTCAGAAGGTCTCAAAAGGTGATCATATGATCCCGGGACTGCAACTGTCAATAATGGAAGCCAGTTGCCAAGTATCTGAATTTTGATTATGTGACCATGGGGATGCCACAATGGTCCTAAGTGTGGGCAATGGCAATAAGTGCTTTTTTCAGTGCCATTGTAACTTTGAAGGGTCACTAAACGAACTGTTGTAAATCAAGGACTACCTGTATATAATTTCCTAATAATAGTGAAAGATGTTAAGAGAAAAGGAAGGTCCTTTCACAAACAATGCATAGCCAACCTATAGAATTTTTCTCTTCAAAATGAATGTGAAGCCACTGGCTTGGGTTGCTTAAAGGAGAT
The DNA here is from genome assembly GCA_039707465.1 of Rhabdophis nuchalis. Lineage (NCBI taxonomy): Eukaryota > Metazoa > Chordata > Lepidosauria > Squamata > Natricidae > Rhabdophis > Rhabdophis nuchalis. Next base: position 158,620,579 of record CM077643.1, read on the forward strand.
TCAACAAATTCAGCATTTACTTTGATGACTCACTGTGGATTGCGTGTAGATGTAGCTTTTTAGTTGCCAGTAAGCATGCATAGAATTGAGTTAATATCTCCTGCATCAATACTGTATCTGAATTAGCTTAAACCAAGAGAATGATAATTAAGCTGGAATGCTTGAAAAAGAATACTCTGGCCTTTTTAAATAAAAAAATAAATGTAAAGTGTATCAAATTTTAAAGTAGTGTTATTAAAACAGTGGTTTTTTATGCTGCCTTTTTAGATATAATTCAGGACTGCAAACGTATACCTAATTCTCCTGCCCCCTATCCCCCCCCCCCCCCCGAACAGTAATCGTGGTGTGGTGGGTTGAGCTGAAAAAGAGGGATTGGCCGAAAGTTACCCAGTCAGCTTTCATGCCTAAGGGAGAGCTAGAACTCAGTCTTTATTGGCTTCTGGGCCAGCCACTTAGCCACTATACTAAACTGGCTCCCTGTAACTTAAAAATATAAGCCACATTAGTGTAGCTGAATCTTCTTTTTATTTTTTCCTTTTTGAAATTAGAAGTGCAACAAGACTGCCAAACAAAGAATGTTACCCTAACAAGTGGGCCAGCTGGGGAAGCTCCACATGCTGAGAAGAATATTCTTGACTATCCTGAAAGTTTTTCACAAGTAGTTCTTGAAAATGTTGCAGAAAATATTCACCCGGACACATTAACCCTATTGGTAGAAAACATCTGTGCTCTTTCGGGAGATAGTACCTTCCATATTGAACAGATAAATGAGAAGAAGGCTGCCGTAGTAACCTTTCAACAAAGCACTGGTAAGATCTCTAAGCTCATTGCTCAGATGTTTAATATTTGGAGAATCCCATAGTGTGCAATACCCTTTCCTACTTAATTGTGTTTCTGATACGTTGGGCTGCAGTCCCTGTCACCCATAGTCACTTGTGGGTCACAAGAGTTTGAACCCACAAATCTATGAGAGTGTTGATCAGGATTCTGATTCCTATATTGAAATAGCTGAAATAAAGGACGTGTATCCTGAGTATGGGGAAGGTTGATAGGGAAGCCATCTTAAATCAAACCTGCTAAAAATGCTTATTGCTATAAGAATGTGGCCATGGATATTTTGGTACTTTATCTGTTTCCTGTTTATGGAACCAAGTGAAGTATAAAAGCATGCTAAAGAAGTTATTTAAGGTCTTTCCAACCTTATGGGAGGACCCATCTTTGTCCAGATCTGAATAAACGTAACTCAGAAAGAGTTGAATTCTGCTCATTTGTATGTGCTGGACCAGACCTAGTGCTCATACTTAACAGGAGCACCATAGCCCTTAGATCTGTGTCCTTTAACTGTTTTGTTTTTATTTTTGTCAGATCTGTGTCCCTTAACTTCTTTGTCTTTAACGCCCACCACTAACCATTTTCTACCCTGGCAAGTACCAATCAAAAATTAAGAGTCCAGAACGCCTTCTGGAGGCACTGAAGCTGAAGAACATCTCCATTATTATCTAAGGATTTGTTCATGTCTCAATTCTTTCTAGAAACTTTGTAAAATGCGAGCTCTCCTGCTCTGATACCTGCAGATTCTGAAATACTGCTTAACCCATTCTTTCTCATTTCAAAATGTCATTTCAAAACATTTTCTTCTTTCATTCATGCACCAGCAGTCAGTAGCCCTGTACAATGTTTTTTCATACTTTGCATGGGGGAGGAGAGGGCCTTGTTCTGGATTCTTTTTACATTGCTAAGCCATCTGAGTGATGGCTAAAGGAAAGTGTTAAAGGTAGCTTGCTGCCATGAGATTATTTGGCTATCTACTTAGTAGATGTGTTTCTCATAGGTAGATAAGAAACAATGAGCTGATTTTTTATACCAGAAAACTACCCAGCCTAGGGGTGTCAAACACCAGGCCCGGAGGCTGGATCTGGCCAATGGGGCCACCCAGGAAACAGCAAGGGACTGGCATGCAGTGTCTCTGCTACTAAAGTTAGAGCTGTCACAGCTGAAAGTGGAGTTTGCAAGGGCCGCAGGCAGCACTCCCAACTCTGTTTTCTCTGGCAGAGGGTTGCAGGAGGTTATCACAGCCAAAACGGAGCTCAGGGGCCCATTTTTACAAGCAGAGCACTCAGGCCACCACAGGCACCCCCAACACGAGTGACGTCGAGCTGGCCATGCCCATCCTGGCCCCCCAAGGTCCAACACAATCCTGGTGTGGTTCTCAATGAAATTGAATTTCACACTCCTGACCTAGCTGATTCAGCATTCTACTTCTAAAAGAGAAGAATTGATGGTGGATGCTCTTCACCCCCCTTTTAAAAGACATCCGTGATTAGATACTATTCATCACTACTGTTTTCCAGTTCCATTGTACAGGTAGTCCTCAGTCTATGACCTGGTGTCAAAATTCTGACAGCCAAGGCAACTGTATTTTGGGCAACTGGCCTGTAGTGCAGTACTCCATGGGGACTTGACTGCGATCTATGACATTTTTGCTGAAAAGCAGCCTTTACTTTTCTGCAAAAATGCTTCACGGTGAACAATGGGATTACTTAACAACTGCAGCATTTGCTTAACAAGTGCAGCAGTCACTTGAAAAATCATGACGATTCTCTTAATGGCCATTAAAAAATGGATTGTAAAATTGGATTGCCCATGACTTTTAACCATTATGGGCAGGCTTTATAACGGTTGTACGTTGAGGACTATCTATACTATCTGCTAATTTATTCAATTAATTTTTCCACCCTTTTTCTCAAAAGAGCATTTAGTTGCATACAAAACAGTGGTGGGTTGCAGGAGGTACGCCCCGGTACGGGCGTACCGGAGTTAGCCCGGAGCACCGGATACCATTCCGGTACAGGCGTTCATGAGCACGCCACCGCCCCGGTTCCAACCGTACCAGTTGGAACGAGATTTGAAACCCACCACTAATACAAAAAGTCCTGATCTAAGCATGCAGGATGCTTTTAATGTGCTGTGAAATTCCTGGTGAAACAGACATGTCTAGGCTGTTGGTTTGAGACATGTTTTCCCAGGTATTGTCAATGCTGGGAGCCTCCTGCAAACTCAACTCTTGTTGACCACATGGACACCTTCATGTACTATTATTGACAATCGTATGGAAGTGGTTTGCATTTACTTTTTTACAGACATTTTTCTGTTCTCCGCTTAATTTTCAATGTGAGGTATTCCCTGGAAGTATCCTATTCAAATAACAACCTGTTACTTGCTTAACTTTAGGGGTTTGGCCAGAGTTTACGAAAACATACAGACAACATTGATCTATTGCTTTGTACAGTAGTCGTTGTCTTCAACAGTTCATTTGGTGATGTTCAAAGTTACAGTGGTACTGCAAAGTGACTTATGACTGTTTTTCACACTTATGACCATTGCATAAGTGGCCTTGTGATCACACTTATGACCATTTCATCTCCTAGTGATCAAAATTGAGATGTTTGGCTATTGACTCATATTTATGATGGTTGCAGTGTCCCAAGGTGATCATGCAATCACCTTTTGCAACCTTCTGAAAAGCAACCTGAATGGGGAAGCCAGATTCACTAAGCAACCACGTTACCAACAACTGCGGTAATAACAACTGTGGCAAGAAAGATTGTAACATGGGGCAAAATTCACTTCACAACTGTCTCACATAGCAACAGAATTTTTGTGTTCAATTGTGTTTAAGTTGAGGACTACCTGCAACTGAAACTTTAACATACGTGCACAGAAAGGGGAAGCACATATTTAAGAGTGTCTGATTTCTATTTTTAGCAGCTGCAGAGTTTCTCAAGCAATGTTCCACAAACAACAGATTCCAGCAGTATAGACTTAAAGCCAGACCTCTTGAATTGACTCATGAAATCAAAGTGGAGAACATTCCAGCTCCAGCATCCAGCGAATTTCTAACTCTCTACTTTGAAAGTCCAAAACATGGAGGAGGACAGGTGTCTGATATTCAGATGTTACCCACAGAAGATTCAGCTCTGGTTACATTTGGTGACTCTCAAGGTAATTGTTCTATTGTTACACAAAAAGAGTTTGCTACTGTTTGGCTAGAAATAAAAAAAAAAACTGATGTGGGAAGTTTCAGCTCATAACATCATTGGGCTTGGTGTGTGCATATCAATACCATTTCAAATGGCAGAATGGGCAGAGAAGACAGCAGCTGCAGCCCAAAACTGATGATTAAATCACAGGACAAAAATTGGTGTTTGTGAGACAGGCGTAGTGCATTTTGTTGGCCGCGGCTTTACTCCATGAATGTGGTTTGCAGTGTAAAGAAATGGGGGGTTGAATGATGGAACATTGATTGCAGAGATGGAATTGAAAGTTGTTTGTTGAAAGATACAAGAGTAGTATGTGGTGAAGGTAAAGTGAGTTTGAGCGACAAAAGATGGAAATAAGCATAAATATTCATGATCTAGTTTACCATCCTTGTGGAGCCTCATCATATTTTATTATGATGGTTATTTTTAAGTCTGGGCTGTCAAGTTTTGTTTAATGTTTTTAACTTTTTTAATTCTATATTTGGATTTTGTAAATTGCCTGGAGTAGGCAGCCATAATGCATTTAATTAATAATTATAAATAGTTCTGTTTGATTAGAGAATAAATCAAACGTATGATGTGAATGAAATAAGAGGATTACTTGTAACTTAATTAATATAGCAAAGATATATTAAGTAGTTGTGTTGGATGAGAAAATGGACTGAATGGTGCAAGCTATGTATAAATGGCTAAAAACTAGAACAAGCAGATGATTAGGCATAGAGAGAAAATGTATGGAGATACTGTATGTATAAAACGTACAAATGCTGATAGAAAGATGTAGTTTATTATGAGAAATATGGTATATTAGCACTGAGGAAATGAATAAGATTGGCTTTAAAAAAAAAAATTGGTGAAGAATCCTTAATTGATGTTCCAAGCTGTGTTTTCCAAGAAATTCAAAAATCTGTGTTTGTTTTGTAAATAGTGTGCATGACTTGATTATTCACTGCATGGAATCTGAACTGTATTTCTATTGCAACTTCTGATACATATTCTCAGTATATTCTATTTGTGTTTGTTTATAGCTGCCTTGACAGCATTGAAAAAGCAGCACTCAATAAATGGCCAGTCAATCCTGGTTTATCCATTCTACAGTTCATTGGATACAGTTTTGTATGGAAAAGAGAAGCCACAAATCAAGATGCCGGAATCTATCAGTGTCCCTTTAGATCCTTATATATGGCAGTTTCTACAAGAAAACTATAAATTAATTCAAGAAGTAGAGAAAGAAATGACCAATTGTTTCTGTGAACTAATATGGCCCCAGGCAGCTTGTGAGCAACCAAAAGTTGTACTGTCTCCCTCAGCTATCTTAGCTAAACAAGGAACATCCATAAAAGAATTAGTTAGGTCTTGGAAAGATAAAGTTTCTGTGGAGTTTGCATGCATCCTGTCAAAATTCAGGGCAGTTAAATGCAAGATCATTCCAGAAAAATGGGAGACCATTGAAAACAATTTGTTAAAAAATGTGCTGGCTGTGCCAGATGACTCCAAAAGTTGTGTTACTCTAGCTGGCTTTGCACTCATTGTGGATAGTATGGAGAAAGAGTTGAGGGAATATGTGGAACATTTGACCAAGGATGCTGAAATAGCCAGGCAAACATTACAGCAAACGTTGTCAATTTCTCCAGTGAAGTATAAAGTTTTGCAGCAGATCTTGCTAGAAGAGAATATCAGTGAAGAAAACACTGGGCAAAAATGGTCTTACGATGCTTCATCAAAGCAGTTACAACTGATTGGAATAGCTGCAGAGATTTACAAAATGAAAAGTGACTTACTAGAGAAGATGATGAGGATAGGGGAGAAAAATGTCAATATTCATCCTTCTATTTTTCAATTCCTACAAAGTGCAGACTCTGACAAGGTGTCAAGGAGCCTGTTTAGGGCAAATAAAATTAATGCAGCCTATGAACTTACAAAGGATTCTATGGCATTGGTAGGATATTGTCCTGATGGCCTCTTAAAAGCAGAGGAACAAATAAATAAATGCTTGACTCATGAACATATTATATTGAAGGACCCAGAACTCATCCACAGAAAGCAATGGAAAGAATTAATCAAGCATCTGCAGAAGCTGAACAATTCTGTGGAAGAAAGTGTAATAATTGAGGACTTGGTTGATTTGGATGGAGATGCTAAAATTATTATAGCTGGTTATACAAAAGTTGTATCAGACGTCTACCAGCAACTTTCTGATTTTGTTGAAAAAAACACACACATGCACACAGTAATTCCTGCCAAGTCAGTGGCTATCGTGCAGTTTATACAGGAAGAAAAACGGAAGGTTTGGTGTAATTTGAAGAAGAAGGGCCTGATAATTAATTTTGGACTCCTGCCAAAACAGAAGAACATTGTCTTGAGTGGACCCAAAGTAGTAGTGACAAAAGCAACAGTGGTGGTGGAACAAATGTTCTCTTCACTCTACTCTGTGAATGTAGTGTTTGATAAACCTGGAGTGAAAGACGTTTTCAAAAATCAAGAACATCACTATGTTAATCTAGTAAAAATGGAATTCAGCTGTTTGATCAGATTGCAAAGAGATGATGAGAAAAATGGAGGCTCTTGGGGAACCAAAGTAAACTTAAAAAATGGGGTGGTGATAGAGGTCTGCATGGGAGACCTGACCTCTTATCAAGCTGATGTTGTGGTCAATGCATCAAACGAAACACTGAAGCACATTGGTGGCCTTGCCAATGCTTTGCTAAAAGCGGCTGGTCCACAGTTACAAGATGAATGTGATGCGATCATAAAGAAATGTGGAGATCTGAAGCCTGGCTGTGCAGTGATCACAGGAGCTGGGAACTTGCCGTGTAAACAGGTGATTCATGCTGTTGGGCCAAGGTGGACCAGTGCCAACAAAGAAAACTGTATACAACTATTAAAGAAAGCTGTAAGAGAAAGCTTAAAACTGGCAGAAAAATCCAGTCATCGCTCCATAGCTATCCCTGCCATAAGCTCTGGGATTTTTGGGTTCCCAATAAAAGAGTGCACTCATTCCATTTTAACAGCCATTAAGGAAACCTTAGAAGAGTTTTCTGAGAATGGCAGTCTGAAACAGATTTGCCTGGTAGATATGACTCCCCAAACAGTTCAGGCTTTTTCTGATGCTTTACACAAGGTGTTTAAAAGTGGACCACCCCAGGCCACACCGCTGCCTCCTCCCTCAGTCGGTCAACTTTTGAAGAGTGAAGATCTTATAATGACTTCTGATGAAGGTCTGAAACTTATCGTAGAAGAAAAAGGCCTTGAAGATGCTTCGGTAAGCATTTCAAATAGCAGAGGAATTTGAATTATCCTTAATGCAGATAGAACATATTTATTTCAATCTCTTTATTATTATGCTTCTAAAATGCTGATATTTCACATTGGAGGAGAAGTCTAAAACAAAATTGGCATCTGAACACCATCTTCTCCAACAACCAGTTAGATTTGTTGGGTTAGATTAGAATTGGATGCACATCTTGGAAAAGACTGGAGTAGTCTTTTAGTCTGACAATTGGAACAGTTAATCAGTGGAACAACTTGATTCCAGAAGTTGTGAATGCTCCAACACTGGAAGTTTTTAAGAAGATATTGGATAGCCATTTTCCTAAAGTGCTGTAGGGTTTCCTGCCTAAGCAGAGGGTTGGGCTAGAAAACCTCCAAGGTCCCTTCCAACTCTATTATTCTGTTATTCTTGACTAATTTTAAAGGCTGTTGCTTTTGGAGAGAAAAGTCTAAATCAGGGATGTGATACATGAGTAACAAGAAATTTTACTTTTTACATCTAGGCAAAGGATATGGACTGAATTTCCATGCTCTGTTTAATGGGTTCTGTTAACGGAGAAGGCATGTTTAAACTTTGACAATGGAACCAAGTGCTAATTATTTCTCTGCCACTTGACCAACCTCTTGAATTAATAATCAGAACCAATTCATTATAATATGAATCACAGAGATGGGAGTTGCAAGGAATTAGCAACCCTTCTCCCATACTGTTCTCATTCACTGCTGAGCCCACTTTGAATCAAAGATGTCTCATTTGGTTAGGGACTATTTTTTCTCTGTGTTACCTTAATCTTGTAATACATAAAATCTTGAAAGTAATTTTAAGGTGGCTTTGATTCCAGACGGATGCTATTGTAAGCACTATTGGTGAAGATCTAAAGCTTGGCATAGGCCCACTTTCAAAAGCTGTGCTGCAGAAGGCTGGAGTTGAGCTTCAAGATGAGTTTCATCAAGTGGTCCAAGATCAAGGAGCCCAAGGCAACTGTATAATTCAAACCTACGGGCATAACCTTGCCTGCCTTTTCTTGTTCCATGTCATAGTTCCACAGTGGGACGAAGGAAAAGGGAATGCAACCAAGGTACTTGTTCATTTTGCTCTAATTGTCATGGAATGGAATGTTCATGAGTAAAAAAAAGGATTGTTTATGACCTTTTTTATAGGTTTATGTCTCTACATGAGATTAACAATTCAGGTTAAAGAATAATGGGAACCAATGCTTCTTTTTATGCTCTTGTGTGTAGTCAAGGCAGTTTCTTGAGCTTTGCCAATACTTTCCTAGGCATTCTCAATGGTGGTTCTACATGGTTGGTATTAACATCCATCTTTGTGGGTCAGTTTGTACTGAAGTTACAAAGTATATATGCAAAATTGTCCATCTTATTCCTGAATACTTTATATACTTGAAGATAAGCAAAGAATTTTAGTCCCAAAGGTGTTTTTTTCAAGAGGCAACTGGACTCTGAAGCTGAAGAAGCTTCTCAGATGAGAAATGAAACATCTTCAAAGAAAAACCAGAAAGTCTAATTGCCTCTTGAAATGGGTTCATCTACAAGGATATAAGATAATCGTTTTTAACTTACATATACTTGTGAATTATGCCCATCTGTATATGAGCCATCCCTCAAATTTTTAAACTAAAATATCCTGACAAATTTGGAACAGTTTATCTATGTGTGATGTATTTTCTTTCATACTTTTTAAAAAAAATTGAAGGTTGGCTTATCCATTGATGGGCTGATATAATATATTTTATGTCTTCTTGCTTTATATAAAAAACGGAGGTGTTTCTTTGTAACCCATTTTTCAATACCAGAGCTATAGTTTTGATGCAAATGAATATGCTGAGTTGATGTAGTTGGATATAACTCTCCTTTTATATATATATATCTGTCTTATGTGTGAATGAGGTTGATCTTTGCACACCTCTTGTCTGTTCTGGCTGCTAAATTAAGTCTTGTGTTAATATTGGTTCTTTTAAAGCGTAATTGTGAAATATTGCTTTATATTTTACAGATACTTAGAAATATTATGAGAAATTGTCTGGAGAGGGCCGAAATGTTGTTATTAAAGTCTATCTCATTCCCAGCCATTGGGACTGGAGGTTTTAAATTTCCAAATTATGAGGTGGCTAAATGTATGTTTCAGGAAATACTTACGTTCAGTAAAAACAAGAATTTCAAGTCCCTTCAGAATGTTCATGTTCTCCTACATCCAAAAGATAAAGATAATATAAAGGTAATGTTACGTTTCTTCCAAATAAGAAACTGCCCTTTGTTTTTAAGAAATCTCAATCTATAATTTGCAAAAATAATTGTAAGTTTCCAACTAATCATTACAAAAACAGCAGCAGCAAAGCTGGACTGTTGGATGGGCATCTATTTCCCCAGATACATTCAAAGATGGTCCTCGTATCTTTAAAAGCTACAGTGTGATTTGCTTTGTTTTGACTAAATTCATTAATTCATTCATTCGTTTGGTTTTATCCCACCTTTACTATTTTTACAAATAACTTAAGGCAGCGAATAACCAACACACCTTCCTCATCCTATCTTCCCCAATCCTGTGAGGTTAGTTGGGCTGAGAGAGAGTGACTGGTCCAAAATAACCAGGTTGGTTTTTCACGGCTAAAATGGGACATGAACTCAAGGTCTTGCAGTTTCTAGCCATTACACGAAAATAGCCCTCTTACCAAACTTAATGCTTTGTTTTGTTAGGATGTGTCACATAATATGTTTAAATCTAGCCAGATGCCCATTAATCATGTTTAAACATTCTATGGAATAATGCACATATGACTCTCATCGTATTTGGCAGCATCTTCCATTCAATCAAAGATGAGCATCAGTGATATCTTTCAAGACAGTCAAATCAAGTAGTCTTATCCAGAGCCTCGTGGTTTTTTTTAATGAAAACATAAGAGTTAACAGCTTGTTGGCTTCCCCCTATTCTGGCAGCTGTTATATTTTATTGAAGATGTTGGATGCACCTATTTTTAGTAGAAATCTTCATTGTAGACCATCCAATGACACTGTCTCTCAGGATCCCCAAAATTGCAAATTCACTACCCTCAGTGCCATTATTGAAATGTTAATTGTTCAATGGTGTTATTGTTCCTTCTTTGCATAGTTTTGGAAACTTGTGGATAACTTTTTCCCCTAGGCATTTACAAAGGTTTTTCGATCTGGGGTTGAGGATATTCTCAAGGCTGTGCCACCGGGCAATGAAGAAATGGCAGGTAATGGGTGGGCTCAGTTGGGCAGACTTCTTTTTCCACCTTTTTCTTATCGCGAGTTCCAGAACTGTATTGGGTCCAACTGGCATGTAACATGAGAGATATGTGGACAATCCTTCCTTTAAATAATATCAATAATAGCTACTAGAAGAATGGAGGGACTACATTTACAGAAGATGTTTTATACTGGGGTCCCCAAATCCCAGCCCATAGCCCAGTACTGGGCCTTGGCCCGTTTGGAAGCGGGTCAGTGTGTGTGTGCTCGCTCACCACTCACATGACATCGTTCCCTCTCTCTTCCCCCTTCTGCCAGTTGGCAAAGGCGGAAAATCTCTGTTTTAGACTTTCTTTCAGAATGCCTATCGCCACATATGTGATGTTTGCTTTTGGTAGTTAATGCAGTGTACAAATACAGCTACTGTTGTTTGTGAATCATAGCTTAGTAGGATTTGTTTGTTTGTTTGTAACCTGCCTTTATTATTTTTTCAAGTAACTCAAGGAGGCGAACTCCTCTTCTTCTTTTCTTGAGTGAGTGGTCCAGAATCACCCACCTGGCTTTCATGCCTAAGGTGGAACTTGAACTCACAGTCTTTCACTTTGTAGACCAAACGTATGATACACAAAGTAGAGTAGAATGATTTGTTCAGCAAATCCTTGATGATTATAATGTTTATCTGAGTTATTTCAGCATATGAATGAGCCATATTTTTTTCCTTTTGGAAAATGTCCCCTTCCTTACTTGACAAAGAACTGTTACAGTATGGTATACTGTATGCAGCTTCAGTGGCCCTCTATTAAAAATTTGGGGACATTTGCTAGATTGTGATCATAGATATTCTAATTTCACCCTTTGGTGGTCATGGAAAAATCAGCAGAGTTCCGTAGCATCTTAAGATGTTCAAGGTGCCACTTTTAAGAGTAGCATTTCCCAGATGTGCAGACTTTATTTCCCGTGGATACAGAATAAAAAAACTGAAGTTGTAAAACTGGATCTTGAAATAGGTATTAAAAAGAATAGGAGGACAGTGCTCACTCCAGGGATATCAGTGCTATAACTTAATCATAGTATTTCATTCTCAATCACAGGTTCCTTTGGACCCCTTTCTACCTCAGCTTTAGGGAGTAATGAAATGCAGTTTGGATCCATTACCTTCCGGTCAGTGACTGGAGACATTGTCATGGAAAAGACAGATGTCATTGTGAATGTGACCAATGAAAACTTTTCATCCAAAGCAGGTACTGAATTTCAAGTGAACATCTTCTGAACATCCTAAGAAGCTACGTGCTCATTCTTTGTGAGACAAAAAGCTATTTGGATATGCAAAAGTCTGTTTGCATGAGTGTGAATGAATGAGAGGGAAAAATGAAGATTCATTGATTTAAAACTATTTTCTTGTAAGCAGAGACAGTATTTCAGAGTATTGTGGCTCGATTCTATTGGATATATTAATGCAGTATCTAATTCAAATTCCTAGAAATTTTCTTAATATGAAATGTTTGCAGGCAAGCAAATGTTCTCTTAAGTTTATTTTTGTATATTCATACATATTCCTCCCTCCTTTTTCATTTCTTTACAGGTGTCTCCAAAGCAATTTTGGAAGCTGCTGGACCTGAAGTTGAAGCAGAATGTGCAAGACTTGGTAAGGTGCAACAAGAGGTCCCATTCAATTAGATAATGGAGCATTTGGGGAATTTCAGTTCAATTGCCAAATATAGCATGCATGATCATTTAATCTGAATACATTTGTCGGTACTATTCTGTAAATTGGCTGTTGTTATTGTTGTTGTAGTAGTAGTAGAGTGTTGTTGAGTCAAGAAGGACAGGATATAATCAAGCTGTGGGTAATTATTTTTAAATCTGACTATCTTAGGAAAGGTGACTAGCTTGAAGGTTACCAATGTGGCATTGCCAGTAAATCTAGAGACAGCTGAGGAACACTCGAGAAATATTTCTAGACTCCAAACTAATCCTTTTATGGTTAGCAGCTTCATCTCAAACAGGCCCCAAAGTCTAGTTTTCTAACAATATCTGTTGTTGGGATTTATTTTCAGCTCTTTCTCTCTGATTATTGGACATAGGTAAAGTTTAAGAGGATCCTATGGTTCCTTGGAATTAGATGACAAAGAAGGGAATGTTGATATCAGAATAAGCATTTTGATGGCACCGTCTCCAAAATGCGAGACACCTTCCCCCAGCTTCTGAGGGTAACTTCTCACCAGAATATTTGTGAAGATGGAGGAATAAGTTTTGGAAACAACCAGAAACTGCTTATCTAGCTGGCACTTCCGATGTATCACAGTCTTTGACCATCAGTGAGAAAAAGAGAGGAAACAAGGGTTTTCCTTATTTTCTATGCATGTGCCAGAAAACTCATGAAAGTGCTATACTTCTACAATTTGACTTTAAAAAGAACACCCAATTTTTCCTGCAATGTGTTGAATATGTCTGTAGTTAACAACTAAGGGACAACAAATTCTGTTGTCAGACCGAATTTGTAGTTGGGGCTCTCCCATAAGAAATGTATTTATAGATACTGTACCTCCAATGAATGTAGTATACTGTATGCCAAAGACAGTTTGTGAAGTTACCATTTTTATTTTTCCAGCCTCGCAGCCTCACAATGGATTTGTAACCACACAGAATGGAAAACTAACTTGTAAAAAAATTATCCACCTGGCTCCTTGCTCCAGCATCAAAACTCAGATCTCCAAAGTGCTTCAGGAATGTGAAGCAAAACAGTATGCCTCTGTAGCCTTCCCTGTAATTGGAACAGGTTTGTATTTTTCCCCAGCTAATCATTTGTGGTTTTTTAGAATAAAGTTTTCATTAACAAGGAACCTATGTCCTGAATCCTAGTGACAGTTTCCTAAATTAGCTCATTCTTAGAAAATGTGAACTGTTGCAATGGGTTTGCCATGCTAAGCTTATGGATAAGTTCTAGTGTTCTGCTATGTGTGAACATGACAAAGGAGATGAAACTTCCCCTGAATTCCATCCTCAAAACGAAGTAAGATCCATTTCAGACCTTCTGTTTTGTTACTGGTTGACTTCTTAATTTCTCCTTCGTGATTTCTGTTCATTTGCAGACAGCAGACCTCGAAGAAGAAAAAAGTCCCACAGAATTTTCATGTGGAGTTTGTAAAGGTGTCTGCTGAATTTGGAGATTGTTGTTAGAATAACAAAAAAAAATATCTATGCCAAGATGTTGCATTCTGATCTCCACTGCTTGCATTATTTTTTGAACAACAATTTTTATTGGTTTTTACAAATTTTATAAAGAGGAAAAGGGGTATATAGGATATAGAAGAAATGTTTTAGGGCTTCCATATCAGAGGTGGTGGGCGCCTCCGAGGTTTCATACAATTTTTTTTTCAGTATAAGGTGGAAAGAGATACATATATATCATATCGTAAATTTCATGCATTCAATCATTTGTTCCTGATACATCCGTTTAGGAATTACAATATATAAAAGAAAAGAAATCATTTTTGTGATCTGAGTCTTTTAGCTATTGTGTCTTCTTCTTCCTTCCCGCCGGTGGGCGGAGCCATGACCCCTCCCGCTCCCCCATTTTCGTCCTCCAGGATTGAGGAATGTTTTTTAAGAAAGGCTTCCGCCTCTTCAATTGTTTTAATTCTTATTCTCCCCCCCCTCCCAGAACACCAACATTCCTTCAGGCATTGACCACTTGAACCACACCCCTTTTTTATACAATCTTTTTCGGGATCTGTTTCAAGATAGCAATCTCTTTCTGCTGGTATACCAAAGGGCTGTCTCACTGTGCTCTCAGAATCTCATCCCTTGTTGACCTCTTACAAATTTAATATGTATCTCTCTGGGTACATTATTTATTCTGGCATATGCTGAATTAATTGTGTAAATCAGGTCTATGTCCCCCAGATATATTCTTTACTCTTTTTAGTATAATCTGCTAAAATTGTGCACATTAAATCTTTTAAATTTTCTGAATCTGATTCAGGAACATTTTGAAACCTTAAAAAGTATGACATTCTTTCAAAATCCATTCTAGACATAGGACCAGCAAGGTCCACAATTTCTTTTTGAGAATCCCTTAACTCTCCCCTCATCTCAACTGCCCCACCCTCCAACCCATCAATTTTTTGTTTATTTTCCATTAGTGCTCCCTGTGTCTCCAAAAGTTCCAATCTTGAACTTATCATGTCTTTCCGGATTTCTTTTATTTCTTTCATTATATTTTGGAGCGTTTCTTCTATTGATGATTGTTGAGTGTCCTCTCCAGCTGCTTCTTTTTGTAGCATTGTGATTTTTTTTTTGCTGTGGAGTTGGACTAGATTTCACAGAAGCAGGAGCGGAAAGAGATTTCCCAGATGGAGGCTTTCTTGCTGCCATAGTAAAAGTTTTAAGTTCTTGTAGGTAAGATGGCGTCTGGTGGGCGAGCAGTCCGTGAGATTGGAGAAAAGGGCAAGTCTATGTCTGAATTCAAAGTATAATTTATATAAAGTCCAGAGAGAAATTTTTTTACAATCCAATCCAGTAAAAAATAAGGCACACAATGGGAGAAATCCCGAGAGTCACTTGAGTTGGCTTGTGTGTAAATTTTAGAGTCCTGTAAAATTGAAGGAATGTTCACATATCCAAAGAAAAAGTTTATTGCTGAGAACAAGAAATATTTTTAGTATGTTGTATTATTTATGGTGTGTCTATGTATGTATATTTTTATACTTTTATATTTTTATACTTGTTTTAATTTCCTGTGCACTGCCCTGAGCCCCTTCGGGGAGATAGGTTGCTGTATAAAAGTCAAATAAATTCAATTCAATAAAGAAGCACCATTTTTCCGCCTCTGGCGGTCGTGAAGAATTAATGAAAATCCATTTCTGCTGTAACAAGACTCAGATACAAAGTATCGACAGCAATTCCACATATGGTAAAACTTTCATTTTCAATTAGTTAAAAGTCAGATGTTACTTTCTATCTTTCCCCGAGCCCGGGGAGCATTTTAACACGCCGCTTTTTTTTTTTTTTTTACAAACTCCCCCCTCTATTCTTCCTTTTTAAAAAGTTGAAGGCATAAAAATTAAGAAATAAAACTCACAAGCCACTCAGTTGCAACGGAGCCTCGGTGCTTTCCTCCAGCTCCGGCTTTTCAGCCCGCTATTTCAATCGCTGCTGTTCTGGCGCTCCTTCGGCGAGAGGAACTCTTCCCCCCGCATCTGTTCTCCAGCTCCTAGGGCGAAGCAGGAACAACCCCCCCAACCGCCGTCGGGGTGTTGGTTTTGCCGCAGGCCACCCGTACAGTAGGGGCTCCCTGCAAGAGCCCCCATGCCTCCGAAGGCGCCCGCTGGAGAAAACAAGCGGCGGACGTGTCTGGAACACATCCGTCGCGTCCGGAAGCCGGAAACAGTCTCCACTGCTTGCATATTTTTGTGCAATGTCACAGTAAATTTACAAAAGAGATGGATTGGGGATTGCAATCTAGATTTCAACATTTTCGCCATAGGCATCCATTGTCCCCACTTATTTTGAATCCCAAACACTCTGCATGATTGTATGTTGCATCAAGGTCCTTAGCCTCTCATCCTGAAAACCATAAAAACTGAGGTCCTGACTACAAAAGATCTGGCCACTCCTGTAGATCTATGGATGGTGACTTTTTTTTTCATGGTACTGATCCTTATCAACATCTCCAAAAGCAAAGTGTGAGAATAGAGAGCTGGTTCTTTGGGCAAACAGCCCTCATCGGGAGATGGTGGCTGAGCAATTCTAGAAGTCCACAGATCTCAAAATTGCCAAGTTTGGAGACCCCTGCTTCTAAAGACTAAGCTTAACCAATTTCATTGTAAACCAGTACAGTGACAATAAAGATTATTATTATTAACCCCATTGATGAAAGAAGGCAAGAAGTAAATTAGATTCACAGTACATGCTATTTTATAAGTGACATGGGCAACATTTGGCTTGACTGATTGCTTGTTTTAAAAATGCACATGTTGATTTTTGGGAATATATGAGGGTAATGCTGTATAGCAAATGTTAGCAACTCACAAGTAAAGAACCAGTTGCTCTACAGATGTAAGATTCTTGTGTATCCTTGAATTATAGCTTGAGTAACAACAGGGATGATGAAAATTGTAGTCCGATAGCTGAAGGGCCATGGGTTGTCCATCCTTTGAGTCTCTCATTGTAATAACTATATTTTGTTGGGTTTTCTCTGTTACATCTCATACAGGTCAGGGAAGAAGGAGCCCTGACGAAGCAGCTGAAGTAATTATCGATGCAGTCGCTGACTTTGCAGTAAAAGAGTTGCCTGGATACTTGAAACTTGTTAAAGTGGTTGTCTTTCAGCCACATATGCAAAACTCCTTTTGCACCATTTTGGAAAATAAAAAAGGACAGGCATTGCCCACTTCCGAATCGATGTTTTCTAGGTTTAAAGGCAAGTTTAAAATGTGGTGTTCATTTACTCTGCTTTTCCCTTTTTTTCCCTGTTGAGTGTGCACTTACAGAATTTCTCTTTTACTTATAGCGTTTCTAACTGGTAAGAAGTCACCTGCTAAAAAGAAAAGTTTTATTGCATTGGAGAAGAAGATTGAGATGTCAACATTTGAGTTATGTGGTGAAAACAGGAAAAAAGTGGAAGAGGCTGAAGCCTGGCTAAGGAAATTGGTTTGCAAGGAACAGACAGAAAACCGCATTGTTGATGACTTGATAGACCTGTTTGCTGATGCTGAAATCAAGAGACTCAATGATCTCCAGAAAACATTGCACATTGCCATTCATCTGAACAGGACAGAGTCTCCTCCTTTTATTTTGTTATCTGGTATCCCCCGGGACGTCCTGACTGCTTTCACAGAAATTCAGAACCTCTTAAAAACACTTAAAGCTGACCAGGAAAAGAAATCCAAGGCAGAACTTGCTCAAGTTTTGGTTGAGTGGCAGTATTGTGCAAGCGAAAATGTCTTTGTAGCTTTTGATACATTTAGTAACCTTGATTTAGAAGATGCTAAAATCAGCAAAAAGAAGCAAATTCAAGTCCAGATTCAGGGACAGAACTACACAGCTGACCTGAACAAGATGTGTGTTGTAGATAGCCAAGGAAAAAGCATAAAAATTAACCGTGTTGTAAAGGATGAAGGTAATGAACATCTTAATTAATTGGGGTTGGATTAGTGGCTAATATTTTCCCTAGGATTTAAAAAGGACAATGGGGTAGGAGAAGAGTACAAAATAGGTGAATGTGCGTTTATTATTAGGAACTATTTTTAAAGTTCCTAGTGATACAGTGAATAAACCACTTGTATGATTGGCATCAAAATATGGCAGTCAATTCCATACTACATCTGTAAGACTTGGTCATGTGTAGAGCAGGTTTTCTATCTATTCATTTCCTAGCAAGAATTTTAAGCTTGTTTCCACTTTTTGGTAGAAATTGATAGTACAGGAATCCTTTCCCCAAAGTTTAGGAAGCAATGAATAAGTTGATACAATGCTTGTGACTTCCATTGGGTTTAGAAACATATTTCTTGGCTCATATAGGAAAATGATTTGTCTTCCAGATTTTGGAATCATTTTTATTTCTGAGAAAGTATTTTATTGTAAGCACTTTAGGTATATTTGTAGTATTTAAAAATAAGGACAGGAAGCAGAGGCTGAGAACGTCTCTGAGTAGATGGTTGTTGAGTAGGTCTTGAAATTGAATGTCCACTACATTTACCAGTTTCGGGGGGCGGGGAATCTAATGTTTGTAAAAATATAAATTGATCAGTATTTTTAAGTGACCAGAAACAATTTCTTACCCTAGAAATTGCTCTTGAAACAAGTACTCTAAAACCATTTGAGCAGAACAGAAACTTCCAAGTTTACCATTAGTTTCCTTTTTTGGAAGCAAAGTAGAAAGAAAGGGAAAGTGGTCAGTTATTGGAGGAAAAGAGTCAAAAGAACTGTGGTTCATGAGTGAACAAAATGAAAATATAGAAATAGTTGTTTGTAAATAACACTTACAACTCATGTTTGTGAGTGCTGACAGGACAATTTTGATGATGAAAGAAAGTTATCCTGTGCAGAAATGTCAAGCCACTGTGAAGATTTTAACAATGAATATAATGTTTAGCACAAGGGGAGATAATTGTGAATTCCCGATTTCAAACTTATTCACAGTTCTATTTTCTGGTGGGTTGTTATATGACTAATTTAACAAAACGTTTATTTTGCAGGCAAACTAGTAGAACACCTTCCTGAACAGTGGGAAGATATGAAAGGAAGCCATGCCAAATTGGTTCTACTACAGCCTACAGCAGGAGAATATAAGAACATTGAAAAAATATTCCGTATTGGCTGCCCTACATTCAGAATTGAACAGGTGACATTTGAGCTGAGCTTAAGGAAGCAAATAAATCCAACACACTTTCCCTCTCCTATTTTCCCCACCACAACAATCCTGTGAGAGGAGTTTTGGCTGAGAGGGAGTGATTGGCCCAAAGTCAGCCAGCTGAAAAGGGCCACTTTTGTGTTTTCCATAACTTTATATCCTGTAGTAGAACACCAGTGGGTTTCTGTCTTGAGTTCTTGAGTGACGTTGAGCATCAGTGACTGGCTGCAACATTGGTTCAAGGGTTGGCAATACCTTCGCATGGGAAAAGAATTAAATAGTATAATCAGAGGTGGGTTCCTACCGGTTTGGGAGTGCTGCCTTCAAACAGAGAGTGAACTGGTTATCTGTTTTTGTTAAAAGAGGGCACACTCGCTCACCCCTGGGTTATACTTACCTTTAATCAAGCTTCCGAAGCCCAGCTGGTCCGGAACGGAAGTTTGAATTGCTGCTCCTCAGTTGTTTTCCCTTTTTTTGGACCAATTTTCATTCAATTCCACAAAGCATGTGCTCCGTGAACCAGTTAGGAACCCAACACTGAGTATAATGTGCAATATCCTGAAAGTGAGAATATTCAGATACACCCTGTATCTATATTACTGGAGTATAAAAGAGAGGAAGAAAAGAGCTAGAATAGCTAGGAAATATGTCACTGAGTTGAAGTCAATGTCCATACTCCTTCTCAATTTTACAATCTAAAAAATAGATTTAACCTTAGAAGCCTTTTATCTAGAGGTCACGTAGTAAGAATAACACTTACATACCGCTCCATGGTGCGTTACAGCATTCTGAGCAATTTACGATGTCACATATTACCCCCCCAAAATCTGGGTCCTCATTTTACTAACCGTGGAAGAATGGAAGGCTGAGTCAATCTTGGTCCCATCAGGATCGAACTCTAGGCTGTGGGCAGAGTTAGCCTGCATTATTGCACTTCAACCATTGCGCCACCACCAGGCCTCCTTAGTTTGGAGTCTGTTGCATTAGACTGTTGAACTCCTGTCCATGCCCTCCATGGTTCTTGGTCTGCTACATCTTACCTATAAACTGGGACATAATGCTTAACAGTCCTTGCTGACACATTCTTTCTCCACCATCAATTGTCTTGTGTTCATAAAGTACACCAATACTGCACCAACAGCATACTGGTGCTGCTGTTACTGTTGATAATTCCATCTTCTGTATTTCCAGATGGTGCATGTAATAAACCTAGTTGTACAGTGGTTGCTTTTGCACACATTTGACCCATTTTGAGTTTAGCAATAGTAAAAGTATTCCAAAGGGAATATAATTTTCTGAATCTTGCTGCTCTGATATTCATGAGGAGCACTTTCTGAAGTTATGAAGCAGATACAGTAGCAGTGATGTCACTGGCCTTACTATAAGCCAAAATAAGCCGTCAAAGAAATTGCATTTACAGCTAGTCCTCACCTTATGACAACAATTGAGCCCAAAATTTATGTTGCTAGGCAAACATCTTTTCAAGTGAGCTTTGCCCCATGTTCTTGCCATAATTGTTAAGTGAATCACTGCAGTTGTTAAATTAGTCACAGTTATTAAGTGAATCTTGCTTCCCCATTCACTTTGCTTATAAGGTCGCAAAAGTTGATCACATAACCCTGGGACACTGGGCCTGTCATAAATATGAGTCAGTTGCCAAGCATCTGAATTTTGATCTTGTGATCATGGGGATGCTGAAATCGTTTTAAGTGTGAAAAAAACGGTTGTAAGTTACTTTTTTCAGTGCAGTTGTAACTTTGGATGGCCACTAAATGAACTGCAATTTGCCTGCAGTGAACTGCTGAGGATATTAGGCATAAAGCGTGTGCATATTTTAATGACTTTTATAGATACTTTGCTTTTTGTACAAGCATTTTTAATTTTAACAAATACAGCAATGATAATGGGCAGTTGATTTAATAAATAAATAATAAAAATAAATATGTTCTGACACTTCTTGAATAAACAAGAAGGGGACAACAGGACCTTTTGGGCAAGTAGTAACACGTCTCCATCGTGATCTTTCTTCTCAGACTGTTTATTTCTAATCTCAGCATAGTCATCAAGGGAGAATGTCAAAGCTCACGGGAGATGAATGTAGATATTGTGTGGTGGGGAATGACACTGATAAAGGAAGAATAACGTTTTGCATTTGCAATCTTTGTAGATTGAAAGGGTACAGAATCCTTACCTCTGGCAAGCCTATCAAGTCAAGAAAAAGGAAATAGATACACAAAACGGCCATGAAAACAACGAGAAAGTCCTTTTCCATGGGACCCCCCATTCCACACTGGTGCAAATTTATCAGACTGGCTTCAACCGCAGTTATGCTGGAAAGAATGGTAAGATCCTTCCAAGCAGATGTAAGGGAATATGGCATAAAGCACTATGTTTCAAAAGTATATAAACATCTTTAAAAAGCAGCCTAACAGCAACCCCTGCCTTGCCCTCCCCCCTTTCCCTTCACTTCCCAAGACAACTTGCAAGGTTTAGTGAAGAATGTGGCTTGTTTTTTTTTAAATTCCTATAGAAAAAAACATACTGAAAGGAACACACTGTCAAAAAGAATATAGAGATTAAGTCCTAAGAGCTTTATACTGCCACATCCTTTAACACAGGGGTCTCCAACCTTTGCAACTTTAAGTCTGAAGGACTTCAGCTCCCAGACTTCTCCAGCCAGCAAAGCTGGCTGGAGAAGTCTGGGAGCTGAAGTCCTTCAGACTTAAAGTTGCAAAGGTTGGAGACCCCTGCTTTAACAAAAACTTAAAAGACAGCATTTAGAATCAAAAGTGAATGATACAATGATAAAATAGATACTTCATGAAAGTATTAAAACAAGACAAAAACGCTGCAAACATCTTATTAAACACACTGGGTTGATTGAATGGCCCCTTTCTGGGAGCTGTGCAGACTCAACACATAAGAGAGACTCACATGACCAGCTGCATTTCCACACTGGCCAATCTGGTACGAAGAGTTCATATGCAGAGTTTTATTTTCTCTCAGGCAAATTTTGAGTCCATCATGTTGACAGCTGAGAGGAAAAATAGTATTCCGTTTCTATCCTCTCAGTCAATAGGATTGTGGCTGCTGAGTGCTCAGCATCTCATTCTCAGTGGATGGATTGTGGGAAGAAAAGGCACCAACATCCTTTTTCAGTTTTGAGAAGACTGGAAAAACCACGCTATCGGGTCTTTATTTTTCACAAAAGTGGTATGGTGACAATTCAGTTGTAGAACTCCCTGCTTACAATGTTCTGTTTGCGCTTCCTAAAATGAGGTTTCGGATCTTTGAGTGCGACTGAATAAGCAACACGATTGGTGGCTTTTTTAGAAATACAACTGGCTAGATAACCTAATTATTCATCACTCAAAGCTGAAGTACCAACAGTGGTGCTTTCCATTGTTTTGTTTTCAATATCTGTTTAATGTTTTAAATCCTATTTTTCTTGGTTTCAGCTGCAGTGATTGGTAATGGGACCTACTTTGCTGTCAGCTCAAACTATTCTGCGCAGGACACGTACGCCATTCCAGACCAAAATGGCAGAAAATATATGTACGTTGCGCGTGTTCTGACTGGAGATTATTGCATTGGCAGATCAGGACAGATTACACCACCATCCAAAAATAATGCTGGATTTGACTTATATAACAGTGTAACTGACAACATGAATCAACCATCCATGTTTGTTATCTTTCATGATGCTCAGGCTTACCCAGAATATCTAATTACTTTTAGAAAATAAGCTACCAAGCAAAAGATGATGTATTTCCCTTTCCTCTCACACTGAAAGCAAGTAATTTGAATGAACCTTTTAAAAATAGTTGTCTCTTATATCTCAATTCATTATTTAGTTCCTCTCTAGAGCAGCATAGACAAAAATAAGAATAAAATCCAGTAGAGATCAGAAAACGATGTTCAAGAGAGAGGGTAGAACATGAAGACTTTCTGGAAATAAAATCTACATGAAGGAAATGGTAGAACTAAGCATTCCAGTCTTGTAAATGCAATGAAGATATATAATCCACGACTTAAAGAATAGTTTGAAGTCTGCTCAATTCCACTGATCAGATGTTCAAACTGTCCCTTTCAGTTTCAATGACAGTCATTTTGCACACAAAATGAAAGAAAACAATGGGTGTTTTTTTCTAGGGGAGACACTGATGCTTGAAACGGCCAAATCAGTGTTTTCTCTTAAGTTTTTTTTTTCCTGGTGGCTCTGCCTATTCTGAATTCTGCACTTTGCTTCATGTCACTTCCCCTGCCCTCCACTGATTTATCTATATTTGCTAGAAGCATTTGGCACCTATTTCTGGATGCTTAAAAACTGCTTTTACCTCTGGTTATAAGCAATTTATGAGTGTGAATTTTTAAAATTATTTCTAGAAAAATGGTTAGTGACACCAATCAAATATGCCTATTATTGCTTGACAAGGTAGTAAGAAATCAACACTCAACTAAAACTGAGAAAACATGTAATAGTTTCCATCTTGTCCTTAATCTAAATTGCTTATGGTATACAGAAGAGAATGGCTTGTGAAAATTTTTACTATCAAATGGTGTTAAAATAAAGCCAGTTTATATCACACTGAAAAAAGTCAGTTTCCCAACTCCAGAGTGGAGCTGCCACTTCTTGTTGATTTTATTCACTCTTTAGAAATATAACGGTGATGTCAGCTCTCTCATCCTGCCACATTTTTATTAACTAGAATTGTCTTGGCCTACATACTGAAGTGCCTGCATTTATAATATTTCTAAGAATTACCTCATTTAGTCCAATAAACCTTTTCTGGGGGAAAAATGTTTTGTCTTATGATTATTCTTGGGCGAATGTCAGCTTTAAGGGAGATTTGTGGTTTAAACCAGACTTCAGTTCAGGTGGCCTTCCAGCTCTTTCAGTTCCTCAATTGGCCATGCTGAGGAGTGTTGAAATTCATTGGAGAATCTTCCAAGGGTTTAGGAAACTAATAAAAAACTTGCTGTGGCCCAGTCTGGTTAAATGGGCAACCAATCTGTGTGTAGATGTACACCTGCACACACAAAAATGTACACACAACCACCGTATAACCCCCAACCTACCTACCTACTGTATTTCTTCCTCTCTGCCTCTACCTACCTACCTACCTACTGTATATTTCCCTCTCTCTATCCTGCTACCTACCTACCTACATAAATACATACTGTATTTTCTTTCTTTATCCACCTACCTACCTACTGCATTTTCCCACTCTCTCTTTATCCCTCTACCTACCTAACCTATCTACTGTATTTTCCCTATCTCTATCCCTCTACCTACCTACCTACTGTATTTCCCCCCTCTCTCTATCCCTCTACCTATCTACCTACCTACTGTATTTTCCCTATCTCTCTCTATCCCTCTACCTACCTACCTACTGTATTTTTCCCTCTCTCCCTCTACCTATCTACCTACCATGCAGCCTCCTAGGACCAAAAATGGGCTACATTGGGGTGTGCCACCCCCTGCGCCTTGTTTTGGGCCTAGTAGGCCTCCATACAGCATCCTGGGACCAGAAATGGGCCACGTGGAAGTGTGCCTTCCCCCATGTCTAGTTTTGGGCTTAGTAGGCGCCCACGCAGCCTCCTGGAATAAAAAATGGGCCACATGGGAGTGTGTCACCTGCCCCTTTTTTGGGCCTAGTAGGCCTCCATGCAGTGTGGGAATGTTGGTGGCTTATTCGGTTGCTGAGGAAATGACTGTTGGAAATGTGAGGGAAATGTGCATGATGCATCATAAGAAGCAGCCGGATGGGAGGAGCTACAGGGAGGTGAAAACCTGAGAAGTGTGTTCCTTTTACATTTGTGCTGCTTGCACATGACACACGTGTGCCAGCCACACAATGTACGTATGATTGCATCAGAAGTCCTTGGGAACATTGTGTGAAAATTTGGTGCCGATCAGTGCAGTACTTTCTGAGATTAGCAGCTTTGCACAAACTATTTTACATTTTTATTTATATAGATGAGTGTTGGTCCTACCTGAACGCTATTTCTCCTCAAACGGGGGGAGAGAAGCCAGGAGTGGGTGGTTGCTTCTATCTTCTGGTCAGAGGCTGAGCATGTCATCTTTTTTGGTCACACCTCCTCTGCCTGGTGACCTCCTTCCCAGTTCTGCAAAGGCGTATCAATAACAAGACATAACCTGTGGAAATAAGGACCTTACCTTACTACTGACTAGACTCTGGCAGGGAGGGACTAGCTTCTCTCCCCATTGGAGGAGAAACAGTGCTCAGGTAGGACCAACATTCATTCTCCCTCAAACTGGGTAGAGAGAAGCCAGGAGTGGGACATACCAAAGCATGCCTGTCCCAATGGGTGGGAATAGTTTGGGCCTAATTCTTAGCAACATGGACCCTTTGGAGGACCCGCCTACCAAAGGCCACTTTGGCCAAAGCGTAAGCGTCCAATTTATAATGCCTGATGAAGGGTGACAGGTAGGACCAGGTACTTGCCCTGTACACCTCAATTGAGTCCTGTGTGAACCATTGTGGCTACAGTTCGAGTGGAATGTGCCATGATCCCCCAGGGTACCGGGAATGCCCTAGAGTCGTATGTCCTAGCTATGCAGGCCCTGATCCATCATCCCACAGTAGATGGGGTCACCTTGCAACCAGAAAGGAGACAAATAGAGATTCTGACTTCCTAAAGGAAGAGGTCCTGTTGTAGATATGGAGTGCTCTCCATACGTCCAAACAATGCCATTTCTGCTCCAGGGCGTGGCATGGCCCTGGGCAGAAGTCAGGAATGACCAGTTCCTAAACCCTATGAAATCTGAAGTTAACTTTTGGAACGAATGAAGGGTCTAACCTCAGAATTACCCTGTCTGCATGAAACACACAGTTCTCTCCTTACTGAAAAGACTGCTAGCTCAGAAATCCTTCTGGCCAAGGTAATGGCCACTTAAAAAGCCACCTTCAGAATGAGGAATTGCAGGCTCGCTGTCCTCGAGGACTCAAATGGGCTCTCCATTAGGGCCTGTAACACCTTAGGCAGGTTCCATATAGGGTACCTGTGTATCACAGGGGGCTGTAGGTTAGTGGCACCTCTTGAGAAATCTACGCACCATGGGGTGTGTAGTGAGGAACTCCCTACTCCCTAGGATGGAAGACAAGGCTGCCTCCTGCCTCCATATAGTATTGGGAGCCACCCCTTTGTCTAAACCCTCTTGTAGAAAATCTAGGATCTGTGCCACTGGTGCCAAGGATGGATTAATCTGCGACCTGGTGTACCAGTCACAAAAGGTCACCTAGATATGGTCATATAACCAAACCGTGGACTCCCTCTTGGAGGACTGAATGGTCCTGATGACTCTAGCAGAGAGTCCATGGCTCTCCTTTCAAATGCCACATGGCCAACTGGAGCCACTGAGGTTCCGGATGGACCAGGGCCCCTGACTGAGGGATATCCACCCCTGAGGTGTTCTCCACAGGCAGACCACTAACAGATCCATCAGATCCACAAGCCTCCTGAGCCAATACGAGGCCACTAACAGAATCTCTGCCTATTCCTGTATCACCTTCCTGACTACCACTGGTAAGAGTGGTAGAGGAAGAAAGGTGTACAGAAGACCCCTGGGCCATGCAGTACAAAGGGCATTTATCCCCTCTACTCCCGCGAATGCAAACCTGCTGAAGAACCTTGGCAGTTGCGCATTGCCTGGAGATGCAAACAGGTCCAGGACTGGAGTGCCAAAACACTCTGACAGTTCCTGGAATATGGAGGGGTGAAGATGCCACTCTGACTGATCTACTGCTGACCTGCTGAGGAAATCTGCCTGTACATTCTGCACCCCTGCTATGTGCTCTGCCCTGAGGAACAAAAGATTCCTCTCTGCCCAGAGATCTAGAAGTCCTGCCTCTTCAATGATGGACTGGGAATGCATCCTCCCCTGCTGGTTTATGTGGGCCTTTGTAGTCATGTTGTCTGTTAAAACCAGAATATGACTCTCCACTACATGTTCCTTGAAGCTTTTGAGTGTCAGGTGTACTGCTCTGAGTTCCAGCCAGTTGATGCTACTCACACTGTCCCTGGTCCATCAGAGACTGCAGGTGTGCTCCCCAACCAGAGCCTGGCACCTCTCATTAAGGTAAGTCTGCTGGGCTGAACAGACTCCCCTTGAGCAGAGCCTGAGACGTTCACCACCGAAAGGAGTGCAGAATTCCCTGAGGGACCCTGACCCTGACCAGCGAGTTGCTCCTGCCTGACCTATGGTAGGGCAGGAGAAACCATTGCAGGACCCTGGCATGGAGATGCACCCAAGGAACTAGAGAGATGCATGAAACCATCTTGTCCAGGAGCTTAGACAAGAGTGCCAGTGTCACTGTGATCACCGTCTGAATGCTTTGGATCAATGACAACAGACTGTGCCTCCTCTCCTGTGAGAGGTACACCACACACAGGGAAGTGTCTGACTGCTCTCAAGTGAAGCAGTCAGCTTGTTGGAATGAAATGACTTTTCTTGGTGTTGATGGAAAAGCCATAATCCTTGAGAATCTGAATAGTCACCCGAAGGTTCACCTCAGCCTGTGCCTGAGATGGCTGGATCAGGATGCTGTCTAAGTAACACTGAAGCCTGACAGGGAAGGACTGCAGGTGGGCCACTATTGCTGTCAACAGGTTTGTGAATGCCCCTGGAGCTGATGACAGCCCGAATGGGAGGACCCTATATTGGTAGCAATTGTCCACGTAGGCAAACTGAAGGTACTGTCTGTGAGCTGGCAGAATTGGGATATGTAAATAGGCCTCTGTGAGGTCTATTGAGATGAGGAAGTCGCCCTGCCAAATACTCTTTAGAATAGTGAAGTGACTGTATTTTGAATCACTTGTGATGCGTTTGTTGAGACATTTTAGATCCAGAATTTCTCTCCACCCCACCACCCTGAGTTCTTTGGGATTATGAACAGGATGGAGTAAAACCCCAGCCCATGTTGATCCCGAGGGACCGGTTGAATGGCATGGATCTCCAGCAGATGTGGAATAGCCTCTCTTTGTTGTGTCCCTGTAGACAGGGCAGCTGAGAAAGAACTCTAGGGGCTTGGAGTGAAATGTTAAATCAAATTGTACCATATGAAGGACTCACCTGTCCCTATGGTGAAAATAGAGGCTGAGCTGTCCTCCGATGGGAGGGGCAGCTCTGCAGTCACTTTGAGTGATGAAAGAGCTGACTTCTTGTCCCTTGAAAGGAGCACTTGACCTGAAATTGCTGACAACTCCTGAAGTCCAATCTGTCAGGCTGTTTGTCCTGCCTGCCTGAGAATGGTCAATGGGCCTGCTAGTGGGCCCGCCGCCCTGGGTCCTTTTGGAGAAGGGCGGGATATAAATTGGATAAAATAAAATAAATAAAAATAGTAGTTGATGCCCGAATCTGGCATCTGAAATGGCTGCTTGTAAAAATGAGATGGTCGTCTATCCCTGCGCCTAAACAAGGAAGGCCTGACCTTGCCCCTACCACTTGTTCTTGTTATTTGCCTGCCAATGGTGAAGCCACAGTAGACGGTAGGGAGTCACCGAAACAGCCATAGACCTAGAGGAAAACCTTGCTGCATTCAGAGAGGCATCAGTAGAATATTCCACCACCATCACTAATTTGTTAAGATTTTGGTGCAACCTGACTTCTTCTGATGGAATCCTAGCTTTCAGCTGATGAAGCCAGAGAAGGCAGGCCCTGGTAAAAAAGTAAGCTGAAGTGGCTGCCTTCATTGCCTATGCTACCGCTTGGTGGGCCTTGCAGAAAGCCAGCTCCCCCCTCGTCATCAGTCTTAAGGCCATCTATGGCATCCACAGGAAGGATGGATGCTGAAGTCAAGGCTGCCACCAGAACACCCACAGAAGGCATTTGTAGAATCTCTGAAAGATTTGAATCCAAGTTAAAAAACCTTTTCTCAACACTAGATGGGGTCCACCCCAGGCTTGGACCATTGCCTCTGCACACATCCAGGAAGAGCTTAGGTGCTGGAACAACCTCATTAATGATGGACAGCTCTGAAAATACACCATGACTTGAACCACCTGCGCCCTGAGCTGTGTCAAAAACTGGGGGGGGGGGGATCTTCTTGGCCTTATGTAAGTGGTTTGAAAGTCAGGCCGAAACAGTCCAGTAAATGGAGGAGGGCCAGAGATCTCCTCCTCCTCTGTGAGTGCTGTGAATTCCCTCCTCCATGGAGGTTTCACTCCTCACACATGCAGCCTGCGCAGGCAACCTGGGGTGGGGTCTAGTCATGTATCCTGACCTTACAAAAGGGGGAGATCCCTGGCAGAAAAACCCAATTGTTGAAGACCAGAAGCTAACCCTTGAAATGGCTGTAGCAACCAGGGACTGAAGATGGTCTGGCAACTGTGAAGTATCCTCCACATCCCCAGGGTGTAATCCAGATTCAGTTGGGGTAAAGGTAGCTTCTGGAACTGGCCTGGGGGAGAAGGACTGGCTCCCTGGGGCTATATCTTCTAGACTTGCAGAAAAACATCCCTAGGCGCCACTTGTATAGTGGAAAGTCTCTCTCTGGAGCCATCTGGTGACCAGAACTGCAACCAGGCTGAGAGATGCAGGGATACAATGGAGAACCAAGTGTTTGATTAACAGGTGAGTGGGAGGCTTCTGCCCCTCCTGCAGGAATCTCTCCCAGGGTCTGGGTACATCCAGCCCTCGTGGCTCTTCCTAGGGCTTGTTCCCAGGGCTTGTTGGTGCCTTTCAGCATCCTTCTGAGATGTCCTGGACTCCCTGTTGCAAGCAGCCTTCTTCCTGAGGCTTTCCCCAGCGGCTCCTCTTGCTGCTGCCCTCTGGCTAGCAGTTCTCTGTCCCAGTCCTTGGGAGGTAGCCTGGAGCCCACTCCCTTCTCTGCCAGCTGGTGGAAGGCACAGGATCCACCATAGCCCATCTGAGAGGCACGGAGCTAATTGCAAGTTACAGCCACCATGGCTGAAATGGCACCAAAAATGTGCCTGCTGGCGAACTCCTCGGTCAGCTACCTCACCTTCCACCTGTCCTATCCATCTTACCTACCTTGGCTGGACAGAAGGATCCCGTCTCCATCCAAGAGGTTGGCAATTTCCCGGCTCTGGAGAGCCCTGACCATGGAACAGGCTGCTAGCCTATTGGTCGCCAGGCACAAAATTCAAATGAAGCTCCTATCTCTGAAGCTCAGGAGTGGAAAACAGAGCCTCTGGATGTCCCTTAATCTTAACTACTCCACAGGGTGATGGTTCTAAGAATAAAAGTAATATTTTGCTCATGGGAAAAGAAGGGTTGCGATTCAGATTTGTACGTAACAGTCTCTCTTGAACTAGAACAAATCATTCCACACACAACCAGAAATAAGATTTTTATTGTTCCTTGGTTATATTTCACAATAAGCCATGAAACACACACACTGGCTGAAACCAATTGAGCCATATACCACATAATTGCCTGAAAATTAATTGGAAATCAATGATTATGTTTTTGAGTCATTATTTGCTGAAAAGAAAAGCCTGCCTAACATAACCAAAAAAAGAAGTATTTTTTTTGCTAAATAGAGAGCTTTAAATGAGGAGGAGGGGATTTAATTAATTAATGCTTCTGAAAACGGGCTCATGTGTGAGAATGTTGAGTAAAATCAGTTTTAGAAAATACTGTAGTAATTTTGCATGAAACTGATTTCAAGGATTTCTGATTCAAATATTTATTTTCTCTCAGGTACATTCTGTTGAAATATGGGGTGTGTGTGTGTGTGTGTGTGTGTGAGAGAGAGAGAGAGAGAGAGAGAGAGGGAGGGAGGGAGGGAGGGAGGGAGGGAGAGAGAGAGAGAGAGAGAGAGAGAGAGAGAGAGAGAGAGAGAGAGAGAGAGAGAGAGAGAGAGAGAGAGAGAGATCTCCAAAATTGGTTGCAGCTGCAGTTGGCAACTTTAAATTGATAAAGTAGGGAAGCAAGACATTGAGCAAGATTTTCATCTGCCCTGAGTGTACTCTTCCTTAAGGGCACTAATAATGGCAAGCTCTTCAGCCACCACCCTGCTTAAATTTTTTACCCTATTATAGGTACTCTATCGTAATCCAATCTGCTGAAATGTAAGACTACACAACAGCTCTCTTAATTTTGAAGATTCACAACATGGTAAGAGCACTGACAGCAGACTTAAAAAAGGAAATTACAAGCTGAAATTCAAAACGATATCAAGTGTTGTAATCAGAGACTAATTCAAGCATACAGTCATATCTAGGCTTGTCATTAACACAATTGCAATGAAGACATTAATGGAGTTTGTTTCTATGTAATATTTTTGGATTGCAGTTTTGATCAAAAGTAACAATTCTTTCAACTTGCATCTATAATTCTAAATACAACACCATTAATTTAACAATTGTTTTGAAATTCTAGAAGGCAAAAAATATCACCAAAGCTACTTTTTTTTATTAATTCTCCTCAACTAAATTAAAATGATATATATGTAGACAAGCTAGATGTTCTGGACTGCTCACAGAAATTAAAATACTCATTCAATTCCTTTTGCCTTCAGCTCTTCTCTAACACGTTTCAGATAATTAGGATCAGGGTAACCAAAACTAGAAAGATAAGAAAGAGATTTGTTTAAATCAAGGAAGCACTAAATACAAATGTTTAATACTACTATTCAATGCGGAATTGAACTATTTTAAAAATGGTTTGCAAATACATAAACTAATGTAACAGTTTAAATTATATTTGAGAAAAAATAATTTCACTGATGTATGAGTAAGGAGTTTATGTAATAATGCTGATACAAAGATCTAATAGAAGAGAAAATTGGTAACTCAGGATTGAATTGTGGGGGTTCTTGATACTGAGTTTAGTTGTTTTCTTGCAGATGTTTGTAAGAAAACAACCAAGGTCAGAGAGCACCAAGAGTCCCACAACACAAAGATCTTTCTGATGTCACAGTTCCTACTGAAAATAATTTACCGTAACAACTCCTTAAGAAACATACCTTATAAAGTGTACTTGGAGGATTTCAATTATTGCTTTCAGATGGTTATTTTAATCTATAATTTAAAACAGATTCCATCCCAATGAAGATAGCTTTAAAGAGAGAAGCTGGGATTCTGGGATCCTCTTTTGTAAAATCCAGCACTCCTACTCTCTGCAAGGTTTTCAATGCAGCACATTTTCTTCCTATAGCCCAGCCTAATATTGGCTGAAGCACCCATAGGGAGCTTGGATTTTAAGGAAGGTTAAGAAAATCCATGGAAGGAAAGTACCCCCCAACTTCTTCCAAGCCTTTTGCCTACATGCACTTCTCATTCCCAGATTCCCCCTGCTCCCCTTCAGACAATGTGGGATAGGAAAAGAGGATTTGTTCTGAGGAAGAGAATTTCATTCAGAATTCCCTGCTCTTCATCAAAACCTAGTCCATTCAAAACATATTTGAATTATTTAAAGGGGTGGGGGGGGAGAGAAAACCAGTGAGTAATTAAAGGATATTCCTGCTAAGATTGAATGGGAAGACTGATTGCCACAAGTTATTAGATCGGTTTCCTCAGGACAGGCTGAGAAATTCTGGGAGTTGAAGTCCACAAGTCTTAAAAAGTCACCACGTTTGGAGACCCCTGTATTAAATCAACCATTCCAGAGGTGGTATTCAGCAGGTTCTGACCAGCTCTGGAGAACCGGTTGCGGAAATTTTGAGTAGTTCAGAGAACCAGTAAAATACCACCTCTGACTGGCCCTGCCCCCATCTATGCTCTGCCTCCCGAGTCCCAGCTGATCAGGAGGGAATGGGGATTTTGCAGTAACCTTCCCCTGGAGTGGGGAGGGAATGGAGGTTTTACAGTATCCTTTCCCTGCCACGCCCACCCAGCCACGCCCACAGAGCCGGTAGTAAAAATGTTTGAATCCCACCACTGAACCATTCCTAGCATACCCTGGATTGCAAATCTCATGTTCCCAGAACATGGGCATTGCAATCCCATATAACTAAAAGGCACCCAATGGGAAACTATTGTTTTATACTATTTCGCTGATAGGAAATTATCACTTTTGGGATGAAAACCAAGGTACGTTTGCTTCACTCGGTTTGGTGGTGACATGGATTTTATCAACAAATCCATTCCAGAGTATTCAAAATTGCATGCAAAATTATATTAGGGAAAATCTATTAGTCTTTATCTGAAAAAAAAATAACAACAAAAATTTGAACTTACCTTTTTTCACCTCCGTGAGTACTAGTTTTGTGATGAATGTCATTCCAAGTAACCACGTCATCCGCACCAGTTGTTCGCGACTGGCCCACTGTGAAAATCAAACCTTGGTCAAAGGCCCGTTGTAGCAATTTCAGAATTTCTCTTCCTTCTTTGTTGTCAGGTAAGTATGCTGTGCGCGTTGTTCCATAAAAAGGTTTCCCTGGGTGAGGATGCCTTTCCTGGTTTGGAAAGAGTCAGAAATATTAGCATGCTCAGCTTGTTTCAGATTTCATCGCAAGAGGCTAACCGTTGTGTAGCTATTCTGATCTGAAGTTGAAAAGATGCAGCAGAAGGGATATCTGTTGCACTGTTGCCACACTTTTTAAAAAGCAATAGCTCTCCCTGCCAATGAAAGGGTAGAATTGCAACTCTGGGAAACTCCGTGCTTGAGTTACATAAATAGTAAGGAGGCACTAGCAAGGGATAATTTTGGTGCATGCCGTCATCCTCTTCTTGAATTGAACATGTATCTTTCTGGGAACTGAAAGCTTTCTGTGAACCTAGGACAGTAATATTTAAATCTATGAAATGCATGTCAAAGGTAACATGCCATGACATCTTGGGGGAACATGCCAGCATTCACTAACTCCTGACAACAACTATAGTGGTACCTTGCTACTCAACTGCTTTGAAACTCATCAAATTTGGTACTCAACGCCTTTTGATGTGAAAATTTCATCCTGGTACTCATCATCTGTTTGGTACTCAATGCACAAGTTCAAACTTATCAATGTCAGCTGCCTTGTGACTCACTACATTATTCCTTATGGAAAAAATCCGTTTGGTACTCATTGTTGATACTCATTGTGCCTCCTGGAACCAATTAAACAGAGTATTGTACCACTGTACCTTGGTACTAATAGTTAATTCTCAA
Source organism: Rhabdophis nuchalis (assembly GCA_039707465.1). Classification (NCBI taxonomy): domain Eukaryota; kingdom Metazoa; phylum Chordata; class Lepidosauria; order Squamata; family Natricidae; genus Rhabdophis; species Rhabdophis nuchalis. The sequence continues at coordinate 158,654,555 of CM077643.1, forward strand.
CGTCGTGCCTTGTTCTCATGTGATTCTTGAAGGCTGTGCAGACAATGTGAGAAAGGGATATGTTCTCAAGCAGCCTCCAGACCTTGCAGAAGTCAAGCATGAGGTCCATGCTGTTGCGTGGCCTCAGACCCTCTCAAAATTACATGAGAAGAGAGCAAGCTTCCACTGAGGCTGTAGAAGAGCATTCTCTGAAGCCACTTTAAGCGTGTTGGGTGACCCAAAGCAGCCTCAGGTAGTTCATAGGGTTCTCTCAACAGAAAGGGACATTGCCTGAACAGTGCATGGCAGATCCTGGGGAGCACTGGGGAACTGCATCATTCCCCAAGACTTTAGAGAACAGTATGAGGTGAATTTTTTGAGTACCAGCAGTGACACTAGGACTGAAGTTGAAGTCCAGGCCTCTATTTCAGACCCATCCTCACTACTGTTCCCATGTGCTGCTGTTCAGTAACCATCTAGGCCACTCTCTTTTGTTCCAGGGGGTGGAGGAGGTGTCACACCAACAAAAACAAGTTTGGCATTTTCCAAAGTTTTGACACTCTGAACCCAGTTAATATCATTGATTTAGGAAAAGACAGCTGCCTTACGGAACCAAGATGTGCAACATGCTACCACCACCACCCTTCCAAAGCATCTTTTCTGCTTCAGACCCATTTACCAAATTACAAAACAGGGCATTCTCAGCTACAGTCCACTTAATCAGCATCTAACGTCCAACAATGGACAGCTACGTGTTTCTGGGAATGTCCCTCATTTATGATATAAGCTGATAGATCACCTTTTCTTAGCTCCAATCTCAAGCAGATTCTCCCTCTACTGCAGAGATAAAAATGCACTTCCTTCCTTTCATTCCATTGTAGGTATCCCATTTCCACTCCCCCACCCCAGTCCATTTTCTTTTTGTATCACCTGATCATGCCAAGAACTTTCTGGATGGTCAGGAAGCTTCCAATGAGGAATTGAAGATATGAAAAAAGAATAAACCATATTTTTCGGAATATAAGATGCACCTTTTTTCCTCTAAAGAGGCTGAAAATCTGGGTGCGTCTTATACATCGAATACAGCATTTTTTTGCCTCCCAAAACCCCACCCCCTTCACCAAAATGGTTGTGCATAGCCTTATAGAGGCTTCCAGAGATATTCTGGGGGCTGGGAAGGGCAGAAATGAGCCTAAAATGGGCCATTTTTTTGCCCCCCCCCCCAGTCCCCATCAGCACTCTATAAGCCTCCATAAGGCTATGCATGCATTTTTTTGGACATAAAAATGGCCTGTTTTCATGAAAAACGGGCTGTTTTTTGCTCATGTTTGACCCGCACCCCAGCCCCCAGGAGCACTCTGCAAACCCCAAAGGCTATTCATGCCTTTTATTTAAAAAAAAAAACATTTGGGGGAGGTTTGCAGAATGCAAAAAAAAACTTTCGGAAGGCTGTTTAGTTACTTGACAACTTTAAGACTTGTGGACTTCAACTCCCAGAATTCTCCAGTCAGCATAGCATAGCTTGTGGACATAGCTGGCTGGAGAATTCTGGGAATTGAAGTTCACAAGTCTTAAAGTTGCCAAGTTTGGGAACCCTTGAGTTAGAGGGATTGATGAGAATTACATTGATCAAGTGCTGTGCCAGCAGAAACAAAGTTTTAGGTGTCACAGCGATTTCCTTCTCCAGCACATGGGTAAATACACCTGGAAACATCTACCTATCTACCTACTGTATTTCTCTCTCCCCTCCCCTATCTTATATACCTACCTACCTTCTCTCTCCCTCTCTCCCCCTACCTACTGTATTTCTCTATTTTTCTCTCTCTCCCTCTACCTACCTATCTACACACTCTCTTTCTACCTACTATATTTCTCCCTCTCTCTCCCCCCCTTTATCTACCTATATACCTTCTCTCTCTCCCTCTATTCCCACTATCTACCTACTGTATTTCTCTCTCTCTCTATCCCTTTATCTACCTACCTACTTACTCTCCCTCTCTCTCTCCCTACCTACCTACTGTATTTCTCTCTCCCTCTCTATTCCTCTATCTACCTACTTACTTTAAAAAAAAATGCCTCTTCAAAGCCTGGGTGCATCTTATACTCTGAAAAATACAGTAATGGTATTCTTTTAAGAGTATAAGATGCACCCATTTTATGTAACAATTTTTATAGTAGCTCTTGTATCATCCCTGGTGACATTTCTATAGTAGCTCTTGTTATCATCCTTGGAGACACACAAAGATAACTTCTCAACATGACATAGGAAAAGATCTGGGTTCTCATCCACTGAAGATTTTTATAAATCTTCCAGATTTCTTATGAAAATAGCAATAGCACTTAGACTTATATACAGCCCATAGTACTTTACGGAACTCTTTGGGCAGATTACAAATGTCAGAATACTGCCCTCATCAATCTGGTTCCTCATTTTACCGAACTTGGAATGATGGAAGGCTGAGTCAACCTTGAGCCAGTCAGGATCTAACTCCAGGCTGTGGGTAAAGTTAGCGTGCAATATTGAATTCTAACCACTGCGCCACCATGCACTGATGTTTTCTACAAATAAACCTGTGTCCCCAACATGGTACCAAGGATACTAGTGCCAGCAAAGTATCGCTTAATATTCTCACCAGGCTCCTGGTTTTCTTTCTGTAACATTTATTTTAATTCAAAATAAGAAAGAAGCTTGCCTGCCAAAAAATAGAAAACCCAGCCTCTAGCAGAACCCAATAAAGTACCTGGGCCCCACATAGACTTTGCCATTTTAAGCAAATATGGTGAGGTGGTTGCAACCAGTATTTCACTCCTATCCAAGTCTGAAGACATCCTTCCCATAAAAGAAAGAAAGATCTTTGGTACAAAAGGCAGGCTATTAGGGGAAGTGGGGTGAATGGATAAGGGAAGGAGTGAGCAATCTGAATTGGGAAACGAACACAGGAAGAGAAATTAAGCCCCATCCACCATTTGCACCATTTACCACTTTCCTATGATAATGAATAATTTGCCGTGGATGCGCCATCACTACTGGTGCATCTTCAACTCTTGAGGGGACATAATTTGAGGGCAGGTCTGTATTCATTCTAGCCTCTGCATGGATTTTTAGAAGACTTCTAACAGATTTCTAGATCTCTTGCTTTTACACTCCCAACTGAATTGGTATTACATTATCTCCTTGGAATGTAAATTTTTTTTTTTTAACTGAAACACAAGAGGGCAACTAATTATGGCACAGAAACATCATATTGTTGCTCCAACTTACTGTCTGATAGCCGTCAAATATATGGTAACTAATAGTGATGGTTCCAGAATCCTTATGTCCAGGCAGGGAACTTCTACTTGTGAAGACCTCCATTTCCCCTAGGGGCTGATTTCCCTTTATATTCCCATAGAAAACATTGCACACAGGGCAGACCGGTTTGTAATCCATTGCTTTTCCTAAGCAGGCTGCACAGAACGCATGCTTGCATTTGGGTAGCACTTCTTTCTGGTGGATTGTATTCAGGCAGATGGGACAGCACTCGTCTGGTTGGTCTTCCGTTGCCTTCCCTACCGGCAGCTTCCGAGAAGGAATCTGCAGCATTTTGTGATGTCTTTGTGACTTAAAGGTGGTGTCTGTGGCAGCCCCAAGACTGGAATCAGGAATTGCTGCTGCTTTACTATTTGCAGCTACAAATTCCTCACTATTCAGGGATTTCATGGCCACCTCTGTTTCCTCTGTGGGATGATTTCCCTTTATATTCCCATAGAAAACATTGCACACAGGGCAGACCGGTTTGTAATTCATTGCTTTTCCTAAGCAGGCTGCACAAAACGCATGCTTGCATTTGGGTAGCACTTCTTTCTGGTGGATTGTTTTCAGGCATATGGGACAAAATTCATCTTGTTGGACTTCCGTTGCCTTCCCTGCTGGCTGCCCATGAGAAGAAACCTGCTGCATTTTGTAACATCTTGGTAACCCAAAGGAGGTACCTGTGGCAGCCCCAACACTGGAATCAAGAATGGCCGTTGCTCCACTATTTACAAATTCTTCACTATTCAGAGACTCCATGATATGCTTCTCAGCAAACAATATGTTTTCAGGAAGACCAGAAATGTACAGGCAGTTTTCCTTTAGAGACAGTTCAACTTTGGGATGTTCTTGTTGGAAATATGTAAATAAATCCTTCAATTTTCTTTTCCAATCTTCCAGATGTTTCAAAGGAATTTCTTTTGTTTGTAGGCTTTCTAAATACATCAGGTATTTATACTGAAAAATCTCAGACGCTTGTGAAGATTGATCAAAAGGTGCATACGTCTGGGGCATAAAAATGATGCGCGTTAAGTGGTCATTGTCACAATGTTTCTCCTCCATTTTAGTACAATACTTGTTGTTTATTAATTCAATTGTCTGATTTAACTTTGGTCGGAGAAATGAAAATACAGCAGCGTCAACTTCAAAGCCAGGGGGCTGTACGTGGGGATCCTTTTGTTTATTCCGGTTCTTTGCTGTCATTTTGTCCAACAATGCCTTTGCATCTGAAACTTCCTTTGTGGGGCCTTGAAGAACAACTTTGTCCTTGTATTTTACAATAACAATGTGTTTGCATTTGCTTTTTATCATCTCATGTGCATGGCTCTCAATGAAAGGCACCGTTTCCTGTTTTAGATCTCCTGCTACTTTCTGGAAAAGCAGGACAAACTCCTCCTGAGCTTTCTTAGTAAAGTTTGGTACTCCCATTGAAGAAAACCAGACAGAAGTAATTCCATTCTTAGTGCTGCCTGTGACTAATTTTACATTGAACGTCTCCTCAGTTTTTTTAATTTCTTCCTTGTAGGCTTGTCCAAAATATTCAAAGATACCTGAAGGAACTTCCATCTTGGTCAGATCTTCCAAATCACTCCTGTATCTTCTGTTGTGATCTTCCTTTCCTTCAATAAAATTCTCCTGCTTTTTAGGTTGCAAAAATTCACTGTCGCGATGGTCTCTAAGGAGATTCTCAAAATGACAGTGTAACTTTTCAATGTCCTCATAGAGTCCCACCACCTTTTCAATACCAAGACGACTTGACGCTTTGTCTATCTTTAAGGTGGGATATACAGCAATCACCTGATTTCTCTGCTCTTTAGTGAGCAAGTCAGTATTCAAGGTGGCAGAAACCTCAAGAAATATCTAAAAATAAATAGAGAGGAGTACACAAGAAATGTGAGCCAGTACAATAAAAATGATACACAAGATTTAACATAACGGTTCATTTCCTACAGTGAAGAGTTTCACAGTGAGATAGCGCCTTCCTACTTTAGTTATTTTCTGGTATTAGCCTATTCCTTCTAATAAACAAGGTTTTCCAGCGTGGCAAATATACTCTTTCATACACTGGCTTTTAAGGAGGCCTAAATGTTTATAAATATTTCAAATCAGCAGATATATAAAAAGGAAGAAGTCAGAAACTTAACAGTTTTTATTAAAACTATTGGAAAAAAAGCTTTAAAACTTTTTGGTATTTTGAATTTCTTAAAACTTTTTTGTTCATCTGCATGATCTTCTATGAACATGTATAAACACATAGATGTGCACGTGTATGCACACATTTGTACCAAATAATAATATCTAACAAATAACTCTGGGGCTTGAGTTTACTAATTGGTAGGATGGAAGTGTCATTATTATGTAAAATTAACTTATAGAACATGCAATGATCTCACAACATTGAAGAGCCAGGATTTTCTATGATTACATGCAATGTGGAGACAGTTGGGATTCCAAGTTAAGTGGAAGCTTACCTTTTTTCTCCCACTTTCATGACCAGCCACATGCTTGTTTTTAAAATCATTCTGAAGGGGCAAAAAGTTTGAAGAAACGGAAGTTGAAAGTGACCCTGTTGCATTTTTTGTAAACATTGTTTCTGCAACATCAACCACCGCCAACTCCGAATCCGACAAAATTCTTATCTCCAAAGTTATTCCCCCAACTTCAATAGTATGTCCACGTTGGGCCACACGCTTCTTCACTTTAAGAAAAAAAATAGAATGATTAAAATGCATATTTGTCTTGCTTATATTTTTAGTTATTACACCATAAGAGGATGCACACATCACACAAAGCTCCTCTTTGAGCTTAGAAATCTAAACAAACAATAATAAATTGTTCCCTTGTATTAGCATATTGTATCAACTCAATCACAGAGACACCATTTATAGAAATGTTATAGAAATATAAAAATTATAGAAATCTAACTTGCATGTCTAAAGCATACTTACTGCTCCTCAGGCTCCAGAAATGCTGAAACAATGTCCTACATCAGAGGTTCCCAAACTTGGCAACTTTAAGACTTGTGGACTTCAACTCCCAGAAATCTCCAGCCAGCTCTGTTGGCTGGAGAATTCTGGGAGTTGAAGTCCACAAGTCTTAAAGTTGCCAAGTTTGGGAACCTCTGTCTTACATGATTCATATTGAGGAGAGGTTTAGAAACCTACATAAGGTGAAACTCAACTTATCTTATCATGTATGTAACAATTTGGTCAGGCACCCTGGAATTTCCTATAAGCCCATTTTTGAAATTTTGTGATAAAAACGGAGAAGATTGTTCTCTCCTTCCTGATGCACTTCTTGATTTCAGGGCCCCCTTGGAGTAAATCCTGGCCTCTATGACCACTGCAGGAAATGGTTATGGAGGCATACAATAAATAGACCACTACAACCATCCCTGAGCTGATAATTCTCCACTTCAAGACCCAGAATTCTCAGCAGCAACCATCCTTGCTGAATTTGAGAAGTCCATGCATTTGGAGAGGAGCTTGGCTGATTATTCCAACTTCTCCACCATAAATGCACTTGGATGACGAGCTTATTGCTGGATATTGGGAAATTAGTTGCTTTCCATAGTTTTCTTATTCTCCATGACTAGCATGAAAATGCAGGCAACTTTCTCCCTGAATAAATGTATGTTGAAATTTGCAGCAATCATAAGGCAACATCACATAAAGGTTTTTGGGACTCCTACCACGTTGTAAATCTCAATCTAATCCAAGAATTTTAAAATTCCTAATACAATTATAATTATACAAATTATAATTATGCAATTATAATAATGGAATTTGTTTCTATTTGCATTATTGGGGGGGAGACATAAGATAGTTTAAGTTTGATTGGTGATCAGCTTCTAAAATCTCCTTCAAATTTTTTTTTTTACTTGTTTGGGACCTCACTCAATTTTTCCCTTAGCTCAATGCTTCCCAAAGTTATCAGCTTCCAGAGCGGCTTCCCAAAGTTCCTTGGGCAGCAGGTCCATTTTTGAGAAGTTTGGGAGTTGACATCCAATTTTTGGGAAGTTGCCACAGTTGAGAAATATGGCTAGTTCAGTGATTTCTTGTTCAGCAATTTCTCTAAGAAAGAAGTTCCTTAAGTCTGTAACCTCTGGAAAATATATGAAAGTGTGACTTTGCAAAACACACTGGCTCACGCAAGTAATTCCTCTTCCTAGCAGCCATGTACTTTCAAAGTTAATGCAGTTGCTTTGAAGGTAATCCCTGCTGTCTGCCTGTATCTAGGTATTCAGGAACACACTTTTCAGCTGGGGCTGCTATTAAGAAGACCCAATGCATGAATACACCTGTACAAATTCCTGGAAAAAGTCTTTGAAGCAGCTGTGCTTCCATTTCAGAGGACATGGCTGTGTTAAAGCTCCAAGGAATGTTTCTCTCACACAAAAACACTTTGTAAAGTGTAAAAGCACTTTTTCAAATGCTAGTCTTATCATTTCAGAAAGCAGCTGATTATTAAGATCACCCACTCCATAATAATGCAAAAAGCAAATCACTACCCCCTTCGCAAGATTTTTCATGGGGATTCGGGGAGTTGCAATCTCTAACCCCAACCCAGATCAGTTCTGTGGGTGTGGCTTGGTAGGTGTGGCAGGGAAAAGATACTGCAATCTCCATTCCCACCTCACTCTGGGGCCAGCCAGAGGTGGTATTTGCCGGTTCTCTGAACCTGTCAGAATCTGCTGAATTTCACCCCTGCCCTAACCCCAATTCCAATGTAAGCCAAGTACCCTTGCTCTAGCTAGCTGCAGGGAGATGTCTCAAAAGGTCCCTAAACCTGGTCGTAACTGTTTTGTACTGGAAACAATCACACAATTTAAAACCAGGGTTGCTCTTTCTATGCCTTCGAACGCGGAGCACACTTCTACATCATGATTTAACTAGAACCTTATATCTCAGCATGTTCTGGCTAGCCTGTAGTGGGGATTATTTTAATCACAAATTAAGGTGCATCATCACAATCAATATCAGCCAAAAATCAGGGACTTGAATCTGGTGTGTCTGTCCCCCATGTCCGTCCGTCCCCCTTCCAGGGAAGGGAGAAAATGGCGTTGCCCTAAAATGCTTCATTATAAAATCCAGAGCTGGGAGGCTGGGAAGCTTCTCTATCGAATTTCAAAAAACCCCAAAGATGACCGGCATAATTTCTACCCAGATCAGTTTCCAATTTGAAAAAAAAAAAAATGTCCCTCCCTCTCTCCCCAGCCCTATTTCCCACACAGCTGGTTTGAGATTCACATTGAAGAAAAAGAAAAACTTACTCTTTTGAAAGAAAGAAAGAAAGAAAGAAAGAAAGAAAGAAAGAAAGAAAGAAAGAAAGAAAGAAAGAAAGAAAGAAAGAAAGAAAGAAAGAAAGAAAGAAAGAAAGAAAGAAAGAAAGAAGTTTGGGGCTAAACTCAACTCTTTGCCAATATCTTTCCCGAAAAGTTGAAAACATTCCAGGGCTTTTTTAACAGGCTCGAAACAATCTAGCAAGGAATCTGATCCCATATCCCAGCAGTAAAGTTATTTATTAGACTTCTGACGATCACCTGGGCATTGGGAAAACCAGCTTTTCCCGGAGTATCATTATCATTATTGGTTTGTTATTTATTATATTAAAATCACATTATTATTATTAATTATTATATTATAATTATTACAATTAAGTCCTAACGGAGCTTATCCGTTAAACTACCGTGAAATTTATCGCCATAGCTACCATAGGTCAACCCCCCCCCCCAAATGAACCCCCATGAATCCCCTCCGGGTCGCTCCTTTCTCGCTCCGCGGGATACCTTCTTCCGAGCAGAAGCGCACGGAATAGACGCCCCGTTCGAGGTCTCGCACTTTCACGTTGCATTCGCCGCCGCCCGATTTCCTCGAGGACTGGAAATAAATCTCCAACTTGGCCTCCAGTTTGTCTGCGAAGATGTCGGGAGGGAAAACCTGGACAAACAGCGGAGTAACGAAGCCCCCCGCCATGGCCACGGACATTTCCCCCGCCCCTCCCCACCCGAAGCTTTCGCTTTCGTTTCTTTCGCAAGCGATCTGAGCCGAGAGCGACAGAAAGCCAGAACTCCTCCCTCCTTTGCACGGCGTGACGTCACCCAACGTCGGGCTGCGGCTCCGGCCTTCTCCGCCACCCGCTGCCTGTCAGAGCCAGAGCGCAGCAGCCGCCAGCTGGGGGGAAAGGGCGCTGCTTCCAGTCGGGTTTTTTTTCCGCGGAAGGTTTTTTCAAAAGAGGGCTGCAAAGCGAACTTTGCCCCTTCGCTTCAGTTCTCTTTCAGATCGCTCCGCTCCTCCACAAAGAGTGATAATACGAAATCCTTTTTTTTTTAGGCTGTTTGTGTGAAGCCTCCCCCTCCACCGTCCAAGAATGAAATATTTTGGGGAATATTAAAAGAGGCGGAATATTGTATTTCCCCAAAGGAGAGATGGAGAAATTTCTCCAATTTCCCCAATTTCTTGCCTAGTGAAATAGCTTCCAGCAGAAATCTTTAGAGAGGGAGATTTGGGGCCCATTAAGAAATCCCGCCCAATCTGCTCTTCCCCAAAACATCTTCAGTTCCAGGGCAATGGGGTTAAAGAGGACAGGAGATGAGTCACATGACCTTTTAGGATATAATAGAGTTAGCCCACCACCATTTAGCAAAAGATGCCCCTTCGTTGCACAATCCCCAGAACAGTTCAAACTTCAGATTGTAGGAAGTTATCACCCAGCCCTCTCGCGGAAAAATGAAATTTAGAGTACCCTGTGCTAAAAATTGCCTAAAAATCTACCAACCCATTAAAACCAATTAAAACAATTTAAAACTCAGTCTATGAAAGCGGTTGCGGGGACTAGGCCAGGCCGGCTAGATGGAAGAGATGTGTCTTCAAATGTTGGTGGAAGGAGTGGAGGTCCGTGATGGTCCTAAGTTCGGGGGGTAGGTTGTTCCAGAGGGCTGGGCCCACCACAGAGAAGGCCCTTCCCCTGGGAGTCGCCAGCCGGCATTGCCCGGCGGACGGCACCCGGAGAAGTCCCTCTACGGGAGCGAATCGGACGAAGGGATGTGTGAGGCAGGATACGGTCCTGCAAATAACTAGGCCCCGTGCGATGGAGCATTTTAAAGCGTTTTAAATATGGTTATCAACACCTTGATAACTATAAAGGTATAACTATATACCTTTATAATTATAACTATAGCTATAACGATAACTATAAAGGATAAAGGTATGATTAGCCAACACCCAACAGACCACATGGCATCTGAAAACTCAACCAAACCTGGACTCAGCCTAGAGAGTTGCCCCTGAATGGCCCCATGTGAGTCTCACAACCAATCAGAATACATTTCTTACACAGGAACAGGAAACAGATAGATGGGGCCGGAACAGTTTATAAAAAAAACCTGCAAGCCCCTTCCTTAGCCCTTCTCTTCTTCTTTCCCAACATTGAAGCATGTGATCACCTTTTCTGTTCAGGACTCAAGCCATGTGGCCCTGTCCACTATTAAACCATCTTTCCAAGCAGCCTCCATGTCTTCTTTTTCCCCACTTGGAGCCGAACCCAGAAGGACATTCCTTTCAACAAGATAAAGACCCACTCATTCAACCATTTGGTCTGCTGTCCCAGAGCTGCGTGTTGTGGTTTCGTTTCATTAATAAACAGAATCTTTCTTTCCAATTAGCCTCCATGTTCTTTCCAGCGTCTTTCTCCCAGTTTGGAATTGAATCAGATGGATTTTCTTTCAAACACTGTGGCTTTTTAAGTGGGGTGTCCTATCTAAGGATGGTTACTTCCAGGGGTGGGATCCTACCGGTTTAGCAACTGGTTTGCTGAGCTCTTGCTTCACTCGCACACACACCTAATGTGCCTGATGTTGCACGCATGTGCGCAATTCACAGGAAAACAGCTGAGGTGCCGCAATCCACTCCGCCACACTTATCAACTGGGCTAAAAAAAAGCTGAACTGGTAGAATCCCACCCTTGTTACTTCTATACTTCACATCTTGCCACTTTTGGATGGTTACTGCTGTACAGGCAGTCCTTAACTTGCAATAGTTTGTTTAGTGACAGGTCAAAGATACAACAGCATTGAAAAAAGTGACTTATGACTCTTTTTCACACTTAGGTCCATTGCAGCCTTACCATGGTTATGCGATTTACCTTCGGATGTTTGACAACGGATTCACATTTATGACCGGTTGCAGTGTCCCAGGGTCATGTGATCACCTTTTGCAACCTTCTGATGAGCAAAGTCAGTGGGGAAGCCAGATTCACAGAACAAGTGTTTGACTAATTTAACAAGTGCAGTGATTCACTTGACAAATATGGTAAGAAAAATCGTAAAATGGGGCAATGCTCACTTAACAGATTTCTCACTTAGCAACAAATTTGGGGCTCAATTGTGTAAGTTGAGGGCTACCTGTTCTTTTGCATCTCAGCACAGATGAGTGAAACACAATATGAGAACATAATATTGACCTTAGAGCCACTTTGGTGTAGTGGTCAAAGCATCAGGCTAAATACTGGGACTTGCTGAGTTGTTCTCTTGCCTTAGGCATGAAGCCAGCTGGGTGACCTTGGGCCAGTCACTTGCTCTTAGCCACAGGAAGAATGCAAAGGCAAACCATTTCTGAAATCTTGCTGAGAGAATTAATCATCCAAAGTCACTCAGCTGGCTTTCATGGTTAAGGCAAGACTAGAATGTATTAATTAAAATACAGGTAGTCCTCGAGTTATGACCACAATTGAGCCCAGAATGTATGTTGCTAAGTGAGAAATTTGTTTCGTGAATTTGCCCCATTTTACGACTTTTCTTGCCACATTTGTTAAGTGAATCACTGCAGTTCTTAAATTAGTAACATGGTTGGTATGCGAATCTGGCTTCCCCATTGACCTTGCTTGTCTGAAGGTGGCAAAATTTGATCACATGACCCTGGGACACTGCAACTTTAATAACTGTGAACCAGTTGCGAAGCATCTGAATTCAAATATAAACATGGGGATGCTGCAACGGTCATAAATGTGAAAAATGGTCATAAGTCATTATTTTCAGTGCCATTGTAACTCTGAATGGTCATTAAATGAACTCTTGTAAGTCAAGGACTACCTGTATATAGAGATTAAGAGAATTGACAGACACCCAAGTATTCCTAATATATTTTTTCTGCCAGATTGGAGATCTTCAGTTGTCCAGAATTTGTTGGATTGCAATCTCCCTTATCTTTGACCAATGGCCTGGTGGAAACTGGCCCAGCATTTCTTCACCCCTGCATTAGTGCTAAGAAGCAACTTGACAATGGCATGGAGTTTCCGGCAGGGATCTCCATAGTAACTGGGCCAAAAGATTCTAAGGGAGGTGGCTGGTTAGTTGAAGGCAGTTCCTAGCGCTCAAGTTGGGGAAATGGAAGAAGAAAATAAGGACAAGTAAGAGGCCACCAGGAAGAACAGGATCAAAATGGGGAACATGATGAAATTACTAGTAAGTGAATAGAAAGAAAGGTTCAAACAGAGCTTTCCCAGCCCATGATGGAAGAAGAGCCAGTGGACATACAGTAGACTTGGGAAATGGCAGGGAAACTTAAGCCAAATTGGTGTGAAAAGACCAAACTGTGTTAAGGTGTTGCAAAATATTTTTTTTCCTCCACTAAGAAGGCCCAATTACACATTCACATTTGATTTTTCCTTGGAATTAAATATCCAACCAGAAAAATTTAGGTTTATTGGCATTTGTGATCACTGGCATATCCTAAGAGGAGTTCCTAAATCCTGAAGAGGTTATGAAAACTCAGTCATAGAGAAGCAATTTGAAGAATTTTCTTCTTCTATTGCTTCTCCATGACTGAGTTTTAATAACCCCTTCAGTCTCAATTACCTCTTCAGGACTCTATAGCCACTGGGAGCAAAGATGGAAGATGCTTTTCACAGTGTTGCCAAATTGCTTAAAGAAACATGTAATCCTCTTTCAAAAGATATTCTCATTCTCTCTCTCTCCCTCCTAATGTTTAGTTATTTTTATCTCTTGCAAGTTTCAGTGTTATTGAAATGAGTGTATTTTTTTTCTGATTGTATTTTATGCTGGTATATGATAGAAATGAAGATGATAGATGGATGGATGGATGGATGGATGGATGGATGGAGGGAGGGAGGGAGGGAGAGAGAGAGAGAGAGAGAGAGAGAGAGAGAGAGAGAGAGAGAGAGAGAGAGAGAGAGAGAGAGAGAGAATGTATTGTTAACTTACTTTATCAAGCTTATGCGGCCACCCATCTCAAATAAAGTAACTCTGGGTGGGAAAGAAAGACAGACAGACAGACAGACAGACAGACAGAAAGAGAGAGAGAGAGAGAGAGAGAGAGAGAGAGAGAGAGAGAGAGAGAGAGAGAGAGAGAGAGAGAGAGAGAGAGAGAGAGAGAGAATCACCCTGTGTACATTAAGAAAATAAATCTCATTAATTTCAGTCAGGGTTACTTACAAATAAATTTGTTAATTTAGCTTATGGTTTGTACAGCATAATGGATTAAAATCTTTGTCTCCTTTTAGTGTATTGTTTCAGAGGAGAAATTATTAAAGTGAGGATTTGCAAATAAGGATCACATTCATAAACATTAAAGTCAATGGCTGTAGTTTAGACATTAGGAAAGTCTATTCTGATTGTTCTGCTATTATTTTCACAGACTTCCAGTTCTGAGACTACTAAAAAAGCCAATGCAGGTAAATAGAGTAGTCTTTGTTTCCTTTAGTCATAAATTTCCACTGAGGTTCCTTATAATTTCTCTCAGGGTTTATGTACTAAAGATTCTCATACTAAAAATTTCCATCCTGCATCATCACATTGTATATACAACATCATGCATGTACTGCCAAATATAAGCAGAGCCCTTAATGTATCCATAATTGCTTTTCTTCTAGATCTCTAATTTACATGTGATGTAATGCTAATATAGCTGTTAAGCAGTTTTGTACCATTTTGTTAGGGTGTCTCAATCTCTGCAATCAAGAAAGCTAAGATCTCAGAAAATGTCAATAGCCACAAAAATAGTGTTGTGAGGAAAAAGGGAATAGGTTACAGAATCTTTGCAGTCTAAAATATCTGTACCTGGGTCCTCATTTTATCAGCAAGTAAAGCTCCCTGTTTATGAGATATGAACAGAGTATCCATCTGCTTTTGGCATTACAAACATCCCTTCTCATTCCAGGCACAAATTCCAGTGCTGGCATTCAGCTGACTTCCTTTGTATCAATAGCAAACAAATGGGAATGCTTAATGTCACAAGATCTACGTAATTTATGTTAGGGAAAGTTTGTATTCTGCAGAAATGATATACCGGCAAGTAGTTTTCTTTCCTGAGCCCAGAAGGGAGGAAAAACTTCAAAAATGAACAGTGGGAATCTATGTACATATTTGCACAACCCGCCAAAGGTTAATTTCCATTTATCTCCCTAGAAATTAGGATCCCGATGGATGAGGAAATGCTATCGATTCCCATCAGTAACAGCATTTATGCAGTTCTCAAGAGGAGGGAGAATTACTTGTGCAGCCTGCTTCAGAAGAAGTTTGGCTGTATCTGTGTCCTTAAGAGCATAAGGAATCCCATGGAAGTATATAGGAAAAGCCTGAAGGAAGGAGTGGAGGTTTCCGTTTGGGTAGATGATCTCACCAGACACGAGGCTGATGCTTTGGTGAATGCAGCCAATGAATACCTGCACCATTTTGGAGGTCTGGCATTTGCTCTCCTGAAAGCCGGTGGGCCAGAAATTGAAGAGCAGTGCAAACTTTTTATTGAAAAGAATGGTCCACTCAGTGCTGGCCAGATTGTGGTCACCAGCGGAGGAAGACTGCCCTGTAAGCAGGTTATCCATGCGGTGGGTCCAAGGTGGTCAGAAGATCAGAAGGAGGAATGTTGCCTCAAATTGGAAGCTGCTATAATAAATGTTCTGAAATACGTGAATGCTCCAGAAAACAATATCAAGTCTGTGGCCATTCCTGCGCTGAGTTCAGGTATCTTCAATTTTCCTCAGGATTGGTGCGCTCAAGTGATCATACAGACAATCAGGAACTTTGTTCAACTTGCTCCATTATTCGGCTACTTGCAAGAAATCCACCTTGTAAACATTGATGAGACCACAGCTGATGTCATGAAAAGAGCTTGCGAAGATCTGATCGGGATTAATGATATTGTGCCTCAGTCGAGTATTACTGATTCTATCACAGTCAATGAACTCTGCCTGCAGATCAAAATAGGGGATTTAGAAGCACAGCAAGTAAGTACTGTGCATTATAATGTTTCTAGTAGAAGTATTGGCATGCCAAGAACTTTTTTTTAATTCCATGCAGAGAACTACTTGATATGTTGTAACTCTACTGAAAATTAGAAAATGTGGAAGATATGTGGGCCACATCCAACGTTAAATTTGTTGCTACTTACTCAACAGCATATTCTGTTTGAATATATCCTGAGATTCCCTCTGTGCATGCATCAAATTATTGCTAGAAGTCCCTGAACCCTACAGAACCTTTCTTGTATATATATATATATGTCCTGTCCTTATGAAAACGGGAAGATTATTAAGATTTCTTGCTGCTAATGGAATAGTATAGAATTTCTTGTCTGTATAAACATATGAAAAGTTTCACATTTTACATTGCTCTCTTCCAGGCTGCTATAATGATTAATGCTGTGACCGTGCAAGATGGTCTTTTTCAAGGACCGATTTCAAGAGCAATTTTGGAAAAGGCAGGTCCAGCTATGCAGGAACAATTTCTCTCTGAGTTACAGAACCTTCCTTCAGAGAGACCCAATTTCATATACACGAAAGGATTCAATCTCGATTGTGAACATGTGCTCCATGTGGTTTGGCCGTCTTACATTGAAGGCAGCAGGCAAGAGGTGATGCTATTTCCTATTCGCTTGACAGCGTTTTGTTCGTATGAATTTTGGAGAAAATCAGCTTATATACATAATTGAAATTCTTTCTGGCAGGTATTAAAAACAGCCATTTCTAAAGGGCTTTCCAAGACTCGGGAACAGCAGTTGTCATCCATTGCTTTTCCTCCTCTTGGAATTAAAGATTTGCATTTACCAAGTAATGAGGTGGCCGAAATTATGGTGGAAGAAATCATGCACTTTGCAGTGGAACAAACTGGGAAGAAGCTGGATGTCTCCATTGTGATATCGTTGGACAACAGTGATGTTTATGAAGTAAGTATTGAATATTCCTTGCAAGTAGATTACAGGGGCCTAAGAAAAGCGTACGGTATTATGCAGTCAGTATTATCCGTGAGATTCAAGTTACTCTCCTTGTACTATTATGAGTGAAACTATTATGAGATGGAGAGTTGCTTTGTGATGCGCTACAAAATGTAGTTTTTGGTATTATTTGATGATTATTTCACCTAGGTACTTGCAAGACTGCCTCCTACTAAATACCTCCTTTCGACCAGTCCGCTCCCACAGAGAGGGCCTCCTCAGGGTGCAGTCAGCCAGTCAATGTCGGCTGGCGACCCCTAGGAGGAGAGCCTTTTCTGTGGCAGCTCCTGCCCTCTGGAACGACCTGCCTCCTGACCTCCGCACAGCTATGGACCTGCACCTGTTCCGCCGAGCCCTGAAGGCCCATCTTTTTCGTACGGATGGCCTGGTGTAGCTTTTAATCTGGTTTTATTGGGGTTTTTAGTGTGCATTTTAGAGCAGGCTTAGTATTTAATTTATTTTTAGCATAGGTATTTATGTTTTGTTTTGTTTTTTATATTGAAAAAGTTTTATTGGTTTTACATTTTTTCTATAGGGTAGGGTAAGGGATACAAAGAAATTTTGAGAGCATTCACGTCGAAGTCGTCGGCTCTTCCGGGACCTCAAAATACATTGATAACAATAAAAAAAAAGAAACATTTTTCATAACACTACAAAGTGAAAGCATGTACATATACCTAAATTCTCATTTCTATGCTGTCAGTCCTTTACAAAAAATCCAAATACAAATATTATGCAAAGTTGTTCAAAAAAAAAGTCAAGGCAAAGTTATTTTTTCGATCTAAGTCTCTTGGCAATTGTATCTTCTTTTTCTCCTCCCTGGCCCCCAGTGGGCGGGGCCGTGGCCCCCTCCGTCCCCCCTGGATCTTCCCCCAGGACAGAGGAATGTTTTTTAAGAAAGGCTTCCGCCTCCGCAACTGTTTTAATCCTCACTCTTCCTCCATCCCAGAACACCAGCATCCCTTCAGGTGTCACCCACTTGAACCAAATCCCATGGTCAAACAATGTTTTAGACAAGAAGGAAAATTTCCTTCTTGCATCTCTAATCTTTCTAGGGATCTGCTTCAAGATAGCAACCGTTTTTTGTTGGTAGATTAACGGACTTTCTCTCTGCACTTTCAGGATTTCCTCTCTGGTTGACCTTCTAACAAATTTCACATGTATCTCTCTAGGCACTTCATTTATCCTGGCATATGCTGAGTTTATTCTATAAGCTAGGTCAATGTCCCCCCTGATCTCATCCTTAGGTTTTTGTAAATAGTCTGCTATAATCGTGCTCATAAGATCAGGGAGGCATTCACCAGGTTGCTCAAAAACATTCTGAAATCTCAAAAAATATGTCATTCTTTCCATATCAATCCTAGACACATGCGCATTTATTTCCCCAACCTCATTAGTAACATTTTTAATCTCTCCCTTGGCCCCCACCAGCCCCCCTTCCAATTCTTCATTCTTCTGTGTATTTTCCAGCACTTGCTTCCGTGTGTCCAATAGCTCCTTCTTGAAATTGATATTTTCTGCCCTCTGGGCTTTAATCTCTTGTACCAAAGTTTGTATAACAGTTTCAAGAGAAGCCATCCTTTGTTCTAAGCTTGCCAGTGCCGTTTCTTGAGCCATGATTAGCTGTTAAAGTCAGCGCCACTAAAATGGAGTTTTCAGGGTGGGGTTGGTGAGGTTGACCGGGAGCCAAAAGTTCTGATCAGGGTTGTAACGTTGTAAAATTCAGGAACCAAGAGAGAAACAATTTTCCAACTCAATAGATATAATAGCGAAGGTACTCCAGAAAAGAAATCACAAATCCAAAAGGAAAAAATTCTCCATTAATAGCCAGAGAGAGTCCAAGTTGCAAAGAGACGCTGGGAATTTTCCATAAACAAAATAGTAAGTCAGGAACAAAGAGAGGCCATCTTCCACCGCCCAGCTCAGAGCCACAGGAGAGAGTAGTGAGAGAAATTGTTTCAGCCAGACCTAGAAACATTGTTGCAAGCAAACCGCAAACCACTCTCCCTTAGCGCAAACAGTCAGGACTAAAGACCTCCGCTCCTCGCCGCGAGGAACCATTTCCAGGTGCCGCTTAAGTCCGAGGGTTTTTTTTAAAAAACAACCCCCCCCCTCCCAGTCCTTTCAGCCCGGCTGACAGCAGAAAAAAAACAAGTTTTTGAACACTCACTCTCCCCTTGCAGCTGAAGCCTCGGAAAGCCTTCCGACATCGACGATTAGCCCTCTACATGAATGCGAATGGCGCCGTCTTCCTTAGGCGAAGGGAGAACCCCCCGCAGCATGTTCTCCTTCAAATAGGTATTTATGTTTCAGTTCAGTTTGATTCAGCCTTCCATCCTTCTTGGGTTGGTAAATTGAGGACCCAGATTGTTGGGGCCAATAAGCTGACTCTGTAAATTGCTTAGAAAGTCTGTAAAGCAGTCTGAATATATGTCTAAGCGCTACTGCTGTTTGCATAGCCTTTGAAAATAGCAATAGCACTTAGACTTTTATACCTCTTCATAGTTCTTTTACAGCCCCCTCTAAGCAGTTTACAGAGTCAGCATATTGCCCCCAACAATCTGGGTCTTCTTTTTACCCATCTCAGAAGAATGAAGGCTGAGTCAACCTTGAGCTGGTGAGATTTGAACTGCTGAACTGCAGCTAGAAGTCAGCTGAAGTAGCCTGTAGTACTGCGCTCTAACCACTGTGCCACCTTGGCTCTTTGATATATATCAAAGAACTGAGGTGGCGCAAATATTGATATCTACTAATATCTTGTCCTTTGTAGGATTTTTAAAAAAGACACTTAAATCCTATGAATATCATAGAATCAGAGGCTTGGAAAATACCTTGGATGTCCAACTCCCTGTTCAGGATAGGAATCCTCATACAATCCCAGACAAAGGGCAGCCCAATGTTTATCTGGAAGCCTTGAAATTTATGCTTGTCTAGCAATTCAACTGATTAGTTTATTCTGTCTCTACTCTTTAGCCATATGCACCATTTTCAGACAGATTAGGAAAAATTAACTATATTAATGTGGGTTAATAAAGAAGGTGAGTGTCTCGGAGGCCAAAGCTATGAGGAAACCTTGAAGCTTAAAGAAAGGATAATTAGGTTATAGTGTAATAACCATTTTCTGATTTTCGAATGGAGGATCTTTGTTTTCTTTCTCTTCAAAGTTAGGTTATAAATTTGTAGCTCAAAAGCAAAGAAAGCACTAAAAAGTATTGACTTTTTATACTTCTATATCCAAATTTATTTTATTCTTTATACTTTTCCATCTTTCCTTAACAGTTTAACAGAATCCACAATCGTCTGAGAATCGTCTTGCAATATATCTTGTTGTGACCACAGTGTCTGCCATAATCCTTTGAATTTGTCATGAGTTCTAGACCTTCCCCTACTACAACATCAGTTGTATCTTCTTATTCTTTGTGTCTGTAAAGATGACTTCACCAACTGAATTTCCAATCTATTCCAAGCATTCGATATTGGAGAGAAACATCATATTTAAACTGATTATTATTCTAATTGCCATTTGCTGTAATGTCTGTAATGTTATATGAGCAAAAAAGAAAGAAAAAAAGAAATCCAAACTAGTAATCATATTATGCTGATTAATCATTATTTCCCCCTTTTTAAAGGCTTTCTGTGCCAAGCTTATGTCAGTGAAGAACAAACTAGAAGAAAAGATGGATTGCAGCAATATTGACACAATGGGTAAAAATAAATTGGAGACTTAAAATTTATGGGAATTCTTAGTTTAATTAAGTTCAATGACCTGAAATAGATTCTTTGTCAAGACCCTGTCCAATGATTGAAACATTAAGAGCGGGGAGCCCAACAACTTTGAACTGAACAATTGTATTGACAGTGATTCATGGTTCAGTATATCCCACTTATTCATCATCAATGTCATTGTTTTGGACAATGATGGTGAACCTGTGTTTGGAAACGCTGCATTTTGGTTTAATATGGAAGGTGAACCCCGCTAACTGTAGCTTAGTCAGCAACCAATGGTTTTAAGAAGTTGTGGATTGGTGTGCTGTGAGAACCCAGCCATAGAAGGAGAAGCTGAAAGGTAGGTGAGATAAAAGTAGGGCCAGGGGAAATTAGTCAAGATAGGTGGAAGAAACATTTCAGAGAGGGGGGGATTTCCTTTAGATTTTAAAAGCTGGAAAACCTAAAAAACTCTCAGTTCTTAATCTTTTATAATCTTATCTAAAAGCAAGATTTTTCTCAGTAAAAGCTCCTGGGTAATCGTGTCTTTAAAAATTGCAGAAATTGTACAATATTTGTATAAACCAGTGGTGGGATTCAGATTTTTTTACTACTGGTTCTGTGGGCATGGCCTGGTGGGCGTGGTGTGGCATGGCTTGGTGGGCGTGGCGTGGCGTGGCTTGGTGGGCGTGATGTGGCTTTGTGGGCATGGCAGGGGTAGGATACTGTAAAACTCTATTCTTTCCCAATCAGCTAGGACTCGGGAGGCAGAAAATAGATGGGGGCACAGCCAGTTAGAAGTGGTATTTACCGGTTCTCCAAACTACTCAAAATGTCTGCTACTGGTTTTCTAGAACTGGTCAGAACCTGCTGAATACCACCTCTGGAAACCATATTAAACATCTCAAAATTATAATGACACACCACTTCAGATACCGCCTGTTCTTTAAATTTTTCACTTGTTTTTGAGAATTTCATCTATTCTAAAGGGTTAATTTTCCTCTTTTTTCTTCCCTATATCTGTTTTGCAATTTGAGCCTTAATCCTTAATCTCTCTCTATCACCAAATTATCTCAATGTTCTGGTCATTCTGATTCCTTTTTGATTCTCTAGATCAGGGGTCCCCAACCTTTTTGGCACTAGGGACCGGTTTCATTAAAAAAAAAAATTCTGCGGACCGGCGTGAGCGGCCGTGCCTGCGCTCTCCCGCCCCCAGCGTGCATTCTGCCCAGGGGGCTGCCCCTCCTCCCTCCTCCTCCTCTCTGGCCCCACCCCTCTCATGCCCCCTCCCTCCCCCTGGCCAGGAGACGTGATGAGGAGCCTCCAGCGGGTGAGTTGAGTCAAGTGGGCCGCGTGCGTGTTCGGTGGTCACGTGGAACCCGAGGCTCACTCTGGCCCGGTTACTATCAAGCCACGGTCCGTGGCCAGAGGGTTGGGGACCCCTGCTCTAGATGGTCATCACTTTTTGGGAACTCTCTAGTCTTATTCCTAACTATCCTTTCATGTCACTTACCAGCATAATTTCCTCCCTAGATTTGGATACAATCATTCAGCAGTGCAAATCTTTCTTTCTTTTAAGCAGAGCTGCAAACTGATGTCCAAGCCAACTCAGGTTTTGAAAGAAATGGGCCTTTTGTGGAACTGATAGGACGCAGCCATGATATTTTGGAGAAAGCAGGACAATGGCTCAGAGATATTGTATTGGTTGAGGAAACTGGACGGATTGTTATAAGAAACCACAACATTTTAAACCTGAGCAGTGTCCAGCCTCTTGAACTGTCTCATCTCCAGCAGCATTTTGGCATTACCATCCTGGAGAGTGTAAGTGGAGCAGGGACAGCCCTGGAGATCGAAGGGTCTCCCCGAGCTGTGATTGATGCAGTCTTTGCAATTGAATTCATGCTGCAATCTACAGCCAAGCAAGAGCCTCTTAAGATGGATGGTACGTAGAGTTGTATAAGCATATTCCATTGATAACAGATATTAATCTAACCTTTAGCAATTGATTGAATAATTCACTGAAAATCTTGGTTTAATTAACTTTTTAAAGGCAGGCTTCTAGTCTTTAGAAACAGCAGTTTTAGAAATGTATGTACTTTTCATTGAACTTAAAAGGAGTTTTGTTTTAGCATCTCACTCTGAATCTCACTCTAATGCTTGCGAAAAAGAGCAAACAGTGGATAAAATTGCACAGACATATGGTATGTTGCAGCTTTAAATGTGTATATCATGACTTTATTCTTATAATGTAGAAAATAATAGAAACCCATGTCAAATAAATTAAAATAGCAGAATTCTACAATGATAGCCTGAACATGTTCTGCTCTGGGAAAATCATCCAACCATCTTTTTTAGAAAGCCAGAGGATGGCTTCTTGTTCTTATTTTGTTAAATCATATAAACCAGTGCAGTGCTTAAGTATTATTTAATCTTTGTTGTCAGCTACCAGGTTTCATATTGCAAATTCTAATAAAATTGATACATATTTTATCATGTCACTGGAATCCACAGAGGAGCTTTGAAACAACATACAGTAAACAAAAAAAATATTTTAGTCAGGTGTTGGCTCAATTTACTATTTTTCCTTATTTCATCTTAGAAATATCATTTGTACAGATATCCCTACTCAGAAATACCAAATAGAAGTGTTTAAAATGTTTTTCTTGTTTGAATGTGCATATGGGGTTGGGGTTGGGGTATACATATACTCTCAATTTTTATTCTCTTAATTTCTACAGTTGCTGTTGGCGTTAGCCTTGGTGTATTTATTTATTTTTTAAAATGTATTTTTATTATCTTTTTATATTGGCACAAAATTTTTAGAGCACATTATAGCAGAGCATTATTCTAATTTTTCCCCCTTTTATAGAACAAATAGAATTAAAGAGCATCATCCCGTTCCTTTTAAGTTTTATTTTTCGGTCTAGTTTAAATCTTGGTTAAATTTTTATCTTGGTTTAATTTTTATTAAGCAGTGTATTATTTGCATTCAGAATCTTTGGAGAGCCATCTTCACCAGGAAGGGGAGCTGGAGATGGCAAACAGATGCTTATATCAAATCACCCCAATAGAGTCTTACCTTCAAGAATTTAAGGACAAAGAAAAACAGCTTGAGAAAGCTGGCCTCCAGGTTCTAAAGGTGAATGGCAAAATAATGCTAGGCAGTTGTGGGATTGGTTTTTTTTTACTACCGGTTCTATGGGCGTGGCTTGTGGATGTGGTGTGGCTTGGTGGACGTGGCTGAGGAAGAAAACTGTAAAATCTCCATTCCTTCCCCACTCCATGGGAAGGTTACTGTAAAATCCCCATTTCCTCCCAATCAGCTGGGACTCAGGAGGCAGAGAATAGATGGGGGTGAGGCCAGTCAGAGATGGTATGTACTGGTTCTCCAAACTATTCAAAATTTCCACTACCAATACTCCAGAATTGGTCAGAACCTGCTGAATATCACCTCTGATGCTAGGAGAAGATTATGTTGCATTACAGATGTATCAAATTAACCAAAATATAAACAAGATTGAAATCAATCTAATTATTGACAGGGTTTCATTGATACAAAGTCTCTGGATGACCCAAACTGCAAGTTAAACTGGACATTAACTGGTTGCCACTTCTCCCTTTCTTTGAAGCAGCTGACTGTTCAATGCTAACAATGTCAACTTTGGATGTTTTTCCTTCCACGAAGGAAAAAAAAAGATTATTTAATCCGTCTGGGATTTAAAGTTATTTCATTCATCTGGCTTGTTGATTTCTCATTTTGCAGCTCCAAACCTGATCTTCCATACAGCTTTGGAGGGATCCCAGAGCTTTTATGGAGTCATATTGGTCTGTAGGAGTTAGCATAGCTTGCTTTCTTCTCCCTTCCATTATCAGGAGCATCCTATAAACTGAGGTGTCAACCTCTGCTTTGCTACTCGCTTCGGCTGCCATTGTAACGGAGGGGGGGGCCTTGGTATTTGGGAATGGGATTAACTGGTGCAGGAGAGATATTGAAAAAGGGAGTATGTTGCCTTCTCTGTGGCGGCCCCAGCCCTCTGGAACGACCTACCCCTCCAACTCTGGACCACCACGGACCTCCGCCTCTTCCGCCAATGTCTGAAGACTCATTTCTTTCATCTAGCCGGCCTAGCCTAGCCCCCGAGACCACCCCTTTAGACTGAGTTTTAAATTGTTTTAAATTGATTTTAATTCACTGGTAATTTTCTAGGGTATTTTTAGCACAGGCCACTCTAAATTTAATTAGATTTTATTGTTGTAGTCTTATGTTCGTATTTATTTATATGTTTGTACTTCTATTTTTAACTTCCTGTGCACCGCCCTGAGTCCCTTCGGGGAGATAGGTTGCGGTATAAAAATCAAATCAAATAAAATAAATAAAATAAATGTTCTTACCATCTACTGTTCATGCCGATGGCTGGTGCCTTGAGATGGTCAAGGCCAACCGTCTTGCATACCAACCTGATGATGCTTCTGGAGATGCAACCCATGTGACACCTGAGGGATTTGTGGATTGGACAATAGGGTGGGGAATGTTGGGGGGGAGGGGGTTGGACATATATTGATATGTATGATTTTGCACGCTTTGGCTTCAGACCTTGCTTTATTTAGCTGCTATCTTTTCATAACCAGTAAAAGTACTCTTAATTCTTCAAAATGGAGTTGAGTGGTTTTTTTCTTGGTTAATGATGGAGGCTGGCCTGACAGGATTCCCTGCTCATGGAAACTTGGAAACTAATTGTAAACCTGATACAACTGTAGTGTGTGTGTGTGTGTGTGTGTGTTTAATCAAACACCAGCCTTGGAAAATGTATCACTCAGAGCAAATCATAAGATGATGACAGTCTCCTATAAATCATGAGCTCAAGCTAGATTTCAGAAGAGGCTACAGAATTCCAAAATATGCATCTAAATAAAAACAACACATTTATGAAAAACCTGAAAAAGGACAACTAACAAACAATGACCTAATTCCTATTGTGAATGGAAAAATAGACAGGCGTAACATTTTACAGAAAACAAATCTATATTCTGGAACAAAACTTTGGTTGGACATTGATTCATATGTACAGAAAACAGATAATCCTGGAATGAGATGTTTCTTTGATTCAAGTACCTGGATTTACTCCAGAATCCTGGAGACACATACCAGGCAGTATGTCTCTTGTGAGGAAGGTTTTGCTGGAATAGGCAGTTTCTGCTGTTTGGCAGGTGAATTACACTCATAGTAATTATGCTACTATTAGTAATTAGTAACATAATAAACAGGGCACATCCTTACTGTTCATTTTTATTACAGATAGAGAAAATACATAACCCTCTTTTAGAATCTGCTTTCCAAAGGGTAAAAAGGAAAATAGAAGGAAGAAATACTGGGATGCCTGTATGCCATAGATTGTACCATCATGTCCCTGCTCAGTATTGTAGCCTGGTGTGCAAAACTGGATTCCAGAAAACTTACTCCTCATTACAAGGTAAACCACATACGTTGCAGTAATGCTGTAAGAAACACATAATATTTTTCAGCATGTTAAATGCCCTATTCATGTGCAAATTGAATATCTTTGAAACAACATGTCTTAAAAGTTAGTAATTTATAACTGGTTTTTAAATTTTAATTTCTATACTGGTGGGAAACAAGATTGGGTTTTTAATTCTTAAGTGTAAGGAACCCAAACTAACAGGGCTAGATTGTATTGTCTCTCTTGTGCCATCTTGGGCTTCCTATTCAGACTTGGCAGTAAATTACAGACTTCCAGACATTTAATTCTTAATTCACTTCTCGGGAATTCTAGGTAGAAGATTCCCAGAAAGATTAGAAAATAGAGGGGAAGCAAGAATTCAGACTCAAACATAGTAGCTTATTCCCTACTGCAGGCCATATAATCTATCTTCCAGAGTATAGAAACTCTAGCCTTTTACCTCTTGCCCATTTGAATTAACAGATTAGCTTGTTTGTTGGCCATAGTATACCAAAATACAATTACATAATGCCTTCCCTCCTAGCCTGAGAAATAATGGGGCCCACCTCTCCAACCTCAGCTTTAATGAAGGTAAAGGTAAAGGTTCCCCTCGCACATATGTGCTAGTCATTCCCGACTCTAGGGGGCAGTGCTCATCTCTGTTTCAAAGCTGAAGAGCCAGCGCTGTCCAAAGACGTCTCTGTGGTCATGTGGCCAGCATGACTAAATGCCTAAGGTGCACAGAAAACTGTTACCTTCCCACCAAAGGTGGTTATTATTTTTGTACTTGCATTTTTACGTGCTTTCGAACTGCTAGGTTGGCAGAAGCTGGGACAAGTAACGGGAGCTCACTCCATTATGCAGCACTAGGGATTCGAATCACTGAACTGCTGACCTTTCTGATCAACAAGCCACCACGTCCCCTTGCAGCTTTAATTAATCTAGTTCTAATTGTTGTGTGTGATTATTTTAGTGGTTATTTTCAGCATGGTTCCTAAGTTTCTTTACTGCAGTCAAATTAGTTGTTATGATTCTACCTAGTATATGGTTAAAGGACAAAAAATACTGCAGTCAGCTACTCGTTTATATTGCTATAATAATGAAAAAATATGGTAAAACAGCCTGCATTTTGTATTGTTTTTCAGATCAGAAATATGGAGCTGGCATATATTTTAAAAAGAACCCCCGGAAACTTATATCAGATACCAGAGAAAAATGTGAAATGGACCATTTGATCTGTGTGTTTGAAGCAGAAGTTGTAACAGGGTCATACACAAGGGGCAATCAGAGTTATGTAGCGCCACCATTAATTAACGCAAGCAGTATGAAACTCTACGATAGTGTGGTGGATGATATTCATAACCCTGAAATCTTTGTCATTTTTAATAAGGAACAAGCTTTACCACTGTACTTATTGACATGCTCTCTGCTTTGGAGTCCTGATTAGAAGGCAAATTTGGAACCATCATCCTAGAATATCTGAAGCCTTAATGTTAATTAAAACACAGACACTACAGTAGTTCTGTGTTAGATTAGGTAATAAACATATGGCAATTCTGTAATGCAATGAAAAAAAGAAATCCCTGCAACAATATATTCTTGAAGTCTCCTTATTCTTTAATGTTATTTCAACAAAAGGTAGTTAAAACCACGACTTCGTTTTATTTAAAGCAGAACTGCTGCAGCCACAAGTCCTTATATTAAAGTATTCATTTTAAGCCATCTGAAGGGGGAGGGTTTACATTTACTTAGTTAACTTTACTGTGGTCATTGGTCAGTACAAGAAAATTGATATTCAAATATTCAAAACTAAATTGACCATGTCAGGATTGTTAAGGAAAGTACATGCAGACTTTTTTTTGGCTAAAAGACAATATTAAAACAAAATACGCTAAACGGCTTATTTAGGCTACACATATGCAACAACAAGAAATTAAAATTAGAAATATGGATAATATAAACTTTGAAATAACAGTATAAAATATAAATGTAAAGAAATACATATATACATATATATTCATTTATATTTGTAAATAAAACAAAATTATTCAAAAAGGATTTAAGAGTTACAGACTTCTTACAAAATCTGAAAAAAATACAGGGTATATCACAGGAGTATACCCCCTCACATTTTGTAAATATTTAAGTATATCATTTCATATGACAAAACTGAAGAAATGACACTTGGCTACAATGTAAAGTAGTGAGTATACAGCTTGTATAACAGTGTAAATGTGCTGTCATTAATGTCTAAACTGCTGGCAACAAAAGTGTACTCACATTTTTGTGAGTTTAAATGTGACAGCACATTGACAGTCACATGAAAAGATATATTTCAATATTTACAAAATGTGAGGAGGCATATCACTTCTGTGATATATTGTATAGTACAATAGCTGACATGACATTTACATTCAGCCCTTTCTGGCTATCCATACTCAGGCACATTCAATTGCTCTTAATTATTTTTTTGCCTTGTTTGCATGGCAATATTATAAGTTACTTTATTTTATTTTATTTTATTAAATTTATAGACCACCCCCTCTCCCCCATGGGGACTCAGGGCGGTGCACAGGAAATTAAAAATCAAATAAATACAACAATATACAAAATATTAAAACCGAATTAAATTACCCCTGTGCTAAAATCAACATTAAAACCCTTAAAACCCTAAACAGCTGTAGCCCTTAAAATTCCAATTAAACAATTTATTTCTACAGGCTAGGTATGATAAGTTAGGCCAGGCCGGCCTGATGGAAGAAGTGAGTCTTTAACTTCTGGCGGAAGGAGCGGAGGTCCGTCGTTGTTCTGATTTCGGGGGGTAGGTCGTTCCAGAGGGTAGGGCCCACCACAGAGAAGGCCCTTCGCCTGGGCGTCGCCCGCTGGCATTGCCTAGTGGACAGCACCCGGAGAAGTCCCTATATCAGTCCCTATATCAGGGTTGATATAGAGAAGTAGAAATTCTTTATATTGTTGACTGGTCTTTTTTTGTTTTGCTAGTTAGGAGTAAAGTCAGAGCATTTCGGGGGTTCTGTATAAAACTGAAAATACAGAACATGTCACAAGCACCTACTTGTATGGTGTGGTTGTTTTTATATTTTTGAGCCAGAAGAACTGAAGATAGAATATTTACATTGGGCTAAGGTTAAAGTCCCTTTCTGATATGGGATGTTAAAGTGTTCTCGAATTAAACCCCAAAGGAAATAATTAGACTCACTGCCATGATTTTTTTAATATGTACTGGAGAGGCTCTTCTCCAGAAGAATAGTGGGCGACACATCCTACAGACAGAGATACACCCATATTTATGTATTTCCAAACAAAGGGGAAAACAATGCAAAAAGCAGGGAAAAACGATGCACGCATAGATATCTGTAAGTAATTACCATATTTTTCTGAGTATAAGACGCACAGGAGTATAAGACGCACCAATATTTTGAAGAGGCAAATTAAAAAAAAAAGTTTTTGCACTCTGCAAACCTCCCCAAAAGGGCCCATTTTTTTGGTTCAAAAAATAGCATGCATAGCCTTTAGGAGGCTTGTAGAGTGCTCCTGGGGGCTGAGGGGCAAAAACAAGCAAAAAAACACCTGTTTTTCGCTCATTTTTGCCCTCCCCAGCCCTCAGGAGCACTCTGGAAGCCTCCTAAAGGCTATGCCCAGCCATTTTTGCAAAGGGAATGGGGTTTCAGGAGACCAAAAATGCTGTATTCAGTGTATAAGAGCAACCAGATTTTCACCCTCTTTTTTGGGGGGAAAAAGGTGCATCTTATACTCGGGTACCTAATAGATCTCAGGTTACTTGCTACCCTTTTGTTATCTACAGAGGACAGTGGTCTTAGAAGAAGTATTTGCATTTTAAGATTCAGGGGTGTTTTGGACTGTTTGGATAAATTGCAAGGCCACATGCCTGATGTCTCATCTTGTCTATTAAACAATTGTACTCACTTAAAAACTGATTTCCCTCACAGTGTAAGAAGCTGGTGTCAGAGTTTATCTCCTGATGTCTTGGGAAGCTGAGTGATATTACAAGCATCCTTTTGACAATCTATATTAAGCAGATGTTATTTAAGTTTGACCTTTGCTTGCTCATAGTCCAAAGATAGTAAGGGAAAATCCTAAAATAGAGAGTGTTATAAACTGATTGCTTCCACCCACTTCAAGATCTGTCTTCTAATTCAGTAAAACTAAATCTATAGAAAAAAAATGTCAGCTCCAATCAGTACAAAAATACAGCTTGCCATATTCTAGTCTCTTTCATCATTCCAGCCCAGCCCCCATGAGCCACTAAACTCTTTGAGGCCAAGCCCTTAGCTCAACTATCCAGCACTCAATTGGAATTCATACACAAACACATACACACACACACGCTTTCTTAAACACAAATGTTTTGCAGAATATAGCTTTTCTCTAAACAATTTCCTAAAATGAATCTCTTATAAATCCAGAAATTCCAAACCAGGATTCCAAGTAATTTCATGTTTATATAAAGGTACAATCAGTACTGGGTGAAATAACCTACAATTGTATAATGGGACTTCAGCTTTTTCTTAGCATTCCAATGTTTTCGGGAGGTTTTAACTTTTTAGAGCAGATTTGTAGAGAGAGGTGAAACATTCAGTTGATGAATGCTAGTCAGTTAGGAATAAAAAGGACTCAATTCTGTATTTTTTAGGTAGCTTATTGCATTAAATGCCAATAAACGAATGTTAAATTTTACAATACCTAGGGAGTTTAACATTATAAACTAGATCAGTGATGGCGAATCTTTTAGACACTGAGTGGCCAAACTGTGCACACACACATGCCCAAACTAAAAGGAGTGTGAGCACGAATGTGTGAATGCAGGCATGGACATGCATGCATGCATGCGCAGCAAAGACCTGAGGACCAGCTGGCCGGTGGGAGAAGGGGCATCCCAACACTGGCAGTGAAGCAGGAGTTCGTGAACTTTTGTCGTTTGCAGGGAAACAGAAGCTCATGAAAGAAATGCCATAGAGATATGATCTGGCAAAGACCATCTCTGGCACACGTGCTGTAAGTTTGCCATCACAGAACTAAATCATTCATTCATCCATTCAATTCATATAGTATAAGTGTGCAGCATACATTTTGCACCTCCAGTTACACTTACATATACGTACATAGCACAAATATTTAAGATTGCAGTATTATTTAAATATACAATTTCCCCCCCTCAAAACTGCTTCTATTTTTTATCTAAGAGTACAATTATTTGAGAGGGAAGTATTTAGATATTAACTTTCCGTTACATTACCTTTTTTTTAACATTCTAGTTCTGTTGCACGTGATTACAACGGGGTAGAAATACAGTGAATTATATGTATCATTTGGCTTATCTAATCACATTAAACAATATTGAAAAGTAGATTGCGATGTTTTTGGTACAATAAAAATGCCACTATTTTGCTTTGTTTTCAGAGATTGTGATAAATAAGAAACTTTTTTTCTTTCACTATTTTTTAAAATTGAATTGTTTCATGCTTACCTTTAAAACAGATCTACTATCGGATATCACCAGTTATGTATCAAGAATATTTAGAAACTCGCTAACAAGAAATACGAATTGAGTATCTTATACAGTGATATCTTGGTATTCAACTGCTTTGAAACTCATTGAATTTGGTACACAACACATTTTGACATAAAAAAATTGTCCCAGTACTCATCGTTTGTTTGGTACAAGCTAGAACTTGTCAATGTCAGCTGCCTTCTGACTCACTATTATTGTTTCTTATGGGAAAAATTGTTTGGTACTCATCATTTTTGGTACTTATCACGCCACCCGGGAACCAATTAACAATGAGTACTGAGGTACCACAGCATATAAAATATAAATACTTAAGAACTAACATATTACTATCAGTATACTGTATGTGGAGTTTGATTGCTCAGTAAAATATTGAACATTCAGAAACAAGATTTGAAATTTGAAATGGACTATAAGAACAGCTTCCATTTGCAATGCTATAAAGTTTTTTAAAAAACTTTTTAAAAGTTCTAGCTTAGAGCTTAGAGCTCTGACACAATTTAATTTTAGCCAATGAGTAAATGTATTTTAGAATTTTAATGGGAATGTTTTAGCACAGGTTCTTAGTTTAATTCATTTTAGATATTATTACTGTATTTATTGCTATTTATTGATTTTAATTTCCTGTGCACTGCCCTGAGTCCATCTCGATGGAGAAGGAGCTGTTATACAAATCGAAATAAATAAATAAATAAATAATGCTATTTAGTTTGGTATTCTTAAACCAGTACTTTTTTCTTTTAAGAGTCTGTGAAGGTACAAACCAAATATCAAGAAGAATTAGTTTTAAATGCTATTCACAGTCCAACAAAGAGTTAGAGCTCCACGAGCCTACTAAATTCATGTGTTATATATATAGACCATTCCGTAACACTAAACATAAACATTCTCTTATTCCTTTAGATTTCTATATTAATGATAATAATATAGTTTCTGGTACAGTCATTATTATAGTTTTGTTTACATTCTTTTATTAAAAATAAACTTTACAAAAAGTTTTAAAGGAAACATTAAAAACTAAAAAAAAACTCATCAGGATAAAAAAACCCAAAGAAAAAAAGACAAAGGGGCATAAAGAAAACAAAAGAAAAAAGGCTTCCAATTTCCTTTGCAGTAAATATAAATGATTACGAAGTTATTGTTTACTCTGTAATTACAAAAACCTCACTTTTTTCTATTATCTATTTTTTTCCTAATCATCAAAGGTTCCCGAATCTTAAGTGCATTTTCTTTTCTGTTTCATGCAAAAAGTATACTGGTATAAGGGTTTTGCAATCAGCCATATCTAGATACTGCCTTTTCTCTAATCAAGGAAGGAAATTAGCCATCTCTGCAAGTCCCATCATCTTTACCAACCATTCCTCTGTTGTGGGTAGCATTGAATGTTTCCCATATCCCGCCTAGACTACTGCAATGCTCTCTACATGGGGCTCCCTTTGGGGCGCACCCGGAGGCTCCAGCTAGTACAGAATGCAGCCGCGCAGGGGATCTTGGGAGTCTCTCGATACTCCCATGTAACACCGCTCCTGCGTGAGCTGCACTGGTTGCCTGTGGCCTTCCGGGTGCGCTTCAAGGTATTGATAACCATCTTTTAAGCGCTCCATGGCCCGGGATCTGGGTATTTGCAAGACCGCCTCCTACCACACACCTCCCTCCATCCTGTCCACTCGCACAAGGAGGGCCTCCTCAGGGTGCCATCTGCTGGCCAATGCCGGCTGGCGACCCCCAGGGCAAGGGCCTTCTCTGTGGCGGGTCCGGCTCTCTGGAACGACCTACCCCCCAACATTCGCACCATCCCGGACCTGCGCCTCTTCCGTCGGGAGCTTAAAACTCACTTTTTTCATCTGGCTGGCCTGGCTTAGACTTTATTAATTAATTGTGGGGATTTTATTAAGAGTTTTTAGATGGTTTTAAAGATGTTTTTAGCACGGGGTTTAATTTAATATATTTTTATTGTAACTATATTGTATTTTGTATTGTTTGTATTGTTTTAATATTTGCCTTTGCTGAGTCCCTTCGGGGAGATAGGGCAGGATACAAATCCAATAAACATAAACAAACATAAACACTTTTGAATTATAATTTCTCTGCAGTCATCATATATAAAAACAATGTTCCATGGCTTTTTTCCTTGTTTCTTTGTCTATTAATCCCAAAATATAAGTTTCTGGTTTCAATTGTACATTCATATTTATCTTCTGAATTAATATATTTATTTGTATCAAAAAATTTGTGTCTAATAAACTATCCCTTTATGCTGTTCACATTTCCAATAAATATTTGAAATAACGTCAATTACATTCTACACAATTTCTCTGGTGAGAAATGCCAATGATACAGAATTTCATGCTTTTTTTATTTATTTTTTTATTTTATTGAATGTATACCCCGCCCTTCTCCAAACAGACCCAGGGCGGCGCACAGGAATATTAAAAAACATATAAACATATAAAACTTTTTTTAAAAAAACTTATTCAACTAAAAAACCTGTGCTAAAACCGAATTAAAATCCCCATTTTAAAACTATCTATGAGTCAGAATTGGAGGCTACGCTAGGCCGGCTAGTTGGAATAGGTGTGTCTTCAGACACTTGCGGAAGAGGCGGAGGTCGGAGATGGTACGGAGTTCAGGGGGTAAGTCGTTCCAAAGGGCTGGTCCCGCCACAGAGAAGGCTCTCCCCCTGGGTGTCGCCAGTCGGCATTGTCCGGCCGACGGCACCCTGAGGAGGCCCTCTCTGTGAGAGCGTATTGGTCTGAGGGATGTATGGGGCAGGAGGCGGTCTCGCATATAACTAGGCCCCGTGCCATGGAGCGCTTTAAAGATGGTCGTTAGAACATTGAAGCGCACCCGAAAGACCACAGGAAGCCAGTGCAGCTCGTGCAGGATTGGTGTTATATGGGAGTGTCTAGGCGCTCCCGTAATCACCCGCGCGGCTGCGTTCTGGACTAGCTGTAGCTTTCAGGTGCACCTCAAGGGAAGCCCCATGTAGAGAGCATTACAGTAGTCGAGTCGAGACGTGACGAGTGCTTGAGTGACTGTGCGTAAGGCACCCCGGTCCAGTAAGGGGCGCAATTGGCGCATCAGGCGTACCTGATGAAACGCCCCCCTGGCCACGGCTGCCACATGGTCGTCCATAGACAGCCGGGAGTCCAGGACACCCAAATTGCGCGCCCTCTCCACGGGGGCCAGTGTTTCGCCTCCAATGGCCAGAGTTGGAATAATCTGGCTGAATCGGGGCGCCGGAAGCCACAGCCACTCAGTCTTGGACGGGTTGAGCTTGAGTTTGTTGCTACCCATCCAGATCCGTACAGCCTCCAAACACCGGGACATAACCTCGACGGCATCATTGGGGTGGTCTGGGGTGGATATGTACAACTGAGTATCATCAGCGTACAGATGATATCCCACCCCAAAACCACGGATGATCTCACCCAGCGGCTTCATATATGTGTTGAATAGTAGGGGCGAGAGGACCGACCCCTGAGGTACCCCACATATGAGGGGCCTCGAGGCCGACCTCTGGCCCCCTGCCAACACATATTGCGACCGACCAGAGAGGTAGGACAAGAACTACCACAAAACGGTGCCTCCCAGCCCCAACCCCCCCAGTCGGCGCAATAGGATACTATGGTCGATGGTATCAAAAGCCGCTGAGAGGTCTAATAGGACTAGGATAGAGGAAAATCCTCTATCCCGCGCCCTCCAGAGATCATCAACCAATGCGACCAATGCCGTCTCGGTGCTGTGCCCGGGTCGGAAGCCGGACTGGCGCGGGTCTAGATAATCAACTTCCTCCAAGTGTCGCGGAAACTGTTGAGCCACCACACTCTCAACAACCTTCACTAAAAAGTGAAGGTTGGAGACGGGACGATAGTTCTCTAATAATGCTGGATCCAGGGACAGCTTCTTGAGGAGGGGCCTTACTACCGCCTCTTTCAAGACGGCGGACAAGGACCCCTCACTCAGAGATGCGTTGACAATGCCCTGGAGCCAGCCTCGTGTCGTCTCCCAGGATGCCAGTACAAGCCAGGAGGGACACGGGTCCAATAAACATGTGGTGGCCCTAAGTCTCTTTGACAACTTGTCCATATCCTCGGTAGTAACAAAATCGAATTCTCTTTAAGGCTGAAACATAATGTAAATATTCAGAGGTGGCCTTCACAATATTTAACAATTGGTTCACTTAGTGCAGAATCGAAAATGTGCTTGCGCATGGCTTCCAACATGGCAATTTCATATGTGCGGATTCCAGCACACCACCTTGGGCAGCTATGAGTAGTGGTGAGTAGAGCGGGTGAGGTGAGGAAATAAGCTGGGCTGTGTGGGTGGGGCGAGCAAGCCAGAATGTGAGATATATAGGATGGGATAGCACCAGGGCAGGTGGGTGGGCCCAGCTGGTGGTCGTAATTACCAATATGGGCAAACCGGTCCAACCAGGCAGCAGCCCACCTCTGTAAATACTGCATAATGTAGTCCTTTCAACCATCTATTGTCCCATTATCCATTTGTATGTTGAGATGAAAAGTCTTAGCTCATTTTATCTTACATTCTTTCTTCTTCTTCCTCTAACTCATATTTCCACAAAAGTTTATACATTTTGGCAATAACATGCACATCATTTGTGCATAATTCTATTTCAAACTCAGTCCTACATTATTCAAAGACATATTTTATCCACTTTAAACCTTTCTGATAACTGCATTTAAGAAAACTATTGAATACGCATTAGATAGATCTGCTTAGGCCCATAGAATGAAATGGTTACATAGGGAAGATAATGGGGCTCTTCTAGCAATCCTAGTACGTAGAGCTGAAAGTTGACTTCATAGGCATGCAGATGTCTGATTATCAGTTTCACTGATCATAAATCTAAACAAGATATGTTTAGTCTTTCAGTGCCATACACACCAAGTTTTTTTAAAATTAAGTTTAAGGGAATTAAAAAACATTCCGATATGTAAATGAACAAACTGACTCTTTTATTCTGCACTATTTTATTAAAATGTCCCATGTAAACAATTTCTACATTAGTCGATTCCCCTTCAGTGTCCCTATAAAACAAAATAATAGATTATACATAACTTTACATATTTATTTGGCCCTCTAGTGAATTTTCTGTGCTCTAACTTAAAAAATCCATCACAGACTCAGTGAACAAGTACACATTAAAGTTGTCAGTTATATCGCAGTAATTGAAAATCCCTGATATTTTTATCTTCATTAGTCTCTGAAAGCTATTCCAAAACTTCTGGAATTTCTCCATCATCCACAATGAGCATGTGAAGAATTCCTTCCCTTCTCTTTCCACTGCTGATAGCTTTGATATAACAGTTGTGCTTTCCAATACTGAAATGTGTTTCTGTCCCATCTTCTACAAATTCACCCTGGCCAAAAAAAAAGAAAAAAGATTAAAAAAGCCATTTAATGATTTGCAAATGTTTCAGGCTTTTACTAGCTATCACATTGTTTTAGTTTCAACAAAGCATGAAACATTACAGCATACAAATAGGACAGCAAGCTCTACCTTTATCTTTTCCATGACTTTAGGAATTTCAGAAAAGATGCCAATGCCATTTGAACTGTAAGCATGCAATTATTTTATTTTTTTATGTACTGTATGAAATTTCTCAAATAAATGTTCCACTTGTCTTGTAGTAGAATTAAGCTGTGCAAAAGGTTGGGAAAGAGCAAATTGCTCTTGTGAGGTGTTTTGATCTGGAAGCCGATGCCAAGCTTTGGGAAGAGGGAAGTCCTTTCCTTTTTGTAAGAGGCATAAGCATTCTAGAACATGCATGGATTTTTGTATTTTTTCTACCTCCCAGCTATTAAACTAAGTGATAAAAGGAGCTCTGGCAGCAGCAAAGGTTGTGGGAGCTCTCCAATACTAACGTATGGTTTTGATTTTCTGCTGAAGGAATGAAGAAAACTCAACTTGTGAGACATGTCATGGCGATTCTCAGTTATCCAGGTCATGGTTGTCCCAAAGGTGCTTTTTCAAGAGGCAACTGGACTTTCCGTTTTTTCTTCGAAGACATTTCACTCAGCTCTGAAGAAGCTTCTTGGATGAGAAGTGAAATGTCTTCAAAGAAAAACCAGAAAGTCCAGTTGCCTCTTGAAAAAGTGCCTTGTTGCGAGTCAGTAAAGATGCGTTGGAGTTCTGAAAGACTAAGAGGAAGAGGAGGAGGAGCCTAGTTAAAGGAAAAGTAGTTTTCAGGGCAGAGCCACATGAGGACTTCAGTAAGCCCCATACATTTTTGTTTTGGTGAGGCTCCTTCTTCCATAAAAACAATAATACTAAAAATTACATTCCATAGGAATTTCAATATTTTCTGGTTTGTTTGTTTTACAAAGAAACAGAGAGTAAATAATAAATATTATTCTGTAGTAATAATAAGCTGTGGCCAGTTAGTTATGTCTGTCACACATAGTTACAAACAAGATTTGTTGTTCACATTTTGTGAGTGTCTTGCCTGTTTTTTTTACCTCTACTGCACTTTTTTCTGATTAAAAAACCCCCACATTAAAATATTTTTGTGAGCCCTTTGCCTATTATGCCTAATGAATAAGTCAATCTTGCTTTCAATAGTAAATCAAAGATTCATTTATTTACTGTATGACAGTGAAACAAAAAGAGAGATACAACCATTTGGAGGAGCCAAGGGTTGCTTCCAAATGACTCATCTCATTCAACAGAGATGCAGTAACCAGATGACAAAGAGCTGGCAAGAGAAAGGGAAAGGAAAGTGAAATGTGATAGTAGCTGAGGTGAACTCAGTATCACTTAAGAGAGAGTTACCAATTTGGAGACACAGGCAACAGCTTGAGTCATAGCTTATTTTGTTCCCAGACTGAAAGCTGAGGTATGGAAACAAAAAGAAGCCTCGTAAAGATAAAGTTGCACTTTCGTATTCACTCAACAGCGCTGACTCCTGATTGAAAAAATACAACTCCGCTTACCTTCTTTGTTGTGCCTGTTATCAACTAAAATGAACCTGTGACACCATCACAACTATTAATTTATGTCTTATTTTATATTGGTGCTGCTGCAGAACTATAAATTCCACCATCTACAGCCAGTAGGACCATTGGCAGAGTTTGCTAAAAGTGTAGTTTTTCAACAGCATTTGGAAGGCCACAGGTTTCCTAACCCTCTATAGCTTGTTATGATTACTTGTTAAGCTATTCAGCTACTGTATCTCAATTATTTTGTCTTAATTGTCAATTTCCTTGGGGGAGGAGAGAAAAATGCTATGAAATAGCTTCTCTAATTTATGACTTAATTATTT
The DNA here is from genome assembly GCA_039707465.1 of Rhabdophis nuchalis. Lineage (NCBI taxonomy): Eukaryota > Metazoa > Chordata > Lepidosauria > Squamata > Natricidae > Rhabdophis > Rhabdophis nuchalis. The sequence goes on from CM077643.1 coordinate 158,693,050, forward strand.
TCAACTAAAATAATCTACTTAAATTATGTTTTTGATGTTACATACAGCTGTCTCCACTTTTTTACCGTTACACCAGACATCCATTGTATCTTTCTCTGAAAAAAAAAGACAAAAGAATTGCTATATAAATTATTATATACAATTTCAACATCTTAAGTATAAAGTTTTACCCAGACCAAAGCTCTTCTGCAGTTTACATTATGTTTTATTTTGATTTAGTTCTACAAAATGCTATAAATGCATTTCTAATTGCATTCTGGTCCAGATGAAATCTTATTATATGCATGATAGTTCTCTAATAATGCTGTTCATATAGTTACAATATAGTGCTTTTGCAGAAAATAAAAAGTTAACAGCAAACCTATAGAATGTCAAGTGGCCACAGAATGTTGATGGAATATTGAGAAAAAGAATCCAATGGAAGGAAGAATAGAATGAATGGTATCTTTAAGAGAAATGCACTAAACTGCAACAATTGCAAGTCCTGCTTAATCTATAACTGCAAGAATGTTAAATGTCTATCAATTTAATAGAAAATAGATTCAATCTGAAAAAGGAGAATCATTTCTATGTAAAAGATGCCTTAGGAATGTAACTTGTCAATTTGTAACTTGTCAATAAAAAAATACTTTAAAAACTGTGTTTCTGAAAAAAAACTGCCTAAAAGGTGAGACCTTTTGAAAATTAGGGAGGCTACTGAAATTGGGGGTATACATTGTTATCAAATCTATAGCTGATGCCAGTTTGACAGAAGGACTTTGATTCTGGTAGCAATTAGAAAGGCTTCTACCATTTGCAAAGGGTTAGAAAATGCTGCATGTACCTTTTTTTTAGATATTATGGTAGCAGATAGAGTTTGACAGTAGACACAGATTTATTTACAAAATGCTGCTATTATCTTAAAACCAGCTTGTTAGCCAGTGTCCTTAATTCTCATAGTTATGCCATAGCCACATATATGTCCAACATGATGTTTTCTGGATTCATAGTAATGCTATTTTTTGTTTTGTTATACAATAATCACATTGACAACAATACGTAGTTTAGATTCAACACTAAATGTAGACCATTACAAACTACTTAGGTATTAAAACTTAACACTAATTTAACAAATCCTTTTCAGATCCAAGAGATCTTGTAGTAATCAAAGAATATCTCCAAGATAAGTGTATATAACTAGCCTGATTAGGTGCCATGAAGACATTGTCAACTCTAAGTCACCACACATATTAATTTTCTAAAATGATTCCCTTAGTCTTTATTTCAAATAAATGGATTATAGCATTTATATTGGAAAGTACCAAAATATAACTAATATTTATTTATTATTATTATTAAATTTATATAACCGCACCCTCTCCCCGAAGGGACCCTGGGCGGTGCACAGGAAGTTAAAACAAACAGTACAAAATATAAATAATTAAAATCGAATTAAATAGGTTATCCCTGTGCTAAAATTTAGAAAGTTAAAACATAATCCATTTAAAAACCCAATTAAAACAATTTATAATACAGACTGAAGGCTAGGTAAATAACTTAGGCCAAACCGGCCTGATGGAACAGGAGTGTCTTTAATTTTTGGCGGAAGGTGCGGAGGTTCGTGGTTGTTCTGAGGTCAGGGGGCAGGTCGTTCCAGAGGGTTGGGCCCACCACAGAGAAGGCCCTTCCCCTGGGCGTCGCCCGCTGGCATTGCCTGGTGGACAGCACCTGGAGAAGTCCCTCTCTGTGGGAGCGAATCGGCCGTAGGGATGTATGAGGTAGGATGCGGTCTCGCAGGTAGCTTGGTCCCGTGCCATGGAGCGCTTTAAAGATGGTAATCAACACCTTGAAGCGCACCCGAAAGACTACAGGTAACCAGTGCAGCTCGCGCAGGAGCGGTGTTACATGGGAATATCTAGACGTTCCCAAGATCGTCCGCGCGGCCGCATTCTGGACCAGCTGCAGTCTTCGGGTGCACCCCAAGGGGAGCCCCATGTAGAGAGCATTACAGTAGTCTAGCCGGGATGTCACAAGCGCATGAGTGACTGTGCGAAGGGCGTCCCGGTCCAATAAGGGACGCAACTGCCGCACCAGGCGTACCTGGTGGAAAGCCCCCCTGGCCACGGCTGTCACGTGATCTTGCATAGAGAGCCGGGTATCCAGGAGGACACCTAGGTTGCGTGCCCGATCCACGGGGGCTAGATGTTCGCCCCCTATGGCCAGTGATGGAATCAACTGGTTAAACCGGGACGCCGGAAACCACAGCCACTCGGTCTTGGACGGGTTGAGTTTGAGTCTGTTGCTTCCCATCCAGATCCGTACGGCTTCCAGACATCGGGACATCACTTCAATGGCATCGTTGGGGTGGTTTGGGGTAGAAAAGTACAGCTGCGTGTCATCAGCGTAGATGTGATACTCATATAGTACATGAACCATACAAGAGACTTCAGAAAACTAACATACCTAAAACAACTCTGAAATCTGTACCATCTAGGTGTAATACCCAAGTGTTTGTTGTTTTTGATCGATTCTCCAGATATTTCTTGAGACTTTTTCCATCTATTTCCAGAGTATATTCATATGCAAATCCACTGACTGCATCAATATTAATAGTAGCCTTTGTGTTAGCTGCTCCAACTGTAAATGTCTCCTTTCCCACTAATTTAAACATCCATTCTTTTCTTATTATTTCCTAAGGATGAAAAAAGACATTTAATACAAACATATTTTTGCTTCAGTTCTGAAAACTTGATTGCCATAAAACCAGTCAACATTTTTGTTTTATTATTACAAAAAATGATCAAATCAGATGTAATCAAAAGATTTATTATCCTTTCATCCTATTGTATGATAATATTTCCTTAACAAGAACATACTGTAGAATCCAAATCACAGGAAGTAATTATTAAATGCTATTCTACCCTGATTGTATCCCATTTCTGAGACACTTTACACTTCAAAACAAAAACAAACTGAAAAGCAAATTTAGAGGATGTTTACTAACATGGTAAATCATTATGGTATGTTGCAGTCAGTGAGATGTTTAGACTGGATTTGGCATTTTATCCACCTATCGAGTCTTTCTAAGGATGTAGGATAAATAGATGTTTGATGGTGTTAAAATACTCTCACAGTATTATTATTAGTATAATTATTTTTAAAATTCTTAGCATTTTCCCACACGAGCAGGGTCAAACTCTATCAGGAAAGATAAATGACCTGTAAATAGGTTTAGATAACTGAGGGGAGACATCAGTGGTGGGTTGCAGACAGTACGCCCCGGTACGGGTGTACCGGAGCCTGCCTGGAGCACAGGATACCATTCGGGTACGGTGCTCCAGTGGGCCGGCCCGTGGCTCCGGTCTTTTAAGTCTTTGGCGCTTCCGTGCATGGCGCATACAGCACCTGCACAACACTCCACTGAGCAGCTGGAGTCTCCTGGAGGCGCTAAGACGCATGTGCGCGCGTGTCTATGTGGATGCCGCCAGGCCCGTTCTCCCAGTGGTGGGATCCAGAACCCACCACTGGGAGACATGATGGCAGACTTCAAAAATCTCAGGGATTGTCATACAGATAACTATCACCTAACAGGGTTGCATGAATTAGAACTACAAGCTTTTTTGAGAATTATTCAGCAAACTATGTTTTACATACACAAGTTGTTAACGTGTTGTTTTCCAAAGAACTGAGTACATTTTATGCAAGTGTCCTACCTTTCCATCTACATACACAACACGCTTTCCTGATGTGGTCCCATGTTCAAATTCAATTTTGTGAACACCATCACTCAGGCCTACTTCCCAGACAGCCACCAGGTCTGCCATTCTGTCTAGGTAACTGTAATGAAACATAGAAGAACAAAACATTTAAATATGTACACTTGATCTATTTGAAGCAGCATTATTCAAAAGTTAAATACACTTCTAAAGTGGATCTAACTTACCCGGGTTCTTTTTTTGGAAATTTATTATATTTACAGAAAATACTACGCGGCTCTTTAAATTATGAGCTTAGTTTTTACTAAACATTTTGGTCACTCAAGCATATGCATATCCTTTTCTGTATACATACTTATATTCTTATTACACCCAATGAGAAAAAGTGAGGTATTACATTATATATAGCAAAAATCACTCAGCCCAATTTTTATTTGAAACACCTTGTTAAATCCCAATCATACAGTCATTTCATTGTTCTGATACAAAATCAGTTCATAGACAGAAAGTTAACATATTAAATTGTTCCAAGCCTAAAAGATTCATTGGAATATTTATTTCCAGATACAAGTATTTAAAATAATTTAAACAAATAAAACCAATTTTTACAATTTTCATTTAAACTCTAAAGAAAATATATTATTTGATTAATTTAGTAACCTGATAATTTGTGAAGTAGAATTTACAAAATAATTAATAAACTTAATATATAACTGGTTAACAATGTGTTCAATCCTAGCCAGTTAAATCCAAATCCTGTCCTGTCTTTCTGATAGATAGACCTATGGTTCCAATATCAAATTAACTACAGTAACAGATAAAATTAATCTCTGATAAGCACCACAAAATACCTTGATAAGAAAATTGTATTAAATCTAGCAGAGAAATTAAAGCACCACATATATGAGCACTGTATTTATTGAATTTTATTTGGTGTTTATTGATATTTACCATTGGGAATCTTAGTTGATTATAGCAGTATATAAAATGAAGAGAGAAATTCATATTTAGCTAAGATTTGTTCCAAAAATAACTTTCTATATCTCTTACCCTATGAGGTACATTTTACCTTACATCTTCATTGTTATCAGTCTCCATCCAAGTTGCCATAGTTTACAAATTGGCTTTTAATCCAATTAGCAGCAAAAAAAGAAACAAAAAGAAACAAAGCAGAAAGAAGTAGCAGCAAAAAAGTAAAAACTAAGTTACAGATGTTTAGAATAATTGTGTTCATGACAAATCACTGCTATTTCAAATATTTTGTCCTGAGCTGGCGAAGGAGGTGGAATGTTGAGAAAAGCATTCTAATTTTACTTCTTGATTTTGCCAATCTGTCAGTGACTTGAAATTAATTTGGATACACAAATGTTATCTATGCAGTTCACCTAGAAATACTGTAATTACTACTTATAATCATTCACTAAAAAGCAGATTGAACCTGTTCCTCAAATATTTGCAAGTGTGCCAGCAGCATTTACGGCCTTTTGACCTAGCTCAAAAGATCTTGAACCTCAGTTAAGGAATGCAACAAGATGTTACAATCACTCAGTTATTTAACAAAAATAAGAAATATCTGTTTGCTCCAACATATCAAAGCTAAAGTTAATGGTCAGCAAATTCTTCCTTCTGGTTTCTACTTTAACTTTTTCATTCTTGGCACTTTTGGAACACAAAGAGTACATTAAAAAAAAGCTATAAGATACAGCAGATGCTACAGCAGCACCCACATATTTTCCCCCATGACTTGAAAAGTAAGTTACTTTTATTATAAACAAATAAGCAGAAAACTGGTATGCAATGAAAAAAACCCACAATTAAGCCCAGTATTATATGCATTTCCATGTTTTTCATTAAAGTGGCAGAAGGATTCCATAGGCATCCCTAAGAAATAAAAAGTGGGATGGCAGTAATCCAATATTTGGAAGATACGGAATTTATCATGCTACATAAAAAAGACAAATGGGTAATACAGAATACTGACCAAGTGAAAATGGAGATGAATTCTAATAAAGGATGGAAAACATTTTCCACAGCAGCTACTTTAACCTGCTTTTTTCTGACTTTGGCACTTTTTACATATCTGACAAGAATAATCTTCTCTACTATGAACTAAAACAAGGATCAGTTCTGTGCTATGCAGGTTACTAGATTTCTTTGTGCTGATGTAATGTTTAAATTTAAATAGTGTTCTTTGCTGAGTGCTCCAAGTTTCATTTGATGAAAACTACAGCAAAATATTCTGCAAAACAAATTAAATTAAATTCTAGGCATCAACTCTGAATTAAAAAAGAAATGGCAGTATGATTATATCACAAATTTAACCTATTGTAGTTTGCCCATATGCTAAGATCTATTCAATAAACCATAATCAGTTGAATTTGCAAGAATTCAAGAAAGTCACAAAAACTAACTTTACACAATAGACGTGTTGCTTGAAAAAATATTAATGCTTGCAATATTGTATGAATCAGTTATAGATGTTAATTTTAATTTTGTTCAACCCACATTTGTGAAAAGAGGTTATTAGAGAAACAGGTCTCCCTATTTATATGTGTTTTGGGTGACTTTAGTTAAGGGAAGATCAAGTACCGGTAATTTTTCAACGTGATTCTTTTTTTATTCCTGATTCATCTGAAATAATGAGGCTGGCCACAAATACTTTTGTGAGTACAATCAAGCTTCCATACAAATGGTGGGTTCCTAGCTGGTTTACTACCAGTTCGCTGAGAGAGCATTTTGTGCATGCTGATCTCTTAGTTCGCACATGCGCCTGTTGCACATTGCTGCGCATGCACAGTTGACTGAAAACTGTTCTGTGCATGCACAGAAACATGCCAGCGACGGCAGAAGAGACTGGGGAACTGGTTTGTGGGCGTGGCAGGCCTGGGTCACTGCTGGTTCCAGCGACCCAGGCCGCCATACTGGTTGGGCTGAACTGGTCCAAACCGGTAGGAACCCAATACGGAAAAAGTCATTTCCTTGTAGAGAAAAATTACAGTGGGCTAAAGTAATCATACCACTCCATGTTATTTCCCTTTCTAATAATTTCTATGCAGGAATAGGATTTGAGGTTTATATACAGGTAGTCCTCAACTTACCACCACAACTGAGCCAAACATTTCTGTCGCTAAGCAAGACATTTGTTAAGTTAACTTTGCCCCAATTTACAACCCTTCTTGCCACATCTGTTAAGTGAATCATTGCAGTCATTGAGTTAGTAACACAGTTGTTAAGTGAATCTTGCTTCCCCCTTGATTTTGCTCGTCATAAGGTCGCAAATGGCGATCACAAGTCCCCAGGACACTGGGCAACCATCATAAATACGAGTCAGTTGCCAAGCGTATGAATCGTGATCACATCACTATGGGGGATGCTGTAACAGTGATAAGTATGAAAAACAGTCCTAAGTCACTTTTTACAGTGCCTGTTGTAACTTCCAACGGTCACTAAACAAACTGTTGTAAGTTGAGGATTACCTGTACTCCTGTTTCTAGGGGGACATCAACAAATACTCAGATTAGGTCCTTCTGGATGGGGGGGGGGAGAAAGACCCCCTTCCATGTCGTTTTTTAGACTATTGTCACTTTGAATGTACACTAATCAGCATACATTAAAAGGAAATTTCGTTGCCTACAGCTCTCAAAGGGTAACCCACCTCCAATATACACTACATAGACAAGACAAAATAAATAGATACAAAAGTATGCATATCAATACAAAATTATGCATCTTTGAAGGAAACGGCCATTCGGCCCGCTTCCCCCATCGCCAACCATTAACCAAGACCCATTTTAAGGCCGGTCTGAATCCGGTTTTAACAAGGCGAGGCGACTTCGGTCCCGCAATAAGAGCGACGGAGTTTAAAAGGCCCGGCTCTACCTGCCTGAGGGAACAGAGCCTCCCGCCCGCCGGTCGAAAGCGAGGCCTCGTCCGGGTGTGGGAAGTGGACCCCGCCGGCTTCGGGCGAGGATGGCGCGTCTGTCAGCCCGAGGAAGAGAAAGGGACGGGGGGCAAGCGGAGGGGAGCGGCTTCGCTCCTTTCCCCCAGCAAACCGCTGCGCCTCCCGGAGAGCCCTCGCGAGCCTCAATATGGCGGTGCGGCCCGGGTGAGGAAAGCCGGGAAAGCGTCGCTTGGAAAGCGCAGTCAGCGCATCTTTCCTTCCCTGGCAACAGGCGCGCACACGCGCGGGGCCCGGCCGAGAGACGCGTCCCGGAGCTGCCTCCGCCGCCCGCCGGAGCGCCTCCTCATCTCTGCCCGACGCCGGGCTTCTCCCAGCCGCCGCCTTTGAAAACGGCTCGGTGGCTGCCCACCAGGCGGCCGAAGCTCCTCCCGCTCCTTTCGGTGCCTTGTCGGGCTTTTCCTTTCCGCCTCCTTGCAAGGCTCTCCTCCGCGTCGGGGCTGCCTTTTTTTTTTTTTTTAAATCGCGACGAGCCCAGTTGCTTTCGGGGTGGGGTGGTGGGAGCTGTTGCCTTTCATACTCCGAAGGAAGCCCGCCAGGGTTTCTTTCGGCTCCGCTTCTATGCTGGACCTTCTGTAGGTAGAACAAGCAACGATTCCTTCGTTTAAATTGCAAGGAAATAGATTTTGCTGGACATCAGGAAAAATAATCTTCATTTTGAGAAAATAAATAATAAAAAATTAAAAAAAATAAATAAAACAGATTACTTTGGGAAGTGTTGGATGGATTCTCTTTCACTGGAGTTGTCTGAATGGCTATCTTTTAAGGATGCTGCAGTAAACGGGTTCTTACACTGAATGGAGTTGGACTAGATCAGTGGTTCTCAACCTTCCCAATGCTGCGACTCTTTAATACAGTTTAAGTTTAATTCGATTTGTAGACCGCACCAATCTCCGTCGAGACGGAGTTCCTCATGTTGTGGTGATCCCCAACCATAAAATTGGTATCTCGGTTCCTAAGACCGTCGAAAATATGTGTTTTCCGATGGTAGGCGATGGTCTGTGAAAGGGTCGTTCGACCCCCAAAGGGATCCCGACCCACAGGTTGAGAACCACTGGACTAGATGATCTTTACTCTTTAGAGCTCTTTACATCCTATGGTTCTAACATGATGATCTGTAATTAGCACTCAGTCCAACTAATTTAGCGACTTTGCACAAAATATCAAACTGTAAGCTGACTAGACTGCCTTTATCATGTGGAGAAGCAAACTAGCTAGGCATATTTTAAGCTTAGCCTTTTGGATCAACGGTTATAAACTTGTTAATGAAAGCAGGATTAAAAAAAAATCTATTGAAATTAATGTGGAGGTCTGTATGTCTCCGACAGATGAAGTACAGGGGTTCCTCACTGGAAAACACCCCTCCCCCTTTAAAAATAGCACTCTGGTTTGGGGGTGCTCTTCTAAGAAAAGATTGCCTATGTCGTGTTTTCATAGGGTCTTTCCCCCCATGATCCTGATAACCTCTTTTGTGGCATTTTATTGATACCATAAGAAGGTACCGAGTGTTAAAAATGGAAATAAGCTTCCTCCGCCACTGTTTTCCTACCGATCGGTGAACAACTGCAGAAGATATTGATACTAACAGTGAGATCTCTCTTTTCTGGAGGCTCAAGCTCCCTCTCCAGAGCTTTGATTTCTTATAAGTAGGAAGGCAATCGTTGCAGACAGCATCCCTTATTCTCCTTCGAATAAAAGTTCCTGCTAGATAACTGCTAGATAACTCCACAGGCAAGTCCTCTCTTTGGACCAGACGAGAGGTTGGAGGCAGCCTCGTCGATTAAATCGAATATACCTGCAGAGTGTTAAAGCCTAAGGACCTCGGCAGCCCCCTAAAAAAGTGACATCGCTGCTGCCAGAGACTGAACTGAAACATGCCTAACACGCACGTACTTCTACGTGCCTCTGAAATCTGCCCGGAGGATCAGCTAAGGGCTTCAGCTGAGTTTTGCGTGTAACCTGGCAAAATCGGTAGGTTTGTTTACGGACGCTTGCAAGCGAGTGTTTCTTCCCCCGCCTAAGCCGCTTGAGAAGAGCCAAGAGGTGGAGACTGGAAGCCAAGCCCAGGGGCGGCTCTACTTCAGCTGCTGAGCCCGCCTTTAACGGCCGCGGAAGCTCGCTCGCCTTTGCCTTTTCGCCGAGCCGGAAAGAGACAGCGGGAGAGAAGGCGTCTGCTTCTGCGATCTTCTTGCTGGAGACGGCGTGAAAGAAGCCTCGAGCAGCCTGCAGCCCGAGGGGCCTGGCGGGCTAAGGCGGGGAGTCCATTTAAAGCAGCCTCTTCGGTGAACTTTAAGTTTCTTAGGGGTTGAAGTCTCGATGAGAGAGGCCTCTGGGCGTCGCTAGTAAAGCTTTTGTTCCTTTTAGAGAACTGAGCATCGGTTTGTTTTGGTTTAATAACAGATTAGATCGGGTTTTATTACGTTAACAATCGAACATCAGCAGACTTGCAAACCGAACCGTAAGAATAATCGAGATTTTATAAACGCAGCTTTTTCTGCTCTCTGTTGAAGGTCCCAGACAACTTCCTATTTTTGGTGACAACTTCATTAGAGTAAATGCCTTTGCCCGCCTGGCCAGAGTTACTCGATCCAGTTTGCATCGTTGTCATACGCGTCCCAATTCATGTATTAGGCAGAGCTAATTAAGGGGAGAGATGTCCAATATTTTCACCAGGTGTAGATGTAGCTGCTTGTTAGTAAGCCTCACTTTCAGCGCTGACAGTGAGGATGAGATCCGAGCTTGGAGGTGTTTTGATTACCATCTTAAAAATGCATTTGAGTTTCAGAACTCAAAATATTTGGGATGTGTGTGATCCTGTGGAAGGGAACCCCTAAGAGTGTACTTAGTTGGAGTCAGCTAGTAGAGATTGATTGATGATGAGCCATCAGGTGGCTTTATTTACTCCTAGCAACGACATAGAGTTTCTCCATGGCAACCTATCCCTATTCTGGTATCTCAGGACATCCAGTAGAGAAAGAATGTACAGTACAGGTCAGTGGTGGGTTCCGGATCCTGTTCCAACCGGTACAGTTGGAACGGGCCCTGCGGCATCCACATGGATGCGTGCAGTGTGCACGCACACATGCATCTTGTCCAGTGATGCCTCCGCGAGCCTCCGCGATGCCCCAGCTGCTTGGCAGAGCATTGCACAGGTGCTGTACATGCTGTGCATGTGCATGGAAGCGCCGAAGAGTTTAAAGACAGATAAGGAGGGCGGGTGGGCCCTCTGGAGCACCGTACCAGAACAGAACCCTGTGCTCCAGGCAGGCATTGGTACGCCTGTACCGGGGTGTACCGCCTGCAACCCACCACTGGTACAGGTAGTCCTTGACTACGACCCTTCATCTAGTGATCATTCAAAGTTACAATGGCAATGAGAAAGTGACTTATGACCATTTTTCACATTTACGACTGGTGCAGCAATCCCCACGGTTATGTGATCTAAATTCAGGTGTTTGGCAACTGGTTCATATTTATGATGGTCACAGTGTTCCGGGGTCCTATGGTCACCTTTTGCAACCTTCTGAGAAGCAAAGTCAATGGGGAAGCATTCACTTAACATCCATATTACTAACTTAATGAGTTGTAGTGATTCACTTAACGACTGCAGCAAGAAAGGTTGTAAAATGGGGCAAAACCCACTTCACAAATGTTTTGCTTAGTAACATAAATGTTGGATTCAATTGTGGTCGTAAGCTGAGGATTACCTGTAAATGATTTTCTTGCTTGAATGAGGTTTTCCCACCAGCTTGGAAATTGTTTGATATCTTGGGAACAAGCCTGATTGATATCAATTGTTTGATATCTTGGGAACAATCCTGATTGATTATTTGTAGACCAATGATAGCCACTGGAAGCTCTTGACTATGCTCTTAGAAAGACACACATAACAGTTTTGTTTCTTTTTATAAAGACAAATGACCAGTCCTAGTTTAGTTTTAGAGATGCTAAGTATGATTTCATATTTTTCTTGAACAACAATGCAAGCATATCTTGTCAATATCCTTTTTTATGCTATATTCCCATGTTATGTCTTTATCTGTTAGCCAGGAGTAAGACAGCAAGAAAGCTTGCTGTCTTAGTATTAAAAAAATGTTCCCCCATCCAAGTGATACCTTCCAAGGGGATCCTGAGGTGGGTACTGAGTTAGGCTTTGAAACCTGTTATGACTGTGCAGCACTTTGGGTCGGATCTCCCAGAGGTTGCATCAATGTGTAAACATGACACCTGGTTGGAACACCTTGAAGCAGCTCTTAACTCTTCCCAGAAATATGCAGTTGCTACCAAAGGTTCCAACATGTTTCAAAGGACATTTTGAAGACTATGTAAATGCTGCATAGCTATATCACCCATTAATATGGGGTGAAGTCAGAGAGCTGCTGTAGCTTAAAATAGAGATACAGTAGGGCCGTACAATGGGGACAACACAGCTTTCATGCCAATACAGATAGCTTCAACTCAGTAGTGGGGAAGGACCCTATATTAAGTGAATCTCATTTTAAAATCTGGGAGAGATTGATTTGTCTTTGAACTTCTGAGCTGTCTTTGAGCTTCTTCTGGCAAATTAATTTTTTGTGTTTTTTAATATTTGTACTGTATATTTGAGCCATTTAAGCCATAAAACAAGTGCATAGCATAACTTTGATTAATTTTCTCATGCTGTAATGCTATTTAATTTTTTTGCTTTTCTATGTCATCTTCCATTCTCAGATTTCAGAAAAAATTGGCATCCTATCCACTCGTCAAATAAAATCAAGAGTTCAAAATTACAATGACAGAGGTATATCTTGGTTGAACCATGCATAAATAATAGCATATATTAAGGTTACATAGAATTGAATTACTTTCAGCAACAGTTCAATAGTTCAAAATGTGTTATTTCATATTTTACATAGTTCAAATTTTAATTATATTGTTTTATATGTTAATTGTTTTATTATACTAATTGTGCTACATTGTTTTTATATTAGTATAATATTATATAGAAATAATAAGTTACTAAAGAGCAAATTACTAAATAGAGTGTCTACAACTCAGTTTGTAATGTTAGGTTCAAACTCTTACCTGCTGTAGCCAGTATGTCTGTATTAAGGTCTGATGACAGTCTGAGATCAGTAATACTTGCAGGGTCTCTTGTCAATTGTGTATTAAGCCATCCCAGAATTTTAATAAAGATTAGGATTCTAAAAGCACCATATCAATTTCTATTATGAATTATCATATCTCAGTATAAGCTTTGCAGCAGTTACATATAATCTGCTTCTGCATAACATTGTTCATGTATTATGTGAAATGTAAGACTCCAGTCCAAAGCCCGGTTTCCTAGAAATAAACTCAGTAGGATTTAATTGCTAAATAGGATGGGAACAATTGTCACATAGGTATGTTTGAACATAATAGTATGAATCCTAGATTTTCAAGAGAGGATTCTGCTTATTGATTCTGTCCATAGACTGATACAGAGAATCAGTCACAGACATAGAGAATCCTATGAAAAGGGAAAGAGGCAATCTGCATTAATTTCCTCTCTAACATCTTCATTAGTGTTTCAGAGTTTCAGTCCTTTGGAACAAGGTGCAAAAAGAGCCATAAGGAAAGGGATAGTTGTTAAATTTGTATGCCTTCCTTCAGTTTATGGGAGTGACTTAATGAATCTTTATTGAGATGAAATCCTTATCTGGGGTTCATTGGTTACAAATGAAGTCTTAGTGATAAATAATTTTGTGGACATGCTTTTCAAAGCATCTAAAGTTACAGACTGCCCAAAGAGGACAATAGAGGCCCTGTGATGGTGAAATCTAATACCCCAAATATCCCTTAGCTGGGATGGTATGCTACAATAGTAAAGACTTTGTATTATACTGTTTTTAAATACTTTAAAGAGTGGATTGAAAGTGTAGGGGGAAAAACATTGGAGAGAATTGTGGAAACCATCTAGTGATTTTGGTTTCCCCTTTTTCTGTCTCTCCCACTTTTCTTTTGGTGTATTTTCTTTTTCTTCTGGGTATGTCATTTTGAATGGATCTGAGGGTAGTTAAATGTATATCTATCCCATATATAGAGCTGAAGTGTTTAATTGGAGGTATAGTATTGCAATGAAAGTTCAAAAGCAGGATGTTAGAAAAACGGAGCCCGTGGAACAAATTGGAAAAATGTGATAAATGATAGGCTCATAAGTCTATATTAAAATCAGTGAAATAGCAACAATATAAAGTTGAGTTATGAACTCTCAACTTTTATGTTATATGTAAAACTGAGGAAGGAGTAAGGCTCTTCTTTCACTGTTAGGATGAAAAAAGCAAAGGGCTTAAACATAAGGCTTGTGATATGTAGCTCTCTCTTTCTCCCGGTGTGTTTGCTACCGTGTCTAGTCAGAATTTTACCATGAAGTAGCAATATTGGGTGACCAGTTAGGAGGAATTTCAGAGGATTGTCTTAGAGAATGAGCTGGCAATGCTTTGTAATTGTAATATGAGAATTTTTCTATTTTTTTTCCACTGTAGCAAGAGCAAGAATGGGAAAACTTAAACAAGTTATTAAGACAACATGGCTTAAGACCTGTGTGCCTTGATATGCCTGGAAATGTGCCAGGTAATCCTACTCTTTACTAAATAAATTAAACTCACTTTCAGTAGAATCTTGCACTTCTGTTACTGTTTGAAGCTTTAGATACTTAAGTATTCTTACAATTATAAAATATTATTTATTACTGACATTTCGATGCACAGCCACTCCAAATAGTTCTGAGCAGTATGTGATTCAAGAGAAACATTGGTAACCCATCAATGTAAGAAAGACATTTAGGACAGGTGTAAAGTGATTTTTCACTAGGTAAGGACAACCTCAAATAGTCCTATCCCATAGGATGCAATGTGATCCCTTAGCATATAGAACTATGCAGGGCATTCCTCAATATGAAATGGCTGGGATATAATTACATGAAAACAAAATACATTTATAGCTTGAAAAAGATACTGAATTATGAACACTGAATTTAATTGAAATTGAATTATGCTTACAGTTTTCCTTCAAGCAAGGAACGTTGCTAACACTAGACATTGTTGAGATCTTAAGAACACGATATCCAAACTTCTTTCTCCCAAATTAAGAATCCTCCACGAGGCCCAAACAGTGCTCCTTCCAGGTCTTCTACAATTAAATGGCTTCCCCTTTCCCAATATAAGGACCATCAGTTAGATTCAACATGCAAAACTCCCAGAATTCCCCAGATAGCCTAGCCATTGCTAAAAACGTTAAAGAGTTGATCTCCACAAAAGTTGGGACATTTATTTTGATGAGTATGGTGTAGTTCATATGTCAGTTGGGATTGGGCTGCTAGCTCTTAATCATCTTTGTTTTATACACTGAAGTATGTTATTAGTAATGTCAGGTAATAGCGATGATTGACATGCCATCAAATTGTTAACACTTAGCGACCGTGTAGATTCATTTTCTTTTTGAGGATCTATCCTTAACCTTGGACTTCAGCTCTTATTAATAATGTTCTATATTATGCCTTTGAGGAAGTAGCTAACATTATCTAACAAATGGGGTCCATTTGTGTCTCTTTATTGGTTATTTATTTAAAACATATATGCCATCTAATTTCAAACTCTAGGAAGCTCCAATGATAAGATATTATGATGATAATGAACCAGTCAGTTAGGAATTAAAGAGTTAATTTTTCTTAATTACTATCCTTAAAATCTGAATTTTTTCAGTCTATGAAGAACTGAATTAAATATTGAATTTAGACAGTTTTACACTTTTTAGCATTCTAGTTGATTGGGAGATGCTTTAAAATAATGTGTTTAAAAGGCATTTATTTTTTTAAATATCAGACGCAGAGAAAATTGTTATGGACAAACAGTCTTCCGAAGCAGTACAGCATGCACTGAAAACATTACTGGAAGAGACAGAGCGTCAACGGAAAATTATTCGTGGCTTGATAGAAGATAATCACCAGCTTAGGTAAGATATTTTCTTAGAATTCAATTGAATGTCATTCTCTAGATGAAATACACAAGAGTTCTCTTTCCTTCCCTCTCTCCCATCCATCCATCCATCCATCCATCCATCCATCCATCCCCTTGCTGTCTCACTTCCCAGTTTTCACTTAGTCCTGTCTCCTGGTCACTCTGTTTGGTGTAAAGATTTCCTGGCTTTTCTGTTCTGCGGCATTTTGGAAACTCCCTGCGTGTTCTCTTCATCATTGCAAAGTTTTCCATTTAATAGAGAGTCTGTGAAAAGCTAACATTTGTATTTTATTTTATTTAGATTTATACCCCCCACCTTCTACTAAAAGGACCCAGGGCGGCGCACAGGAAATTTAAAACATAACAAATATCAAAATACAAAATTTAAAACATATTAAATTCCTACCCTGTGCTAAAATCGATTAAAATCCCCTGAATTAAAACTATCTAGGAGCAGTCACAACGGGAGGTAACGCTAGGCCGGCTTGATGGAAAAGGTGTGTCTTAAGACAATGGCGGAAGAGGCAGAGGTCTGAGATGGTGCGTAGTTCAGGGGGTAAGTCGTTCCAAAGGGTAGGGCCGGCCACAGAGAAGGCCCTTCCCCTGGGTGTCGCCAACCGGCATTGCCCAGCCGATGGCACCCTGAGAAGGCCCTCTCTGTGGGAACGGATCGGACGAAGGGATGTATGGGGCATGAGACGGTCTCGCATATAACTAGGTCCCGAGCCATGGAGCGCTTTAAAGATGGTCGTCAAAACCTTGAAGCGCACCCGAAAGGCCACAGGTAGCCAGTGCAGCTCGTGCAGGAGCAGTGTTATATGGGAACATCTAGAGGCTCCCGTAATCACCCGCGCGGCCGCATTCTGGACTAACTGTAGCTTTTGAGTGCACCTCAAGGGGAGCCCCATGTAGAGAGCATTACAGTAGTCAAGTCGGGACGTCACGAGTGTCTGAGTGACTGTGTGGAGGGCAGCCCGGTCCAGTAAGGGGCGCATCAGGCGTACCTAATGGAACGCCCCCCTGGCCATGGCTGCCACATGGTCCTCCATGGACAGCCGGGAATCCAGGAGGACACCCAAATTGCTCGCCCTCTCCACGGGGGCCAGTGTTTCGCCCCCAATGGCCAGAGTTGGAGTTACCTGGCTGAACCGGGGTGCTGGAAACCACAGCCACTCAGTCTTGGACGGGTTGAGCTTGATTTTGTTACTACCCATGCAGATCCGTACGGCCTCCAAACACCGGGACATCACCTCGGCGGCATCGTTGGGGTGGTTCGGGGTGGATATGTACAGCTAAGTATCATCAACGTACAGATGATATCCCACCCCAAAACCACGGATGATCTCGCCCAGCGGCTTCATGTATGTGTTAAACAGTAGGGGTGAGAGGATTGACCCCTGAGGAACCCCACATAAGAGGGGTCTCGAGGCCGACCTCTGCCCCCCTGCCAACACATATTGCGACCGACCAGAGAGGTAGGAAGAGAACCACCGTAAAACGGTGCCTCCCAGCCCCAACCCCCCCAGTCGGTGCAATAGGATACCATGGTCGATGGTATCAAAAGCGGCTGAGAGGTCTAATAGGACTAGGATAGAGGAACATCCCCTATCCCATGCCCTCCAGAGATCATCCACCAACGCGACCAATGCCGTCTCGGTGCTGTGACCGGGTCGGAAGCCGGACTGGCACGGGTCTAGATAATCAATTTCCTCCAGGTGTCGCGGAAACTGTTGGGCCACCACACTCTCTACAACCTTCGCTAAAAAGTGAAGGTTGGAGACCGGACGGTAATTCTCCAATACCCTGGAGCCAGCCTTGTGTCGTCTCCCAGGATGCCAGTACAAGCCAGGAGGGACATGGGTCCAATAAACATGTGGTAGCCTTAAGTCTCTTTGACAACCTGTCCATATCCTCGGTAGTAACAAAGTCAAACTCCTCCCAAGATGGTATCTCAAGAACAGCCTTGGATGATCCGACCGGACCACTCTCGATGGAGGGCAACTCATTCCGAATTCGAGTGATTTTGTCCTGCAGATATTTCCCAAATTCCTCTGCTCGTCCCTGTAAAGGGGCTTCCCGCGGCCTCTGGTGAAGAAGGGAGCGGGTCACCCCAAACAGGGCGGCAGGGCGGTTATCTGCGGATGCAATAAGGGTGGCACAATACTCACATTTGGCCACCCTTATCGCCACTAAGTAAGTCCTAATATGGGCTCTCACTAGTGTTCGGTCAGCTTCGGAGTGAGAAGATCTCCATCTACTCTCTAGGTGTCTCTTGCGGCACTTCATCTCCCTCAGCTCCTCGGTAAACCAAGGAGCCTGGGTGATTCGACGCCGCCTGAGAGGCCGCAAGGGCGCGACTCGGTCCAAGGCCCCCGCGGCCGCACTCAACCATGCGGCCACTAGGTCCTCAGTCGAGGCGCGGGGCAAGGCCACAGGTATTGGCCCAAGCTCCCTCTGGAACCTTTCCGGGTCCATCAGGAGCCTGGGGCGGAACCATCTGGGAATCTCAGGTTCCGCCTCCCCGCGGTGGGGTGTAGCGATTGGAAAGTCCAGCCGGAGGAGAGCGTGATCTGTCCATGATAAGGGTGAGATGGCTAAATCCCCTATTCCCAGATCACTACTCCACTGTCCCAAGACGAAGATTAAGTCCAAGGTGTGTCCTCCCTTGTGAGTAGGGCCTAAAACTACCTGGGTCAGGTCCATGGCTGTCATGGAGGCCATGAACTCCCGAGCTACATTCAGTCAGAATTCCATGCTTTCAGTGTAGATTCGTTTTCTTGAGTTCTTACTGGGCAAGGAATGACAATGCAGCTTCTTTGCAGCATAATAAGCTTCCTTTATTACAGTAAGTCCAGGTTGATGCTTTCTTTTGGGTTGTGCATTTCAGAAGGCATGACTTAAACCAGGAGTGTCCAATCTGTGGCCCATGGATTACATGCATCCCTGGACAGCTAGCAATGTGGCTCCACAAGTTCATAAACTTTTAACTGTAATTATTACATAATTTATGTACATTAATTATATTATATATTTTATACAAAGCCCAAGGCAATTCATCTTCACTCAATGCAGCCCAAGCAAGCCAAAAGATTGGATACCCATGATCTTTGGCTATTTAGGTTTTAATGTATTACCCAGGATATTACCATATAATACTATGAACCAAGCTGTAAGGTGGTTTCTTTAACTTGGGTTATTGCAGGGTTGATCCATCTATGACTTTCCAATTTTGTCAAACTGTACTGGCTATTATAGAATTAAATAACATGCGTGGACCACAAATTATCCCTACCCCCACCCCATAAATAAATCCAGCCTTTTTCCTTTGTAATCCATGCTTTATAACTTCTGAACCAAATCATTATAGCTTGTTCAAAAACCATTATTAAAACAAAAGCGAATTAGCAAATAGTGTGATACAGTCTTTTAGATGAACACTCTTATGTTACTTTAGATTTGAACTTATAAGGAGTCCTAGACTTACAACATTTAGTGAACATTCATTTAGTGACCATTCAAAGTTACAACAGCATTGAAAAAAGTGACTTATGACCCTTTTTCCCAGTTACAAGCTTTGCAACATCCCCATGGTCATGTGATCCAAATTCAGATGCTTGGCAACTGGTTTATACTTATGACCATTGCAGCGTCCGGGGTCATGTGATTACTTTTTGCAACCTTCTGACAAACAAAAGTCAATGGGGAAACCAGATTCATTTAACAACCAGGTTACTAATTTATCAACTGCAGTGGTTCACTTAACAACTATACAATACAATACAATAGCAGAGTTGGAAGGGACCTTGTAGGTCTTCTAGTCCAACCCCCTGCGTGGGCAGGAACCTTATACCATTTCAGCCTGTGGCAATAAATGTCATAAAATGGGGCAAAACTCACATAACAAATTGTCACTAAACAACATAAATTTTGAGCTCAATTGTGGTTGCAAGTTGAGTACTACCTATATTTGGGGATAGCCTATTGTTTCACTAGAGTTTATTTTTGTTTTGTTTGGTTTTTAATTAGAGATGAATTACGCTTGGAGAGAAGTCGGGCTTCCCGACAGGAACAACGAGCGAATGATTTGGACGTTATTGTGGAAAATGTCAAACATAAAATACGTCAACTAGAAGACGAATCAATAGCCAATGCTTCTCAGCAACATAACCAAATCAGAGATCTTCAAAAAGATCATGAAATTTCACAGGTACTTCAATTCTGTTCGGATTTTGAAATTCCGGGTTCGGTTTGTTTATTATGGCTTTTTAAGAACTACAGCAGCTACAAAACTAATTCTAAATTGCATTATGTCAAGAGCAGCAGGTTGTTATTATACTTTAATCCAGAGGTGTCCAAGCTTAGCAACTTTAAAATTCCCCAGTGAGCCATGCTATCTTAAGTTGCCAAGGTTGGAAGCTCCTGCTTTAAATGAATATGCAAGAAAAAAAGTGAAAAGTGTTATCTTTGGCTATAGAAGGCAAATGTTTTCTTGAAAATATGATAATATGGCCAGATAGTAATTTTTTTTTGGTCTCTTGCAATTTTCTGGTGTTCTCAACCCAGGCAGTGTACCGCCACCAAGCGAAACAGTTGGAGGAGCAAGAAGAGATGATTGGCCATTTAGAAAAGGAACTTTCCAAGCTGGGTCTGGAAGAGCAGCAGCGTATCGCCACTCAGAAAAAAGTATTCCGCCAGTTTTGTAAGCAGGCTCCAAGAACTCACGTAGATCAGCAGTAAGGAATTCTGCATGGTTTTTAAACTAAGTGTGTGTGCATCACATATTAAATGTGATTTTACATATGAGTTCATATTAGGTAGGTCTTCTCTGCATTACACACTGTACTTTTTCTTTTTAAAAATATTTATGCTTATCAGAGGTGGCATTCTGATGGTTCGCCCCAGTTTGGGGGAACTGGTACTGGCGGTAGGCGGCTCCGCCCACCCACCCAAACATCATCACGGACGCTCTGCTCATGCAGCGCCTCTAGCTTCCCATATTCATCCAGCAATTGTTTGGATTTAATTTAATTTCCACAAAAAAGGAAACCCCTACTAGGGAAGTTTAAGTTACTTATGTATGTACTGCTTAAGTGTAGATATTAGGGGGAAAAATCGTTCCTATTTTAATTTTTGAATTGATAATTATTGCAAGGATTTCATTTGCTCTGTTTTAATTTAATGTGTACTCATCCAATATTATTAGTTTCTTGACTGAATGGATTTATTAATGTGGATATTTTTACTGATATATCGTAATATAATATTTTCTGCAAAACCTAATCTTTCTCAATGGCATGCATATAACTTGCAAATTGTTACCTTTGAATGTAATGGCTATCTTGATAGTTGAGCTTCTAATAGAAAAATATAACAAACTATTAAAGAAAGATACTATGGTGCACTAAACTTTATCTACAAGTTCATATTCTTTCTTACAAAAGTCATTCTTAGGGCAAAGTGAGATACCCACGTTTAACGTTTGCTGATTTATATTGGCTAAATTAGGGTATTCTTCTTTTTCAGGATTTGTTGTCTAATTGAATATTATGAATCACAGATCAGCCATGTCAGAAAAGAACTAAGGTGGGTAAAATGGTTAGTTTTATACAATTTGTATTTGTAATTGTACAATTTGTACAATTTGTGGACTTATCTTACAACTGCAAGGTATACTTTAGATGACAAAAGTGTTAAGAGAAACATGGTAGCGTGAGCTCACCAAACACTCTTAGACTGTAACGCGCATCAGCCTTCATCACTAGTCATGCTGTCAAAGAGTGATGGAAGTTAGACTTCAAAACTGTTTGGAACATCACATTACCCATCCCAGCCTGAATTGTAACGTGTGTGTGTGTGTGTGTCTGTGTATGTATACATACATACATACATACATACATATATATATATATATATATATATATAATTGTTTCCACAACACCCTGTTAGGGCCTCAATTAAGGGAGGAAGCATACTGCTTTTCCTTTTCTGCCTTTCGGCTCATCACCAGAGACCATCTAGACAGAAAGCCATGAATTCTATTGTGTAATTTTTTTATATGTGTGTTACGTTTTTGAGCTGATCAATAAACTTATTATTGATCAGCTGACTTATTTATTGATCAGCTCAAAAACGTAACACACACACACACACACACATATATATATGTGTTACGTTTTTGAGCTGATCAATAAATAAGTCGGGGAGACTAGGATATCCTAGTCTCCCCGACTTATTTATTGATCAGCTCAAAAACATAACACACATATAAAAAAATTACACAATGGAATTCTTGGCTTTCTGTCTAGAACTGTTTAGCACAGTTCTCAAATTTAATTTAATTTTATCCTGGTTGTGTATATTATTGTACTTTTTATTCTTCTGTGCACTGCCCTGAGTCCCACTAGGGAGATAGGGCGGTATAAAAATGTGATAAATAAATAAATAAATAAATAAATAGATGGTCTCTGGGGATGAGCCGAAAGGCAGAAAAGGAAAAACAGTGTGCTTCCTCCCTTAATTGGGGCCGTAACAAGGTGTTGTGGAAACAATTATATATATATATATATATATATATATATATATATATATATATATATATGTGTGTGTGTGTGTGTGTGTGTGTGTGTGTGTGTGTGTGTGTGTGTGTGTGTGTGTGTGTGTGTGTTTTATGAGCTGATCAATAAATTAAATTAGAGAGACCAGGATAGATCTATTTTGAGCTTATTAGCTCTCATCAGCTGGCCATACCCTTTACTGGGATTCGAACCGGGGCTGTATTGCATGCCAGGCAAGGAGCCTAGCACTTCAGTCATGCCGGCTCCCCTATTGCATCAGCTGAGACAGGGTATATTAGTATAGGTAATTGTTTCACAACAATTACCTATACTAATCCCAGTATAGGTAATTATTCGAATCCCAGTAAAGGGCCAGCTGATGAGAGCTAATAAGCTCGAAATAGATCTATCCTGGTTGCAAAAAACGAAACGTTGCAAAAAAAATTCCATGCGATATACATGGGAAAACACCCGAGGATGGCAACACCAGCATATATATATATATAACATAACACACACACACACATTTTCGTAGATTTTCACGGGTGTAGGTATGCTGGTTCTTGTTGTATTCGGGTGTTTTCCTGTGTAAGCATGAGATTGTTTTTGCAATGTTTCGGCAAGATCTCACTTGCCATCTTCAGACCGAAGCCTGAAGATGGCAAGTGAGATCTTGCTGAAATGTTGCAAAAACAATCTCATGCTTACACGGGAAAACACCCGAATACAACAAGACCAACATATATATATGCCAACTGATGAGAGCTAATAAGCTCGAAATAGATCTATCTTGGTCTCTCAAATTTAAATTTATTGATCAGCTCATAAAAACTAACACACATATCTAAAAAAATTTACACAACGGAACTCATGGTTCTCTGTCTAGATGGTCTCTGGTGATGAGCCGAAAGGCAGAGAGGGGCCCTAACAGGAAGTTGTGAAAACAATTATCTATACTAAATACTCCTGTCTCAGCTGATGCAATAAGGTAGAGCTGGTTAGGCTGAATTGCTAGGCTTCTGTCTGAGATGCATTACAGCCCCGGTTCAAATCCCAGTAAAGGGTATGGCCAACTGATGAGAGCTAATAAGCTCGAAATAGATCTATCTTGGTCTCTCAAATTTAAATTTATTGATCAGCTCATAAAAACTAATATAAAGGATGATGTAATCAGGGAAGCTGGTTAGCTCAAGGCATAGAGAGCTTGCCTCAAATGCTGGAAAGCCCTGGTTCAAATTCCAGTAGAAGGAGTATGGCCAGCTGAAGAAGGCTAATAAGCCTGAAATGGATCCATCCTGGTCTCTTTATTTTCAGCCCTTAAAAAAATCTAACACATATCTAAAAAATGTCACACAGCAGTAATCTAATTTGGTTCTCTGTCTGGATGACTCTGGGTTGAGTCGAAGGGCAGAGAGGGAAGACGTTAAGTCTCCTCCCCTTAAAGGGACCCTGAACAGGAGCTGTGAGAATTATTCTTCATATATATATATGTGTGTGTAATTGTTTCACAACAATTGATCAGCTCATAAAACTAACACACACACACACACACACACACACACACACACACACATATATATATATATATATATATATATATATATATATATATATATATACGGGAATATTTTTACAGCTCCTGTTTCTAGGCCCGTTTAAGGGAGGAGACAAACTGTCATCCTTCTCTGCCCTTCGACTCAACCTAGAGATCATCCATACAGAGACCCATTGAGATTGCTGCTGTTTTTTAGGTATGTGTTAGATTTTTAAGGGCTGATTTAATAATTAAGAGACCAGGATAGATCTATTTCAGGCTTTTTAACACACACACACATATATATATATGTTAGATTTTTAAGGGATGATTTAATAATTAATTAAGAGACCAGATGGACCCATTTCAGGCTTTTTAGCCCTCTTCAGCTGGCCATACTTCAAGAAGTATGGCCAGCTGAAGAGGGCTAAAAAGCCCGAAATGGATCCATCCTGGTCTCTTAATTAATTATTAAATCATCCCTTAAAAATCTAACACATATCTAAAAAGACAGCAGCAATCTTAATAGTTCTCTGTCTGGATGATCTCTAGGTTGAGTCGAAGGGCAGAGAAGGATGACAAGTTTGTCTCCTCCCTTAAAATGGGCCTAAAGACAGGAGCTGTAAAAATATTCTCCCCCCCCTCTCTCCCTCCCTCCCTCCCTCCCTCCCTCCCTCCCTCCCTCCATATATATATATATGGAAAACAGTATGTCTCCTCCCTTAATTGGGGCCTAATAATAACAGGTTGTTGTGAAACAATTACATATATACATATATACATATAATATATATATATATATATATATATAAAAACGTTGCACACACACACACACACATATATATATATTTGTTAAGTTCCCAAGGGATGATTAACAAATAAGAGACCAGGATTTATCCACTTCGGGCTTATTAGCCCTTTTCAGCTGGCCATACCACCTCCACTGGGCTCTGAACTGGCACTCCCCAGCACATCAAGCAAGGCTCTCTATGCCTTGAGCTATCTGGCCTCCCCTGATTACATCAGCCTTTACAGGACTATTGAATGAGAGAATATTTTTACAACTCCTGTTCGGCCCCTTTTTAAGGGAGGAGACAAACTGTCATCCCTCTCCGCCCTTCGGAGAGGGTTTTATATATATTTGTGTCACAACACCCTGTTAAGCCCCAATTAAGGGAGGAAGCATACTAATTTTATTTAAAATTCATAGGGTCAACCAGCTGACATAACCTTACATCATGTTGTTAAATGTAACATCATTTGTTTTGTATTTCATAGGAAGTATAAGAAAGAGATCAATCATTTACAGGACGAAGGAAAAGATGAGAACGAATTCTTGAAGAATATAGATGCTACTGCTAATTACAAAGCTCTGCTTATGGTAAGAAACTACTGTATAATACTAGACCTGTGATAGTGAACCTATCGCACACATGTCACAGATGGCATGCAGAGCCTTCACTGTGGGCATGCCAGCTGTCACCCCAGCCCAGCCCAGCCCCACCATGTATGTGCGCATGCCTCCCGTTGGCTAGCTGGTCTTCGGGTCTGTCCCCATGCTCTGTTTTGGGCCTGGAAGGCCTCCTGCACCAACCTGGAAGCCAAAAATGGATGGGGAGGGGAGCGCATATGCAGGGGATGGGGGAGGGGGGTTGTGTGCTCATGTGCGGACATTGCATGCGCATGCATGGAGGTGAGGCACACACGGGAGTCGCACATGCATACGCGGGGAACGCGGGAATGTGCGTCACACACACATTGCATTATGGGTGCAGGGGCGTGCACACGCTTTTGGCACATAACAACACATGTCCTAGAGATACACCTGGAATTTGAACAACCTCTAAAATTATAATTTTCCCAGTTGGTAAATTATAGTGTGATTCACTTTAGGATTATGCTGAAGTCATTGGTTGATAATCTTCAAATGTATCTCACTAATGTCTACAATTGAAAAACAAGCTTAGAGAACCCCCACAACTCTATACCCAAATCTGAGCTACATATATACTCTATCATCATAGTTTGTAAATACTATGTATATCAAAAACCCATTTTGCTTTTTTCAGCAAGTATTCGTTTTTCGCAACATATCTCATACAGTCTGCTATCTTTCCACCAGAATCTTCCTAATTTTTCCCTCTGTTTCCCCATTTTTTATAAACATTCTGCCACCTACATAAATTCATCTCTCTGTTCTTATTTACTAATTCAATTTGGAAGATAAAGCATTGCACATTATATTTTATATCTTCAGATATTTTCAAATAGTTAAATACATGGATTTAAATCATTGGAAGGAGTTTTTAGTTTAAGAAAACTTTATTAACTGTGCATTTCTTCAGTCAAGCCATTATTTTTCAGCATTTATTAGTGTATCCTATTCATTAATCATCTACTTAATTGTTAGGACAAATTAGAAGATGCTTTGTTTGCATGCATATGAATGAGCGTAATATTTGTAATAAATATTTCCAAGTCTTTCCAGACACAGATAATTGAAACAAAAGCTCGAAATGAACAACTTGTGCATGAAAATATTAATCTCAAGAAAGAAATGGAAATTAGGTGAGTGGGCAAAACTATTTCAGCACAGCATGCATGCATGGATTTGATTTAAATCCTGGATCTTAAATTCTGTGTGAAAACATTCACTACTAAACATCAAACAATCTCTAGAAGCCATTTTTCAAACATCTAATTCATGCTGTCATGATAACAGATGACCATTTAATAAACTTACTGAGAGCAGCAGAAGCATGATCTGGTGAATGTTTGGCAGGGGTGTTACCAGCCTTGTAAAAGCAACAAACAGTAATAAATCTACAGGAACAATATTTTCGTTGTGAAACTTGACAGAACCATTTTCTTCCCTTCAGGCCAACAATTCAAGAATTAAAATTTTATAAACACCAAGTGAAGAAGCTGGAGAAAATATTGAAGAACATCAAGTAATGCATTTTGAATAAGCCTTAATCATTAACCTGTTTTGCAGATAGATAAAAATAGGGACGATGTAATGATTATTGATCTGAAATCTGGGGTTAGACACTTTAAAAGAGAGGAAGCCAAAATGGGAGTACAACCAAAGGCAAAAACAAGAAGTATAACCTGAGCCAGTGAACCCATTTGTGGTTATTATAATCTATAGTTTTTCTGTGTTTTGAAAGCTATGATTTATGTAAAACATCTTGTTAAAGATTGCATTCTAGTTATTATTTTCTTATTTATGTAGATGCTGACCATATAGTTTACTTTTGATTATGTGATTCTGTGTTTTGGTCTATAAGGCATGGATTATTGAGCAATGTTTTTTAGCGTGTCTCCTTTTCCTTTCTTGGGTTGCTTGTTAGATCACTAGAGAGCAGCGGAGAAGAAAACATGAAAGAAAACAAAGAACTTAAAAAAGATTTGGGAGGGAGCCAGCTGCAGGAAGTTTGCAGAAGATATTTACATGTGAGTGGGTTACGGTTGCAGAAATTCTGCAAAAGAAGCACCGCACCCTAATATAAAATGAGGAAACATTTTCTCAGGTTTACTGTTTGTTACTGTTCTCTTCTTTCATGGCTACAAGGATATTGTGATTAGTTATGAGAAGCCTGATGCTTTCAATTTAACCTAGCCTACTTAACACAGGGAACTGTGGATTGTTTTGGATTCTCGGGAAAAGAAAAACTTAGCAGCAAATCAGCGCTTCAGCTCCTGATTTGTTCCCTAACTTGAATTTTGACAAATTATAATTCCTTGAATTGATACAACATCTTATTTAAACGAGAAAGAGAAGGAAAAGGCAGTGAGCTGCATCTTATGGCAGGAAGCCATATTTTCCCAATTAAGTATGTAACTGAGCCAAAAAAAAGCCTTTATTAAAAGCTTCTGTTCAATTAACTCCCTTCTCTAAAAATGCCATCTGGCAACAATAGAATTGAAGCCTTTCCTGAATCATCCATCATGCTTCTTGATTGTATTGAGAGTAATCCCACTGGGTTACCAGCTGACAGCATCTGTTTTCAGATTGCAGAATCGTACCGCTCTGATAACTGCTAAGACCATAGCTGCTATCAGGGAATGCCATATTTCACAGTGTAATCTACTTGATGTAGCTGTTTAGTAAATGTAACATTTGCAGTATGGAATACATATTTTTTTAATCAATTGCATTTCAGGGAGAACAAAAGTAATACACATCAACTCTAGTCAGGTGCAAATGAAATCATGCTTGTGGCTTTTTTCATTGCGACTTCCATGACTACCAGTCTGTCTTCCAGTCTAAACCGTTTTTATTATTTGTGCAAACTAGAATTTGCTTAGAAATTACCTCCAAAAGAAGCTTGCAAACCAAACAATAATTTAATGTTACTTCCCAGACAAACTGATTTTGCTTAGTGAAAGCATATAAGGAAAAATTTGAGCGGGCTTGTTCATGCAGTGCTAAATGATGGTTTACTGTTGTGCCTGAACTGACCAACTATATTGGTCAAAACAGTGTACTTAATAAATATAACATAGCCAGAAAGCCAACTTCATTGAATAGTACCATGCATGTTTAGGTAAATCATATATTCTGTGTTAAAAATGTAGTTTCCTTGCTATAGAAACACAGAGACATAGTGAAAGATTAATACGTTTGGAAGTTGGTGAATAGGAAGAAGCTTGATTATCAGATAATTCATAATAGAAAGTCCGTCCTAATTGCTGTTGGATCAAGATCCAACAGAAATGTAGATCTCAGAGACCTTATTATTTCAATGAGAGAGTTGAACGTTTTCCTAGGTGTCCATTTAAACCTGGAATTTTAACTAGGGCTAGATCAGCGGTGGGTTGCAGGTGGTACGCCCCAGTATGGGCATACTGGTGCCTGCCGGGAGCACTGGGTACTGTTTTGGTACGGTGCTCCGGAGGGCCCACCCACCCGCCTGCCTTCCTTACCTGTATTTGAGCTCTTCAGTGCTTCCGCGCCACATGCACAGAGCGTAAGGTGCCTGCGCGACACTCCGCCAAGCAGCTGGAGCTTCGCCGAGGCATCGCAGGCGATAAGGACGCATGTGTGCACACGCATTGGTTGCACTGTGCTGATTGCAACGGGATCCAGAACTCACCACTGGACTGGATTATGCTCAGCATTCCTCAGATATAATCAGTGTTAGTCCAGCCAAGTGGCTCTCTGGAACATTATATAAAGATTAGTGAATAATGATTCTTCTTTCTAATATTTTAACTCTTAAAGGTATTATCCAGCATTGACTCTATCATCAGAAGCCCAAGACGAGCTCCTCTAATAACACTTATGCAGAAAAAGGGCCTTGGGAGAAGCTGGGCTGAGGAGGAAAGTGGATTTGAGCATCTCCCTGCTGTGATTGAAACCTGGGCAGAGCAGCTAATGGCCCTGAAGGTACTGGTGATCTTTGACTGCTCTCTTCGGCCTAGGGACCTGCCCCTGTCTCTGGTTCTTCCAATGTACATCCTTTGTGTTTTCCACATATCTTTGTACCCATTTTCAATGCAATTTAATTGTAATTGTAAATTGTAATTTCAACATGCAAGCAATTAAATAATAAACAAATGTACAGTATTTCACAGCAAATAATTTTTTACACTTTAAAGAAGTCTTTCTCTCACCTGATTTGAAATAATTTGATTTTAAACAAGGAGAAGGATACAGTAGTATCGTTTTAAATTCTTACATTGAAAACCCAAATAAATTAAGAGTAACACATCAACATCTTTCTTTTGTTCTTTCAAGATCTTGTACCAGTCCCTGAAAAAGCTATTTTTGCGGTTAGTTCCTGGGCATGACAGAGCTATGCAGGACACTAATGAATATATCAGAGTTGAGGATCTTCAGCATATAGTGGAGGAAATCTCTGAAGAAGTAGGCAATGAAGAAAAGGTAATCTTCTTCAAAAATTCTGATTGTTCATTCTTAGTCTAATGTGTTTCCTTACCTATGTGGAAATATGATAATAATAGCATTTAATAATAATCTCATTTTGGTCCTTTAAGTACATATGCATTCATATGTATGTAATGTGGGCTTATAATGATCTTAATTCGCCTATCTATTTAGGAAATGACACCCTAGTTCTTTTCCAGTTATAATATCTGAGAGAATCCTAGACTTTAGATAGAATGCATCCCCAGAGTTCTATTATGTTTAATCAGGATTGAAATGATCATTGGGCTCCTTTTGCTTTTATTCATATCCTACAGAAAAGTCTGATTCCTTCACAACAAACATTGTATGCCATTGTCTGTCATTTTCAAAAACTGTTTGATGTGAAGACTCTAAACGGCGTTTACCCTCGAATGAATGAGGTATATACAAAGCTTGGTGAAATGATCAATGCTATGAGGAACCTCTGTGACCTCTTAGAACTAGGTAAGAATCTGTTGTTCCTTCCTTTAGCCTGCTCAGTCAGACCAGGGTAATGTGGGGATGAGGAAAAACTCAGCTGTGTTCTTTGAGTGTGTGTGTGTGTGTGTGTGTGCGTGTGTTTATATTGAAAGGACATGATAATTTACCATAGGTTTTGCAGGAAGAGAATGGCTGTCATAAAAATTGTATACCTCGGAGAAATGTTTTTCCTGCATCTTAAACTTAATTGCAAATGTACTTGAATTGAAATAAAAGTTGAGAATGGAATAATAAAATACAGAACACGGCACCAAATCACATTGAATTCTACACATTTTGTTTGGTTTCATTTTAAAATTCAAAGTTTGGTCACACACAAACCCAGCAAAAGACCATTAAATGGAGCACCAGATTTGCCGTTGACTCTTTGGGATTTATGGATTTTAAAAACCCATGTAAAGCAATAATTCTGCAGCTCCCGGGACTTTATTACATGACCTAAAGAAAGATTGGAAATATATATTGGAAGAGATCTGATATCTCTTTTGCTATATCCCTACAGAAAAGCCCATCATCTTTTGAGATCTAGAAGGATAAATGGGATCTTGTTCCATTCCTTCCCTTCTTTTAATTGTATATTATTATTATTTATTATTATTTATAGTTTTATTATTTACTGGCTTTTAATTTTTGTAAGCCACCCAGAATCGTCTCTAGACAAGATGAGTGCCATACAAGTTTAATCAATCAATAAATTACTTGAGTAAATCCATCCAATCTCCACATACAGTCCTACATTCGCTTTCTGATAATCCTACAGCTGTTCTAAATGTATTTTTCCTCATTTCCTATAAAAGAAGATTATCTTCCTATAAAGAAATGATAGGAAGGAACCTTCTACCATCCCATCTTGTTGGCATGAACCAAGACAGCCTTGTAAAATATCAGAGCCTCCAAAATAACAGGATTAACAGAGTAATCCTGTTATTTTGGAGGCTCTGATATTTTACAAGGCTGTCTTATCTTTCCGCTATCAGCACCACAATCGTTTTAGTGGGTTGTTGGTTTCGCCTTCCCATTAAAAACTGTGGCATGCCTGTCTTGCACAACTTTTTCCCGTGTTGCTTAGTTTGGATGTTTGAGTTGGCAACCATTTCAAGATGTTTGCTGTTTCACTTGCTCCCACTTTTACCTGTTGTGAAACGTTGCACAGAAACTGATACAATGTTTCTTCATAGATTGCTCAGCACCACCTAGTGTCCTGGTGAACACTGTTGGAAAGCTATGCAATTTGTTTAATGAGAATGTGGCCTGGCAGGTGGAACAACTGCTGGGCACAGAAGACATCGAAAGGTATGCAGATCTTCATAGTTAACTAATAGTAGCTTTACAAAGATGCCTTTAGCCCTACATTCTAAGTGCATAATGGAGAGAGAATGGTGTGACGTCCTGTTAGGTATTTGAAGAACGCTGTCACGACCATCGTAGTCATTTTATTCAAGGCAAATCCTAGAAAGCTTTTCCAGTTTAATTTCTAGTGGCCTGATCCTCTTTGCCTTTCTCTGAACATGTTCCATTTTCTCACAGTGCTTCTTAAAAGTGGGGTGGCCAAAGGTCGATGCGGATACTTTAGGTCAGTGGTCGGCAAACCGCGGCTCGCGACCCACAAGCGTCTCTTTGGCCCCTCGGGTGCGGCTCTTCCTCTCTCCCTCCCTCCCCCCCTGGAGGCAGCGGAGGGCCCAGCATGTCGGATGGGGGGGCTGCGGCTGCCTCCTCCTAGAGCGAGCGAGTGGGTGGAGCGCCCGGGGCTGCGGCTGCCTGGGCGCCACGCACCAGCCTCCCTCCCAGCCCCATGTGGCGGGCAGCCTGGAGGGCACGCCTCGGTGGCCATTGGAGGGAGCTGGTGGAAACGTGACCGGCTGTCCTGCCCGATGCGCTCGGACGGCGGGAGCTGCGTGTCACAGGGCTCGGGGGCAGCAGCAGCAACAACAACAGCCGCCTGCAGAAGCCGCCGAGGTGCACTTTCCGGGGCTTGCCGCTGCGCGGGGCTGGAGGGAGGTGAGCGTGCAGCGCCCGGACAGCCCCAGCGGCGCTTGGGTGGCTGCGGCCTCAGGTGCCGCACACCCACCTCCCTCGCTGCGGGAGGAAGCAGCCGTGGCCTCCCCGGCTGGCATGCCGGGCTTTCCACTGCTTCCGGGGGGGTGGGGGAAGGGAGTGAGAGAGGGAGGGAGAGACTGATATACAGAGAGAGAGACAGAGGGGGAGGGAGGAAGAGACAAACAGAGAGAGACACAGAGAGAGAGGGAAGGAGAGAGGGAATCAGAGAGAGAGACACACACACACACAGAATGACAGATGGGTGGAGGGAGGAGATAGAGACAGATAAAGAGAGAGATAGACAGAGAGCGACAAAAAGAAAAAGAGAGAGAGAGAAAAATAGAAAGAAAAAGAAAGTGGGAGAGAGAGAGAGAGAGAGAAATAAATAAATAAATAAATAAATAAATAATAATAATAATAATAATAATTTTGGTTGCTAAGCAGGACCGTCGGTAAGTGAGTTTCACCACATTTTCCAAGTTGGTCACGCCCACCCAGTCACATGACCGCTGAGCCACTCCCACAAAACAGGCCACACCTTTTGGCTCTCAAAAGAAATTTCAATCGTGGTACTGTTGATATTTGGCTCTCTTGACTAATAAGTTTGCCCACCACTGCTTTAGGTGATGCCTGATCATAGGAAAAGAGAAGGGAATGCTTCATTCTTGTGCTTAAGCATTCCTGTGAAATCACAGGTAGTCTTCACTTGATACTAATTGGGAATGGCAACTCTGTCCCTAAAGATAAGGTCATAAAGCATGACGTCACATGGCCACACTAATTTATGAGTGCAGTTGAAGCAGTTCCAGTTGCCATTAGTAGGTGAATGCCACACAGTGTCCTACAATCATGTGACCAACTTCCTGCTGGTTTCTCCCGTGACTTTGCCTGTTGGGAACTGGCCATGAAAGTCACAAATGGTGGTGACATGACTGTGAATATTGTGATCCTCTTAATTACCAGCCGGTTGCCGAGTGCCCGAATCACGATTATGTGAATGTATGGATCCTGCGACAGCTGCAACTACAAATCCCCTCATTCAAAGCCATTGTAACTTCAAATGGTCACTGAATGAGTGATAGCTGAATGAAGACTACCTGTAATTTTTGCTGATAGAGTTTAAAACTACATCTCATACTATCACCCATCTCCTCCCACTTATGACTGTAGGACTGTAACTTTGTTGCTTGTATCCTTAGGATTTATATTTATATTGATTGTTTCCTAATTGCTTATTTGTACCCTATGACTATCATTAAGTCTTGTACTTTATGATTCTTGACGAATGTATCTTGTCTTTTTATGTACACTGAGAGCATATGCATCAGAGACAAATTCCTTGTGTGTCCAATCACACTTGGCCAATAAAGCATTCTATTCTATTCTATACTCAATTTGCAGTCAATTGTAATCAGTTGACCACCGTGATAAGATTAGGACATGTTGTTACATGACAAAATGAAAGAATGAATGTTTGTCAACTTGATATTTTTCAGCATTATCTACAAGTTAGAAGAACATGATGACTTTTTCCCAGCATTTCATGCTCTTATTAACAACTTGCTTCGTGTTCTAGGTAAGCACTTTCTGCAAATTAATGATAATAGAGTGGCCAAGGCTTTCAGTACATTATTCCAAATGGATTTTGTTTTCACCAGAATTTAAGGGCAACATTGAACTTTTGAACTATATCTCAAAAGAAATTTTTAATCATGTGGGATTATTCATTGTCCTGGTAAGTCAATGTTGTATATCCCACGTCTAAAGAATATTAAGTGATCAAAGGCTACCCAAAGCTATTGCTCAATTGTAATTTTAATACATGTGTAGAAAGTAGTATTATAGTATTTAATACATGTGTAGAAAGTAGTATAAATAAATTAAAACGGTAAAATAATTTCCCCCACTTTGTATCCTTTCTTTTTTGGGAATATATGCCTACATGATATATACTCTTACTGTCAGTCAAGTAGAAAGTGATCTTAGGAGCAAAATTCATGGTAATTATATAAAGATTCTACACATGGTGTTTTATATTGGCTACTTACTTTATTGGGAATTGCCAACCAGGGGCGGGTTCCAGCAGAGACTACTCTGCTGGAGACAATACAACTAAAATTGCTCTGCGTATAGACAGAAACAAAAAACAAGAGAACCGGTTCAGGGGCGTGGCAGGCCTAGGTTGCTGCCTGTTCCAGTGACCCAGGCTACCAACCTACTACCGGTTCAGCCGAACTGGGCCGAACCACTGTTGCAAGCCATTCAGCAGGACAATTCAGTCATGATGTTGCTGTGAATGATATGCTGTGACTGCATCTTTTGAGAGGCATTTGCTTTGAAAGCATTTGAAGATCTTCCCAGGAGCCCAAAGCACTTTCCCCTTTGATTGCCACAGAGGGTTCCTTGTTTTTACTGCCATTTTCATTGGAGGAGTCCACTGTGAATGTAGGCGAGATGACCTTGGAAAAAACCCTGAAATAGCCATGTTCAACCTTCATGTAGACATGTTTTTATGAATTGTAGCAATATTGCAAGCAAAGAACCTTTCCGTTTCAGAAGCTGATTGAAGAAATCCTTAAAATGTATATTCAACCCTGGTCATTTCGAGTGTAGGGTTCTATTCTATGCAGACTGGAGTTTTCTGTTCATACACTAAATATAGCCTGGCTTGTTTATAGTTTACTTCTGAAATGTAATGGAAATTTTACATACTTTACAAAGAAAGTATCAATATAGAGCCATACCTTTTAAGTACTCCATTGGATATCTAAAAATAGGTGACTATTGAATTGAAAAGGCAAAATAATGTTTGCAAAATTGCTTTTGTTTCAGAAGTCAGAAGTCTCACAGAAATATTACCTGCTGTACAGAAGCTGAAATGGATGGTCCAATAATGTAAACTAAATGTAAATCTTTTAACATATTGACTACCTCTTATATATTTTTGAATATTTTTTTTTATTAAAAGCGTCTGAATGGACTCTTGAAGATTTGTTATCTGCTTTCAATATCATAGGAACCAAGTTTTCAAAGCTGATTAATGAGGAGTATTAATGAATAGAATATTGGTAGTTAATAACTCGTAAGCAGCTACTATATTATAACTTAGTTTATTCTTTAAAAGCACATTACATCTGTAATTTAGACAAACAGCTTCTGAATTAGATTTTTGGCATAAATAATGAAAAACATGGTCTGTTTTATGTACAAAATTTAAGGCAATGATTAGATACTAGAGCATTGACCTCTTTTGTCACCTCCCAAAAAAAGAGGATTCAGTCCAGACTTTAAAAAAAGTATGTTCTGTAAGCAAAACTAGCATTACCTGTCAATGTGATTTCAAAATGGTGTGGACCCTGGTTTACTTGTGGCACTTTGTGTGGTGGGATAGAGCTGAGGAGGAAAAACTAGGCAGCAATGAAGAGTGATTGGTCAGTAAAGCTGGAGAATATGGAAAGCGGAACTGTCTGCCTCAGGATGGTCAATCAATTGGGAAACTCCTCAAGTACACATACACTATTACAAACTTTGCTGTTAAAAGTTAAATGGAGGATGATGCCAAATTCATCCCTTAAAAAAGTCAGAATTTTAAGAAATTGATAGTAACGTGTTAAATAAGTTAAGCATTATTGAAGTATAAACATTTACAAAATCTTATAGCCGCCTTCAAAGTTCCAAATATACATGAAGTGCTGTTGATCAGGTGTGATGGAATCAACTCTGGGGCTGTCCATTTACTGTCAGCTGATACCTATTTTAAAAAAAAAGTGGTATGATGAGTTAAGGCAGATATTCCTCCACTAACTAGCTAGCTATATAGCATATCCCTGTCTTTCCTCTGTGGTGTGTTTGTGTGTGTACATGTATATTTATATAAGGCAGGAAACCAAAGAATCCCAATGGAATTCATCTTGTCTGGTCTAGATGTGATTGCATTATCTGGCAGTGTGAGGGTGAAATTATCAGCTGAATAAAGCACAGTTAAATGACTGCATTGGTCTAGTAGTTATCTTAAAAACAGTCTTCCAGATGCTCCTTCCTAGTTCCAGGACCTTCTGCTAGAATCACTTAACCTAAAATATTCAAAGTTGCACCACCATTCTCAGGCTGTTTGAAAGCAAAATGTTTGTGGTGAACAACAAACAAACCCCAAATCTCTGGCCTTTTCATATTTTTCAGTGTTACTTTGTTTCCTCCCTATTTTAGGAAATCAAGTTTTTAAAACTGATGTGTGTGTGTGTGTACACATGTATATTTATTGGGGTAGCAGCTCAGCTATCAATACACACACATGTATATTCAGCTGTGATAGCAGCACAGCTGCAGGACCAAGAACTGATACTCATCGTTTCTTGGTTTATCCAGAAGACCATTACTAAACCACAAATCTACCCAATTTCTCATGAGTTGGTATTAAAAACTTGTTTGGATGAATACTGACTGGCCTGTTATCACAGAGATCTTAACATTCCTTTCAATAGCAAAATTAAATAGATTGCGAGATTGCAATTTGAGTGGTTGTTGAATTCTACAGAAAGCAAAGAGGTGGAATATTATAATGCACAGCCTAAACATATGAAGTGAAATTCTCCCTAGATTTTCTACTGCCTCTTTTAGGAGGGAGAGGAACTCGTATTTGAAACAAGCAATTATTATTTCTTCTGCACTATCCATCTCTAACAGTTAATCCTTTCATTGCATCTAGCCCAATTTGATAGGTTGCATTGCTACCTTTTTATATGCTGACCATCCAAACATACCATTGGGAGAATCCCTTGACTAAATCTTCCTTTGACAAGTCAATCAGCACCTTTAAAAAGAAAAGTCAGAACTGTTAAGCTGCTTAATTAAATATTAGAGATACAAGTAATTTAAAAAATAAAGTGTATTTCTGCATATAAACTGCCTATCCAGCTCAGAACACAAAACTGCTATTTACTGTATACATCTTTGTATTTTTTTAAAGTACTTTGTCTAGAGCAGGGGTCATCAAACTACAGCCCATGGGCTTGATACGGCCCGCTGAAGCCATTAATCCAGCCTATGCAGGACCAAGAGTCTGCCCCGCCCACATTGCCCCGCCTAGCCTCTGGCCCCCAAGGCCAAAAATAGGACATGTGGAGGCCTCTGGAATGCAAAAATGAGCCCATTTTTGGGTAGTACAGAGCTACTGGAGATGAGGAAAACCCAAAATGGGATGTGTGGAGGCCTCAGGAGGCCAAAAACGGACCCGTTCTTTGCCTCTCCAACCTCTAGAGAGAGGGAGGGTAGGACAGAGAAACACACACACAGACACACACACAAGTCCCTCACACACCCCAAGGCAGCCACATCCCTTCACTAACCTGCTTTCCACCCCCAGGAGCAAAACAAAGTTTCATTTATGTGTATTGTTTGGACTGCTAAATTGACCACACTCACCCAGTCACATGACCACCTAGCCATGCCCACCCAGCTGGTCTGGTCCCCCAACAATCTGAGAGACCGTGAATTGGCCCCGTTTAAAAAGTTTGAGGACCCCTACTCTAGAGAGTAGCAACATTTTGAAGTTATAGAGCAATCCAGAGTTATTGTCTAAATAATTTGTATAGCAAGTTCTTCCTTCAAGTGTATAGCAAGTTCTTCCTTCAAGTGATCCCTCTTTGGATCCAGCTGTTTTGAACAACTACCGTCCAGTCTCCAACCTTCCCTTTTTGGCGAAGGTTGTTGAGAGTGTGGTGGCACAACAGTTTCCCCGTCACCTGGAGGAAGTTGATTATCTAGATCCGCGCCAGTCCGGCTTTCGGCCCGGGCATAGCACCGAGACGGCATTGGTCACGTTGGTTGATGATCTCTGGAGGGCCAGAGATGGGGGATGTTCCTCCATCCTGGTCCTATTAGACCTCTCGGCGGCTTTCGATACCATCGACCATGGTATCCTATTGCATCGGCTGGGGGGGTTGGGGGTGGGAGGCACCGTTCTACGGTGGTTCTCCTCCTACCTCTCTGGCCGATCGCAATTTGTGTTGGCAGGGGGGCAGAGGTCGACCGCGAGACCCCTCGTATGTGGGGTGCCTCAGGGGTCGGTCCTCTCACCCCTCCTGTTCAACACATACATGAAGCCGCTGGGTGAGATCATCCGTGGTTTTGGGGTAGAGTACCACCTGTACGCTGATGACACCCAGCTGTACATATCTACCCCAAACCACCCCAACGATGCCGTAGCGGTGATGTGCCAGTGCCTGGAAGCCGTGCGGATCTGGATGGGAAGTAACGGACTCAGGCTCAACCCGACCAAGACCGAGTGGCTGTGGTTTCCGGCCGCCCGATTCAACCAGCTCACTCCATCGCTGGCCATAGGGGGCGAACATCTTGCCCCTGTGGATGGGGCGCGCAATTTGGGTGTCCTCCTGGATGCCCGGCTGTCCATGGAAGATCAAGTGACGGCCGTGGCCAGGAGGGCGTTTTACCAGGTTCGCCTGGTTCGCCAATTGCGCCCCCTATTGGATCGGGACGCCCTTCGCACAGTCACTCATGCGCTCGTGACATCCCGACTGGACTATTGCAACTCTCTCTACATGGGGCTTCCCTTGAGGTGCACCCGGAGACTTCAGCTAGTCCAGAATGCAGCCGCGCGAGCAATTATGGGGACCGCAAGGTCTACCCATGTAACACCGCTCTTGCGCGAGCTGCACTGGCTACCTGTCGTCTTCCGGGTACGCTTCAAGGTGTTAATTATCATCTTTAAAGCGCTCCATGGCTCGGGACCTAGCTATCTGCGGGATCGGATCCTGCCTCATACATCCTCACGGCCGATTCGCTCCCACAGAGAGGGACTTCTCCGGGTGCTGTCCACTAGACTGTGTCAGCGGGCGACACCCAGGGGTAGGGCTCTCTCTGTGGCGGGCCCGGCCCTCTGGAACGACCTTCCCCCCGATATTAGGACGACCACGGACCTCCGCTCCTTCCGTCTTAAATTAAAAACTTACTTTTTCCGTCTGGCCGGCTTGGGATAGTCCCCCTGTCTAGGGTTTTTACTGGGTAAATTTTAGTTTAGTTAGTTAAATGGGATTTTAGCACAGGCTGTGTTTAATTTGCTTTTAAATTGTTTGTATATTTTATTGATGTTTGTATGTTTTTTACTGTTTTTATTCTACCTGTGCACCGCCCCGAGTCCCCATGGGGAGAGGGCGCGGTTTATAAGTATTAAATGATTTGATTTTTTTTGATTTGATAAGGGTAGAGGAAGAAAATCCATAGGAAGATGCGAACAGCATCTTTTAAAGAGCATCTTACCTTTCCAAGTTCTTTCCTTTCGTGTGAAATAAGTGACTTTCTGTTTTTCACAGCAACATCCAAGGCTCGTTTCTTAATGTCTTCCAAGGTGTCATTAAATTCAAATCTAAATGTATGGGGAAAAATGCTATGTAAACAGCAATCCTCTAATGCAGCCATTCCCCAAGCTTTCTGGCTTGGGGGACTGGCAGGATGGAGAAGGGGTGGTTTCATGTGAATGGCAGGTGCATGGCCTGCATTCACACAAATAGAGCTTTGCATGCCCATGCACACTTGCTGGCCGCTTGCTCTTAAAATTCTGGTTTTTTATACAATATATTCCTGTTTATTCTACCTTTATTTTTTATAAATAATTCAAGGCGGTGAACAAACATAATACTCCTCCCTCCTCCTATTTTCCCCACAGCAGCCCTGTGGGGTGTGCTGGGTTGAGATAGACTGACTGGCCCCAAAGCCCCAGCTGGCTTTTTTGATTTCTCAAATTCAAAATTTGAGATTGTAGAAGGTGGAATTATACAGGCTGTATTTTCAGTTACTTAATTACTGCACAATCTCTAGATAGTGATCTTTCTTTCCCAAGCAGAGAGGCAATAGGTCACTCCAAATCCTTTTTGCATCTAAGAAACATGGGCGATATTAAAAACCTCAGATTGCTTCATGTTGCACCTAGGACTGGATGTTTTGAAAACCGCACCAGAGAAAAGCTGTGACCCTAACAATAAAGTCAAACTTAAATTGAGCTCTAATTACGTCATCTAATGAGTATTGCATGTTTTTGGCTAGCATTATGGGGATCTTTGGCTAGCATTATGGGGATCTCAGCAGGAAGCACTGTCATTACAGCATTTACTTACTTCTCATCGTACCGAGGATTCAGTGTTTTTTTTTTCACAGTAGTTCTCCTTCGGGTTAACCATCTTTTGTCTGGGAGCAAGTAGATGCGAACATATGGATATGCTCCATGCCGAGAGCATGGCACTAAATTTCTTATGGGTAGAAAATGGTAGCATGTTTACAATCAACAGACTGAGAAAAACTTCTGAAGATAAAATTCAGTCAGGTTTACCTTTTTCTTGAATTTGAACAACAGCAGCAGCAGCAACAACAAAAACCTAGAGCAGTGGTTCTCAACCTTCCCAATGCTGCAACCCTTTAATACAGTTCATGTTGTGGTGACCCCCGACCATAAAATTGATCTCTTGGTTCCTAAGACCATTGAAAATGTGTTTTCTGATGGTCTTAGGCGACCCCTGTGAAAGGGTCGTTCGACCCCCAGCTTGAGAACCACTGACCTAGAGGATCTTTGTCCATAATAGGCTATTTTTACGATAGAATTGCTACTAAAGCAATTGAGCTGAATTGAAGTGAAATATATAAAAGGTCCAGCACTTGCAGTTCTCTGAACGATCAGGAACCCAATTTGGAAGAGTTGTTCAGTGGGTATATTGCATAATTACATGGGGAAGACCCCTTGAAACTTCAACTGGACCAGAATCAGAGGTGGATTTCTGCTGGTTTGTCCTGGATTGAGCGAATTGGTAGTGGTGGTGGTGAGAGGCTCCACCCACCTGCCCGGATGCTTCTGCGCATGTGCAGAAGTCTCATGTGTGCGCATGAGTGAACCGGTAGTAAAATAAACTGAAACCCACCACTGACCAGAATGCAGTTATGCCCACATGATACTTCTGCTTTGTGAGCTACGCTGGCTGCCGTTTGCTTCTAGGTACAATTCAAGGTATTGCTTCTTACTTATAAAGCCCTATGTCCAAACTTTTTTCAAAGAGGGCCAGATTGGATGAAGTGAACATGGTGGAGGGCCGAACATTTTTCCGAACATTCTTTGAACCATTACAATTAAATGCAAATAAATAATTTTATGCCAAGTTAATTGAAAATGACATACTTTTCATTTCATAACATTAAGATCAACTGACAGTTGAGTTTTCACAATGTATTGAAAATAAATTTTAAAAAAACTTACCTACCTCTTTCTCTCTTTCTTCCTCTCTCTCTCTCCATTTCTCTCGCTCTTTCTCTCTTTCTTTCTCTCTTTTTCTCTTTCTGTCTCTCTTTCTTTCTCTCTCTCTTTCTTCCTCTCTCTCTCTCTCCATTTCTCTCTCTTTCTCTCTTTCTCTCTCTCTTTTTCTCTTTCTGTCTTCCTTTCTCTCTCTTTCTCTCTTTCTCTCTCTCTATCTTTCTTTCTGTCTCTCTCTCTCTCTCTCTCTCTCTCTTTTGCTCTTTCTTTCTTTCCCTTTTTCTCTCTCTCTCTTTCTTTCTCTCTTTTTCTCTTTCTTTCTGTCTCCCTTTCTCTCTCACTCTCTCTCTCTCTTTCTCTCTCTTTCTTCCTCTCTCTCTCTCTCCATTTCTCTATCTGTCTCTCTTTCTTTCTGTCTCTGGGGCTGTGTGGCTGGGAGGGAGGTGGACGGAGGTTACGG
Organism: Rhabdophis nuchalis; assembly: GCA_039707465.1. Taxonomy (NCBI): domain Eukaryota; kingdom Metazoa; phylum Chordata; class Lepidosauria; order Squamata; family Natricidae; genus Rhabdophis; species Rhabdophis nuchalis. The sequence continues at coordinate 158,734,929 of CM077643.1, forward strand.
ACGCCTCCTCCCGCAGCGGGCGAGGGAGCAGGCGGGGTGAGCACCCAAGGCTACCGTCATCTTAAGCACCACTGAGGCTGTCGCCCGGCAGGGGCGTCAGGCAGGGAAGTCGGTCGCGCCTCCATCGCTGCACGTTCTGGGGCTGCGAAGCTGGGAGGGAGGTGAACGCGCAGCCCCAGAACGTCCGCTTGGCGCGTTCACCTCCCTCCTAGCCACGCAGCCCCAGAACGTGCAGCTCCCGCCGCACAAGGTCGCCCGGCAGGGGCGTCAGGCAGGGAAGCCGGTCGCGGCTCCATCGCGGCTCCCTCCGGCAGGCACCACGGCTTACGTTCTGAGGCCGCGCGTCCGTCTTCCCTGCCTGACGCCCCTGCCGGGCGTCCTTGTGCGGCGGGAGCTGCACGTTCTGGGGCTGCGTGGCTGGGAGGGAGGTGAACGTGCCAAGCAGACGTTCTGGGGCCGCGCGTTCACCTCCCTCCCAGCTTCGCAGCCCCAGAACGTGCAGTGATGGAGGCGCGACCGGCTTCCCTGCCTGACGCCCCTGCCGGGCGACAGCCTCGGTGGTGCTTAAGATGATGGTAGCCTTGGGTGCTCACCCCGCCTGCTCCCTCGCCCGCTGCGGGAGGAGGCGTCCGTAACCTCCGTCCACCTCCCTCCCAGCAACACAGCCCCAGAGACAGAGGGAGGAAGGGAGGGCCACATTTACACCGAGCAGTGAGGGCTGTTGGAGGGCCGTATTAAACCGACCCCCGGGCCGCAAATGGCCCGCGGGCCGGACTTTGGACATGCCTGCCCTATGGGGTCTGGTCACATGAAGGACCATTTGTCTCCCATAATATCTGCCCACACACTTTAATCTTGCTGGATAGGTGCATTCTAGGATCTTTCAATTACGCTATGCCTGAAGTGCACCTTCTCTGTCACTGCACAGAGAACCTCTGGACTGAGGTTCTCTTGGGATCTGAATGCCCCCACTTGTTGGTGTTTCAAAGGGCCCAGAAGACCTGGCTCTTCGCTCAAGCCTTTGATGGGGATGACTGAAGCCTCCTTTTAACCCAGATTACTTTCTTTGGTTTCCATCTGCTTTATTTTTCTACCATCTTTACCGATTTCATAGTTTCTTCACAGTTTTTCATGTCTTGTTTTTCATGTTTTAAATACTTTGTAAATGGCCTAGAATTGTTGGGAGTTGAGCACCGTATAAATTTAAACAACAATACGTTCAAGCAACAATAGTTGCAGACTGTGATCAAATCCTCCAATCTAGAAAATTTGGAAGGGGAAACTGCTATGGATTTATTTGTTCCATTAAGCGAAGATTAAAGTAATACAATTGCCATTATACCCAAGATGTGTTAAGGGAAATCCAAATATGAAAGAGAATAGTATTTCTCTCAGAACAAAAACATAGATTGCTAAAGATTACTGTACCTGCATGAGTTGACCAACACAATGAGAGATTGCCTTAAGGAAGCATACCGAACAGTGATGTGAATCTCTCCCATAGACCTTCCATCAGAAATTGTCCCGCTGCAAGATAATTGGCTTAATTAAAGGAAGTTCATGACTGAAGTGGCCGGCTACTTCCTGCTTTCTTCAAAGCCAAACTTCAAGTCTAATCCCATTAAAGAGTTAAACTTTTTTGTTTGTTTGTTTGGTATTATAAACAGATTAAAGAGGAAAAAATAATATCATTAGAAAGAGAAAAGAAAGAGATGCTTGTGCATTTTTTTGTACACAAGCGAAGCTGCCTTTAAATCATTTCCCAAAAGAAGCATTCTGTATTTCAACGAAGATATATCACTTGGTACTTGTGGCAGTTAATTTCTCTCTCTCTGGTGCATTTCAGTATATTCCAAACCATACTAAGAAAAACTGTTAGCCACAGAGGTATACATTTTTCTGATAATAAGGAAAACAATTAAGACCTGGATATTTCAAAAGGCCTTTGAAAAGGATTTGAAAGGGATTTGTGCTGTGTTAACAGTATATGGGTTATGATTCCTCAGCATAGGAATATTTAACTATGCATATTGCTGGTCATTTTTAGTTTTGTCCTTTTAATCTTATTTATGATTTGATTGTAAGCCACTTTAACTCAGTTGAAGACTGAAACAGTATATAAGCCAAGTAAAATAATGTAATAAGTAAAATTCTAACCATGGAATATTAAGAGCATTTATGCAGAAAAATATAGGATGCACAGTCCTGAAGAAGCTATTGCATTTCTGTAGCCTAATGTATTCCACATTTGTTGAACTATTACTTCTATCATACCCAACCAGCATGGGCACTGTTAGATTGCAAAAATACAAATGATAGCCCAACAGTTTTAGAAGAACTATTTTCTTAGAGTTCTACATTAATTATTTGTCTATATTCTCTTATACTGAACCATAATTTTAATTATAAAATAATCTTTATATAGATGTCTTCCTGAAATAGCCACTCTGATTCTTGAAGCCCTTTTTCCAAAGCACTATTGCATTGCCTTAATTTTCAGGTGAGAAATACCTGAAAATTATAATAAAAGACTTATTTCTCAGAGAATACAAGCAAAATACCAGCTCCTTCCATGTATATATAATGCAAGGTCCCACTCACTCTATATCAGTGGTAGTCAACCTGGTCCCTACCGCCCACTAATGGGCGTTCCAGCTTTCATGGTGGGCGGTAGGGATTTTGTCTGATACTGAAGCATTTTCCTTTTGTTAATTTAATTGACTTCCCTCCTTTATAAATCACCTTTACTGTGCAACCGGTGGGCGGTTAGAAATGTTTACTACTAACAGAGGTACAAAAGTGAGCGGTAGGTATAAAAAGGTTGACTATCCCTACTCTATATCATAATTTCACGCATTGCAGTTCTTTCCCCACAAAAACCACAATGTATGGTATCTATCAACAAAACCTTGCCTAGTTATATTCTAGCCAAAACCCAGATCTTAAGAAATGCAAACCCTTCCATATGAGAGTTGGAGTTGACTTAGCTACCAGTAGGAACCTCAAAGTTTCTATAATGCACATCTATAAATTAAGTACAAATATTCTAGCATACGGAGTTCACCCTACCTATTTTCAATACTATAAACGATTGAGGAAAGAGTGAAGTAAGTATTTGGGCTAGGTAGGTCAGTTTTGTGTTACCAAATACTATTGTGAAATAAAATACCCAACTAATGTTCAGTCTGACTTACTTATTGAGGTTCAGATTGCTGCAAGTTATATCCATGATTGAAGAGGCTTCCGTGCCTAAAGATGCGAGGCTGGGGGCCACCTGGAGTCTCTGCAGAGCTGGTAGTGTTGGGGGCATTCGAGTGGTCTCTGGAAGTGTCAAGGACTTGGGGTCGAAGCCACCTGTAACTCCTTGTTCATTGATTCCAGCAACTGCCTCTATGATAATGGGCTCTGACAGTTTTTCATTTCCATTAAGTTTAGCATTGCTGTCCACTTTGTCACTTTTACATTCAGGAACATTAGATTCTTTGTTCCCTTGGACTGCCTTGGGCACTTCTGCTGGTGGTGGTGGTGGTGGAGGAGGAGGAGGACGAGGTGGTGGCAGCTGTGCCTTGTTTTGGTCCTCGTTCTGTTCTGGGGTTGAGGCAGGAACTTGTATTAAGGCATTGGCCCCATTACTAGTGTTTTCTGAATCAGGGACCTCTATGTCCAGAGCCTAAGGCAGAAAATCACATTGTTTATTTAAACAAACCAGACTCTTTAGAACCCCTTCAAAACTGCTACCAAATTATTAATGCTGAGTGAGAGAATATGCAAAAACTGTTAAATATATAGCATGCAATTAATTATAAATAACATGTAGTTTTGGACTTGGCCTTATTAATTTATTGCACTATGGACTTCCTTCCTTCCTTCCTTCCTTCCTTCCTTCCTTCCTTCCTTCCTTCCTTCCTTCCTTCCTTCCTTCCTTCCTTCCTTCCTTCCCTTCCTTCCTTCCTTCCTTCCTTCCTTCCGCATTGCCACCCATCTCAAATGCACGACTCTGGGTGGCTAGCAATTAAAAACTAAATAAAAACAATAAGCTAAAGTATAAACAACATGAAATATCAATGAGACACCAATACATAACAAATATCTGCTGCTAATTCAGCCCAAAAACCCTATTCAAGGACCAGGTTTTTTCAGCCTGAAATAACTGTACATCCTTGTCTAAAGGCAGAATTTTGTCTAACCACATTCTGGTCAATTTAGCTAAGAAATGGAAGACCTTTTGCTGCTGGTTCTAGAAAAGGGGAGATATCACCTCTCCAGTGAACACAATGACTGAAAAATCACAAGATTCCTATGTCCAACATGTGACTATGAAATATACTGTAGCATGTGCTTTGTTTACTGCTTAACATTGTCATTCACCCTCACTTGTACAAAGGCTACTGTTGTCTACATAGCACACCGTTACTGTTTAATCTTATGTGCTATTTAGTAGTACAGGTTGTAGGCTTATCTTCTCAGAGGTTATACCAGTATACAAGGAACAAAAAGGAAAGGGCCAGCGCATAGCAGAGTTTAATGTGTGGCTAAAGGAGTGGTGTAAAAAGGAAGGCTTTGGTCTTATTAGTCATGATGCCTGCAGCTGGTCCAATGATAAACTGTACAAAAGAGATGGTTTGCACCCATCCAAGAAAGGGACTGAGTTACTTGGCACTAAATTCACAGATTTCCTGGCTAAACATTTAAACTGAATAGTGGGGACAGAGAATCAATAGATAAAGAATATTTCTGTCCCCAGCAAACTAAAACTCATAGGGTTATCAGTGCGTGTAACATAGATAATTGTGCAGGTAATATTATCAACACTGCTGTCAAGCAAAACCAAACAATTAACAGTGGGTGCCATACCATGTACATGAACCATACAAGTGGCAAAGAAATAGGGGCAAAGAGAACCATAGTCAGGCATAACACAGGTTTCGTAGACAGAAAACACAGGGTCAATCAAAATGGACTCAAATGTCTATACACCAATGCACAGAGTATGAGGAATAAACAGGGTGAATTAGAAATTCAAGTAAATGAGGGCAGATACGATATTGTTGCCATTACAGAAACTTGGTGGGATGAAACCCACAAATGGAACATACAGCTAGAAGGATTTAAATTATTTAAAAGAAATAGACCAAATAAAAGAGGAGGTGGAGTTGCACTATATATAAGAAATAATTACATCTCTACAGAAATAGAGCACAACAATGATGAGAACTATCTTGAATGTATTTGGGTCAATATTAAAGGTTGGGGGGGGAATGATATTGTCATAGGTCTATACTACAGGCCACCCAACCAAGCAGAGGAAGTGGATGTACTTTTTGCTAACCAGCTAACTAAGGTATGTAGGAAGCACACTGCAATAGTAATGGGAGATTTTAACTACCCTGACATCAATTGGGAAACAAACTCTGCACCAAGTGGAAGATCCAACAGGTTCCTAACAAACCTAGCAGACAACTTTGTTTCCCAAAAGGTAGAGAAGGGAACAAGGGGATCAGCAATATTGGACTTAATTCTCACTAACAGAGAGGAAATGATAGAAGGTGTAGAAGCTACAGGAACTTTGGGGGCAAGCGATCATGAAATACTGGAATTCAACATTATGCAAACAAAAGTAGTTGAACAAAGTCAAACTAGAGTCTTAGACTTCAAGAGAGCTAATTTCAACAAACTCAGAGAGAGCTTGGGAAGGATTCCATGGATGAGAATCCTCAAGGGGAAAACAACTCAAGAAGCTTGGGAAATTTTGAAAAATGAGATTATAAAAGCCCAGTCCAGCGCAATACCAATGAAGAAGAAAAATAACAGTTCCCAAAAGAAACCAGCATGGCTGCATAAAGAACTCTCTGACAAATTGAAAGACAAAAAGGATAAATATAAAAAGTGGAAAAAGGGGGACATAACCAAGGCAAAATATCAGCAAATAGCCCGAGCCTGTAAAGATGAAGTGAGGAAAGCTAAGGCTCACAATGAAGAAAGGCTTGCCAAAAAAGTAAAAAATAACAAAAAAAGCTTCTTCCAACATGTTAAAAATAAGAAAAAAGTTAAGGAAACAATTGGTCCACTGCTGGGAGAAAATGGCAAGAAGATGATAAGCAACAGGGAGAAAGCAGAACTATTTAACTCTTTCTTTGCATCTGTCTTTACACAAAGGGATAAAACAGTCCAATCAATCAAAAACAGCACCACAAATATCAGATTAGGAACACAAGTTGAAATAGAGAAGAAAATGGTAAGTGAGCACCTGTCTGCCCTGGACGAGTTCAAATCACCAGGACCGGATGGATTACACCCCAGGGTTCTGAAGGAACTGGCAGACGAGATCTCAGAACCACTGAACTATATCTTTCAGAGATCCTGGAGCACCGGGGAACTGCCAGAAGACTGGAAAAGAGCAGATGTGGTTCCCATCTTCAAAAAAGGAAAAAAAACAGATCCAGGAAACTATAGACCCATCAGCCTGACCTCAATACCAGGAAAGATTCTGGAAAAGATAATTAAACAACAAATAAGTGAACACCTAGAAGCAAACAAAGTAATAGCCAAAAGCCAACATGGGTTTGTCAAAAACAGATCATGCCAGACGAATCTAATTGCATTCTTTGACAAAGTAACAAAATCAGTGGACCAGAGGAATGCTGTTGATATAATTTACCTGGACTTCAGTAAGGCATTTGATAAAGTAGACCATAACCTACTATTAGATAAAGTAGAAAATTGTGGGTTAGACAGCACCACCACCAAATGGATTCGTAACTGGCTGACCAACCGCACTCAACGTGTAGTCCTCAATGGAACTGCATCTACATGGAAGGAAGTATGCAGTGGAGTCCCCCAAGGCTCTGTTTTAGGCCCAGTACTCTTTAACATCTTCATCAACGATTTGGATGAGGGGATAAATGGGGAACTCATCAAATTCGCAGACGACACCAAGCTGGCAGGAATAGCCAACACTCCAGAAGATAGGCTTAAGATACAGAAGGATCTAGACAAACTTGAACATTGGGCACTGTCTAATAAAATGAAATTCAATTGTGAAAAAAGTAAGGTCCTACATATAGGCAAGAAAAACCAAATGCACAAGTACAGTATAGGTGGTACCTTGCTCAATAGTAGCAACTGTGAGAGGGATCTCGGAATCCTAGTGGACAACCATTTAAATATGAGCCAGCAGTGTGCAGCAGCTGCCAAAAAAGCCAACACAGTTCTAGGCTGCATCAACAGAGGGATAGAATCTAGATCGCGTGAAGTGTTAATGCCACTGTATAGTGCCTTGGTAAGGCCACACTTGGAATACTGCATACAGTTTTGGTCGCCACGATGTAGAAAAGACGTGGAGACTCTGGAAAGAGTGCAAAGAAGAGCAACCAAGATGATTAGAGGACTGGAGACTAAGACATATGAAGAACGGCTGCAGGAACTGGGTATGTCTAGTTTGATGAAGAGAAGGACCAGGGGAGACATGATAGCAGTGTTCCGATATCTCAGAGGGTGCCACAAAGAAGAGGGAGTCAAGCTTTTCTCCAAGACACCTGGGGGCAGGACAAGGAGCAATGGGTGGAAACTAACCAAGGAGAGAAGCAACTTAGAACTAAGGAGAAATTTCCTAACAGTAAGAACAATTAACCTCTGGAACAGCTTGCCTCCAGCAGTTGTGAATGCCCCAACCCTGGAAGTCTTTAAAAAGATGTTAGACAGCCATTTGTCTGAAATGGTATAAGATTCCTGCCCATGCAGGGGGTTGGACTAGAAGACCTACAAGGTCCCTTCCAACTCTGCTATTGTATTGTATTGTATTTACGTAGCTGTTTGTTGTTTATAATGAAGGGTTTATAATCAACAACCACGGACCTCCGCTCCTTCTGTCAAAAATTAAAAACACACTTTTTCTGCTTGGCTGGCCTGGGGTAATTAAACTGTTGTTAGGGTTTTTAGGGGCTTGTTTTAGTTTTTATATAGGATTTTAGCACAGGGTTTTAGTTTAATTTGTTTTAATATTGTATGATGTTTGTGGTTTTATTTGTATTTTTAAATTCCCTGTGCCCCGCCTCGAGTCCCTTCGGGGAGAGAGAGCGGGTTATAAATTAAAATTATTATTATTTTATTATTATTATTATTAGGGTGGGTTTTTTTTGTTATTTTAGGGCAATATGTATACCTACAGTAAATGATTAAGTCTTCAGGCACATATTTGCTTGCCAAGGATGCCATACTTATTTCATCAGATATTTTTACAGAGACTTTTGCCTTGATTCTGTATTGATACAAGCAACACTTCTATTACAGTAGAAACTGGTGTTGCCATAATCCTTCCCATTTATGAATTTTATTAGCAACTGCCTCTAAGCTGAAATTATTTTATTGAGAGTGATAATGAGATAAATTTAAACTGCCGTATAATTTGTAGCATACAAATAAACCCAGAAACCATTTGGACCCAGGTGTGTATGTGTTGTTGGTTCAAACCAATTTCCATTTAATTGCTCACTTGGGAAAGAATGCAAATTATACTGTATGTTGGAAATGTATGTATCACATATCCACCTAAGATTATTCCTTTGAAAATCCGTGAGACTTCTGTTCCTAAAATCCCTAGCTGCTCTTTCAAAGTCTAACATAAATCACGTGGAAAGGAAATTTTTCTATTTTAAAATATAGCAATGTGGTGGTGTATATAGTTAAGATAAGAAATTCATTTTTGAAATTAATCATTCACCTGATTTAAAAAAACTGTTTTCCACACACAATCTGGAAGCTCTGCAGCCAACTATTCTGCTTTACCCTTAAGATGCCCCCAATGATCATCTTTTTGGGCTCTGGGTATCAATAGATTTAGGGTGCACTTTAGATATGCAGTAACTTAGTCTTTAAAAGGTTAGTGGTGATGAGGATATAGGACCCTTAAGTGTTCCTTTTATTTCGGCTTCTTCTGCCCCAACCAGTCTATTTATTTATAGATTTAATATGTATTTATTAGCTGTAGAAAGGAATGACACTCTTGGAAGGAAGGCAAACACCTAGACATTCAAATCTGGCACTTTATAAGAAAATATAGCTCTCTAGGACTAAGTCTTGCTGTAGTTTAGCCCATGAGCAGTTTTGCTCATGATAAACCACAAATGACATGCAGTAAAAAAAAACATTCATGCATGTAGGAATTAATGCAGCAATTGCATTCAATCTCTAATTAAGCCAAGGCTCAGAAAAATCTGTTTTTAATTAAAAATTACTATAAATTTATTTAGAATAACTGCTTGTGTGTAAAACTAACATCAGTTACTGAAATAACTTCAGATGGAAAGTGTTCCATAAGACCCAGGGAAGAACTACTAGCCGCTAACACGCCATCCTAGTTATGAACAAATACTCCACCTATATAGTGTTACATTTATATAAAGATGCAAGATTAAGAGATACCTTTGAAGCATTAAACTTCATAATCTACTTGGCATGAATAATACAGGCCTATATATGATGTAAGTTTGGTTTCAGTATAGTTCTCCAAGACTCATTATCCTTAGAAGGAATATTTAGTCAAATTATTAGTATATTAAATTTGATGATAAGGCCATCACCATCTCTTACTTCATAGGAAAAAAATATTAATTTTATGGACACACAGAAAAGTTTTCCACAAGAGCTGAGAAAATTATAATGGGAGGGAGGGAAAAAAAGAAAACAGAAGAAAGTTAAGCTTACTCTCAGGACAATTTTCAGCTTAATAGAACTGTCTACACCAGAATGATCCAGTTGAAAATTTTGTTCAAGTGTCATCTCAGGGTTCTTTAATAAGCGAGCAAGAGAAATCACCAAAGTCCCAAGGGCATTCTCCTTCTCCTTATCTTTGATCTAGAACAAGGAAAAGAGAGGTAGTACAAATGAGCAAGACAAGTGACTCTTGGCAGTGATTTAAACCTTCCCTTTTCAGATTACGTATATCGCCATCATGCGAATCAGCAGCAATTTCTCCATTTCACATGGGAACACTGAGACAAGATACACTGAAAGGAAATTCGCCAATTAATGGCGGCCATTTAAACCTCTTTATGGGAAATGACTACATTAACTTTCATAATGGATGAAGAAAAGCTAATGGTCATGGTAGGAGAGCTCTAATAATAAGGGCAGAATCAATTATATCTGAGCTGCTATCAAAGCATTCAAAGCTGACTTAACAGCTCATTCGGTCAATATAAGGCTTGAAGGCACTGGAAGAAAAGCTTTAAAAACAAGACTAATTGATATTCCCCAAATAAGTCTGGGGGCGGGCCGTAGTGGCACATGATACTTTAGATGCTGCAAATTGATGCTGCAGCTTACATTTTCACAAAAGTGACTCAAACTCTGCACTTGATAACCTGTTTCCCTGAAAATAAGACCTCCCCAAATAATAAGCCCAATCAGGCTTTTGAGCACATGCACTAAAATAAGCCCTCCACCAAAAATAAGTCTTCCTGGAAATACTATAACACAGCAGCAGCCATGAGGTTACCATGCTCACCGCCTCCTGCACCTCAAAATTAATAAGACCTCCCTGAAAATAAGGCCATGTGCTTATTTCAGGGGTCAAAAGAAAATAAGACCCTATCTTATTTTCCGGGAAACACAGTACTACATACAAGTGTGAGTTATTTGTAAAATTGATCCATGTTTTCATGGGTGACCCAGATTTACAATAGGTCCTATAGAATTTGGGTCCCCAACCTCAGGCTGTGTACCGATATCAAAGGCCTGTTAGGGACTGGATTGTACAAGCAGCAGGCAAGCAAGCAAAACTTCTTCTGCACATGTGTGGGATCACATGTGTGTAAGTGGAACCACCACCCCCAGGTCCATGGAAAAATTGTCTTCCCCGAAACCTGTCCCCGGTGCCAGAAAAGTTGGGACTGCTGCTATAGAATATGGTGGAATATAGAATATTGGCTGGAAGGGTGCTCATTAAAAACGTTTCCAAATGTATCATATATGCATATTCCACGCCCCCTCCAAAAAACCCACAATAATAGGAGACCAAATGGACAAATGAATGGCTGTATTTTGGAATATCCTGTCAAATCAATCAGGTATATCTTTCAATACATTACTATAAATGATTAATCTGTAAATGCTTTTTCTACTGTGCACCTATCTCCATCAGTTAAATAAATAAATAACAAATTAACCACTCAATCCATTGGAAGCAGTACTTTGGAGATTCACTAGCACTGCCAGACAAACTGAACAATATCTTGAATTTTGGTCAGATTCCGGAGGGGGGGGGAATCCTCCCTCAAGTCCGACAGTCTCCTTCTCCCTTGCTATAACTGCAAGTGATGGACATGAATGTAGATCTATAAATCCCAGTTCTGCAATGTTATTAAGGAGAGAAAAAAAACAAACCTCCAAATGAAGAGACTGAGATGAAGCACTATGGACAAAGAAAGTGAAGGCCTGCCTCCACGCAGGATCTTTAGTGAAATTACAAGTCTGAGGAAAAAGAAACCAGAATTGACATCTAGACATTAGTTCAAAGAGGCTGCAATCCAGTTCACAAAGGCATACATCTAATTAGAAATGGATTAGAATTGCTCCATCCTGCATTCAAATCAACTCAGTTTCCCTGGGTTCAGTGGGACCTGGTTCAAAGTGTACAGAGCTGTTCTCTAGCAGGATTTGGTTCCCAAGATTTACTGAACCACAGCTCTATGAGTCTCTGACAATACGGTGGGAGTTACAATTCAAGAACATCTGGCATTTGTACTATCCAAAGAAGGGGTGAAATGCTTTGAAGTCTGCTATTGGTTCACTTTGCGTGCATGCACACTGCCTATTTTTTCCATCAGGCCGGCCTGGCCTAATCTACCTCACCTAGCCTGCAGTCTGAAGTCTAAATTGTTTTAATCGGGATTTTAAGGAGAAATAGTTTTAAGATTTTAAGATTTTAGCACAGGGCGATAGTTATTTAATTTGGGTTTTAAATATTTATAATTGTTATGTTTATATGTTTTTTAATTTCCTGTGCACCGCCCTGAGTCCCTTCGGGGAGAGGGTGCGGTTTATAAATAATAATAATAATAATAATAATAATAATAATAATAATAATAATAATAATAATAATAATAATAATAATAATAATAGGTGCTACCGCGTAGCTCCAATGATCAGCTGTACAACAATCAGCTGTGCCATGCAATATCACCAGGCACAGCTGATTGTCACACAGCTGATCGTCAGAGCTACCGGTTCGGGTGAACCAGTAACATTATTTACTACCGGTTCAGGCAAACCGGTCCGAACCGGTAGCATTTAATCCCTGATCCAAAGGAGACATGACTCAAACTTTATGTATCAATTGCCCTGACTGCCAGTTCATTTTCTTTCACCAGAGCTATTCAAAGAATTGTGTTCTATCTAGGAGGCCCAGAATAGAATATAGGTAGTATTTGACTTACAACAGTTTGTTTAGTGACCATTTGAAGTTACAATGGCACTGAAAAAGGTGACTTATGACTTACGACCACTTATGACCACTGCAGTATCTGCATGGACATGTGATCAAAGTTCTGACTCATATTTCTGACAGTTGCAGTGTCCCAGGTGACATGATCCTCTTTTGTGACTTTCTGGCAAACAAAGTCAACAGGGAGGCCAGATTTATTTAACAACTGTGTTACTAACATAACAACTACAGTGAGTCACTTAATTACTATGGCAAGAAAGATCGTAACATGGGGCAAAACTCACATACCGAATGTTTTGCTTAGCAACATAAATTTTGGACTCATTTGTGGTTGTAAGTTGAGGACTACCTGTATTAAATATTCATGCTGATATCTGACAATTGAGTAATCCTTGTGTAATTGATGTTCTGAGCAAGCTGACTTACTTTGACCCTGAGGGAACAGGAAGAAGTTTGCTCCTGGTGCAGAGGTTTTAAATACACCATGAACAAGGCCACAGTTGATCCTGAGATCGGATCAATTAATCCTGAATTTAAAATGGAGCAATAGGGTGTCTCCTTTCCACCCCTTTAGGAATGATAATTTGCTACATCAAAAGCTGTTTCCAAAGAACAGGTCAGGTTTTGACAGGCTGGTTGTCATCTACTCCCAGCATACAATCCAGGCAGGACTTTCAGTCACCTTGTTCCTGCATAGGGGCAAAGATCCCTGTCTGCCATGTCAAATTCAATATAATGTCTGTTTGGGGGAAATCAAGGACCTCGGTAATGAGTGATTCATTAGTGCTTGGTTGTACTAGCAGCTCTCAAAATGGAGCTCAGGGAAAGCATTCTCAGTCATCCAGTTGTCTCAAAGAGTGCTTTTTTCAAGTGGAAACTTGTTTTTTCATTTAGGAAGAAGATGACGGCATTTCACTTCTCATCCAAGAAGCTTCATCGGTCCTGACAGAATGGTGAGAACAATGGAAGGATTAGTTCTGACAGGATGGGGTGTGTGTATTGGAAAGAGTATGTTTCTTTGCAGTCATCTGATCATTAGTACTCTTCCTCAAGTGGCTTCAAGAGCTCTCAGGGAGAGTGCTAATGACTAGATGACTACAAAGAAATATGATTTTTCCAAACCCCCTCCCTCAATCCTGTCAGAACTAATCCTTCCATCACCCCCCACCATCCTGCCAGAACTGATAAAGCCTCTTGGACGAGAAGCAAAAGATCTTCTTCCTCAAGGAAAAAAAATAGTCCAGTTGCTGTTTGAGTCACCGTTGAGACAAGTGTACCACATCTACTTATAGATGAATACCACACATGTGGGAAAGATGATCAAATATTTGCCAAGTGACTATACTGAGATCCAGTAATATTGATACAGTGCAGTGGCATTATATTCAGGTTCTTCACAGTTCATATATTCGGTAGTTGATTCAACAAATACCAAGTTCCTCCCTCTTCTCTTTATTACTTTTCACATCAGTAAAAATACTTGGGCTTCAAGTAGGACGCTTGAGGCTGTGTGGCTGCATTTGCATTCGCTGAGCACTTTTGAAGGGGCTTTTTCAAAACTTCTCCGCAGATGTAAATGCAGTCCAGCAGCCTCAAGCATTCAATCATCTGGGAGTCTGGGGTTCAAAGCAGAATCCTCTCAAGATGTTACCTTGCCCTGCCATTTGGAAAACATTGAGCTTTGTTTAAAAACGAAAGCATAGCAAGTGTATTCTTTTAATCCAGAGGTTCCCAAACTTGGCAACTTTAAGACTGGCTGGAGAATTCTGGAAGTTGAAGTCCACAAGTCTTAAAGTTGCCATGTTTGGGAACCTCTGTTAATCCATGGTGGCTGTGAGCTTCACAGGATCTCATCCAATCTCTTCTTGCAAAATTACTTAAAATAAAGCAGGAGGGTTATTTTATTTATTTATAAACTTACTTTCTTTTTCATGATTAAAAAAATGACCCCAACATGGAGATATTGGTTAAAGCAATAACCCTATCTTCAGCATATGGAGACCAGATGCGACTATACTCCATAGTGAGCGAAGCATTTATATGTTACCTGTTGCCTTGAACTTTAGAAATCTGAACTCCAAGTTGCAGTATTTCTCGGTTTTGGTAATGCTACTTAGGCTATTGGGCAGTTCAGGTTCCCCAACCTTTCTTTTATCTTAAAAACATTTTGGCTACTTTTGAAACCATTTTTCAGGATGTAGTTACCTCAAACTCTATTTTACCTTATGAAAAAGAAGTTGATGTCTATTACCTTGCTTTTGTGCATTTTGTTGCCCACTGTGAGCAGGACAAAGGAAGAAGGTTCTCTTTCTATCTTCTGTCATATTACAATTTTGAAATAAAAGGCAGTATTAATAGCAAGATAACATTCACAAGAAAATTAAGAGAGAGAAAAGATAGAACATTTATTCGATCGTTTTAAAAAAGATTGGAAGAAGGGTTAAAAGCCTAAACATGAGTCAGAATTTAGTATTTACATGCTGTTCAGCATTTATTCTTGGCCACCCCAAATATATGTTGGATTTGTTTGCTGCCTTGAGTTATTTATAAAAATAATGGAGGCAGGAATACTCTAAGCTTAGCTTAGAGTTTAGACCAGGTGCGACACAGCTCCAGCCAATTAGTAAATGGATTTGGGGTTTTTATTAAGGGAATTTTAGCACAGGCTCTTAATTTAATTCTCTTTTAATTATTGCTATTGTATTTGTTGTTATTTATTGTGGTTTTTAATTCCCTGTGCACCGCCCTGAGTCCATCTCGATGGAGATAGGCGCGGTATACAAATTGAAATAAATTGAAATTGAAAACAAACAAATAAATAAAGATTTCCTAATGTTTACTTCAACATTGTTTCTACATGCTGTGCCTCATTTACACATGTACTATATTTTTCGTTCCACAAGATGCATTTTTTTTCCCTCCCAAAAGTGGGTGGAAATTTCTGTGCATCTTATGGAGCGAATATGGGTGACAGGCAGCAGCAGCAGCGAATGGTAGCAGCAATCCCCGCCACCTGGAATAGCTGATCAGCCATATTCTGATAGGCCAATCCAACTGCCAATCAGGTCTCGGAGGCGAAGGCTCCAGCGTTCTCCAGCAGAGGCAACAGTCACAGAGGAGGCAGGCTGTTTGCTACAAGGATGCTAGCCAGATGAATACCAAATGGACGTGGGGAAAAGAGTCAGATATTTTTTTTCTTGTTTTCCTCCTCTAAACTTAGGTGCATCTTAGGGTCAGGAGAGTCTTATAGAGCAAAAAATACAGTATTTCAAATATGTAGTATGAAATGGAAAGGCTCCCGTCTATTTATGGTGCAACTGAGGTCAACTTGCCCCTTTTGACCATCTAACTCAAAGTCAAACAGGGAGACGAGCAGATTGACCTCTCTGCCCAATTTAGCTGGGTTGAGATTTAGCCTCCACTTAGTCAACGATGGCAGGTAAATGGGTCATCTGTTCAGATGGATGCTTACAACTTGGTCTAGCTAGTTGCTGAGATTAGATTTTATAGCTAATGGGTTGGCTGGCTCAGAACTGAAATCTTTGCCTGATGCTATACCAAACATTGTATCCATTGTAACTCATGTCACTAATCTCTTGTATTTTGCACAAATCTTGGCATTGAGAGTGTATTGGGCAGTTTTTGCATTTAGTACCCTTTTCTTTAAAAAAAAATTTTTTTAGTATTTATTAAATCCGTAATGTATTCAGTTCAATACCCATTCAGAAATAATATAAATTTACCTTGAGATATCTGTCTTTTCTGTATTTCTTTGCTCCATATTCACCGTTGGAATATTCCAATTGATTTTTCTACATTAGGAAAGGATTTTGAATGAAAAAAGAGTTTCAGAAATTAAGTGGCATGCAGTGTAGGACTGCTTCTCCCAGAATTCTTACTTAGGATTTTTGTAGGACTATTTTCTATCTGATCTGTTTTATCTGGGTTGGTTGGCTTTTTATTTTTATGGTCCTGTTTTAGTTTCTGCTGCTTTTAGTTCATTTTCACCCTTTTCAACTTAATATGTTTTCAAAGTTAGTAAATCAATTGAAAGGCAGTCCAAGAGAGGCTAATATTAATCAGGAATGAAAGTTGGAGTAATGTTGCCAGAAATGAAAATCTTAGAAGATATCTAGAAAAATCTAGCATGGATAAACATCTAGTAGGAAAAAGGTTCTTCTACCAATGAAAGAAAGCTAAATTTTTGGATTATCGAAAACTGCAAATGGTTGGGAGATCCAAGACTGCTTAAATAAATTGTGGGAAAAATAGACAACCTGTGATTTTTTTGAAGTTGCTGAAATACAACTAATAGCAGTCCCAGGTAGCATGGTCATTTTATGCAGGGAGTTATAAATCAGCAACATCAGGGGGAATCTCTGAAAAAAGAATACAGCTTAAAAAAGGGGGAAAGTAGTCGGTTCACTTCCTTATTGGATCGGGACGCCCTTCGCACAGTCACTCACGCGCTCATGACATCCCGTCTAGACTATTGTAACACTCTCTACATGTGGCTTCCCTTGAGGTGCACCCGAAGACTACAGCTAGTCCAGAACGCGGCCGCGCGGGCAGTTCTGGGAGCCTCTAGGTTCTCCCACGTAACACCACTCCTGTGCGAGCTGCACTGGCTACCTGTGGCCTTTCGGGTGCGCTTCAAGGTGTTGATTACCATCTTTAAAGCGCTCCATGGCACGGGACCTAGTTACTTGCGGGATCGCATTCTGCCTCATACATCCCTGCGGCCGATTCGTTCCCACAGAGAGGGACTTCTCCGGGTGCCGTCCACTAGGCAATGCCAGCGGGCGATGCCCAGGGGAAAGGCCTTCTCTGTGGTGGGCCCGACCCTCTGGAACGACCTTCCCCCCGAACTTAGAGCAACCACGGACCTTCGCTCCTTCCGCCAAAAGTTAAAAACTTACTTCTTTCATCAGGCCGGCCTGGCCTAATCTACCCTATCCTAGGCTGTAGTATAAATTTAAATTGTTTTAATAGGGATTGTAGGGAAACAGTGTTAAGGGTTTTAAGGGTTTTAAGATTTTAAAATTTTAGCGCAGGGTAATTATTTAATTCGATTTTAAATATTGTACTGTTGTATTTATAATATGCTTTTAATGTTCTGTGCACCGCCCCGAGTCCCTCCGGGGAGAGGGGGCGGTCTATAAATCAAATAAATAAATAAATAAATAAATAAATAAATAAATAAATAAATAATAATAATAATAATAATAATAATAATAATAATAATAATAATAATACTTTGCAACCTTTTTCATCTCTCTTGTCCTGTTAATGAGATAGCATTGATTCTCTCTGCTTTGTCTTTTGAAACCCTGATCTCCAACTGTAATATACCCACAACATTGTTATTTGTTACACAGGCATACGTGCCGTACACTATATCCAATTTTGACTGGGCAAGGCATCAAACTTATGCCAGATGTATAGGTGTGCTTTGCCACTGCAAATCACATCTTGTACAAATAACAAGCATACTAAACATGTAAACATTTGAGTTTCTGTCGCCTGAGAATATGTGGAAATGTTATTTGTTTGGTTTACTTACAGGAAGGTTTAAAGCGCTGTCCAAATACACAATGAGTATTCCAGTGGCAAGACCATTCCGACCCTACAAACAAACAATTGCACAAAAAATTAATATACACATGTGAACCACTACAAATATTTCAAGGCCCTCTTCCATCCCCTACTAACTAGAGCAGAGGTTCCCAAACTTGGCAACTTTAAGACTTGAGGACTTCAACTCCCAGAATTCTCCAGCCAGCTATGCTATGCTGGCTGGAGAATTCTGGGAGTTGAAGTCCACAAATCTTAAAGTTGCCAAGTTTGGGAACCTCTGAACTAGACAGTAATATAAACATTGTATTCACACAATGGTGTGCTGTTATCCCGAACTCCACAGAGATGCAAATCCTGCCCAATCAATGCAACTGTATGTGGTACCGTGATGTTTTAAATACATCTCTTGGAAGAAATTACACAAGATGACAGACACACTGGGATATTTCTTTGTTCTGAATTCTTTCAGTTGTTTTTGCAGCATATATTTCTTCTCAAATCCCAGAAAGTACTCACCTCGCTAAGTTTCTCTTGATTGGTGACCAGAGAAAACCACTCAAGCTTTAAGTGGACATGCCCACTTTCTATCTTGCTCAAGGGGAACCACTTAACAAAAAAAAAAGAAACCACTTCAGTGCTAGCAATAAACATACATTGCATCTTTAGTTTGATCTGAATTCAAGGAGAAACTGATGAACTCATTTATTGTGATATTTTATGGAATCTGCTTTGAGATGATTCACAAGGGTATAGGGCAGTGATGGTGAACCTTTTTTGCTCGTGTGCCATAAGTAGGGGGAGCATAGGGGGGTCGTGCGTGGGCGTGCCGTACCCATAATGCAATGTGCGAATCCCCCAGAGCGCAGGCACACATAACTGGCATTCCCCCCATTTTTTGCATGTGTTTTTCACCCTCCACAGGCTCCAGAGTCTTTATGGGGCCATTTTTAGTCCTCCGGAGCCTGAAGTCACTTCTGGTTTGGTCATAGGGTCGCTTTTAGTCCTTCGGAGCATTCAAGGAAGCCTCCTGAAGGCTCCAGAGGATGAAAGATGGCCCCACGAGCAAACTGGAGGCTCCTGAAGCCTCTGGTATAGAGCCATGATGACGAACCTATGGCACATGTGCTGGAAGTGGCACACAGAGCCATCTCTCCAGGCATGCCAACTGTTGCCCGTTGCTCTTCTGGGTTCTGGCATGCACATGCACGCTGGCCAGCTAGTGTTCATATTGGGGGGAATGCCGGAAACTGGAAGAGCAGCTCCCTGGTGCATATGGGTGCGCTGGGAAGCCAAGCTTCCAGTTTCCAGCACACATATGCACGCCGGCCAGCTTGTCTTTGCACGTGCAAAGGAACCAGAAGACCAGTTAACTAGCGCACATGCACACGCCGGAAATTGGAAGCTTCAGTTTCTGATTGGTGGAGCTGGGGAGCTATTCTTCTGGTTTCTGGTACTCCCCAGTGCCCACGCACACTCCCGTTTTGGCACTTGGTGCTAAAAAGGTTCACTAACACTGGTATTGGGTTTCCTGCCTAAGCAATGGGCTGGACCAGAAGACCTCCAAGGTCCCTTCCAACTCTGTTATTCTATTCTACCTTGAAATCTGTTCCTTTTTAACTGTATTTGTTCAGCTGGAAAAGGGAAAATAATGCTTGCTGAGGAACAACGAAAAACAGATGGCATATTAATTTTACAATAAATGATAGTACCCAAAAAAATTATTTTTATGCTGCAGAAGGAAAGGATAGTCCTCCACCCTTTTTAGAAAGTCTTGTTCAAATTTGACTCCCGGCAATGTTTTAGACCAGTGGTAGTCAACCTGGTCCCTACCACCCACTAGTAGGCGTACCAGCTTTCATGGTGGGCGGTAGGGGTTTTGTCCGATACTGAAGCACTTTCCTTTTTTAAATTTAATTGACTTCTCTACTTTATAAATCACCATTACTGTGGAACTGATGGGCGGTTAGAACATTTTGCTACAAACAGAGATACAAAAGTGGGTGGTAGGTATAAAAAGGTTGACTACCCCTGTTTTAGACACATCAATCTAATTTTTGGCAACTATATGAAAGCGTATTCCATCCTTCATTTGCCACACACACAATGTTTTCTCAGTTTTGCAGCTCACCCCAAAACCATGCAATGCTGTTTAGTTTATCCTGAATACCAAGTGAGCTGCCATTAAGAATTGGGGCTCTTGAGGGAAATGTGCAAGAAGGTGCTGGAACACATTCTTTAGATCCTGGGAAATAAAATAGGATATAGAAAGGCCCCTCTGGATTCAACGGGATATAAGAGGGAGGAGCAATAAAGCGCAATCAGGCCGGAAGATTCTGTTCAGATAGTTCTTGACCTATGACAATTGAGCCTGGAATTACTGTTGTAAGCTGCACTGGTCATTAAGCGGATCATCACATGACTCTGCCCAATTTTAAGTCCTTTTCTGTGGGAGTGATGAATATGGCAGATTGTAAAGCAAATGCTGTGGTTGTAAAGTAAGCACGACAGTCGTTAAGCAAACTTAATGTCTGTAATGGGCATTTTTGCTGGAAGCCAGAACTTCAAATGGTTGCTAAGCAACCTGTTGTAAGTCAAGAATTACCTGTATTACATCCTGTCTTAATCAAGAATAGTTATAGAATTCATATGGAGTCTGTTTTCTGCTCTGAAGAACTGACACTGCAACCTATCTACTCAAAAGCAAATTGCTCCTCCATTTGAATACTCTTAAAATGCTAAGTGTTCAACTGATCCATTTAGTCTCTCAAGAATCAGAATACGATCAGTAATCATTGTACTACATGTGCACTCATTTACTTGATGGTGCAAAGATTCTTGTAACATTTGATCTGTATATTTGTACATATACTTACATGTGGTGCCACAAACTCTCGGTATAATGAAATTTCCCTTTAAAACCAATGCTATCACAAAACTAATAATCTGTGGAGATTTTACAAGACCCTGCAATCTCACAAGACATACAAACATTTCTAATTTCCCCTAACAGTAATGAACATTTCTAATTTCCCCTAACATGCCTGGAAAAAAAACCTGTCCTTCTTAGCATTTACATTTGGTAAAACCTTATGTTTTTATAGCTGATAAGCCACTCATAGAATATGGCACACCTTTTTAAGAACTACTGTGACAAATGCTAAGCTAAAACCAAAACTTACCTCGTCAACAATTCTGTCGTTCATCACATCTACAAGGTTTATAACCAAGCTGTCAAAAAATGAAAGAAGTCACACAAAGGAAATCCCATGAGACAGCGATATTTGTTTTCATGATGAACAATTACCATATAGCTGCTATGGAGACTTATAGCACCTTATACTGAGCTTGATTTTTTTTTTAAAATTATAGTACCTCCTGGAGTTCCATAAAATATGCTGGCTTGCAGTCTGTCAGCAAATTTCAAAAAAAATCTCATAGATTCTAATAACTAATGCTCCCAAGGAAGTTATTTGATCCTGAGCCTAGTTCAACAATAAAGATATAAAAAGTAAGCTCTCGGTAGATTAATAATAATGGACATTTTTTCTTCTTCAATTGATGCAATATGCCTAGGTTGAAAAAAACATGGAGCTCTCTGAGACGAGAGTGATTTCTTTACTTACAAAACCTAGTAATGCTGTATATTCCTTTTTTTTAGTTTTTATTTATACATTTAACATACACAAGTGCTTAATAAGCAGTGTATTATCTGAGTCAATTTGCAAATACATAACAACAACAACAACAATTACAACAACATTTTTACTTGTATATTTGCTGTATATTTCTATTGGATAGTCTATATTAGAATTCTTTGAAACCACAGCCCAGTCTATGAGTAATTCAAGTTGAGCAAGGTTCTGCTCAACTTGCATTTAGGATTTATATTTAATAAGAGAAGAGACTCTTCCATTGCCATGGAAAGAACCACGACAAATTCTATGACTGTAGGAAAAGAAAAGGCAGAGCCCAGGGGTGGCATTAAGAAAGAAATCAATCCTGATTCATTACATTTCCACAAGTGATCCAAGCCCAGATTCTTTAATTCTGTCAACTCTTATGTAGCACCAATTTAGTGGTGACTGTCCGTTGACTAGATTTTTGTATGTAGGTATGGACCATAAATCATCTCAATGGGAACCTAATGTTTGGTCCCTATTCTTCATGCCTGGGAATGACTGGATTAGTCAAAATCAGCATATGTGTAAGCAGGTTATGGTGATAGGCATGTGTCATATTTGCTAATAAAACAATCTGGGGTGACGTGCGAGTGACAAAACACCCAGAACCAACTCATATTTTATTAATTTTTTTTCTAGAGCAGAATGTGACATGAAAAAGTAACATTTAGGCTCCACTTTAATATGCAATATTTACATTAAAAAGTAAAAGGTATAATTCTTGAGATTATAGGACAGACATTGGAGAAATAGATCTTTTTTATATCAAAAGTTGTTGCGCTTCTTTAAAAGGTCAGAAAATCAGAAGATGAGCTGGAACTAATTCACCCCCCACATTATACTTCTTTAAGATAACTTTTTTTTTGAAGCAAGATCATTCAAACATTTATTTATTTTATTAAATTTATATCCCGCCCTTCTCCAAACGGACCCATGCAATACACTACCTGCATTCAAAAATAGTTATGCAAAAAAACAGAAATGATTCTGAATGCACAGAAATGACCAATATCTACACACAAAAATACCAATTTCATTGGCTCTAAATTGCCACATGGCAGAAAAAGACATGGTATAACATTACACATATAAAAAGGAAATCTCTAATCCTTACCTGCCCAAAAAATCATCTTTATCTGGATCTTCATCATAAATATCAACTTCTAGATCTTGACCGGGAACTTCATGAACAACAAACTGAAATGAATGAAATAAAAATTAAGTAACAAAAGAGAACAGCTAGGAATTATTTTTGAAAAACGTCACTATATCAGGTAAAGTCTTTCAGTTCTTCTGTGTAGGGCAGAGGTGTCAAACTTGATTTAATTGAGGGTCACATCAGGGTTGTGTTTGACCTCGGAGGGAGGTAGAGCAGGGTGGGCATGGCCAGCTTGATGTAATTCCTGTCAGGGGCTCCTGGGGTGGCCTGAGCGCTCTGCCAGAAAAAATAGGCTCCCGAGCTCCATTTTCGGCTGCCATAGCCTCCTGCAACCCTCTGCCGGTGAAAATGAGCTCCGTTTTCACTGGCAGAGGGTTGCAGGAGGCCGTGGCAACCAAAAACGGAGCTCGGGAGCCCGTTTTCACTGGCAGAAGCACTCCAGGCCAATCCGTTGCTATTTCCGGGGCGGCCCCACAAGTGTATTCAGTTTGACACTCTTGGTGTAGGGCATTAAATTAAAAGTCTTCCAGTTCTTCTGAAGTTAGTTGCATTGTAATAGAAGCCTTGGTGGTGCAGTGGTTAGAGTGCAGTACTGCAGGCTACCTCTGCTGACTGCTGGCTAACTGCAATTTGCAAAGTTTTTTTCAAGAGAACTTACTACAGTTATTCCAAAAGCTTAATGAAAAAACCTATCATATAACCATTCATTTACTTTCTTTAAAACACAACAGCACAAAGCAGACAATATTTAAGATGGGGTTTTTCCGCTTTGTAAATTAGTTTTCTATTATTCCGGAAAACTGTCCTGTAAATTAGTTTGCAATTAACTCATTTCTTGTTGGCAACAAGACACACATTTTAATGACTTTTAAATGCTTAGGAGCACAACGTCCTTAGACATGAAGCAAAATGGTTAACATTCAGGAATTCTGGGAGTTGCAGTCAGAATATCTGAAAAGTATTTGGTTGTCTATTCCTTCTGAAATACTGTTTGGTCAATCACTTGATTATATTCCTTATTCAAACTATTTACAGAAACAAAAAGTCTTCTTTTAGAACACATTTAGTTTCAAAAGTATATTAAGTCTGTATTCCTATATTCACTTACCAACAAAACAAAAGCTTCCCCTATATTCTATGGGGCTTAATTTGGAGAAGGCTTATATAGAATTGTTGCTAATATATGCAAAACTCCAGACACAACCACCCAGTTGTTTCAGCTGATCTAGCATGTTAGTCAACTTCCACAATCATTTGGTTTTTTCCTTCCCCTTTTCTCCCTTGCACTCTTTAAGATATGTACCATCTCAAATCTGCTACATAAGATTCAGGAGGTGGGATCTATTGTAAATAATCCCCAGCACTTTGTTTCTAAATAGGCAAGGAGAAGCATCACCTCAAATATTTCATTCCAGATGGGATTCAGGTCTCTTTGTACTGTTTTGCTCCGGAGTTGCACCAGGCCGACTCGAAGGAGAGCGTAAGGGTCTGACTTGCCCCTGATTGCTCCAAGGAAGTTGTCTTTTTGGACAAGATTTTCGGCTTCCAAAAGACACACTCTTAGGACTCCCTTGGAAAAATACAATTGTTAAATATTACATAGGATGTTCATCCCAGAGAATTTCTTTCGTATATACTATTATCAACATAACATTAAGGAAAATGGGGAATGTCTCTAACCAACAACCCACAGAAACAACTTAAATGAGATTTGCCAGTAGAACATTTAAATTTATTAGAAGAATCTATGTTGTCATTTTGCATTTTGCTTTTATTATGAATCTTTCATCAATCTCTTATCTTCCTTTGTGCCTTTTATTGTGACAGATAAGGAGAGAAGCCAATTAGTTTGCTTTTGATGATTCTCTGGTTAATTGGATGGGGGGGGGCACAAAATGTCTTTTTTTCCAATCTTTTTGAAATCAAAAAATCATTTCGCAAAATAAACTAGCACTAACTGTACGTTTGCTATGTATTTACTGAGCTTCATTCATTCTTAGCTGATTCCCACCAGGCCTTTCTTTGTCTGCTCAAAATTTCTCTCCAAATCAGGATGGTTTAAAAAAAAAAAATTCAAAAGGAAGCTTTCCCAATCTTTTTTAGATTATGTGATATTCTGGATAAGGAAAGGGATCGAAAAGAGAGGAGAAGGCAAACTCCAACTCTTAGGTAAGACAAGTAGACAATTCTTTGGCCTATCACTTTCTCTCCGCTGTGCTGATTGAAATACAAGCATGGAACAAGTTTGCAATCTCCCCTTCAAGTGTTACTACATGGCAGGTGTGTTGAAGAACAAGCAAGTTGGGATAAGCCTCACTCTTCCTATGTTTTTCCATATTTTGAGCCAGGCAGCTCACTAACAAGTGTCTTCAATGCCAATTCTGACCCCAGACTTACACGTGGAATAGGAAACCGCAACTGAGCCACATTCATGTTCTTTTTCAATGGGATTGTGACTCTATTTGGCAACACCAGCCGGGAAGCAATGAGGTCTTGAATTAGCGAGTCCGACAATAAACTGAAATAATAAAGGAGACATTTAAATCAAAGCAAAACGGAAGAATCATATGTGTGTCACACTGCTCTACTGAGCTTGTGACTCTTCTATTATTTGTAGACTCCATCTTAGCAGACTACCAAGATCTGTTGCCCATCAAGAGATATGGGATGCAGGGTAGGGGGAGTAGAAGGGATGAGGGCTCAGGTTTATTTTCAGCCTGAGAGTTTAGGATGCTTTGTTACAAACAGGTAACTCGTTTAAGACGTAACATCTTGGCTGCTGAAGAAAACATAGAAAACAAGGCTATTTACTGATGTGCAGATAAGCCTGAGGTAGTTATGCCTCTTATATTACGCCTTCAAGATGCACTTGACTTTGGCAAGTGCCTGAACAAGTTTCTGCTGTTTTTTTGGCAAGATTTTCAGAAGTAGTTTGTCTTCTTTCTAAGAGCGAGAAGGACTGGACCAATCACCCAGCTGGCTTTGTGCTGAATGAAGGCAGGAGTAGAATTCAGCCTTTCAGATTCTAGGCTGGTGCTTTAACCACTATACCAACGTTTCTCAACCTTGGCAACTTGAAGAAGTGTGGATTTCAAGTCCCAGATGTTCTATTGCCAGCTGACTTTGTGGGTACCAAATCTATATCTACTCTCATCTCCTGTTAAATTCTGTTATTTCAACAGCTTTTACTTTTCTTATCAGTTAAGTGTAAGACAAGAAAACTAACACCAACATATCTACAGGTAATTATTTTTTGGAAGCAAAAGCTCTCCTTCTTAGGAGGTAAGAACAATATGTTTCCTTCATTAAAATAACCAAATCAAAATCAATAAAAAAGAAACATAAACACTCAAGGACATCCTTATTGTCAGGTAGCCTAAAAACAAGTATTGACGTTGTCAAAACCTCAGCAGAATAATTCTCCTTGTGGACGTGACAATTTCTTTTGGTTAGTATTGACATTACTTTTGTGGTGACACAAGATAGCAAAGCAAGCCAAAAGCTCCCATTAGAAACCAAGTAGCTGAAACAGTCCCGACATTTCTAACTAGAATTACAAAGAAAAACTAAGAATTTATAAGAATTTTACTAGCAGGTTCATTGTGGGGTCAGTTCTTATGCCCCTACTTGCTGGAATCTCTATGAAAGATAGGTTCTGTTTCATTCATTGGCCCTGTGCTCATCCACAATAAGTCATCCCTGTTGTAGAATTGCCATAAAACATCTCTTTTGTTTAATCCCCATTTTGAGATTTTATATATTTGATATTATTGTTTATAAATAATTCAAGGTAGTGAATATTCTTAATACCCCTTTATCCCTCTGACAACAACAATCCTGTGAGGTGGGATGGACTGAGAATGGCTGGCCCAAAGCCATCCAGCTGGTTTTTCATATCTAAAGCAGGACTAGAACTCACAGTTTCCTGCTTCCTAGAACAGCAAACAAGCCACTAGACCAAAGTGGGTATTTAACATTTAGATTGTTCCCAGCTCATTTGGAGAGAGGCACTTACCTAATGCCTGGAGCATCCAACAGGTTTGTTAGCCCCGCCCAATTGATTTCCAAGTGCTGCAATAAGAATTAAACCAACAGCAAAAATGCAAAGTGAAAACAGGGCTGGTTTAAAACGTAGGAACATGGAAATTATTTTATATCAGATTAGACACATGGTCCATCGAAATCCTATTGGAGATACCAGAAAATGAACATGTAATCTTTTTCTTGATGCATATAGCATACTATTGAAAAAAATCAAGAATATTGAGTACAATAAAATCACCATAATTATAACAATAAAATTATTCAAACATTTGACCACAAATAATGAAGCATCCTTCCTTCATTTGATATATTTATGGCTTTTTAATTCAGCATGAGTATTGTGTGAATTCATATTGTCAACCAAACAAGCCTTGAGGAATTATTTGGTCATTTCTATTACCCATCCATTATAAAAGGCATTTTGGCTATTGCTACAAGTTCCATGAGCAAGAAAACTAACCACCTAACAAAGCAGCCTCAGGGCAGGAACATGCATGCATGTTTTGTGTTCAAAGGAGATGAATAAGCATCATCAGGGCTTTGGTTCATTTCCTTCACTGGAGCCTGTCACACTGACTGTATTCTTCTCATGCCTTTGCAATGAAGGGCTAAAACAATCGGCATGTGTCAACGTTCTAAGTGTTCTTAACACATGTTTGTCAGATGTATATAGTTGGCCAGAACTCACAAAGCTAATTTCAGGAATAACAGTGCACTCTGAGTGCTGAATTATCATAGCAATGCAGGGACCTTCTCTCCTGCTTCCTCTATGGGGTTGGAGATGACAACCAGAGGTTCAGAGACTTCTTCCACGAATGAACCCTCCTGTGCAACAAAACATCTCTTTCAATGCTTTAGCCTTCTACATTTTAACTCTGATTTTTGTTTTTCCTTGTAAGGAAAATTTGTGATCTGTTCCTAACTCTGTGTTAAACTACATTTGATTCATGTGCTTATATGGTTGTATTATATGTAAACCACCTGAAGTCACTTAAATAAGTTGGGTGGTGTAGAAATTGAATCGATAAATACAAATA
This sequence comes from Rhabdophis nuchalis, assembly GCA_039707465.1. Taxonomy (NCBI): domain Eukaryota; kingdom Metazoa; phylum Chordata; class Lepidosauria; order Squamata; family Natricidae; genus Rhabdophis; species Rhabdophis nuchalis. The sequence continues at coordinate 158,762,868 of CM077643.1, forward strand.
AATAAATAAATACAGTATATAGGTGAAGATGGTATCTGAACATACAAGACTGTGAACATTATTTTTGGTGCAATGAAGGCAAAGAGGAGGCTGAATAATCTTAAACCAAAGCAACCTTTTGAACTAATATATTTTTTCCCCTTAGGATACAAAATAATTGAAAAGTCAGAGTGAGCACCATATAAAAGCTGTGATCTTATGCATATTTGTATGATAAAAGAGTGCTTCAGAGCAGGGGTCTCCAACCTTTGCAACTTTAAGTCTGAAGGACTTCAGCTCCCAGACTTCTCCAGCCAGCAAAGCTGGCTGGAGAAGTCTGGGAGCTGAAGTCCTTCAGACTTAAAGTTGCAAAGGTTGGAGACCCCTGCTTCAGATGATGCCTTCCTCTCATCATCCTGTACTTTGGGTACACAGGTTGTATGTTAATTGAAATAGACTACCAATAGATTTACAGATTAGTTGGCTTCTGTGACTCTTCCCCCCTCCGCCAAACACTGTTCAAGTACATAAGACCATTTTCTTTCCATACCACAGTTTTAATTTACAATTGTATGGCAATTTGCTGTACTGATCATTTGGGAGGGTGGGAGGAATGAAGGAAGGCACAAAAATTGAATTGTTTCACTACTGAACTTTATTTAAGGACCCCTCAATGGTTCTTCAGCCTTGAAGACCTAGTCCAGAGACTTGGGGGAGGCGCTAACCTTTTAGGAGTAGAAGTTGTGTAAGATGGAATGAAATTCACTCATCAGATAGATTGGTCCTCAGTCTACACTATTTGCACCAACATGGAGACAAACAAAATCTCCTTTAATAAAAGCAAGAAAACTAGGGTAGAAGTTGCTTTCTCAATAGGTTAGGGATGGACTTAGGCAGCGGTAATGCAGTGCAGCTCACCTGAAATGACTCAACTTCACCCTGCGGCAACCTGGCAGCACACATGTCCTTTTGGAAAGGGTTTCAGATATGTGAAACTCGTGCTGAAGAAACATGTGGTTGACTTAATGTTCATTCATTTAGATGAAACTCGAAAACCCATTTGGTTCTTGAAAGTTAACCTGAATAGAAATCTTTACTAGCACTATTAAAGGTTGGGTTAATTACTTTTAAATGGTTTCATTTTCCTTTTATAAGAGCACTAGGTTGCATAATATTCTAAATAGTTCTTTCATTGATGATTTTATTTCTTAATGTTTTCATGCTTTTATTTCTATCAATGAGCTATCATGGAGGGTACTTCCTTGAAGAGCTCAAGTGAACTATTTGTAGTTAAATTAAGTGAACTTATTAAATACTACTATCTCTGAATAATAGTATGTTGGCATATTTTAAAGCCATCTTCCTCTTTGGTTTGGTTTGTATTCTTTGCTTAAAATGATGTTTGGGAAGAAGAAATAATCTTCCACATTTTAGAAGCACATTCTCAATTTTATTATAAAACACACTGACCAATGTCTAAATCAGCAATCCTAATGTAGAAGGACATTATTTCTAAATTGGCAAAACATGAGGAGTGCTAACTTGTTAATTTGATTTACAAATTAAAAAACCTTTTCATAAAATTTGTTAGTTGGAAAATGTGCTATCAGACTCCTGGTTAGTCTGCCACGGCACACTAACACAGCTGTCCCCTTCCTAGTTCTGTAATGGTGTATCAGAATTGACTTACAGGTTTCTGCAGAAAAAACATGGTTACAGCTCCAAAAAAGGGTATATCTGTCAGAAGGGGCTCCAGAATTACTCGTAACGTTCCATACAACTGCAAAAAATAAAAAAACATTTTTTTTAAATGAAGGAAATAATGTTGTATTTTTTTCCAGGAAGGGGAAAAAATAGGAAATATCTAAATATGTTTCATAAAGTTGTTCTGTACCTACCTGTAGTCCTTTCACTCCTACTTTAATCTTGGAGAGCTCCATGTGAATTTCACAATCCCCTATATAACTGAGAATGTGTTACAATTAGCAGGGTATTGATGGGGGAGGGGAAAAAAGTAAAAGACAAAATGATCAGTCTTTTCTTAATATTTTAAAGGAATTTCTTATATTGAATAGTATAAGATGAAGAACAAAACTCTGATTAAAAAGGTATAATAAGAGTATCTGTTAATACACTTTTAGACCAGAGATATTTTACTATATCACATCACATTTGTTTCAAGAAGCAGACAACTTGTTCTAGTAGTTTACTTTCTTATGCTGATAATATTTTTCTGCTACATATAAATACCATAACATTTATTTATTTATATATTTAGGCATCTCAAGTAATATATTTGCCAGATTAAGCCTATTTCTTTATCACTATATAACTTTCAGGAAATCTGGTAGATTTCATCAGTGTGTGTATGTATCAGTGGTGGGATTCAGCCAGTTCGCACCTATTCGGGAGAACCGGCTGTTAATTTTCTAAGCAGTTAAGAGAACCGGTTGTTGGAAGAAATCTCCTTTTGTTTTTTCCCACTTCACAGGGCTAATCCTGTAAGGAAGGCAGGAAGGACGTATTCTGCTGTTATTTCTAGCCTAATCTTTATTGCCCTGCTTACAGACACTGCCTCTCTGGTTAACCCTTATTACATTGTAACAGCTAAGGCGAAGCGCCCATTGGCGTGAGTGATGTTGAGTTGGCCGTGCCCACCCAGTCACATGATCACCAAGCCACCACCTACCCAGCTGGTCATTAAGGCAGAGAACCGGTTATTAAATTATTTGAATCCCACCACTGGTATGTATGTATGTATGTATGTATGTATGTATGTATTTGTATGTACAGTACATATACATGCATGCACAAATATATACACACATACACCGAGAATTATGGTGAAAAAAATTCCCCCTTTTTGGTTGTCTTTTTACTAAACAATAAAACGCCATCCATTATTATTACTTTTTCCTCCCACAAAAGTCCATTAAGGAAAAAGGGATAGAATAACTGCACAGAATCTACTAATTGTAATAATCAGAAAGCACCCTAGATGTTCAAAGAAAGATGAAGACCCATTCAGATTAAAGTATTACTCTGAAATAAAATGAACATTGCTTAATAATAGGGCTCCAATGAAATTCTGCAAATTATAACTCCTATTCCTGCTACTTAGCCTCTCAATAAATTTTGCAGAGAATTTGTAATTGGAATAACAGTTCACACATAAAATACTTAAGAAGGGTCACTCACTGGTTAACCAAAGTTTCTAATCTTTAAACTGATTTAACATTAAGTAGGAATGCACATGAGTTTATATTGATTACTTCAACTGATTGCAGACAAATAAGATTTATAAATAAGTGTTGACCAGTAAGATTTTTGCTGCTTGAAAGCAACAAAATTAATTTACTTGGATAGCAAGATAGGTAGCATAATCAATCAATCAATCAATCAATCAATCAATCAATCAATCAATCAATCATATGTTTTTCTTACAAATTCCATGTTGCAAAAGCCCAACTGTAGTAAGCTTTCATACACAACAGTTCTTCTCTTGTGGAGATACAAGACAACTATCAAGTGTGAACTTCTAAATTTGTGTTATAGGAGCATTTGGGAATCCAAAAACACAAATTATAATAAATATAACATTGTCTTATAGCCAGACCCGTAAATCTTTTTGGGATTTTAAATTTGCCAATGGAGCGGACAGTCCAATTGAATGACTCAAAATAGTTTGGCCAATAATGTGGCTCAAACAAGACGTTTCCCACCTCCAATTCTTTGCCTGCTCCCTTCAAAACCTTTAATCTAACTACTGAGCTATTTACGATCAAATCAGTTTTATTTTCAGTCTTTGCTAACTACACACGATCATGTCAGAATGAAATATGGAAAGTATTTGCAAAATAGAAGCTAGGTCAAGTTTACTTGATCTCACATGTCACAGAATCTTAGAACTGTTTAAAATAAATATGCATTTCCTGTGTTATCCTTGTCAAAAGGTTTGACAGAGATGACACGTTCTGCTGTCAAACTATTTTTGCATTAATCTGATGATAGCATGCTTATTCAACCCCTCTAGCCTTCTAGTGTGTAAAAAGCTCCACTTAAGACCGTATTGTTATCTAAGGCAGGAAGAGGTAATAATTTCGTTTAGCACACCATCCAAAGTATATTTGCAATAAAATATCTTTTGGTGATCAGAGTGTCCATTAGCAAAATCTAATTTTGTTTTCTCTTTTGAAACTATATGATTATTTTTTAAAAAAGTTTTTCTAACCAAAGAAAGCAGATGCAAATGAACACAATAATTGTTGAATTCTTGGTGCTCTCTGGACTTGGTTGTTTGCTTGGGGACATTGTGCAACTATGGTAAGTAATATCATCAGTGCTAGTGAGTGTGGGATTTGTTCCATATTTATGTAAAGTAGGTTGCCCTGCCAGTTTTGGTGGGGACGTGGCTTTCTCCTTGGTAGTTCCTTGATTAAGGTAATGTTTACTTCTTAATTGTTTGTCTGGTGTTAATCGCAAAGTTTTGATCATACAATTTTCAACTATCTTTTCCTATATGTAGAACGAGACTGAAAGCCAGCATCTCCTGCCTTACTTTCAAAATTTGTAAGTCAAAATGCTCAAAGTAGGGGAATACAAGGAGGACGGAGGTTGTCAGGAATTTCTACGGATATTATCAAGTCTGCCCACAGGAGACTAAGCAACTAACATAGCTGGTTCTGGGAGTTGAAGTCCATATATTTGGAAGAGCACAGATTGCTCTGCTAGCTCAAAAATACCTTCCCCTAAGACAGTTTATGTCTACAATACAATACAATAGCAGAGTTGGAAGGGACCTTGTAGGTCTTCTAGTCCAACCCCCTGCGTGGGCAGGAACCCTATACCATTTCAGACAAATGGCTATCTAACATCTTCTTAAAGACTTCCAGGGTTGGGGCATTCACAACTTTTGGAGGCAAGCTGTTCCAGAGGTTAATTGTTCTAACTGTCAGGAAATTTCTCCTTAGTTCTAAGTTGCTTCTCTCCTTGATTAGTTTCCACCCATTGCTTCTTGTCCTGCCCCCAGGTGCCTTGGAGAATAGTTTGACTCCCTCCTCTTTGTGGCACCCTCTGAGATATCGGAACACTGCTATCATGTCTCCCCTGGTCCTTCTCTTCATCAAACTAGACATACCCAGTTCCTGCAACCGTTCTTCATATGCCTCCAGTCCCCTAATCATCTTGGTTGCTCTTCTATGTACTCACTGGGAGTGAGTGGGCAGCCATACAAATGTTCTTAAATAGTTAAATAAAATTTTCCTCGTCCTTTGATTGGCTGGCTAAAAGTAGCCAGTAGCCAAAGAGTGAGTAAGGTGGGGAAGAAAGAATATTAAATTATATTTAAGTTTAATGTCTTCATTAAAAGTTGACATTTAATCCAAGAAAGGAGAATTCAAGAATTCTGAGTAACAGCAACTATAAGAAAGTAGGCAAATATATAATACAAGACTTCTAGCTAGTATTCTACTTTCAAGTATAATATACTACTATACTAGTATACTACTTTGATTAGACATCAAATTTAAATCATGGCAGCAAAACTTTCCAATTTTTTCAATTCTTTTCCAAAAATAAGATATCTATTATTTGTATGCATAAAACAACTTTAATTGTTAACTGTTAGTATTACACTCTCTCTATATTTAATAATTTCCCATTAAAAATCACAATTTGGTGGCAACTTCTGTCAAGCCTGCAGAAACCACACCCAAAAGCTTAAGAAGTGCAGCCCAATAGAAATTATTTTCCCTGTAACACCTCCTCTAGGAAAGGTTCTATAAAACAAAACAAATATTCATATTTCATAAGGCTGCATGAAAAGTAAATTCCGCTGAACAGACAGCTATGTGCTGAATGCCATCAAAGTTGATCTTCCATCTTCAAGCAATGAGAATTAGATCACATTACCAATGCGGAGAACAAGGAAATGCATCATGTGGCCATATAATAACTTGTGGATCACCAAATACAATGTGACTCGATGAGTTACGAGTACCGCAAATATGTAGGCAGTTTTTACAAATATTTGAACAAGGCAATATTCAGAGATTACGCAAACCAAATGGAAAGTCAATTATAAGTAGCAACACACTCATATACTGTTTATATATACTGTAGGTAGCTATAAATATTGCACTTGCCTGTCTAATAATTCAAACTACTTAACATAAGCAAGCATTGTAATGTGATAAACCAAATCAAGGAGAAACAAATGCCTATAATGCTGCTCTAAGAGGATGTTGATCATTTGTCATGTCGCCCCCATGTTTTCAAATTTGCAACATGCACCTGGCGGTCTAAAAGGAACTAAAGCAGCAATGAGTCAAGGAAGCAATGTGTACAATGTATAAGGAGGTGGCTTGAAGATTTGAATAGCTCCGCCTTTTTCCCTCAGAACTGGAGGAAGAACTCAGCACCTACCCCCAATCAACATACAAGGATGTGTCCTTCGCAATGCCTAACTGGCTGAGCTGGTTTTGAATCCTTCCCCCTTGACTAGGCATCCTCTGTGACTCATGCAGGATTGTGGATTCCTGTCAAACAAGACAGGCCTATTTGCAATGGAAAACTACCTCCTCACTCAAACTCTTAAGTGGGAAAACACCCATATCACCTTTTCATAAAAGGAGGCAGAAGAGAAATACTGTAGCTATCCAGTGCTAATCCAGCTTTCTCCTACAGCCAAATATATTACTCTCCTGAAGTATTTCAACAATGCATGTTGTAAAGAGGAGGTTCAGGCAGTACTTAGCTAAACACGACTTCATTGAGTTCTTTGTTTTTATATATTCTGGGTACCCAAGGACATAAACATACAATATGAGAAATTCTCACCTGTGCAAAGTTCAATGCAAATAGGATTACTAATAAGTACATGCTTAACAGTGGTGGGATTCAAATTTTTTTTGCTACCGGTTCTGTGGGTGGGGCTTGGTGGGTGGGGCAGGGGAAGGATACTGTAAAATCTCCATTCCCGCCCCACTCCAGGGAAAGGATACTGCAAAATTCCCATTCTTTCCCGATCAGCTGGGACTCGGGAGGCAGAAAATAAATGGGGGCAGGGCCAGTCAGAGATGGTATTTACCGGTTCTTCGAACTACTCAAAATTTCGACTATCGGTTCTCTAGAACTGGTCAGGACCTGCTGAATACCACCTGTGATTCCCAATCATTAATCTATTTCTAGACAGAAACACAATAAACTTTTCACATCAAAAGTACCGACTTTTGCTATATTCCTAGCAAATACCGCACCTAAGATTTTTTTTAAAAATGATTCTGTTCTTGTTTCAAGATATTTATGACATCTTGGTTTACTCAGATGCATATTCTCTGCTAAATATGGACAATGTTGAACAAACTGCAGGCATCAATCAGTGTTATTTCAGCACATATTTTTCTATAATTATAGCCTGCGATCATTATCCTTCCTGGATGGTCTCAATCTAAGTTTCCCCATTTAAAGCAAACATTCATCTTGATTCATTTGTTTGCATGCTGGACACTTAGAGAAACACCTCTCTAAACTCATGTTCATTGTGATGAATGCACCTTTGCAGGTTCATATGCTCTGCATGTGGTCATGTGGTGCCATAAGTTGCCTCTATTCCATTTCTATAGCATCATTTTAGGAAAAGCAATCACTGTTAGCAACACAATGCACAGAAAAATTCACTGTTCACTGCTTACTAGTGAAGCCAACCTTGAAGTGCAGCTTCAACCGCAATGATACACGAGCAAACAATAGATACAAACTCAAGGTAAACCGCTCAAAACTCGACTGCAGAAAATATGACTTCAGCAATAGGGTGGTCAATGCCTGGAATGCACTACCTGACTCTGTGGTTAGATCCTCAAACCCCCATAACTTTATCCTTAAACTCTCTAGCGTAGACCTCACCCCTTTCCTAAGAGGTCTGTAAGGGGGTGTGCATAAGCGCACCAGCATGCCTACTGTCCCTGTCCTACTGTCCCCATTTATTCATACCCATTTCCTGTGTTCATGTCCATGCTTATACTTATACCTGTCATCTTTTACATATTTGACAAACTAAATCAATGAAATAAATAATTCGTGCCCTTTCCCAATGAAAAACTATAGGAAACAATGCAGTTCTATACTACCATATTTGCAAGTCCAGGATTATTTGTCTTCGATCAACTTCTTTGGTGTAGGTTTTCACTCCTTTAATTTTAGGGCACTGAAAGCAAAGCATGCAACAGTATTATTAATATAGCAATGAGAAAGCCTCATTTACCTTAGCACAAAGATAACAACAGCCAAACGTTAAGCTAAAGCCATCATAATAAAAAAAAAAATCTGCAGAAAAAAAACAAAAATAATTACAGAATCTTTCTCTCCTGCCTGTTGTTTTCTTTTCTTTCTTCAGAATAAAATACAGAATATTTTCTAATCTGCTACCCTTCAGAGTTATTCCAACTAAACCTGATATCATTTCCGGTCACCAGGGAGTTGAAAGATTTTTCTTCAACACGTCTGGGAGCATTATTTGGGGGAAAGCTGTACAGCAGCCATTAAGTTTGCATTTTAAAATTCAGCCAGATAAAAGTGAATTTCTTTCAATATTATTATGTGCATTTTTAAAAATAACTAACAAAGGATCTTTACTCTTTTTATATTAATAAAACCAGGAACTAAGTGAATAATGAATGGAAAGAGGATTTTTCTTTACCATTGATAACCCCTATAAATAGAGACTACTTAACAATTACAATATTTTTTGGAGTATAAGACACACGTTTTTCCTCTAAAAAGAGGCTGAAAATCTGGGTGCCTCTTATACATCGAATACAGCCTTTTTTGCCTCCTTAAGCCCCGCCCCTTTACCAAAATGGCCATGCATAGCCTTATGGAGGCTTTCAGAAAGCTCCTGGGGGCTGGGGAGGGCAGAAATGAGCAAAAAACAGAGCATTTTTTGCCCCCCACAACAGCACTCTATAAGCCTCCATAAGGCTATGCATGCAATTTTTTAAACCAAAAAACAGCCCGTTTTCGTGAAAAATGGGCTGTTTTGTTGCTCGTTTTGCCCCCCCGAGCACTCTGCAAGCCCCCCCCCCAAATGCTATTCATGCCTTTTATTTGGAAAAAACGGTCCTGTTTTTGTGAAAAACGGGCTGTTTTGGGGAGGTTTGCAGAGTGCAAAAACTTTTTTTTCCTTTCAGAAAGTTGTTTAGTTATAGGGGTTGATGAGAATTACGCTGGTCAAGTGCTGTGCCTGCAGAAACAAAGATTTAGGTGCTACAGGTTGTCAGCTATTTCCTTCTCCAGCACATGGGTAAATACACCTGGAAACATCTACCTACCTACCTACCTACCTACCCTCCCTCTCTCTCTCCCTATCTACTGTATTTTTCTACCCCCACTCTATCTACCTATATACCTACCTACCTATTCTCTCTCTCTCCCTATCTACTGTATTTCGCTCTATTTTTCTCTTTCTATCCCTCTACCTACCAACCTACCTACCTACTGTATTTGTCTCTCTTCCTCTCCCTTTATATCCCTCTATCTACCTACCTATTTTTTTTTAAAAAATTGCCTCTTCAAAACCTGGGTGCGTCTTATACTCCGGTGTGTCTTATACTCTGAAAAATACGGTACATATTTGGAACAGGGCAGGAGAAAACATCATAAGAATAGTTCTAACTTATACCAGGAGTTAGATTTTAAAGCTGCAACATCTTTTTGTTCTCTTTTTGTACTAACATCTTGAGGATTCATGTATAATCTGCAAGATTCTGAAAACAAATACCTATCTTGAATAAAAGGGACAGAAGTTCACAATCCTTTTGCACAAACATCTACTCTTTGTTACCCTACCTACACTTTTATCTTTTAGTTGAGTAATTTAAGGAACATATTTGAACAAGACAATTTTATTACAGCTATAATTAATAAAATGAATATCAGAAATCATTTTACCACAAATAATCAGAAATTAAAATAAATGGATCCAGATATATCTTAAGCCTACGTAGACACAGAAAATATACTCATGAAAAACGTGTCTGGAAGTGGCTGTCATTTTCAAAGGCATCACCTTACCTTATCTCCAAGGTGGATTCTAGTAAATGTGCATGTTTTCAGATGTACATTCTTTCCTCTGATTTTTGGTTCAAGGATTTCCTTAAATGTCTTTTCCATAATTGTTCCAAAATATGGCCAGAACTGTTCAACAATCTAGTCATAAAACAATAAAAGACTAAGGTCACTACTTGTATATTACCGTTGTTTACAGTGGTGGGTTTCTACCTGTTTGCACCGGTTCTCCAGAACCAGTAGCTCTGCCGTCAAGCAGATAGTGAATTGGTTCTCTGTTGCTTTGAAAGTGGGCCTACCTACCCCTTGATTATACTTACCTGTATTTCAGCTTCTGAAGCCCAGCTGATCAAGGGCGGCCAATTGAATTGCCACTCCTCAGCTGTTTTCCTTGCTTTCCAAGCAAGTTTCTTTTAAGCGTGCAGGTGCACGCTGTACGTACCTGGCACACACTCAGTGAACCAGTAGAAATGCCGGTAGGAACCCACCACTGGCTGTTTACGATTTTTATTTTGAAGACAGAATGCCAACCTTGTCTTTATGTTTCTAAAGTGATAGAACATACACTCTTTAGTTGAAAATGAGGTTAAATATTGTGGGATTTCTGAATTCAAATTGAGAGTCTTGGCATATTATACACCAGATTTAACTGTGGCTGAAAAAAAGAAAGTGCATAATTGATGCGGCAATACCAGGGGATAGTAGAATAGAAGGCAAAGAATAGGAGAAGACCACAAAGTATCACGATCTGGAAATAAAAGCTGAAAAATTATGGTGATGATCCAGTGATTATTGGCATACTGGTACCACACCAAAAAAACCTTGAACAGCACTTAGAAAAGCTGCACATTTACAAAATTTCCATCTGTCAATTATAAAAGGCCAAAAAGCCATGCTGCTTGGATCCACAGATATTGCACACTTATACATCACAATAACCTAGATTCTTGGGAAGAATTGGATGCGTATGAAGGTCAACACTAGCTAAAGAACTGGCCGCTATGATTTCACAATTGCTGGGATAAGATCAGAAGATTCAGAAAAATGATTTTCAAAACACACATTTGGCAATACTGCTTTAATTTACACTGTGAATTAGATTCCCTCATGATTTCCCTGGGATGCATAAAATTTCCCAAAGCACTGAATAATTTTCGCCCAAGGCATGGTCTCTCTCTTTCTCTCTATTCTCGCTACTGCTATGAACTTCTAACATAACATTAGACACAGTAGTTAAATATTTCACTCTTCTTCCAAATCTAATATGCAAATCTTACTACTTGGACTTGGGGGCATTTCATTCCATATGTCATATGAGATCAAAGTCTGGTGCTGATGACAACTCTTCCAGTTAGTTTACTGCTGTTTGACTGACTAACACTGAAGGTATTGTAGATTTTGGCTGGCAAGGAAGACCCATATAATTACAAGATAATTGTCAGTTTTATTAAGATCTGCCTAATACTGGAAAATAAAAATTAAAAAAATGAAAAAGAAAAGATCTGTCTAAGACAGTGATGGCGAACCTATGGCACGGGTGCCACAGGTGGCACGCAGAGCCATTTCTTAGGGCACACGAGGCGTTGCCCTGTCAGCTCCAGCGCGTGTGTGTGTGCTGGCCAGCTGATTTAGGCCTTATTTTGAGGCCGTTTTTGCCCTCTGGAGGCTTCAGGGAAGCTCCTGAAGCCTCTGGAGGTGGGGAGGGGAGACTGTTATCACCCTCCCCAGGCTCCTAGAAAGCCTCTGGAGCCTGGGGAGGGCAAAAAAAGCACACCACAAGCAGGGGGTCATGCACATAGCATTATGGGTGTGGCCCGCCCATGCACAACCCCCCCTGCACTCCCCCCCACTTTTGGCACGCGAGCCCAAAAAGGTTCGCCATCACTGGTCTAAGACCTGAGCATATATTATCACATAAAAGCTATGGCTACTTAGTTTTGATAACAAAGATTGCAGCACAATTTGTTTTGGAGGGATCCCTGCAAAGGCAGATGGTAATGTTTTTCGCTTCAGCGGAAGAGAATTTTGATCAAACAAACTTCAGGGCAAACCTTGAACGTGATACAAATGATACCCAACTTATCCCAGCCTCTTAACTAGAGTAAACAAGCTTATTCACGGTTGATTCAACAGCCAAGTTCCAAAGCAAACTTTGAAGCAGAAACATTCCAATCTAACATTTATCAGATAAAAGCTCCTTTCATATCCAATGCCTTACCTTGTTCAGCCATTCTACCCGTTCAACATCTGGGAAGTGCACCTGCAAAGCAAGGCAAAGAAGAAGCAGTTGAAAACTGACTGGACTCTGAGAAATAATAGCAAGATGCAAGTGAAGGGACAGGACTAACAAAGGACTATTATATAGCATGATTCTATAGCAATATCAAAAATGTCGCTACAAAATATATTTCATTTTCAGATTTACATCAATTACGAGAAAATTACAGTTGTAAGCCGAGCTCCATTCTGAAAATGGAAGACAAGATTAATTCAACTCAAAGAAATAGCTATAGCTTTGTAGTAGAGGGCAACATTTTATATACAAGCAAGCTAATTTCTGTTTATCTTGATGTTGAGGGGGCTGCTTTTTATTTTATGGGAATTTGATTATTAGTTGCCCAGAGCCTCCAGAAACGGGGAATGAATGAATGAAAAAAATAATCTGTGGAACTTCCAGTTAAAAGCCAATTAAGTAATACTTCTGAAAAACATCATTTTTGTTTTTCTCTCTGACAGCTTCTTCTTTTGAGAACAGTCAATTGAAGTAGGTCAACCAGCTATTCAGGAATCATGATAAAGACATCTATAGAAGCCCACAATTATACCTAACATGCAATCCAAGTTCTCACACATTTCAGGGTGGAGATCATTGAAATACTGGGATTTCTTTATCTTCAATTTTTGTCACTCACACTAATGTGAAATAAAGTGATTTATTTCACCTTGTTAGCCTCAGGCTAACTCTTCATAGTAAACCAGATTTATTGTACAGATAAAATCTGCTCACTTATTAAAAATGAACAACAATAAAGGCCTATTTTGTATTTACATCTTAAGATAATGCTAGTAAGTAAAATTGTTTTTTCCTAAAAAACTGTGAGCAAATATCTTAATTAAAAGGGCCACACATTCTTAAAAAAAAAAAAAGAACCACTCTAGAATTAACTGGAAGTCTGATCTAAATTAAGATTAGAGGATAATATTTTTGCTTTTAATTATATTAAATATTACAATTAGATAATTGTTATTTAAGCTTTTTAAGGGCCACAGATTGCATACCTCATTATTACACAAATGTATGTAGTTGTTTTATTGTTTGATTGTTTTATTTAATTTGTTTTATTTAATTTATATCCCGCCCTTCTCCAAAAGGACCCAGGGCGGCACACAGGAATTTAAAATAACATACAAAATAATACAAAAATTTAAAAAGCTATTAAATACCAAGTCCTGCGCTAAAACCAATTAAAATCCCCAATTAAAACTATCTATACTAGTCACAGCGGAGGTTATGTTAAGCCGGCTTGATGAAAGAGATGTGTTTTTAAACACTGGCGGAAGAGGCGGAGGTCAGTGATGGTACGGAGTTCCGGGGGTAGGTCGTTCCACAGGGCGGGGCCCGCCACAGAGAAGGCCCTTCCCCTGGGTGTCGCCAGTCGGCACTGTCCGGCTGACGGCACCCTGAGAAGGCCCTCTCTGTGGGAGCGTATCGTCTAAGGGATGTATGTTTTAAACACAAAAGGGTAAAATAACTTTTCTAAAAAATGTTCATGTTTTAGAGATGCTTTGCAATCAATGTTATTAACCCCTGTGCTGTAAATGAAAAAGCCAGGTGCCTCTAAGTTTCCATTCACTTCATTGAGTAAAATGTCACACTAAGTCCTGCATTATAGAAAAGGAAGGGCTCCCTTTGTGGAAGAGATGGATGGCTTTAAAATTTGATACATAATAAATAAAATAAAAATATGGTAAAAGTACAAATTTAATTCATAAATAAAAGTATTATTACTAAAAGTTATAATATTATGTATCTTTCCTAAACTGCATATACTTTTTAGTAGAGGAGATGATGGTAAAACCGGTAGTATGCTGGCTTACAAGCACTCTAAATGAGAGATCCTAGTTAACATAGAATACTTGGAGTGTGCTCAGGATCAACTAGGTTTTGACTGTGCCTGTTGCATACTAACCCCAAAGCAGACAGGTTTTTCTGATTTGTGTCCTTACCATTAATAGGAAATGCTTCGTATACCACAGGTACACCTAATGCTGGTAACTGACTCTCCTTTTCCTGCCTTACTAAAAAACATTTCGGAAAAACCTTGATTGATCAAAATCATGAAAAAACAGAGGTCAATATTTATGGGTCCATTTGGTGACTTTGTTACTCTTCCTGCACTTTGCATACATTTACTCATCATTTACTCATCTTGAAAGTATGATGAATATGATCTCTCTCTCTCTCTCCCTCCCTCTGTCCCTCCCCCCTCTCTCCACAAACAGATGTACATATCATATTTATTTTAAAATATACTGTAGTACAGGTAGTCTTTGACTTATGTCTGGTTACTTAGAGAGAGTTCAACGTTAGGACAGATCCTAAGAATGGAATTTACAACCCAGTTTTGAAGTTGCAAATGTCCATCTCCCATGGTCACATGACTACATTTTGGGCGCTTGGCAGTCGGCCTTCATTTACAGTCATTTGCAGCATCCCAAAGTTACATAACTGTGGTTTACGGTGTTTTTTCCCCGTGGAAACTAGTGTTTATATCCAGTTCCTGGAAAAATTACCCCATAGCGAACAATGGATTCAATTAATGACCGCAGCATTCACCTAATGACTATGGTGCTGCAGCAATTTAACAATTTGCTAAAACAATATATCATAAAATCAAACATGGTCATACAATGACTTGCTTTACAACCACCACAACTTACAACCAAAATTGTGTACTTGACTATGGCTGTATATCGAGGACTATCTACATATTATGTGAGTAAATCAGATAAATGTAAGGATATATGTTAATAAAACCAAGGAATTTATGCCTACATGGGTAGAAGCTTTGGATGAAAAATAAAATAAATGGCAGGTTGAAATCAATTCTCAGTGTAGTTCAATAAAAATGATAATCATGTATTAGCAAATCCTGCAACATAAATTGCACAAGATTTGTGGAGGGAGGGAGAGAAGCTATGGCAGATACAACATCTCTCCCTGTGTAAATGGGTGAGGGAATGAATACTCAGACACAATAGGTACCGTACCTTTCTTTCCCCCCCCCCACCCAAATTCTCAAAGATAGGCTTATAACAGTGATGGCGAACCTTTTTGGCACCAAGTGCCACAAAGGGAGCGTATGTGCACACTTGTCAGGGCGGCAACCCGGAAGAGGAGCTGCCCAAGGAGCATATACATGTTAGAAAATGAACTTCCGGTTTCCGGCGCAAGTTCTAGTTACCAGCGTGCTGGTCAGGTAGTCTTCCGGTTTCTGGCGAGCATGTATACACAACAATCAGCTGGCCAGCGCACATGCTCATGCCAAAAAATGGAAGACTAGCTCTTCTAGTTTCTGGCATTGCTACACACACTGCCACCTGATCATTGCATGTGCATGCATGCCAGAAACCTGGAAGAGTAATGGGCGACGCCCCATGTGCCATGCCACATGACTCCGCGTGCCACTTCGGGCACGTGTGCCGTAGGTTCGCCATCATGGGCTTATAACATTTATAAGCTTGGTTTCATATATAAATATATTAACATGGTACACAATACAATTCAGATAAGGTGGGGGGAATCTCAATCTGAGCAAAAGCTGACGTTAGATATGATGTGGGTATTTCAATGGAACCATTGCAAGAAGCTATCAAATGCTACTGATCAAAACCAGAGTCCCACTCCCATGCTCAACAATAACTTTGGAGGGAGAGACAAGCTGTAAGTCTCAACCAAGCAAAAGTCACTTAGGAGTAAACACGTGCACTCTCTTACTATTAAGAGAGTATACTTCCACCTCACCAGGTAAACTAGATTAAGCAAGTAGGAAACAATCCAGTCCCTAATGGTAAAGTGATTCACACAAGATTGCTTCGTAAAAGCAAAACAAAACAAAAATGCAAAGTAAATCAAATGATGAGCCATGTCTGATTTACACTACTCCAGGTATTTCTTACTCAGCTCCAGTGTTCCTCACGTGGAACAGAGGAGCACAGCAATAGCAAAACTGAGCCTTAAGGCAGTTTTTAAAGAGTGTTTGTTAGAATGCCTCATATGAATTGATTCAAATGTAGGCACTTTTGTATATGGTTTATCCAGTCACACAGAGTGCAAGCTTCATTGTGTTCTTGATCTCACCCATAAGTTTGCATCTCTCTCCAGATGGGCTAGCAGGATGAAGCCCACCCAGGCAGAATTGGGTTATACCACTCATGATCTTAGCTAGTTCATAACACAAGGAAATGCTGCTGGTATAGTATAAAAAGTAGCATGCATAAAAAAACCAGGCGTTTTATGATTATTCCAGTGAACCAATGTGACTTATCAAATTTTGTTGCTTTTTATTCCTAGGAAAAGGGTCCCTCTATTGTAGGTAAGCATCAAAATCTTTTAAAATGCAAGGGGCAAAGTTCATTCGTTGTTGGTAAGTCCAGCTCTAAACAGATCTTACTGAAACAATTGTTCTTTATTTACTCTACACTAACATTCACATTAATGGTGCAACAGCTACTGTTATTGTCTCTGTGTAATTGAGAGAGGTCAGGCTGAGGCATTCTGTTCTGAAAGTATTACATTCGCATGATAACGAATTCAATAGTTCATAATTGGCCATATTTTCCTCTTCACTACATAGCTTTTATACAGGAGGAGAAGGAAAGCTGTACTTAACCTTTCACATAAAGTTGGCAGGAAAAAAAGACGCTTGAAATACATTAGTAATTCGATAGGCTGTTTTCTAAGATGTGAAGTATTTGGATCAGTTAGGAGTTACAAACTCTAAGTGCCAAATTTACCCAGTGCTTGAGATTTAGGTAAGCCTAGGTCCCAACTAATATTTGCTTATTATTACTCCTATTGTGTTTCTGTTTTTGAAAGAAATTAAGACTGCTTTGTAGAAAGATTCTCAATCAGCCTGTCACCCAAAAACATATCAAACCCATAACCATTTAACAGGTTTGTCGGGTTTTTAACATCAGATTCCTTCATAACCTGCTCTGGAATACCTCTAGAAAGAATTCATTTGGAAGCTTTATTCCTTCATGAAACAGTTCTGGGTTCAAAGAGATAAAGGAATGCTCTTTGCATAAGGCCCATATGAATTAAATCTGACACTCAAAAATTTTCAAAGCCAATAGACCTCATAGGGCTCAAGAGGTCTTTAAAAACCTTATTCAACTTTCCCATCCAAGCTGACTACTTTAGCAAATCCTGTACTACAATAATATATTTGTAAATAAGATATTAACCCAATAGAAATAACCATGCAGTTGTTACATTGCACCCTAAATTTAATTGAGCAGGCAGTCAAAAGTTAAGACAGTCAGGGTTTACACAATGCATTAAGCTATAATATGATTTCTTTGGCCTTGGACTGCAAGACAATCAAACCGGTCAGTCCTAGAGGAGATCCACCCTGACTGCTCTTTAGAAGGCCAGATCCTGAAGAGGAAACTCAAATACTTTGGCCACCTAAGGAGAAGGAAGGACTCACTGGAAAAGAGTTCAATGCTGGGAAAGATTGAGGGCAAAAGAAGGAAGGGACAACAGAGAATGAGGTGGATGGATGGAGTCACCGAAGCAGTAGGCGTGAGCTTAAATGGACTCCAGAGGATGGTAGAGGACAGGAAGGCCAGGATGAACATTGTCCATGGGCCAGACATGACTTCACAACTAACAACAACAACAAAATCAAACTTGGTTTACTCAATAATCCATGACTGAAGAAACTAGAGGCAATTTTCTAAATATGTTCTTATTTCTATATCCATCCCTTTATTACGAAGCAGAATATTTCCAGAAATCTGTAACATGTCTGCTGACATTAAGGAGTATGAAATATTTTTCCACAGATGCTTTCACGAGCTGTCTTCTGGAATCTATTTATTTCTTTGATACAAAGAAAGTCCTTGACTTACGACCACAAATTTTCTCACAATTTCTGTTGGAAAGTGAGACAGATAGGTGAGTTATCCCTCACTTTACAAGCTTTCTTGCCCTGGTTGTTAAAGTGAATCACTGGATTTGTTAAGTTAGTAACACAGTTGTTAAGCAAACCTGGCTCCCCCATTGATTTTGCTTATTAGAAGGATGCAAACGAGGATGACATGACTGCAGGATAATGCAACCATCATAAATATAAGTCAAGTGCCAAAAGTCTGAATTTTGAACATGTGACCATGAGGGTGCTGTAATGCTCATAAGTATGAAAAATGTTAATAAGTCACTGTTGTAAGTCAAGGACTACCTGTATATAATGCCTTTCTATTGCAGGCTCAAAGCAACATCCACTGCACAACACTCTCTTATCCTCATGTCATCCTCATCCTCTTAACCTCATTAGAACTTTGTGAACTAACCTGGGGATAAGGATTGGTCCAAAGTTACTCAATGAGTTTTCTCAGCTGAAAGTGGACATGAACTTTCACCCCTCCAGTCTTAGTATAGGATTGGAACCAGAAGTGGGTTGCTCTGGTTTGACCTGGATCAGGAGAACTGGCAGTAGCAGTAGTGGGAGGCTCCGCCCACCCACCCGGATGCTTCTGCATGTGCAGAAGTGTTATGCGCACACCCGAACTGGTAGTAAAAAAATTAGCAACCCACCACTGATCTTAACAACTACAACATATAGTTTTGGTGGGTATTCTGGATTTGTAATCCTTGTTAAAACTCTGTGAAACAGAAACTACTGGCAGAGGGTGGCTATACAAGTAATCAACCAGTTACCGTAATTTTAAAAAAAAATTAAATATGTCTAGTAAAGTTCAGAGTTAAAAATAATAATTTGGTTGAGTTTCTTATATATGATACTTCTTTAACCCTTTGGAATGCATTGTACATCAACTAATTTTGCATATATATATATATATATATATATTTTGTTCCACAACACAATTTGTTGTGGAACAAATTATATACTTATCCTCCTGTCTCAGCTGAACAGGAAGAGAACCTGGTGGCTCAAGTGGTTAAGGCATCTGTCTAGCATGTAATACAGCCCCGGTTCAAATTCCAGTAAGGGTATGGCTAGCTGATGAGAGCTAAAAAGCTCGAAATAGATCTGTACTAGTCTCCCTGATTTATTTATTGATCAGCTCAAAAAATCTAACATATATCTATATCTATATCTATCTATATCTCGATATATAGCATCGCTCCCATTTCCTCAAAACGTATGTATCAACAGATTTTCTGTTCCACTAATTTACTTTATACAGTTTTTTTTACTGAATTGCAACCAACTATGGGGAAATGTCAGCCGATCAAATTTCTTTCTCTGGCAAACGAAGACCCTGTGGGACACCTTCTGGAAGTCTCTGCCTCATATTTCTATCTCACCAGATGGTAGCACTCCCTGAGGTCTTCTCACTGAAGCACAAAGGGGATGAGTTCAATGGAGGGCTGACGAGACGACCTTCTGGGAATGCCCTAGAATTTAAGATGCTACTCTTGATCTTAGCCAAAAAGGCTGAGAATGTAAGAATCCTGCCTCTCCCAGGGGGCCATTATAGTTGGATCATTATAGTCTCTTGGATAATAGACCTCCAGCAAAGGCTGAATTGTACACTAGACTGTGAAATAGAACAGCATATTGAAGAAAGCAAAGGCAAGCCACTTCTATACTATTGTTAACTAAACTATATGGATGCTTCCAAGAAATCACCAGGAGCTGGGATTCAGAAGATGAAACTCAAATACTTTGGCCACCTAAGGAGAAGGAAGGACTCACTGGAGAAGAGCCTAATGCTGGGAATGATTGAGGGCAAAAGAAGAAAGGGATAACAGAGAATGAGGTGGCTGGATGGGGTCACCCAAGCAGTAGGCGTGAGCTTAAATGAACTCTGGGGGATGATAGAGGACAGGAAGGCCTGGAGGAACATTGTCCATGAGGTCGTGATGGGTCAGACATGACTTCGCAGCTAACAGCAACTTCGTCGCTTTTTTTCTAGCCAGAAAATAGTCAAAGTTATTCAACATCACATATTCTATTCCCTCATTCATCCACACCTCATCTGCAGCACAGCCCAACACTTGTAAATATTAAGGAAAGAGGCAGGGATGCCAATATTTATTGGGAGATAAAGAGAAAAAGCACCCATGAGTGTGTGCATGGACCTCAGAGGACTTTCTGCCCAATTACCCCATAATCCAGCAACGCCTCTGCAACTTCTTGTCTTTCCCAATGAACAACAACTTTCGGTCACAGCCAAGATTTTAGGGAGGGGGTTGAGTTTCAATAGAATTGGAAGAAATCCTCGAAAGCAGAACAAGTCCAAGACCAGAAAAAGCTCCCCTGGCAACACAGTGAAAGGCCTTCTGTCTCACTCTGGGGAAGCGATGTTGTTGTTTTTATCAGCCAATGACTTTGCGCTTGGAAAAAGAATATGAAAGCATTTTGAAAACAAGTCCATCAGAAATGGACTGTAAAATTTGTACCAACCATTTTAGCCACAAACCATAATGAACAGAAGTTTAAAAGTCATAAATCACAGCTTAAAGACTTGCAACAATAAGTGCTGAATGCTGGGCATCCGTTCAGTTTTATGGGGGAAAGATTTGTAAAACTGTGTCTTTACAACTTCAGATTCTTTGCCTCAAACTAATTCTTACTGAGCTACCCCCTAGGAGACTTTTACCTTCAATGGATGCTCTTGAATATTCAATATTCTACACTGGGTTCCAATCAATGTCCTGCAACATGCTGCCTAAGTTTTACTCCGAATTCTATTAAAAGTAGGCAACCTATTACAGAGAAGAGCAAGTTAACCTATTCTGAAAAGCACCTGAGGGCAGGATGACAAGTAACAGATGGAAACTAATCAAAGGGCTGAGAACTAAGGAGAAACCTCCTAACAGTTAGAACAATTAACCAGTGAAACAACCTGCCTTCAGAAGCTGGAGGCGCTCCAATACTGGAGTTTTTAAAGATGAGATTGGACAGCCTTTTGTCTGAAATGGTGTTAGGGTCTCCTGCTTGAGCAGGAACTTGGATTAGAAGACCTCCAAGGTCCCTTCCAACTCTGTTAACTTACTTCTGATGAGTAGGATCAGTAAGCAAGTAGCATACTTAAAATCACAGTTTTGATTTGTCAGGTGTCCCCTGAATTCTAAACCAGCAGTGGAGAATGGCAAGCATCCCCCCCTCCCCGAAAAGAATAATGATGGACAAGCACCATTGCACTGCCAGTCTCCCACCTGAGGTGGCACATGGGTTACTTGGTGGGAAGGAGTAGTTTTTCCTACTCTATACTATTTAATGCCAAGTACTAAGGAACAGAGAGGGACCCAACTAAAGCCTCTGGAAGTACCAGGTCCAGGGGCATTTGGAACTTGGCTCCAGAAGAACAAGCCCCATGTTGTTCCTCAGGCCAGAAAGAGAGGGCAAAGTCTGTTTTGCGCTACTCACCCAGGCCGGAAGCTGCTGGAGGGCGATTCCTTGGCTGATGGCTTGCTTCTCATCCTCAACCAGCCCGAAGGCTGCCAAGAGCCGGGACTGCTTCTCTCGCCGGTTCCTTCTCCACCACATCCAGAAGAACAAGCCGATCAGCACCCAGATCGTGCTGAGCCCCAAGTAACCGGCCAGGTAGACCGGCGCGAGGCACAGCACCGCCCGGCTGGCGAAGGCACTCAGCTCACGGAGCATCGGGGGCAGCGGCTTCGCTTCCCACCACGAAAGTCGTTCTTCACTCGGCTCCAACGGAGCGGGGCTGGAGGCAGCAGAGTCCGGCTGCTCCGGAGCCGCCGCCGCCGCCGCCGCCTGCATGGCAGGTGGAGCCCGAGCGAGAAACCACGAAGAACGACGCCGCTGTTCCCGGGCCAGCGGGCAGGTGCTCAGCACCTCAACGCAGCTCCCTCAGGAAGCCCGGGGCACTCCAAGCGCTCGTCCAAGAGCATCCGCGCTGTTGCTACTGTTGCTGCGGCTGCCGCCGCCCATTGACTCTCCTTCTCCTCCTCCCTCAGCGCCGCCCCAGCAAAGCCAAGCGAAGTCTCGCTCAGGTGTGCCGCTGATTTTCGGCCCCGCCTCCTCCAATCCCCAGCGGCCGGGCCAGGCAGGTGGGAGAAGACGTCGGGTGGCTGCTCTTTGCTGCCTCCTAGAGGGCTTCGCGGAAAGGAAAAAGCCGCGATAAGTTTGTCTATGGCAGGGGTAGTCAACCTTTTTATACCTACCGCCCACTTTTGTATCTGTTAGTAGTAAATTTTTCTAATCGCCCACCGGTTCCACAGTAATGGTGATTTATAAAGTAGGGAAGTCAATTAAATTAACAAAAGGAAAGTGCTTCAGTATCGGACAAACCCCCTACGGCCCACCATGAAAGCTGGAACGCCCACTAGTGGGCGGTAGGGACCAGGTTGACTACCACTGGTCTATGGAGATTCTCAGTCATCCAGGTTATGGTTCAATCAATCAATCAGAATAGACCTGGAAAGGGACCTTGGAGGTCTTCTAGTTCAAGCTCCTGCTCAAGTGGGAAACCCTGGCCTATACCATTTCAGACGAGTGTCCAGTCTCTTCTTAAAAACCTCTAGTAATGGGGCACTCACGACTTCTGAAGACAAGTTGCTCCATTGGTTACTTTCTTCTCACTGTTAGGAAGTTTCTCTTTAATTTCAAGTTGCTGCTCTCCTTGACTAATTTCCATCCATTGTTTCTTGTCCAGCCCTCTGATGCTTTAAAAAATAAGTTGACCCCTCTTCTTTGTGGCAACCTCTCAAATACTGGAATACTGCTACCATGTCCCCCAAAGTTCTTCTTTTCTCTAGATTAGTTAAACCCAAATCCTGCAACCATTCTTCATGTTTTTGTCTTCAGGCCTTTAATTGTCTTAGTTGCTCTCTATGCCCTTTTCGAAACTCTCAATATCTTTTTTGTAATGTGGTGGCCAAAACTGCTTGCAGTCTTCCAGGTGTGGCCTTACTAAGGCTTGATAAAGCAGTACTAATGCTTCACGTGGTTTTGATTCTATGCTTCTGTTTATACAACCAAGGATTGTATTAGCTTTTTTGGCTGCTGCTGGCACACTGCTGACTCATGTTTAAGTCATCATCTGCTAGGACTCCAAGGTCCTTCTCACAGTTACTGTTTTTGTTTCCAAGCTGAAGAAGCTTCTTGAATGAGAAGTGAAACGTCTTCAAAGAAAAATAAGAAAGTCCAGTTGCCTCTTGAAAAAAACACCTTTGAGAATTTGCTAAGTTTGAAAAGGCACCAGGCTGTTTTCACAACTCCATTGTGCTTCTTGATGGTGCTTTGAAGCCTATCCTTGATAAACTGGAGCTGTTACAGCAGTTTAGTGAAGTCCTTGCTGCTTGCTGAGGTTGTTTGTTTGCTTACAGGCATTTCTTACCCAACCAGATATTTATTTGTTTGTTAAATTATATGCTGCCTATCTCGGATGGGGCTGCTCCAGGCAGCTTATATCATCAGCGCACTGAAGATTTTGCATAGTTGGGTAATAAAACATCTGGAAGAAAGCAACCAAGTTCAGAGGGTACCAAGGATTCCACAGTTCAATCCTGACATGCAAAATATTCTCTTATATTGGAACAGTAGTTTATTCCACTTGAATAGGTGCATGAACCTCCAAGTTGACTTTCCACCAAGTCTTATCCTGGACCAGCAAATATGTGGAACATTTTATGTGGGACACAAAATCATCCCAAGCCACATTTTCTGGAGAAAAGGACCCCTTGTTTTGACAGCGTAGCTTCTGCCTGTAGTTATTCCAAAAGGCCTTTCCCTTCTATTGAACCTTTAAACCTTCTGGTCTTTCTGGGTAGGTTTGCCTCTTCCCGGGTCAATCCCAAACCTGCAGCCACAACATTCTAAAATCATTTTATTATTGACTATATGCATGCGTTATAAATTCCTGCAAAGGTACATGTAATATATTTACACAAAGCACTAAGCCAAAACACAGTTGGTTTGGTTGAAGCTTAGTATACTGTCTGAAAGTCAGGTACAACATTTAAATATGTGATGAAACTCTCTTAATGACCTTGGGTCACTATTCCTTTTTTGCGCAGCAAAATTTTGATGACAGTTAAAATAAAGGTAGTTTACTAGTCAAATACAACAAAGGTAAAAGCTCCTCCAAGCTGAATGTAATTCTTATTGATCTTATGAACCTGCCTATGGAATTGGCAGGATTGTATTAGTGACAGGCCAGTCTCATCTTCTGGAATGTTTTATGGCCCTCAATCTATCCAACCCTGGGAACGTTTTGATAAGTCTCCTATTCCAGAACTAAGAACTAAATTCTTACTTTCCAGAAAGAATCTTATGTTTCTGGATTATAATCTTAACAAACATTAATTTAACTTAAATTTCTTCATCCTAATTTGCTTGATTTCTATGACACACTGAATCATATTATAATCATACAAGCTAGGTGTGTATAATTTACTTGGCTAATGTGGGTGGCTGGTTGTTGTTAAGTGTATCATATAAATGCACCTGTAATATTATGAATCATGGAATGGAAAAGAGCAAAGAGGGTTATATTTCTTCAATTGCTCTTAGATGCTTGATAATCAGGTAGAGAGTCCCTTAACATGAAGTTTCAACTTTGTGTCTACATGGACACATGTATGCAACTATTTTGGCCAAAGTATGAATGTGGTTTGTCATAATTTTGTTCTGGGATTATTTTTTTAAAAAAATTCTTTGGGTTTCGAGTCTAAGGTTCTGCCCAGGATTTTCTGAAGGTGTTCAAGAATGAAGTAGATTTCATTTTCTTTAGGTTTTTGTAGATTAGCCAAGGTAAGTGGAGTAGTGATAAATAATTTTTATTGAAAACTCAGACTTAAAGTTGGGAAGATATGAATTTAGAGAATTAATTTCATTTTTTCTTTGATACACAACTGCAGATTGAATTTTACAGAGGAGAGATCATAACTACATTGCAAGAGAACTAGTTTCCTTAGACTTCCTTGTTATTCTATAGGATTTGACAGTAATATGGCTGTTGGCTCCCTTATGAAGGGAGGGAATGGAGAACTTTTCTTTGGAATAATATGCTGGGTTAAAAAAAAGTCTTGTGTATTTTATTACTTTGCTCCTAATGCCATCTGGTGCTTAGGTGAAAAAATGCAAGGAAAGATAGATTAACAGTAACTATTTTATGTAGTCAGCTCATAGACTATAAGGTAGGGTGTATTAACCTAACTGTTAAAATATATTTCCAATATTAGAAATTAAATTGTGGTTGCTACTTCTTATTTACTATCTTTGCAGCCATAAATGTGTGCTAGATACAATAAAAGAAAAGGTACACTTGAATTATTTACTCAACCAATTCAGCAAACTGGCAAAACTGGAATACCTGCATTTTATTACGGTAGTTCGTTCCACGCATACAATAACCAAGAACGTTTCCATAGTTTAATGATGCTGTAGGGCATCATTTTAATATTTTATTAAAATATTTAATAAAATATTTTAATATGACTTAAAGAAGTCAACACTCTAATTTCTGAAGAATGGTGTAGGAACAAATAATGCTTGAAAGTTCAGTGGGTCTGGTTAAAAAAAATGAAGAATCCTTTATGTTACATTTATTTTTTAACAACTGCTTAGACCAATAAAAGATGGTGGTATGAGAAAACTCAAACCAAAGTAGATTTAAAATATTTGCTTAAATAAAGTCTGCAAATCCCAATTTAGACAACATTTTAAAAACATTGATAAATGCAGATAGAAAAATAGTAAAATCAGTGCTAGGTAAGCATCCTTGACAGAAGGGATTTTAAAAATGAGATACCTCCAGCAATCTGAAACCAGGTCTATCACCAGACGAATTCAGAAACCGCAGAAGCAGAGGAGGCCACGATCCCAGCAAGTTAAGAAAGATAAAAGGATAAAAGGAAGAAGCAAGTAGCCAACAGATTGATGCCAGTTATCTAAGAGGTAATTTATCATGATTAAGTAGGATTTATTGAAGGTGGATATATGAAGGAGAATGCAAGGCAACTCATAGTTTTAACTAACTATCTAGATAAAAATATGCAGATCTCTGCAATGCTGGTTCTCTTGGATGTGGAAAAGGCCTATGAGCGAATGAACTGGAACCGGAGCATTTGCAGTCGATCTGGCTGTTACCCTATCACGTTTTTGGAACTTAATAATCCTGATGAAAAGTCACTCGGGGTTTGTTTATATAAAGATGTGTTTTTTACTGATGGGGGCAGCTGATATCTGAAAATTTTGGAACATCTGTTGGAAGAAGGAGTTATCTTAAACTGGTTGTATTATAAACAGTTACGGAAGAGATGGAAACAGACCTGAAGAGTTGGACTTATGAACATTGATGCTGAAAGGATTAATATCACGTTGGTGATCTGGGAAGAAACTTGGGTTGAATTTTGAAAGTTAAATGTTAAATTTGCATAGATATAGAATTTATGGGAGAATCTTTATAATATATTTTATAGATGGTATCTAGATCCTAAGAAATTATCATCATGTATGTAACCTAATGGTTAATTAAAAAGCTGGAAGGGAGAATCTAGGAGGCATGGGTGTTTACACCAACAGATTGATGCCAGTTATTTAAGAGGTAATTTATCATGATTAAGTAGGATTTATTGAAGGTGGATATATGAAGGAGAATGCAAGGCAACTCATAGTTTTAATTGATTATCTAGATAAAAATATGTAGATCTCTGCAATGCTGGTTTTCTTGGATGTGGAAAAGGCCTACGAGCGAATGAACCGAAACTCTCTAATCAAGACTTGGGAAAAAATGGATATGGGATTTGGATAAGGTTTATTATCTCCAATGTTATTTATTTTAATTTTAGAAGTCTTGTTGAATATAATTTGGGACCCGAATTCCTTAAATGGTATAGCTATAAGGCAAAAGGAATATAGAATTAGAGCATTTGCAGTCGATCTGGCTGTTACCCTATCACGTTTTTGGAACTTAATAATCCTGATGAAAAGTCACTCGGGGGTTGTTTATATAAAGATGCGTTTTTTACTGATGGGGGCAGCTGATAACTGAAAATTTTGGAACATCTGTTGGAAGAAGTTTATAATATATCTTATAGATGGTATCTAGATTCTAAGAAATTATCATCATGTATGTAACCTAATGGTTAATTAAAATGCTGGAAGGGAGAATCTGGGAGGTATGAGTGTTTACAATGGGTCTACAATAAGGCTTAGAAAATATTATATTATATTAATGTTTTGTTGGAGATCTGGGGAGAATTTTTATAATATGTTTTATAGATGGTATTTAGAGCCTAAGAAATTATCTTGTATGTATCTTAATGTTCAACTAAATTGTGGGAAGAAAGAATTTTTATAAAATGTTTCATAGATGGATTTAGATCCTAAAAATTTATCATGTATCCTAATGTTTAACCAAACGTTGAAGGTGTGAGTGTTTATGATGGGTTTGTAATAAGGTTTTTTTTAAACAATTGATAAGGAGATATGTAAGGGGTATAATGTGAACAGAGAAGATAATATCTGGGTTGTTTGGAATTATTAGAGTGGTGCATAGTGGAAGTCAGGGGGGTGGGTTGGATTGCGAGGTGGGGGAGGGTTAGGGTGGTTACGGGAGGGAAATATATTTGCATAATTAGTTTAGAAGATGGGGATAATTGGATAATGTCATAATGCTATTTTGTGAGAAATTCATATTATGAGGGTTGGGAAGAGGGGGGGGTAGAGCACTTGTATTTGATTTATATTATATGTATGGGGAGGGGGTAAAAAAGGGGAAAATTTGTTTTTGTAAAACTTTTTCAATAAAAAAAAAATGAGATACCTCCCTCCACTGGGGAGAAAAATCTCAATTTATGGTTACTATTCTCTTTATTTCTGAATAGATCTTAATATCCAGAAGTTTTGTGCAAGAGCAATTGTTCTAGATAATATATTGATCCTAAGTCATACAGGAAGTCAAAGGTACAAATAACTCTGGGTTCAGAACCAGTGTCACAACTCTGGTCCCATAACCAGTGTTAGCAAATGAATGCGGAATAGTGTAATTCACCGGACAGTAAAAAGATATGTTGCTGTAAACCACAAACAAACTCTAAAACAGTGATAGTAAGAAAATAAATAGTCTTTACTTTGTAGCAACTAAAATGCTTCTTCCGACTAACTTCTCAAACAATAACAACAGTCCTTCACCAAACACAGATACAGTATCTCACAGTGATGCAAAACAATATCCTCCTCCTTCTTCTTCAGCTTCTCAAAGAGCAATCAGGAAAACACAGGAAATCACAAGGAATCGAACAGGGAATGAGCTGCATTCCTGACCTTGATTATATAGTATAGCTGATACTCACAGCCAATCAGATTCAATCAGAATTTAAGACAGTTCTTAAAGTTACATAACTTTTTTTTTCTTTTTTCTTTTTTTAAATCCATTCCTTCATTTCTTTCCCATTATTGAACCTAATTTTTCTTACATGAACATAATAAACCAAGGCTTATTTCTCTTAGAATAAATGACCTTGAATAAGGAACTTGAAATTTATGACTATTAACATTATTACAGTCTGCTTTGCTGATGGTTTCACTGGAAATGTTCCATGCATATGCAAATGTATACAAATCAAATGGTCTTGAGTAAAGCAATACAAGCTTTCCAGTGCTTTGAGCAATACACTTTGCAGGACAACTCTTTCACATACTTTTCAAGTTTTAAGGTTTATAAGACGTTTCCTCTAGGAAGAGTTAATTTATATTTTCAGTTTCTTTGCAGAACAAGTTGAGCCAAATAGTTTATACCCTCTGTGTTTGCACACATATTTTGAACAATTTTTATTGGTTTTTACAAATTTATAACAAGGAAAAGGGTATGTAGGATATAGAAGAAATGTTTTAGGGCTTCCATGTCGGAGGTGGTGGCTGCCTCTGAGACTTCATACAAAAATTATTTCAATATAAGGTGGAAAGAGATATATACATATCATATCATAAATTTCATGCATTCAATCATTTGTTCCTGATACATCCGTTTAGGAATTACAATATATAAAAGAAAAAAAATCATTTTTGTGATCTGTGTCTTTTGGCTATTGTGTCTTCAGAGAGAATTTTTTTTACAATCCAATCCAGTAAAAAAACAGAAGGCACACAATGGGAGAAATCCCGAAAGTCACTTGAGTTGGCTTGTGTATAAATTTTTCAGTCCTGTAAAATTGAAGGAATGCCCACATATCAAAAGAAAAAGTTTCTTGCTGAGAACAATGAAGCACCATTTTTCCGCCTCTCTGTGAAGAATTACTGAAAGTCCATTTCTGCTGTAACAAGGCTCAGATACAAAGTATCAACAGCAATTCCATATATGGTAATACTTTCATTTTCAAATAGTTAAGAATCAGATGTTACTTTCTCTCTCTCCCCGTGCCTGGGGAGCATTTTAAAACGCCGCTTATTTTCTGAGGTTTTTTTTTTTTACAAACTCCCCCCTCTATTCTTCCTTTTGACAAGTTGAAAGCATCAAAATCAAAAAGTAAACTCGCAAACCACTCAGCTGCTATGGAGCCTTGGTGTCTTCCTCCAGCTCCGGCTTTTCAGCCCGCTATTCAATCGCTGCTATTCCGGCGCTCCTTCAGCGAGAGGAATTCTTCCCCCCGCATTCTGTTCTCCAGCTCCTGGGGTGAGGCGGGCAAATCTACATAACTTCTTAAGAACATAGACTCATATATATTGTCACCCCAATATAAGGCTCAATATCCTAACAATCCTGAATTGTGCTTTGAAGAGAACTATCAACTTTAGTAGTTAAGGCTGGTGCCTTAAAAATGGCAGCACTGTCCTTCATTTTCACAGTCCTTTATTTGCCTTTTATGCATCAACTGAAGATTTGTAATCATTTTTTAAAGCGGCCACATCATACTCAGTGATAAATCACAAGTCGTCTTAAAAGGTTTTGGCCTTAAAATCCAGCAGCCAACCTTTTGGTTATTAATTGGATATTTGTTCAATACAATACAATATAACACAATAGCAGAGTTGGAAGGGACCTTGGAGGTCTTCTAGTCCAACCCCCTGCCTAGGCAGGAAGCCCTATACCATTTCAGACAAATGGCTATCCAACATCTTGTTAAAGACTTGCAGTTTTGGGGCATTCACAACTTCTGGAGGCAAGCTGTTCCACTGATTAATTGTTCTAACTGTCAGGAAATTTCTCCTCAGTTCTAAGTTGCTTCTCTCCTTGATTAGTTTCCACCCATTGCTTCTTGATCTGCCCTCAGGTGCTTTGGAGAATAGCTTGACTCCGTCTTCTTTGTGGCAACCCCTGAGATATTGGAACACTGCTATCATGTCTCCCCTAGTCCTT
Organism: Rhabdophis nuchalis; assembly: GCA_039707465.1. Classification (NCBI taxonomy): domain Eukaryota; kingdom Metazoa; phylum Chordata; class Lepidosauria; order Squamata; family Natricidae; genus Rhabdophis; species Rhabdophis nuchalis. The sequence goes on from CM077643.1 coordinate 158,793,435, forward strand.
CTTTTCATTAAACAAGACATGTCCAGTTCCTGCAACCGTTCCTCATATGTTTAGCCTCCATGTTCAGTTAACATTTAAATCATTTATACTTCTACTTCACAAGTAAAAGAAGCCGGGCATAATAGCTTACAGATCACTAACAGGAGGCATCCTAGAAAGGAGTAATGGGGGAGGGGAAAGGGGGGAGGGAGAATGGCAACAAGAATGGTCCCTGAAAGTGGAATGGCTTTGGTTACTTAAATTGACTCATAAAGGCATTTTCAAACTGGAAGTCTACTTGGATAACAAGAGAGCTCTTAACTTGCTTTCTTGACTCTTTCTAGAACTGCACCATGACACTACTTGCTATCTGATTCTAGAATAGGGAGGTCTTTACAACATAGTGAAAAGAAAGGTGCATTTGTATTTCTGGTTGGGGGAACATCCCGTAGCATGTTTGCCACTATTGAGATCTCTAGATCATGCCATCTGTACATCTGGAGGACGGGATTCTTCCTCTCCTGAAGAATCAATGTCTTCCAAAGCAACCCAAATCATAGTCATGGTCACTGTGAAAACAAACAAACAAACAAAAATGCTGGCCAAGATGCACCTTGGCCTCCATCCAACAAGGCTATTTTTATGTGCTAGATTCAACTGCTAAGGGAAAAAAACGTTTTAATGGTCCCACTTAGGGACCATTCAAAGTTAAGTTACTGAAAAAAGTCTTCAGTGCAATCTTCAGTGTCCCTAAGAGAAGGTCCACGATATCCATTAGGAAAAATAAAAATAAAAAATAGAAGACAACAACCTCAGAACATAGCTAACACCTGTCAATAGAAAACTGCATATATAGTATCACCAGCAGATTTAGAAGAATACTTTTTATTCATTAGAATTTAAAAAGACTTAAATCTAGTTTATTTTTCTCCTCTCCCTTTAATCCTCCAGTTTAAGATAAACCACATACTACTACATCTGCTAACTGTAGTTAGCCATACAATTCACCCTAATTATGATGTAATTCTAACATTAGAAAATACAATGCTTTTCTATGAACCTCAAGCATCAAACTCATCAGCATTTTCCAATTTTTAAGACATTAATAAACACCATAAATCCATCCCCTGTAACAAAATTTCACATGACTGAAAGCCATGAATCAATATATTAATATGAATGTTAATAAATACATGAAGATTTGCCAGGTGAAACATATCTGTTTCAGATATGAGGCAACAGGGTAAGAAAACCTGCCTAACAAATAAATCCCATTACAAAAAAAGGAGAAAATGAAGCATGTTTATTTATTGTAAATTAACAGGAACAAGCTTATTTGCTCACATTTTGTTTCCATGATATATTTCTTGGCTTTGCTGGAAAAACAAATAAGACTTCCTCTCTGTTTTGACAACGTTTATGTATCATTTGAAACTGGTTCTGAATGGATTCATGTTGTGAGCAGAGCCATGTGTTTGCTTATTCCTGATCACTTTTTCTACTTAATGTGCTTTTCCCAGGGGTTGGCAAATTAATGCAGCTCTTTTAAAACTGTAATCCCATGCCCCTGGTCCCTTGCTCATTGCTGCACTGGATCCAGATAACAAGAACTGAAGTTCAAACAATCTGATCCCACCTACTCCTGGCCTAATCTATTTGACTTGTACTCTAACGATCATTGTGTTAGACTCAGGAGTACGAGCAAATCAAATACTTCAGTGTGGTCCAGCTTATAATACTCTTCATATGATAGCCACTCAGCACAAATACAGAATGTAGTACTTTCTCTACATTTTATTGAAAAGCGGTAAGTGTTCATTCACAGGAGACTGACAACACTATACATGCACAGATATAAAAATAGTTTAGGTGGGTTTATGTATACACTGGCCAGTCTAGGAATATTAACGGGATGGATAAATATATACATATTAACAGGAGTAAGAAAAAAGGAACACAGAAGATCAACTTGGCAATTACCCAAGGAGGATTATCAAACAGTTAACAACTTGTTTGACACTCTTTCCTGTGCTAACATACAAAGTTGATCTCAGTAGCTAGGAAATTTATGCTTCATTTTGTGTAGGAGAAGCTCCTGCACAAATACAATTTAATTTGCAAACTTGTAGTATATTGCATGGAAGTATAACAGTAGGGGCACTAAGGATCAGCAACATTTGACCATTTAGAAGTGGGGAAAACACTGGAATGTTCCATTTCTCCTCGGTTTGACATAATCTAGAGGGGAAACAGAACGTTGTGGAGCTCTCTGGAATGTTCTGTTCCTGAATCACTAGAATGTTGGGTGTCCCTACTGGGTGACTCGCATTATAAGAAGCATAGAAAAATGTGAATGGCACTTTATAACATTCAAGCCTGTCCCAAGGACACAATCTACTTTAGGATTATAGTCTTGTCAATTGTCTTCTCTTTCAGTTTCTCCGCAATTTCTGAAATCCTTCGGCCATATATATTTTTCTGACTTCCAATATATAAATCCACAATGTCTCTCACATCACTGGAAATAAGAATAAAGAAAAAGTATGAACATGTGAATTAGGTTGTTTTCAGACCAGCAAAAGGAAATACTGTTTTAAATAAACAAGCCTAGGCAAATGATAATTTGGAAAATAAAAGATTTGCTGTCAAAGTTATATATTTGGATCATACCTTGAAGTCTCAAAATATAATCTTACATTATCATCCATAGTCTGCTGTTGTTTAAAACTGTTCTTAGAATTCAAATAGTCAGACTAACAAAACATATTCTATTTTTACCATAGACTTTGTGTTGATTAAGTTGTCCTAGTTTTGTCCCCCAAGCTGGATATCGTGGCCCACTTATAAATATATAGATAAAAAAGCAGTCCTGTAAAAATGGTTCTACAGACCTTCAAGGGAGAGGATGGGTTACCTATTTGGTACAATTCGTTTCCTCATTACAGAAAAAGATGGAGTGAGTTCTCAATAGCAGCTCCCTTGGTGTGCTTTGCTTTATCATGAGTTTAGCATCTTGACCAAATTAACTATTCCTTAAGGAGCACATTTTTATCAGAAGGCTAAACCAGTTTTCTCTTTCTGCCCCAGGGAGCAGAATCAATTAAGTGGTTTCCATGTGTTCTAAGCCAGGGGTGTCAAACTTGCAGTATCACGTTGTCATGTGACTCCCCCCCTTCACTAAATTGGGGGTGGGCATGGCCAGTGTGTGACACATTTGGCCCATGGGCTGCGAGTTTGACGCCCTTGTTCTAAGTGTTATGGAAATGAGGGAAGGAGCAAAAATATTCTATTGTGGCATTTTTTAAAAAAATGCAATATTGTAACATGCTAAAAATAAACCAATTTCTTTGAAATATACTCTAGTTTCTTTTTTAGTTTATAATTCCACCAGCATCATTATTAAGTTTTTATAAAGCCAAATAAAATGAGAACTCTGTTAATCTCAATAAAGTTGAATAAACCTGTAAAGAATGAGAAATCACTAAACATTATTAGGCCTTTTCGGAAGTAAGCCCTATTGCTTTGTCGATATTTGCAATTCTTTGCTGAATTTCACTAAAATCCAGCCTTTCTTAGTTTTTTTTTACTAAGTTTCTTGAGGGTATCCAGCCTTGTCTTTTTGCTCTTTTGAATCCACTGAATATGGCCATAAGTAACCTTTGTATATCTAACAATACACTTCAGTATGATTTCTAATAGCACTAATACCAAAGCAATCCATTGGCGTTTACAATTCAAATAATCCCATTACCTGGAAGTAGGCAGAGATTTAGATAGAGATGTAAAAGAACTAAATTTCGCTTCTGCATTTCCTTCACTAAAAGGGAAATAAAAAAGAAATAATTGTCAAAAAACCACCCCTCCATTATTGGTAATAATTTTGTTATGAGCAATAGAACGACATAAAGGAATATGCGAACATTTGGCTTTTCTGGGATGTCTTAGAAGGGCCTGGTATTCAGAAATAAATTAATATAACTAATAAGTGCAGGGATGGGGCAAAGAGTGATGGACCAGTCGTCTTTCTCAACTCTGCCTGTAGGGAATATCTCTGCATGAATAAGCGTGTCGCCAATATGTTTTATTAGTGTGAATGTGATTTATATGGAGATAAATGTCATTTAAATTATATATGTGAAAAGAAGCTCTCCAAAACTAAGGCAGTGGCAATTTATGGTGGCACAGCATAGCAGTTTGGGCACCACGGTTGGCTGCCTGGAACACAGTTTTAAGGGACTATTCTAACCATCGTCCTAGTTGCCTTGAGACGCGAGACTTAAGAACAGAAAAACTTAATCACACCTAGACAATAAATATTTGTCAGTCAGCATTATAAAGCATATTGCTTTGCCACAAAAATTCAAGCAGGTTTGGGTTGAACACAGGGAAAGTGGCAACATTTTTTGTTCAAAGAACTATTATTTAGGAACAAAAAATCCCTTTCCCCAACTCCAGACTGTAACTCAAGGAAAGGTTGGTTAAATATTTTATTTCCTCGCTATTAATCAGTGCTGCAAAAACCACACTTCTGAGTTTGAACCCGTTCTCTACCTAACCCTATCTGTTTTTTGTGCTTAAGGGCAAAACCATCCATAAATAGTTACGGACTATTCCTAAGGTTCATGAAGCATTTAAACCTCTCTTTCTCTCACACGAAAGCTACCCATTCAAAATATTCCACCCTTGCATTTCCTGTTCAGAACAACTGTATGTTGCCTGCAGTCCACATTTTAAGGTCCACAGCATAGGCTTTGCATGAGATTTCAGTGGAAATAGACATACCTTTCCTCTTTTGATTTATTCTCTTCTGCTAAGATTTCAATCTGTGGAAATTCGGCTTTCATCATCTGTGGTGTAAGTAAGACGGCAGCCTCTCCTTCAATTGCTCTAAAATTTAAGTTGCCAATTATTTTACTTTTCAAGATGTCTGACGGCAATCTTGTGAGCTTTTCATTATGCGCTCACACATAAGCACCTGCTTATATTAAATCTCGGTGCTTGATATGGAATAGAATTATTCTGAATGAACAGTGGAGAGAAAACTTACTCGTCCACCACATTTTCCTTGTCTTGTTGTGGTAACTCATACAGAATTGGAGGCGCAACATCTGGAAGCATGTCGGGGTTATAAGGATCAATGCTGCAGAAAGTGGAATCATATTGAGATGTTAATGGAAGCATGTGGAAAGGACAATTGAAATTAACCTTACGCTGGCTCTTCCAGTTGTTATTGGGGCTACACGTCTCCTAATCCATAGAAGTATTGTACTCTAACACAAGATATTCAGGATGAATATGGATGAACTACAGCACTGATGTAATTTTCCTGGCTTTGATACCTACATCCTCTTTTTTCAAATGAAAAAATAAATGAAGCATGTTATCATATTCTAATATAATACCAAGAAGTTAAAAAGTAAAAAGTGTGTTACAACAAACAAGAGCCACATTTATTACAGGATCTTCCCAATTACAGGTAGTCCTTGACTTATTGATCACAACTGAACTCAAAATTTCTGTTGCTAAGTAGATATTTGTTGTGAGTTTTGTCCCATTTTACGACATTTCTTGCCACAGTTGTTAAGGGAATCATTGCAATTGATGTTAGTAACATGGTTATTAAGTGAAACTGGCTTTCACCATTGATATTGCTGATCAAAAGGTTGCCAAATGACCTTGGAAGACAGCAATGATAGCAATGTAGCATGATCATGCTACAAAAGTCATAAGTGTGAAAACTGGCCATAAGTCACTTTTTTCAGTGTCGTTGTAGCTGTGAATGGTTGTTAAATCGAGGGCTACCTATATACCCCTAGTCTTCCATGCTTTGTTTCCTCTTAATGATTTAGAATACATGGTGTCTGACATCACACACTGCTAAGCTCAGGCTTGTTTTAATTATAGTCTGTGGAATAAGCCACATTGGCTGGTTCACTCACTGTATTAAGTATTCAATCATTTTCCCATTTTCCTGAGAAGCAAAGTATAAATTTTCTGGTCTCTGAAAACCATTCCTAATGCCTTACATTTTAACTATGTTTCATTTTCTATTAAATATGCCTAATATAAGCAAACTAAGTAAGCTCCAGAATTTGTACCTATAGTACCTAAACCTGAGCCAGGTTCTAAATGATGAGCAGTAATAATCACATTGTTTGCAACTGACTTTAGCTAACAAATTTAAGAACCTAAACAGTTGAATAGTAGGATACTAAAAGCATTCCATATAATCAACTGACATATTGTCTCTAGAAGCAGTATTACTTTACAGCAGAGGCAACAGCTTAATCTTCTCTCAATATTTTTGACTTTAACCAAACCTATAAAATATGACAAATATTTTATTTGGGAATGTAGGGGATCCAAAACACCTGGAAGGCATTTTTCTTCAAGAAAATCAACCTGTAAACACCCAGAAATTTGGGGGAAGGGCTTTCTATTGCTTCTTACGAAGTCAAACACTTCCAACCTTTTTCTATTACGTTGCTGAAACTCTCTTTACCATTTTTAGCAGTATTCCAAGTGAAAAAGGGTCACTTTGGCCTAGAGAGTGAAGATGCTTTTAATAAAAATGATAATTATTCTTACCAAAATGGCACTGCCATACTATTCAGAGGCGGTATGCCCGATAAGGTTGAGTTGATAACTGATGGGAATTTTCTCCAGTTAGTCACACTACGTATCACTTCCTGAAATGACCATAAATCTATTAGGAAAAGCTATTCACCACCCCCTGTCAGCTGTTAAAAGTTCCAGTGACAAGTTTTACCTTGTGGTGAAGAAACGTCTTTTGTGTAACTGTAGTGCCATTTGGGTATTTATTGCAATATGGAAATTTTGGAAGAGGGCAAATATGATATTCCATGTTGGTTTCTGTATAGGGCAGGGGTAGCTTGTGACTAACCAGTCCTGGACAAGGATTCTGAAAAGCAAAGAATAGAAATATTGAAGCAAGAACACCTTTGAGCCAACTGGGGGGGGGACGGGCCTTGACAAGTAATTGTGGAACAAAAACAAACAAAAGCTCACAGTTATCTTGCACAGCTTTTACATCAAAAAGCACATCAGCATATAAAATCAAATCAGACAGGATGACATGCTGAGTCTGATAGAAAGTCTATTAGCCCACAATTCCGAAAGCTCTGATTAGTGATCCTGATATTTTTGACTGGGTTCAATTACCATGGTAAAGTATAGCTCCTTTTCTAGTGTGGGAAAGCAGCCTCTCTGGGTTGTGTCTTAGTGGACTATGCAAATCTCACCAACGGTGCTCAAATAAAGCATGCTAGAAAACTATTTTATAGTTGGAGGTTGCATTTTTAAAAAGGCTTCCATCCAAGGGCCAAATGATACTTGACGTCTGATGGAGAGACATCCTTGGAGCGAAAAGGGCTATAAATGTTTGCCTAGGAGGAATTGTTTGTTTAGGGAACAGTTTGTTTTAAGATTTATTTAATAAACATCCGTGGTTGCATTCTCACAACATGCAAACTCATAAGATAGGATCCACTAACCAGAAGTGTGAAGTACACTCAAAATGCTAAGCCAAAACCAAACAACCATGCTTCAGCACAATTTGCAAATCCAATCAACACACTTCAATGGCATTGAGAAACATTCAGGAACGGGAATAAAATCCAAGGTCTTAGCAAACAGTTGTTAATTAATCCAGAATTAGATAGATTATTGTCCAAATATTAAAGTGTGTGTGTGTGTGTGTGCGCGCGTGCGTGCATATGATCAAGATCAAATACAACTGTCCTAACATTATACAGCAACAATCTTATCACTGTGTATTCCTCATCCTTTGTTGGTGGGACAAACCTTGTCTGTTTTACTCACAAAAAGTTGAAGTGGATGATGATTTGGAGGGTGAAGCAAAGCTTCAGGGGCTTTCAGGTTTAAGAGGGAAGTGTCCCATTCTGCAGCCTGGGCAGCTGGGAATTCTTCTACTTCATAGGCAGGTATTAGTGGAATCAGCTCTTCCTGAAAAAAATATTTTTTTAAGAATTGAAAATAAAGATTCTGCTGATACATTACTAACTTTTGAAAACAAGGAAATTATTGGATGGACATAGCATGACCAAAGCAACAGATCCAAAAAAGAAAAGTAAAACACAGAACAGACTACCGTAATTACCTCTGCGCCTGACTTCAGAATTTGAGAATATTTTGGAACTTTGTAACTAGTGGCTGCTTGATGTACGCAGAATGGTTGATATGCCATGCTGTTGAAATGCTGGGGTACCTTGAGGTAAAACAAAAGAAAACAAAAACTAGATAACTCTGAAAATCAAACGAAATGAACCAAATGGAATTTAAAAAGTACCCTACTATTCATGATTCACACACCCAGCATATAACTTTTTACAAAAGATCTCTTGGTACAGGAAGAGTGTTCTGCCATGGATGCCCAGTGCTTTGAATCTGAAGCAGCAAAGTTCCTTCATAGGCACATGTGGGCATAGATGCCTCTCTTGTTGGGCTCCTTTAAGAGGTTGCATCTTTTCCTTGACTCACAGTAGCTGTACAGTCCCAAGAATATTCAGGTAGTCCTCAACTTACAACAGTACATTTGGTAACCATTCCAAATTACAATGGCACTGAAAAAAAGTGACTTAGGACTGTTTTTCACACTTACAACTCCATGCATCCCCATGGTCATGTAATCAAAATTCAAGATTCTTAGCAGCTGGCATGTATTTATGATGGTTGCAGTGTCCTGGGGACCTTGTGGTGAGCAAAGTCAATGGGGAAGCCAGATTCGCTTAACAACTGTGTTACTAACTTAGCAACTGCAGTGATTCACTTAGCAACGGTGGCAAGAAAGGTCGTAAAATGGGGCAGAACTCACTTAACAAATGTCTCACTTAAGAACAGAAATGTTGGGCTCGATTGTGATCGCACATTGAGGACTGCCTGTGTGCATTTAAACTAAGGGGTACTGGTACGGTGAGAGAGGATCCTTTGGAGTGGGTACGAAAGCACTCTTGGGGCCTCCTTGCTTATAGGTGGCATGGTTACTGTGGGAGCCCAGGAGGGGCAGTTTCTTTAAGGAGGCCAACAAGTGATGTTCAGAACCTATATCCAGAACCTCCTTCTCCTCCCCCAATTAAAAATGAACTTAGTTGTCATCTCAGGTTGCAGTAATTGAAATCCTACATACTTTGAGATGCTGAATTGGGTACAGCCACTAAATTAACATTAACTACTGCTTGCATACAATACTTTAATTTGACCACAGAACATCACTCGATCAATTGCAGCTGACCTTTAGATCATAAAAGTGGTGGAGCTCTTTGATTTTCACTGAAGTACGCTTAAGAGGAACTATGCCCAAGACTTCTGGCGCCTGGAGGGAGGAAAAAAAACCCCAAACAAACCAAGTTGTTATGTGGAAATGTGTGTCTGCTCATTTTTTTAAAAAAACCATCATTTTTGAACATATTTTGTTCATAATGTAGCTTACATATCACATTGTTAGTCATGATTTGCAAAAATAAATTCTGACACATACGTTTACTTGGTTCACATTTAATACTAGGCTAAATGTATGGTTACTTCTGTTACTTACTGTGATGAGAAAATCCACCTATCATAGTTTAGCATTATGTCCAAAACCAATGGTTTGTTGAAGAAGAATACTGAAAAGAATTCTGGCTCCGTGATGTGTATAAAAGCAGCCAAGATTACTTGCAGGAAGATCAAAAGTGTGATCACATCATGGCAGAGCCAGCAAAGAGCCAAGACAAAGACACGGACATTTCTGCCCCAAAGGTGCTTTTCACACGGCAACTGTAATTTCTTGATTTTTTTCCCTTGAAAACTTTTAGCTTCTCATTCAATAAGCCAGAATTCCACAAACGTTTTGGCTTTGCAGACTTGGGGGGGTGGGGTTTAGGATGGTTCCATGTGTGGGTGGGTGTGCAGCTCCATGTGTGCACGTGCTTACCTGCTGCTTGTGAGATGGGGGCCCATATGCGCATTTTCCTGCCACTTCTGTGGCCTGGTTCTGAAGGGTTCAAGGCCTGGTAGTGGCCCGTAGCCCAGGGGTTGGGGTCACCTGTAAGAAGCTTCTTCAGTTCTGACAGAAACGTCCGAAAAAAACAAGAAAGTCAAGTTGTCTTTCAAAAAGCACCTTTGGGGCAACCATGACCTGGTTGATTTAGAACAGAGATTCCCAAACTTGGCAACTTTAAGAATTGTGGATTTCAACTCCCAGAATTCTCCAGCCAGCGTAGCTGGCTGGAGAATTCTGGGAGTTGAAGTCCACAAGTCTTAAAGTTGCCAAGTTTGGGAACCTCTGATTTAGAATCTCCACAGAGACATTTCTACCATTCTCTACCCAGAATAAGAGTCCAGGTAATACAGTAGCAGATGGTATACTGCCTGCATTGAGTGTAATCCTGGCTTGGCAGAACTATCCAGACCATGCTGCTACTCCAAGGTTGCAAATCTATTTTAAGGTCCAAAGAGGGAAATTGTTCAGCCCTTTATATCTCTTTCCACCTTATCCTATCCCGTAAATTGTTTATGAGACTGGATGAGTTGCACATGTTAAACTATTGCTATGGTATATAGTATATTCAATAATGGCTACCTTCACAAAATGCACTGCAGATAAACTATGGTTTGTAAACTACAATGGCTGGTTCACAGCAAACAAATAAACGGTAGGGGGGAAAAAACCCAGTAGATTCGGCCATGAAATATTACACAAGCTAAACCAGCTTTTGTTCCAACTCATTGCAAAATGATGTCAGCCCACTAGCCACCTAAACAAAAACAAATCAAAACCAAACCAATCCCAAAATGTTAGTATCAGCAGAATCTTGATTTTCATTTTAAAAAAATTCTTCCAACCTGACGGAGAGCGAAAAACCTTTTGAAAAGTAAGCTACCGAGGGGAACAAGCGTCAGAGACTTTTCCTTCCTTTCTTCCTTCCTGTTCTCTTTTTCTTCTTGTATGATAAAAATGTCTATTGTTCACCATTCTCTTGACTGTTTCAATATACCCAACTCTTTCTTTTTCTAAATAAATAAATGTATGTGTACATTTGGTGAATCAGGTTTAACTTGAACGATGACCATGGCCACATTGGCTCACATAAGGAACCCCCCCCCAACATCTGTTTTAGGATAATATCTTTAACAGGATCATTTAAAAGGGCAATTGTGAAAAATTAAGAGAACTGAAGTTTAGTATACCATCTGCTACTGTATTACCTGGACTCTTATTCTGGGTAGAGAATGGTAGATATGTCTCTGTGGAGATTCTAAATCAGAGGTTCCCAAACTTGGCAACTTTAAGACTTGTGGACTTCAATTGATGCTGGTTCTATAGATTGGTGGCTTAAGAAAAAAATAGGGCTCAAAGAGGGTTCTTAGGGATTGCATTGTTGGTGTCCTCCTGGTGGTACTTACCAGTTCATCAGCCCATTGTGGTGGATTGTAAGTAGGGAATTCAAATGGCTGTATTCGAGCTGCAATCAAGGCAAAAGGCATTCTCTTCTCCTCTTCGTTTATAGCAGCGGTGCTGGATGTTTTAAAACTGCTGCATTCTGCCACATGGAGACAGACATGGACAAATGCTAAGATCTGAAGTATCAGAACATTGGATGGGTGCCAGAGAAGCATTCTGATGTTTCATCTCCTCATTTACCTCATGACTCCAAGGATGAGGAAGAAGAGGACAAACTGTATCTTTTCATCTTTACCTTGTGCTCTGTCGCTTGATTTTTATGAGTCAAATGGGACAAACTATTTACCCATCCTCTGTGGCTTCAATAATTGAGAGTTATGGTCTGGCAACCAAGAAGTGGGGAATGCCGTGCAATGAAAAGACATGGGCCCACTTGACAATAAAAGCCACCTTCATGGAAAAGGTTTTTCTAATTATTTACATCTAATACATTCCATGTTTTCATCACAAATTTTACACATTGTGGTGGCACATATTTTAACTGCAAGGGTTTACCTGATATCAATCGCTTCTCTTCCTCCTCTTGTTCTTTGTACCGCTTAAATACGTTATGAAGCAAATTTATCACTTTATCTAGCCGAATCTGAATCAGGACCTATACAAATGATTAAGACCTATTCAGTGGTTTTTCAGTAATTCTGTAAAGTGGTGTCTATCTTTGAGATATGTTCAGCTAGGTGCCATCAGTCAGTACATTAAAAAAGCGAAATAAGTACATAAAAAGTGACAGGACCCATTTTTTTCTATTAAAAATATAAATGTTTATAGAACATAAATGTTTGTAGAACAATCTTGAAAACAGATGGACAAATAATCATCTGTCATATTTTTTTAAAAAAAAACTAAGGCACAATAAACAAACACTGAGGTATTATAGTGATATGTATTTGAGACAACATGCCAAAACATTGTTTTAAAACTTTTTGTAACAAGTCAAAACTGCAAAATATTCCTGAAATGATATAAAATAATTGAAAGCTGAAAGGTGATCACCAATACATTATTGTAATTGCTTAGAATTTGGTGACTACAATGCCCAGAATCCCCAGTAATCCTGGTATTTTGCTATGTAGACTATGACTGTGCAAGATGGAGGTCTGAAATATCTGGAAAGTACCGTATAATGGGGAATAATAGACTAAACACATTGGGAGTAAGACTGCATACCTAGGTTTATCCTAACTGTAACTGTAACCGAACACCCAAATTTCTAACAATAAACTTCCAAAATTATAGGAATAAAATGACTGTGCACAAAACCTTCCATAATAAATATTCTGATACTGGTTACTAGACAATTACTAGTCATAAGTTGTCAAATTAAACATGGTACCCACTCAGTTAAGGTTCATAACTATGATATTTAGATTGAGCCAATTAAAAAGTGCAGGGGGAAATTTTTTATTATCATCATTTATTTATTTGGGAAAATTAACTATCCCGTGTTAATTTAGCCAAATAGTTATCTCAAAAGGTAGCACTATATTGAAAACTATATTGCTATATTGCAATAGCAGATTAAAATTAGTTAATAGTATGAATTTATTGAAATACAATTTGATCAGTAGAAGAATATGACCAGTATGGGGAAAACAAATATAATGTCTCATTAAAATAAAGAATTGAATTACGATAATTTTCTAGTTTTTTGATAATACAATATTATTCTTCGATAATAGAATACTATTCTTTGATATGAACTTTATTATAATTGCCTAGAGAGTACATGGAGTGCACAAAACAGTACTACTATTGACTAAACTGAGATAATATATTTCAAATTATTTTAATTTAGCAGCGCATTTGCTTATTGAAAACTGAGACTTTTTTTCTAAACTTAGAAGATTTATCAGTTAACAGATATCTAAAAAATTGAGAGCCAAGTGTGAATGTTAAAGGTTATAATAGCTTTATAATATATATTGGAATTCCTTCATTTTAATGCTCAGACTTTTTGATTGTAATCAGATCTTAGAACTTTTCATACTGAAGCAAAATACAAAGAATGACATTTCTATTTTATGAAAAAATAAATATTTATATGATCCTATTATATGTACTAAAAGCCCCCCTTTTAGTACATATAATAGGATCATATAAATATTTATTTATCCACAGAGTTTAGTCCTAAGCAAATAACAAACATAGACCCATCCTCTCCACTTCGACTAAATGGAAAGTTTTTCTGGGCTGAAGATACGCAACTCTATGCATGCACATAAACACTGTGAATCTACAATAGCACTAAAAAGTACAATTTTAAAAAGCACTCATCTCTTGCTTAGGCAAATTGATCAGGTACCGTCTATCTATAGGATCAGAAAAAAAGCTGTGCAAAAATGAATAAGTCTATCTGCAGCTAGGTATCTGCACGGTTGTATTTACCTGCAGCCATTTTGTTTCAGTACCTTTCGTGCAGCTTGTTGGAATCGCTGCTGAATTCTGTGCTTGTGATACCAAGGATTATTAAGCAGAAGGTCGAAAGTAGGCTGATGCTGGGGACGCTATTGGCAGATAAGAAAAGAAAGTTGCGGCGGTAAAAGTTCAGAGCTTGGAGTTTTAAGCAACGATACTACCGAATTAATGTACTATGTTTAATCTAACAATCCTGAACTTTCTATCGGCCTTGACATCCAAAGTGGTAAGCAGTAACAATACAAAAGGCGGGGAGAGCCCTGAAACTTGAACCAGTTTCTTAAGCAGTGCCTATTGTTAATGACAGGTAGTTCTAATCTTACAACCATTCATTTAGTGACTGTTTGAAGTTACAACCGCACTGAAAAAAGTGACATGACCGTTTTCCATATTTACGACTGTTGGTAGCATCCCCATGGTCACCTGATCAAAATGCTTGGCAACTAGCATGCATTTATGACAGTTGCAGTGTCCAAAGGTCATGCGATCCCCTTTTGCAACAAGCAGTCAATGGGGAAGCTTAACATTGCTACGAACTTAACAACAGCAGTGATTCGCTTAACAATCATAGCAAGAAAGGTCATAAAATGGGGCAAAACTCACTTAAATGTCTTGCTTAGCAATGCAAATTTTGGGCTCGATTGTGGTCATAAGTCAAGGAGTACTTGTGAACAGGTTTATCTTTGGAGTTCTAAACCCTGCGTTCTTCAACTTGCTTCCTCCAGATGTTTTAAGCTTCAGCTCCCCTAAATTTAGCCAGGTTAGGTTGGGATTATGGGGAGTTAAAATTCCAGCATGTCTGGAGGTAGATGGGTAGGGAAGTTTATTAAAAATAAAATTAAAGAATTTTAAAAAAAAAATCTAAAGTAAATCATAATCAAAGATTTATAATGACGACCAACTTCACATGAATTAAATCTAGGAGAATCCTGTTAAACCTATCTTCCACCTGATCCCTGTGCGATACTAATCTAATTCTCACTTGGGCAACTCCAAACATCTAGCCCTCTTCGTCTGTTAATATTCTGACAAGTGGGCCTGACAATGGAAATAAACATTTACTTGTATATTTTAATTTTAAATTACAATTCCATCCACTTTTAACCCTTTTTAACAAAGCCATACCTCATTGATGTGTCGGATGATACGTTTCACAGAGATTTCGATATGCTTTCTTTCAAACTCCTTCTCCAGAATGGGGTCTCTTCTTTTAATCTAGTTTGGAGCAAAAAGGAATAAATGAATAAAACACATCAATCAAAAGCTTTGTGTTTAGTAATACGAGCAGAGCTGATTAGCAAAATGTTGCGTGCCAAATAGATGTATCTTATCCACAATGGTTGCTATTACCATCCACACACAAACCACTGTGAATGTAGAGGAGGAACAGAGATACAACCTGCCAGATGTTTTAGACTACAGTTCCAACATGTCTTTGCTATTATCATATTGGGTGGAGCTAGAAGATACTGAAGTCTAAAACATCTGGACAGCTCAAGTCTCTTAACTCTCATGACAGGACAGGACTGTTTTCAGACTCGAAGCTCCAAATTATCTCATATCTCATATCTCATCATTGCTTTCCTCCAAAAGTGAAAATTTAATTGTAACATTATAGTTCCCCGGAATCTAATGAGATCCATGTATGACCCAAAGGTGCTTTTTCAAAAGGCAACTGGACTTTGTTTTTCCTTGAAAGCAAAGACCTTGAAGAACTGAAGCAGCTTTTGGGATGAGAAGCGAAAGGTCTTCAAGGAAAAAACAAAATCTAGTTGCCTTTTGAAAAACCTGGATGGCAGAGAATTGCCCACAGATATTTATATAGGGCGCTTTTTCTCTTTAAGCAATCTCAAAATGTTTCTTCTCAGAACTATTTGAAAAAGTCACTTTTGACCCGTTACATCTGGCGCGGCACCCGTCTGGTCCTGTGATCACAATTCAGGCACCTGGCAACTAGCTCGCCTTTACAATGGTTGCAATGTCTTGTGGTCACATAATCATGAGCTAAATCAATCAACTGGGGAAGTCTGACTTGCTTATTGAGCACGTGATTCACTTAACAACCATGGTAAAAAATGGTGCTAACATTAACTCTGGTCCTGGGGTGACTTGCTTTACAACTGCACCAGTGGTGGGTTTCAAATTTTTTAGAACCTACTCTGTAGGTGTGGCCTATTTTGTAGGCGTGGCTTGGCAGTCATGGGACAGGGTGGGAGTGGCCACCTTTTAAAATGTGGTGAAACTCATTTAATAACGCTCTTGCTTAGCAACCAAAATCAATTGTGATGATAAATTCTTTCTTTCTTTCTTTCTTTCTTTCTTTCTTTCTTTCTTTCTTTCTTTCTTTCCTTCCTTTCCTTTCCTTTCCTTTCCGTTGGGACACTGGCAGCGGCGGGCCAGATTTACTTCCAGGTACGCCAGTGGAACCCCCTCTCACCGGTTCTCTAAATTTCACCAACCGGCTCTCGCAAGTAGGTGCGAGCCTGCAGAGACCCACCACTGAACTGCAGCAATGTATGATGGAAATTCCTGTCTCAATCGTGCCCTACTTGTATCTAACAGACATAGATATTGACAAATGAGGGATTTTAATTAGAACTATTAAAAGAAAAAAAGTGATTGCAGATGATACGTGGATTCCTTAGATCGTTATATACAGTTGAAAGCAATCTTAAGACGGAGATCTTCAATCAATTCAGAATGAAATCCAGCTATGTTCAATGGATTCCTTTCAGAACCATAAGATCAGGCCTGCAGGGATAATAATTGAAGCCCTGCAGCAAGCTACACTTGAAGATGAAAAGGTAATTTGGAATCTGCATGGAAGCTCAAATAAGGTCTGTTGATGCTTTTTTAAAGGCTGATCATATGCCATCAAGTTAGTGTTGGCTGTTAGTGAAGCAGCATCTTTTCATGGTCTAATGCCATTGTAATCCAACAAAGCCAAGCAATTTTCCACTTTCAGTCTGGATTGCTGCACAGCCCTAATAATCATATCATAGTGCTTGGGAAGGGATTGTAATTATAACACCATCTATCCAGTTCCACATCCCTGCTGTTCATGAAAAAATATCTCTTTCAAGGAAAACTGGCTTGAAGTAGAGAGCTATCTTTTGGAAAAAATAAATTGAGAGAAGATGTGAGAGACGATGGGACTCACAGAATAGAAAATAGAAATAAAAAACAAAGGGTTGGAAAATGACAGATCTCTGGTTTCAGAGAAGAGCTCATGTTCTTCTATGGGACAGGACATCATCGAAGTGCAATCTGACATATACAAAACGAAGGACTCCAAAAGAAATAGAGCAGTAGTGCTATATTTGGATCCAAACCACAAGAGACTATGGCTAGATGTTCCCAAAGGGATTGTCCAGCAGACTATCCTTGTTTCGCTTGTGCTGCTCCTCGTTTCTTTTGACATTGCATGTGAACTCTGGAGTTAGGAAAATAAACCATTTTTTAAAATAAGAGTAAGATATACAAAAGATTATGGCAACAATGATGATGTCTGCTGTGTTTCAAGATAAGATCCCATCTTCTTTAGTCTAAAAAATTATTCTACCCTCCTGATATTTCCCAGAATATATGAAGCTAGAGTCCCAAAGCTGTGTCTTTTCTGAAGGCAACTGGACTTTGTTAGTGTTTTCTTGGAAAATGTTTTGCTTCTCATCCAAGAAGTTTTTTCAGTTCCTGAAGCAAAAGGTTTTCATAGCAAGCACCAAGAAAGTCCAGTTGCCTTTTGGGGGGAAAACATCTGTGAGACAACCATGACCTGGATTATTGAGAATCTCCATCTATATAAATAAAAATGTAACAAGAGTTTGTTCAAAACCGCTAATCTCCTAAAGTACTGCACTGATCGCTTCCAAATTTTCACACAATGTTCCTTTCGAGTACGGCACCAATGATATATATAGATTTTGTAGATGTCACACCTGTGCCAGGTACACGCAACGGAAATGTAAAAAATTGTAATAAAGATAGGTAGATGGATACAGAGAGAGCAGTGGGCCACAGGTATTATGTCATCCTTTATGACATAAAATACTCTTGAGGGAGAAATACAGTAGGTAGGTAGGTAGAGGGATAGAGAGGGAGAAATACAGTAGGTAGGTAGGGAGAGGGAGAAATACAGTAGGTTGGGGGTTATACGGTGGTTGTGTGTACGTGTTAGTGTGTGCAGGTGTAGATCTACACACAGATTGGTTGGCTATTTAACCAGGGCCACAGCAACGCATGGCCGGGAACAGCTAGTAGATATATAAAAAGCCAGGGATTATTTTTATACTCTATAACTCTACTCACCTTGTAAATTTCTTCTTCTTTCAGTCGATCTTCAAGGATTTGTTTTTGAAGAGTTGGACATATTGGATCTTTACCTAAATGAACTTGCCTATGTTTGAAATTAAAAAGAAAAAGAGTTTTAGTAAAAATAAATCAGTTCAGACAAAAGCCTTCTTGACCGACAATTCTTTCATCTGAAAAAAAATAAACCTAATATAAAAATTACTTTTGTAGATTACCTACTGTCACTTCACTTCACACATCAAATTAATCAATCCTATTGATACACATGACTGACAGTGAGGTGACAGGGTGGATAACAATATTCTGGAGTTGAAAAATTTAAAAATCCACTTATTTTAGTCAAGGAAATGAACTTAAATTTGTTCTCCTGAAATCACAAAATTTTAAAATGCACGGCTGACTTATGCTTCATAGGGCTTTCACAAATTTAGAGCGGGGGGACTTGTAATTAATAATGGACAAGCCAGATCAAAGCTCATAATGGCTAATTCATACATATGTAAAACCATGGCTTGTTTCAACTCTGGTTGTTAAACATATCACAATGGCTGGATTCACAGAGCGCAGTAAACCACAAATCATGGTTTCAAAGTAATAAATTGTGTTAATCTAGTCAATGGATTGTACCCTTTGGTGACTTTGCAACAATGCTTCATGTTCATGTTAAGGCAATCCATCAATCAATCAAATGATCAAGCAATGCACTTGATTATTTATTATTCCCCTCTTATTACTTCTGCCTTTTCGCATGATTCTAAAACCTCTATCAAGCTTTTTTATTATACTTTGATGTGTGTGTTGTTACAGCTAGAGTTATTAAAAGGCCACCAACAGATTTAAAAATGTCTCTTCCTACTTTTGTTGTTATCTGCTGCTTACCTACAGTGAAACAATCAACCATAATTTTAGTACGTGTAACAACTATAATCAGATACAAACTGAGAAATGATAATTATGTAACTTTTATTGCAAAACCTCTTATTAAAATGCTATGTGGCAGAATGATTTGATTGGAAGAGTTATTTTAACTTCCTGCCTGTTTGGTGTAAAGTGTGCCATCACTCACCACTTAAGTTGATTAATTTCCTCTTCTTGTATATCCTGTTTGACTTTTAGTTGAAAAACGGCTTCTTTTATCTGTCGTGTTTTAGTTCCTGCATCACCTTGTCCTCCTAGGACTGCATAACACAGAAATCAAAAAGTGTTAATCAGGATATTAAAAGGGTAATGAATTACTTGCGTCAGGATAGCATTAAGCATATTTCTCATGATTAAATATCTGACAGAAGCACTTATTATACCTAGCCGCAGAAAGAAATTGCTTAATTAGAATTTTAAGGGGTAATTGTTAGGGTTTTAGGGGTTTTAATGTTGATTTTAGCACAGGGGTAATTTAATTCCGTTTTAATATTTTGTATATTGTCATATTTATTAGATTTTTATAATAATAATAATAATAATAATAATAATAATAATAATAATAATAATAATAATAATATTAATAATAATAATATTAATATTAATAATAATAATAATAATTTTAATTTTAATTTATAACCCGCTCTCTCTCCCCGAAGGAACTCAAGGCGGGGCACAGGGAATTTAAAAATACAAATAAAAACCACAAACATGATACAATATTAAAACGAATTAAACTAAAAACCTGCACTAAAATCCCATATAAAAACTAAAACTAAGCCCCTAAAAACCCTAAAAACATTTTAATTACCCCAGGCCAGCCAAGCAGAAGAAGTGTGTTTTTAATTTTTGATGGAAGGAGTGGAGGTCCGTGGTTGTTCTAATTTCGGGGGGAAGGTCGTTCCAGAGGGTCGGGCCTGCCACAGAGAAGGCCCTTCCCCTGGGCGTCGCCCGCTGGCATAACCTAGTAGACGGCACCCGGAGAAGTCCCTCTCTGTGGGAGCGAATCGGCCGCAGGGATGTATGGGGCAGGATGCGATCCCGCAGATAGCTAGGTCCCGTGCCATGGAGCGCTTTGAAGATGATAACCAACACCTTGAAGTGCACCCGAAAGATGACAGGCAGCCAATGCAGCTCGCGCAGGAGCAGTGTTACATGGAAAAACCTAGAGGTTCCCATAACTGCCCGCGGGGCTGCATTCTGGACAAGCTGAAGTCTTCGGGTGCACCTCAAGGGGAGCCCCATGTAGAGAGCATTACAGTAGTCCAGTCGGGATGTCACGAGAGCATGAGTGACTGTGCAAAGGGCATCCCGGTCCAATAGGGGACGCAACTGGCGGACCAGGCGGACCTGGTAAAACGCCCTTCTGGCTACGGCCGTCACTTGATCTTCCATGGACAGCCGTGCATCAAGGAGGACGTCCAAGTTGCGTGCCCCATCCACAGGGGTTAGATGTTCATCCCCTATGGCCAGTGATGGAGTCAACTGGTTGTACCGGGATGCCGGGAACCACAGCCACTCAGTCTTGGACGGGTTGAGTCTGAGTCTGTTCCTTCCCATCCAGGCCCGCACGGCTTCCAGGCACTGGCACATCACCTCTACAGCATCGTTGGGGTGGTTTGGGGTAGATATATACAGCTGCGTATCATCAGCGTAGAGGTGGTACTCTACCCCAAAACCACGGATGATCTCACCCAGCGGCTTCATATATGTGTTGAACAGGAGAGGCAAGAGGACCAACCCCTGAGGCACCCCACAGGTGAGGGGTCTCGAGGTCGACCTCTGCCCTCCTGCCAACACAAATTGCGATTGACCGGAGAGGTAGGAGGAGAACCACCGTAACATGGTGCCCCTCACCCCCAACCCCTCCAGCCGATGCAATAGGATACCATGGTCGATGGTATCAAAAGCCGCTGAGAGGTCTAATAGGACCAGGATGGATGAACAACCCCCATCTCTGGCCCTCCAGAGATCATCCACCAACGTGACGAATGCTGTCTCGGTGCTGTGCCCGGGCCGGAAGCCAGACTGGCGCGGGGTCCAGATAATCAATTTCCTCCAGATGACGGGGGAACTGTTGTGCCACCACACTTTCTACAACCTTCGCCAGAAAGTGAAGGTTGGAGACAGGACGGTAATTTACCAACAATGCTGGGTCCAGAGAGGGCTTCTTGAGGAGGGGTCTCACCTTTTCTCTTTCAAGACGGTAGGCAAGAACCCCTCACTCAAGGAAGCGTTGACCACCTCCTGGAGCCAGCCTCGTGTAACCTCCCAGGATGCCAGTACAAGCCAGGAGGGACACGGGTCCAATAAACATGTGGTAGCTCACAGTCGCCCACGTAACCTGTCCATATCTTCGGAAGTAACAGAGTCAAACTCTTCCCACAAAACTGTCTCAAGATCTGCCTCGGGGCATCCCAGTGGGCCACTTTCGATGGAGGCCAACTTGCTCCGAATCTGAGCGATTTTATCCTGCAGATATTCCCCAAATTCCTCTGCTCTACCCTGCAAAGAGGCTTCCCGCGCCCTCTGTTGAAGGAGGGAGCGGGTCACCCTAAACAAGCAGCAGGGCGGTTATCGGTTTTAATTTCCTGTGCACTGCCCCGAATCCCCATGGGGGAGAGGGGGCGGTCTATAAATTTAATAAAATAGCAAAAAAAAAAAAAAAATAGCAACATTGAGAAATTGCAAGATTTCAAAACACTGCACTGATATCAGGAGCATCCTAAGATAATTAATTTAATTATTATTAAATTATTATCATTACATATATTTTATATTACTTCCTACATGATTCTCTCTCTCTCTCTCTCTCTCACACACACACACACAAAATAAATGCTAATTTATTATATATATATATATATATATATATATATATATATATATATATATATATATATATATATATATATATATATATATATATATATATATATATGATAAATTTCTGGAGTTCTTGGTAATATAAATTTAAACTGTATATAATAGGACAAGATAAGTATAATAAGAACACGCATTGGAATCGATAAAAATGACTGTCAATTAATTGCAAAAGGCAGTTTAACTGGAATAGCTTCCATCCTGCGATGAGACCCTTAACACCAACAAACATCTGTCTAACTATCTTTGAGAAGGACTTGATTGGTGAATAAAAATGCCAAATTGAGTCTAAATATTTGGCTGATCGTGCGACCAAACAACAATAAAAAAAAGTTGTTACCTTCCCTTAAATGTTTAATCTTCAATTTGCCTGGTTCCTGAATCAAAACTGTTCCCACAGCGTAAGGATTTGACAAATCAACAGGGAACCTCAAGTTTTTATATTCAATAGTCTACGAAAATAAATAGGTTATGTCAAAATGACTGTTGAGAATGTTATTTCCTTCCTTTATAGCAACCATTTATTTTTGTCCATTCTGTACCTGTCCTTTTTGCAGTGGTTTGGGCTTTTTTTCTTTTGGAGAGAGAGTTCTGTGTGGAAGGCACAACACTGTTTTTTCAGCAGACTTTGGTATTCTTCGTAAAACTGACTCTTGATTCGTCAAATCTCCTCTTCTGGAATTGGGGGAGGAAAAAGTACAGAAATTTTAGGAGGGAAAAACACATTAGCTTTATTATCTGGGTAATGAAATATTGCTCTAGACAGGTAAAGCTCTAATAAAGAGACGATCCCTTGGGAAAATTACATACATGTATTCACAGCACACATGGAACTCAGTTCGAATTATGCAGGACAAACGGAGACATTTCCCTTTTCACCGTATACATTAAACCGGTTCCTGCTATGTTTGAGGAAGAAGAAAGGGATGTACTAGAGCAGAGGTGGGGAAGTATGGTTCCTTAATGACTTGTGCACTTCAACTTCCAGAATTCCTCAGCCAGCATGGTTGGTTCAAGAATTCTGAGAGTTGCAGTTCACAAGTCATAAAGGGGCCGTAGTTCCCCACCCCTGTGCTAGAGTTTAGCACCAGTAGACTTGTGGAATAATGGAATGTGGTGGCGGTAACCAAGGGAGAGGCCAAAACTGTTCTTCAATTCAGATTTTCATTTGGGCTGGAAGGAAAAAATCTTGTAGCAAACGCTTCTCCCTTTGAAACACACTTTATGGGGATTCTTGAGGCCAAAATTGGCAAATTGCTTCAATGGCACAAGATGCAATGTCACTTCTCCAGACTCAATTGTAATTGAAATCTTTGCATATTAATTATTTTAAACTGGCTTGTTTATTACTCCAAAACAGTCCATTCTTTAAATGTCTTCAAGGGCAGCTTGCTCCCTGGAGCCCTGAAGGCTTAGATATGATTGAATGTTTTTGGTGTCAACTATGTTCTCCTGACTGAAATAGGATGACTTCTTTCCTCGCAGACATCATATTTGCCCTCATCACTCTAATTATCAACTGTACCCTCTTGGCACTTGTCAAGGCTTCCTGCAGCCAGTTTATAAACCAAGTATCAAAAAAAGGAGACAGCTGATTTCCTACTGCTTGTCTCCATCACATGTCATGCTGCATTAACTAAACAACAAGGGGAGGGAGAAGAAAAGCAAGCTGACCTCTCTTTAGGGAACAGAAAAAGCTACTTCTCTGTTTAGCTGGGACTGAGGAGAAGTCATAGCTCCATGGCTTCTTGGAGGAAGAGGAGAAGATGAATCCAGCAGACAGATGAGGCTGGCGTTCCCAACAATGTGAAAGCTATTTCACAAGTTTAGAGGAGGTACTATCATCACAGTGTTTCCTCTAGTGTTGGAGCCTAGTTGATTAACTTGTGTTAATCATCTTGAGTTAATCAGTTTAGTTTCTGAAGACAACTGGAATCCATAGCACAGTAGGGCCGTGAAATGCCAATATTAGTGAGTCCCTTGCGGGTGGAAGGGGCCTATAACTAGTGAATCATTTTATAATGACCTAGTTCCATTTGTTTCTTTTTACAACTTAGGATCGCAATTGAGGGCCAGATTTATGTTGCTAAGTGAGAAGTTTGTTAAGTGATTTTTGTCCCGTTTTATGATTTTTCTCACCACATTTCTTAAGTGAGTCAATATAATTGTTAAGTTAGTAACATGGTTGTTAAGTGAATCTGGCTTTCCCATTGAAAAGTCAAAAGGACATAAAAGGTGATCACATGACCCAGGGACAGTGCAATCCTCATAAATATGGAACAGGTGTCAAGGATCTGAAGGTAAATCATGTGACCATTGAATACAACTGTCATAAGTGTAAAATATTGTCCTAAATATTTTTTTTTCACTGCTCTAAATAAACTGGTCACTAAACAAAACTGTTGTAAGTGTAGAACTACCTAGATATTAAGTGATTCTGTTGCTGACAGGCTGTCTCGCACCTTACAACTCAAATAAAAACTTTTCACCTAAATTTCCCCTCCAGCCATTGTTCTCCATGGACAAATGTTTTGGGAAATAATTCACAGTTTTGCTACTTTCCTCTACTAAGTGATAGGAAACATGGTTGAACAATGTTATCTTTTCACTGGTCCAGAATCCACTAACTAGGAATCTTGGTAAACATGGTCTAGTAGTCAAACTATCACTGAGGCAAGCACCTACAGATTGCAGTGCAAACAAAGAGCTTACCCAGGACTGATATTTTATAGTACGTATAAAATGGGTACATATAATGGGAGATAAATGTAAATAACATTTTCAACATGGTGTTTTGGGGAGTTTGACCTATTCAGTTGATACAGTTTTTTGATTAGGTAACCCTCAGTTGCAAATATTATCTAATAAAGATCACTGTTAGCCAATATATAAATTGTTTTTAATTGGCTTTTTAAGGGATTTAGTTTTTAGGATTTTAGGTTTTTTAGCGCAGGGATAAATTGTTTAATCTGATTTTTATATATTTATGATGTATTTTTGTTTGTATGTTTTTTAATTCCCCTGTGCACCACCCCGAGTCCCTCCGGGGAGAGGGAGCGGTCTATAAATTATTATTATTATTATTATTATTATTATTATTATTATTATTATTATTATTATTATTATTATTATTATAACATTATGAGATTCACGCACATTACGTTTAGGTGCGGGATAGATGTTCCCGTGAACGTACAACTGTAAGGTTTTGAGTCAAACTGCGAAATCCACAACTGGATTTTTATTTGGGCTGTCCCATATTCAAAAGGTGCAAATGTAACCATCACTTCGGCTTTCCCACTGGATGGAATTATTCCTGTAATGAGCAAACAAAATGTTACGTTGGGGTTAATGTACTTATTCTAAAAATCTGCTGTTCTTTTCCTGTCTAAATACATATATGCACATGTTGTTCCAGGTGCTGCAAGAGAGAGAAAAAAATTGATCAGCTGATTGAAAAATGAAATATTGCTAGCCAAAGCGACCTTCAACTACTTGGATTGCTTTCTAAAGAACTAGCACGTCTCCTCTCTGAACCTTTGCACAATCATACATTGACTGTCCTTGTGGCCCAATGTACCAAAAGATGATTCTGGAATAAAAGTAGCTTGGAACTAAATTATTTTTTCAATTCAAAAGCCTCTTGTTTCCCTGGAAAAACTTGGATCAAGTTTCCCAAATAATCAATTTATAGCTAATATAATACATTTAACTTAATTAGTTAATTTTTGCATTTCTGAACTGCCCATCTCCTACAGATCATTCTGCTATTTTGAATTGGCAGGTAGGATCAATCAGATGCACTGGCCTGAAAAGCCCAATAAAAGTACTTCTGCCTATATGAGTTGGTGGGTTTTGAAATTTTTGAGTACATTAGTTCCCCTTGAATATTACTGTAGTTAGGATTGCTCTCTAAGATGTTCATGACATGGCTTTCCTAATTCATCCTTTTCTAAATCCTTCCTATGATTTTTCTTATTGTTCATTCCAATGTCTGGACACAATGATGAAGAGGATTTAAAGTCAACATAAAGTGTTTTGATTACAAAAGGTCAGTTTTGGTTAGCTTTACAAAAAGAGGCTCTGTGAACCTCTCCTATCCTATTGAGACTGGCATCCAAGACAGCCTAAGTTTTGGGAAGACTGTCTGTACTTCGAAGGCCTATGCTTGAGCAAATGTCCCCATTATCAAGGCAGAATAGGAAGGAAGTATATACATGGTAAGTTGATTTGCTTTGGGTGTATAAATTAGAACCTATGGATAGGTTCACATAACATGCTCTGTGAAAATCAAACCTAACTTGGAAGGATTTAAGGTGACACATGAAATCATCCTGAGAGATAGTCATCTAAGGTTCGTTCATTCATTCATATTACTATGTAAAATTCCAAACATTCATGAAACACAGCTTTCCCTTTCAGAACTTACCTGACATGGGTTGTACAGTAAATGCTTTGTGGGAATGAAGGTACTCAATCTGAAACTCAAAATCTATGGGGCAGCTACACTGGAGTGGGATCACGTAGGACTTACTGAAAAAGGAGAACAGGACCAAATAGCAAATAATTACATTCAAATTTGTAATATTATCATTCCAGCAGCAGCATGACAAAAAAGATACTGATATAATGGCATAAAATCCGGAACTTGTAAACAGGAGAGCAATTATCAGAATAATGCCTACCACATGTTAAATTAAAGCTTGTCCCAATTTAAATGATTTGCACCCAAATTTTATTTAAAATTATTTCATATAGATACTGGAGAACATGCTACAAGAATATTCAGCCCTAATCAAGCAACTATATTAGATAAGTTATGATTTATATATTTTATGAAAGTTGGTGTCTTGTATTAATAATTGAAAACACATATGCATTTACCTCTGTATGTACGTAATTTATGTTTAGTAATGTTTGAGCTTTTGCATTATGAATTTATATAAAAGAAAAAGCAGCTTCCTGTTTTCATGAGTAAAAAATAGACCTTACTTGATTTTAATTTAAATATTCTTCCTTTTTAAAAATTAACAATTAAAGCTTCACTGCTGTAATTTATTTATTTATATTTCATATTTCCATTCCATCTATTCCCCTGAAACCCTGTTGAATTCAGTGAGGCTTACTTCTTTAATATGTCTGCAATATTGCACTACTTGTTATGATTTAAAAAACGTGCAACCTCACAGACTTTGTTCTGTTTTTAAAATACAGCAAAGTCTATGAAACTGCATATTTTTAATTCAGTAAATTTAATTCTGTAAAGTGACCTGAAAAAATCACTAATGGCTGCAGCTGGAAGACTACAATTTTTCACTTCTATTAATGGGATTCTTCAAATGGAATGACATGAATAATAAAAACAAACCTCAGTCACAGAAATAACTTGCTGGAAAGTTTTTTCCTGTAGCAAGGGACATTTGGAAACTAGATTTCTTTACCAAAAAGGGTAGAATTGAGGAAGACTAAATCTATAACTTGACTCTTACTTGTAATATATACTGCATATATTGTACCATATATTATAAAGCCTTGTTTAATAATTGATATGATTATGTACATGAGTTTATTTCTTGTTTAGGACTGCAGCTTAAATCAATAAAGAAGCTTTACTCCAAACCTCAGTATGGAATGCAAGGGTGAAGCAATGAATGCAATTCTACCATGACCCTCTAGGAAGGCATCAGGCAATGGAGTTTCAGGGAATGGACTTCCTCCATAAAATCCAGTGCTATTGTAACTAGCATGTAGTTTCAACTGGTAACTTCAATTTGTATCTTCTTGAGTATCTAGTAATTTTCCCCCCAAGTTAAACTTTTCTGTGCAGACAAGAATTCTGGCTTCACTATTATTCAGAAAAAAACCCCCTGAATATTCTCCATTTAAGTATATTTCATTCCATGAACTCCAATATAAATAAACCGTCTCGGTTGAATCCCGTCTAGCCGATTACAATGGAATGCAGTTTACATACAGTACTTCCTAAAAGCAATCTTTTCTGTCTTTCTTGTTTGTGTGAATAGTAACAAGAGTATATTTCTCTGATGGACGTTTAAGAAGTTCAACCTGGGAAGCATTTCTATCCTTTGCAAATAAAGGAAGCCATGGATGCATAGAAAGTATAGGCCAAGTATCAAAGCTGGAGGAAAGAAAAGGGGGGAAAAGACAGCATTTGTAATGAAAATAAAATAAAATAAAATGTAAGATTTAAAAGTAGAAAACAAAAACAAAAATCTAAGAAAGAATAATCCCCTAATCCTACTCAGATGCACTCAGAAATAATTCTCAGTTCATTTAACAAGTATATTAGATGGAGAATTTGAACATTCTTGAAAAATAATGCAACAGTATCCTGAAAGCTAGACATAGGCAGGGCTGCCATAAATTTCAGACCTTGCTCCAACAAGAGATATGTGAAATTTACAGCAGAGAGAACACACAAACCACTTATATCACTTTTTCCAATTACGTGTACATCTGCTTCTACAAACAGAAAATAAGTTCTATGTTTGAATATACAATTGAAGTTGGCATCATAAACTGCAGGTAAACTGGCTCCCTTCAACAGGCAGGGATGCTATATTTGAGTATAAAACTTATTACTACCAAGTTATACTACTCATAAAAGAGAACATTTGTAGTTCAGGAACAGGAAAATTTGTAGTTCAGGGGTCACTGGTGCTCTTTGAGCTTGGTTGTTTTCTGGTAGATGTTTCATTTCCCAAACTAGGTAAAATCATCATTATGATGATACCTAGTTTGTTTAATGAAATGTCTGCGAGAAAGCAACTAAGCTCAGAGAACAGTAATTCTGCTCAGTTTATACTACAAACACACTATTATTTCATAGCAGTTACCCATAGGCATATTCTTTCTTTGTATATAATCATTTATCCCTACCAATATAAAGGTGTTCATATGGAAATGCTTTACCCAGAGAAAAAGATGAAACAAATCCTGAGTTATTGTTGTTGTTTTTTAAACAGTAAGAGCAAGGGAAAATTAAAAAAAGAAAAATAACTCCCCACCAATCACATTTTCTAAACAGGTTTTAGGCTCGAGAAAACAAAAATATTATCTTTAGTCTCCCACTTTCATTTTCTCTCTTTACAAATGTTTTCAGAGTCATCAGTGAACACAACCAGGGTGTAATAGCTATCAATAGTTTTACAAAGTAATTCCAGAATTACATTTCACAGTGCCTCATCACCAAATGAAAAATATATAAATATGGTTACAATAAAAACAACTTCAATTGCATTTCCCGATTGAATTAATGCTGTAGATGAGGCATTCTGTTCTTTCGCTGCCCACCAGCCAAAGTCTAATTATGCTCATTCTTTTTATCATGCATGAAGAAGAGATGAAAGAAAAGTTATTGCTTTAATAGCCACTTGCCATTGTCCCAAAGGAACATCCGACAAATTAATGTAGGATGGAAAATCTACATTATTCATCACAGGATAGGCATGGAGAGGGATCAGCAAAGTTTCATCTCCCTGAGAAGAAAAGAAGAGAAGGATACAGACAGTCTCAGGAGAATTGTGATCTAGGGGGAAACTAGTTCTGCTCTCTTACACAGTTAAGGCTACACTGCTTATATGACTTAAATAATTATGGGGATATTTTAATTCCCAGCTAATATAAAAGATGCAGCATATGAAAGCTGAATTTTAAGACCTGGGAGGACTAAACCTATTGCCATTCCTGTTCTTGACGTTTTGACACCCAAAATGAAAATGATCTATAATTTTTCCACTTGCATGCATGTACACCATGCTATTTCTTATAGGGTGAGAAACATTGTTAGACTTTCTACAAGTTAAATACAATATTAGATTGTTAACAGAGGGCTTTGATGCTTAATTTTGCTGTTGGCTGACCTGTTAACTACCTTTTCTTAGATATATGGTAGTAGATAGATGACAGGTTAAATTAGAAATAGTTATGCAGAAATTTATAAATTGTAGGCTTGCTTTTGCAAGGGTCAGAAACTATTATTGCTGACATACATTTATCAATATTCAAATAATAGGGGGACTATATCTATCTCTAATCAGTTTGTCTATCAGTTTGTTTGTCTGTGTGTGTGTGCGTGTATGTGTGTTTTGTCTTTTCTAATGCACATTTAAAAAAATGTTTTGTCTGTTTTATTTCATTAAAAAATTCTTCTTTTTTGGAGCTTTTATTTTAACTTTCTGAATAAAGAAAGAATAAATATTATGCTGAGTTCAGAAAAGGGTGTCAAAGTACTTGGAAACATGCGTTCTAAACAGAAAAAAGAAACCTAGTGAAACCTAGTTACAATTCACTATGCATTCATGTATTGCATAGTTGGTGGGATGCAACCAGTAACTTGGTTTGCAAGACAATCTCTAAATCAGAAATCCTAACTTAGAGTAAAAGAAATTTGACCTTTGGTTGAAGTTGTGATAAATTGGCCCAAATGTGCCAAAGTGATCAATGCTGTCAATATAATTACCGAACACATTTTGGGCAATTTACTAACGTTCATCACAATTAGTATGAAAGCTGAATGTAGCACAACTAGAAATAAAGCTGATAATGTAGTTAACATCTTACAAACTGTTCATTAATGTTTTTAAATAAGCATCCCAGTTCTTAGGAAAACATGTTAAACTGAAGTATATATTCCTTTTGAGCGTCTATTCCTCCACCCAAAAAACTGGGTGCATTCTCTTTTGATGGGCCTTGGAACAAAATAACTTGAAGAAATGAGTCAAAGAAGCTAGTAAAAGAAGCTGATCATTAAAGAGTCTAAAGAATCTAAGCATAATAAAAATATTCATTGTATATGCTGATATCATGATCAATCAGCAATATATTGATTGACATTTAGAGGGAAAGGGGAGTTCCTACCAAGTTCTGTTGTCTTTTCTTACCTGAGAATGGATTCGGATGCAGTCATGATAGTATCGCCATTCATCAGGGCAAAAATCAACCATTATTGTAAAGGACAAGCCAGGGACAAGCCGCTGCTATAAAAACAGAGCAGAACAATTTCCCATGGAAGGCTTCAAACTATTTGTTTTGCAATTTGGCAAAGTTTAAAAAAGAAGAGATGAAATAAATACGAGCACTCTCAAGGTTACTGAACCAACATTTACCATTTTGTTATATTTGATCTGGAAATAGTTTGTCTCCGGTGGAATGATATGGATGTTTATAACTTCTCCAGAAATATTTACCAGTTTCTGTAGGATAAAGCAAATAATTCAAAGAAAGAAAAAAAGATGATCCTGTCAGTATTTTTGGCACAATTACAGACAGAAAGTGATGTAAATAAAATGCTTAACATATAAATTAATGCGGAGGACACGAATGGAACAGGATACAGTTTGTTAACTGGCACTAGTCAATTCAGCTGGGTAATGCCCCTTCTGTAGGAGCGGCATTGATTGACTTTGGCTTCTGAAGCCAATTCAAAGTCCTGAGTATAACACCTTATACGGCTTAGGACCTCATTATCTTTGTGACTTTCCTCTTCTTGTAGAATCTGTCTGCCCTACTCTGCCGTAGCAGAAAGAGAATACAAAACAAGTGGGATTTGGAGCATTGCATTCTCAGGAGCAGCTCCCTCCCTCTAAAAATCACATGCCCCCAAGGACAACAAAAGCTTTTATGAACAGTAATTCAATTATTGTTTTTAAAATTACATTTTATATATGTCATTATCTTTATACACTGTATGCGGCTTTGAGTCATAAGGACTATACTTATTTATAAATTAAGCAAATTTATATGGCCACCCAACTCACACATATGAGACCAAAGGATGGATTACAACGTTAAAAATCGACATTAAAACCTCTAACCCACCCACTCCAAATATGTATGTGGGTAAATAATAAATAACGTTAATAAATGCATAAACTCCTTTCAGGTTGTCAGCTCTCAACTCTTACGTTACTTACCAGCACTTGCTGATGATGTTTTTCTACCTCAAATCCTCCATAATGCATGATGGCAGGTTTAGCCTGTATAGCATTATTTCTTACTAGCTTTGTATAAATCTCTGAAATTTAAAAAAAGAATTAAAACAATAATTGGCGCAGCCAGACAATAGCTCCAGGAGTTCCCTATGACTAATTTTATTCTGTTTTTTTCCTAATATTAGATGGACTGATATAATTAGCTCAAGATCTTCCCTGCATGAAAACAATCCATTTAGCCTACCAAACCACAAACTACCCCATTCCTCAATCTGACAGTCTTCCCCCCTCCCCCCGGCCAATATTAGACTTCATCCTAAGGTAGCATTATGTATGGGATTCAACTGCAGATCAATGATATTATATTATTTAATTAGGCCATATAGGCAGAGAGGGCTCATTTCAGATCCCATTCCCAACTATTGGGATCCAGGAGCCTTCTCTGCTGCAGTGCTTGTGCTTTGGAATATCATAAGATCTAAGATCTGCTCCCACCCTCTTATCCTTCTGCAAAAGCCTGGGGATCAAATGGGGGAGTTACAAACTGGAGGTGGTTGTTGGACTGATGGCAGAGTCCCCCTCCCCCACCTTCCCTCCCCCCGCTCTATGTTGCCCCTCCCCCCAGCTGTCTTTTTGGTGATCATATTGTTGTACTCTTGCTGTGTTGCTTTTTCATCGTTTGTTTTATTGTTCCATTATTTTATTTCTCTACTGTTTATGCTCCTTTCATTTTCTTATTATTGTTAAGCTGCCCAGCATAGCCCCACAGTGAGATGGGCAGCCAATAAATTTAACAAATAAGTAATATTCTCTGTTCAGAATAGAGTGGAAAGGAATGTCTAGAATGTCAGAAACAATGCTTTTTCCCGTCTATGTTTCTGTCAGTGCTGTCTATGACTATGTATATTTACCCATGTAGTGTTATTATCTTCTTTATTACCTCCTCTTATTGGTATTATGATTATGATTCTGTTGCTTTGCATGTACCCTGAGAGTTTCTGCACTGGATAAATATTCTTTGTGTGTCTATTTATACTTGGCTAAATAAAGTATTCAAATTCAGATTATTTTACAGGATGATATATATCTTGAAAGAATATAAAAGGGGACTGTTAGTTCAGTAAAATTCTCTGTCCTCCACCAGCAATGCCCTATGTTTCCCCCTTCCTTAACCACTGGAAAAGGGTCTTCCAACCTCAGGAGTGGGTTGCAAGGGAGGAAGAAAAGGGAGTGCATCAGGGGTGAAATCCAGCAGGTTCTGACAGGATCTGGAGAACCGGTAGTGGAAATTTTGAATAGTTTGAAGAACTGGTAGCAGAAATTTTGAGTAGTTTAGAGAACTGGCAAATGCCACCTTTGGCTGGCCCCAGAGTAGAGTGGGAATGGAGATTTTGCAGTATCCCTTCCCTTCCACTCCCACCAAACCACACCACGCCCACCAAGCCACTCCCACAGTGCATGCAATAATAATAATAATAATAATAATAATAATAATAATAATAATAATAATAATAATAATAATAACAATAACAATAACAATAACAATAACAATAACAACAACAACAACAATAATAATAATAACAACAACAACAACAACAATAATAATAGAATGTAAGATGTTCCAAGTAGCGCAGTTTTTTGCAGTTCCACTGGCGTTATTGCAGGAAGCTGCAATTTGCTGATGTAGTTAGTAAAATTTTTGGACATGGTGCCAAGTGCCCCGATGACAATGGGTGTCACTGTGACATCCATAGCCATGTAGTTTCGATGGCCAGGTCGTGATATTTCATTATTTTTTCTAGTTCTTTTTCTTCGACTCTGGCATCTCCAGGAACAGCGATATCTATAAACTCTACACTTCGGCCCTCTACAACCGTGATATCTGGTGTGTTGTGCTCCAAATGATGATCTGTTTGTATTCGGAAGTCCCACAAGATCTTCACGTTCTCATTTTTGATAACTTTTTCCACTTTGTGTTCCCATGACTTTCTGGATACAGGTAAATCATATTTTTTACATAATGACCAGTGGATTAATTTAGCAACTCGGTTGTGTCTAGCTTTGTAAACAGTTTGTGCGATTTTGCTGCATTCATATATTAAATATGAAACAGTTTCGACTTTGTTATTGCAAAGTCGGCAGTTTGGGTTGTCAGTGGATTTTTGAATCTTCGTTTTCATGGCATTAGTTTGTAGTGCTTGTTCTTGAGCGGCTAGTATTAAACCTTCCATTTCTTTCTTGATGGTTCCCATCTTAAGCCATGTCCATGTCAAGTTGTCATCACATTTTCCTTTAATGTTTTTCAAGTGCTGTCCATGCAAAGCTTTGGTTTTCCATCTATTTAATCTGTCATCCAGCTGTTTTTCCTTATATTCTGCCTTTGTTTTCCTTATATTCTGCCTTTCGAATCGAATCGAATTTTATTTATAACCCGCTCTCTCTCCCCGAAGGGACTCGAGGGACTTTGTTGTTGTTGTTGTTGTTGTTGTTGTTGTTATTATTATTATGTTAATATTTTGTGAGATTCACAGGTTATTATTATTATATTAACAGAGACAGCAACAACTGGTGATAATCTACTGAATTATTATATTGTGAAATGAATTTAGGAGCAACAAGACTGCCTATAAGCCGGGGTGATAAACAATCACGTTTGTCAAGATTATTGAGATAACCAACAGTTTTTTCTGCCTGAGAATAGTCAACTAATCACTCACTTGAATCCAAGAGGTAATTGGGAACATCAGTTGTTTGCTGGGCCTCCTCCACAAAGCTGTCAAGAAGAAAGGATGGAGGGCTTCTGAAAGACCCTTTGGTGCTGTGGAAGTCTGTCTGAATATTACTCACAACTTCCATCCTCGTTGGAATTTATGGTTTCTAGAATAGCAAAAAGATCGTTCCTTGTTACCTGATACAAAACAAGTAACATAAAAAAACCCTCCCTGGAATCCAGGGGTGTCAAACCCGATCACATTGCGGGCCACATTGTGACATATTGGGATGTTTTTTGCCTTTGTGGAGCCAGAGTGGGTGTGGCCTGCCTGAAGCGTATCTGGCCTGCGGGCTGCCAGTTTGACAGGCTTGCTGTAATCCCTTAATTCAAGGTATAATCAGGGAAACTGGATGGAACTGAGCATTTACTGGCCAGATGCCCTTCCTGACACCATGTGGAGTTTGCAGCAGATATTTTTTTCTTTATGCCTAGGAGAGAAACATCTGCCGCTACCTGGGATTGAACTCTCAACCTTCCAAGGGAAAGGTGAGCATCCTCACAACTAGGCCACCTTGCCACTACATATAGAAATTCTACGTGCACCAATACATTTACTTCAACTGCTATGCGGTATACAAATTAGTAAGATTTTCCAATGAAATTAAACAAATGATTGCTGCCCACAGCTTGAAATGATTCAAACACCCCCCCCCGTGATCTGTCTATTTGATAATTATTCTCCTCATTTAGAAGTATCTTAACTTTTCCAGTTTTTTCTTCATTCGCTTAATACATGGCATCATCATAGCATTTAAAATACCTTTAGAATGAGTTGTTTACATAATGAAGATAAATATAACACATAGTAGTACCTAGAAGAAAGTATAGGTCCAATTGGAATAAGATGAATTATTTAAATGTAAATCTAGTTTGAGGCCGAGCATAGAAAATTAAACTATAAAACGCCAGTCCCCAAAATATGACTTTTTGATAGATGTCACTGCCAATTCCCTTACAATGTCAAAGGGAAACAAATACTTTTTGAGGAAGATACAATATATTATAATGTGAAGCTGACCATTAAACAGCATCCCAGTGCCAAACCTTCTTACTCCTAACCAAGGACTTAGAGGATGAGATTGGAGGAACTGAATATGTACAGCCTGGAGGATAGGAGGGTAAGCGGGGGACATGATTGAAACCCTTAAATATATTAAGGGTGAGAATAAGGTTCTAGAAGGCAGTATTTTCACTATTAAGCAAAAATCAAGAACACAAGTCCATTACCTCAAACTGACAGGAGGGAAAGTTCAAAAGTACTGTTACAAAGTATTACTTCAAAGAAGAAGTAATAGAAGCTTGGAATCAACTTCCATCAGAGGTAGTGGATCAGTCATCTGTAACGGAGTTTAAACCTGCTTGGGATAAACACAGGCCCATCATCCGACAAAAACAAGCAAATAAAATAATAGTAAGCAGACAGGCACCTGCCACATAACACCCTAGGCTTAACAAATTTCAATTAAAAAGACAAAAAAGTCTAGACAGTGGATGTGGCAGTACCTGGAGACAGCAGAATAGAAATAGAAATATCTGCAAATAGAAATACAAATGATTGTAGACAAAGAAAGCAATGGTAAATAGAAGCTTTGAGCAAAACAAATGGAACACCACTTGAGCACCACCAGCACTGATAAGTTCACTATCAGTCAATTGCAAAAGGCAGCTTCACTCAGACCAGCTTACATCCTGTGACAATGTCTGTAATGCCATTCATTAAACACCCACATCTGCCTATTCCAGGTCCTTAGAAAAAACTTGAAAGGTAGACAAAAATGCCAAACCAGTCTGAACATCTGGTTTACTATGCGACGAACCATAAGAAAAAATTAAAAATTAAAATTAAAAATAATAAATTAAAAAGAAAACAAAAACAAATAAAACACTCAAAAAGCAGACTTAATGGTCCACTGGTTCTTTTTCTGCCGTCAGTTTTCTATATTTCTATGTCATCCCTCACCCACCGCTAGGTCCATACACTCTACCAGAATTTGGTTAACAATGCTTTACTAGTAAATTATAACTG
Organism: Rhabdophis nuchalis; assembly: GCA_039707465.1. NCBI lineage: Eukaryota > Metazoa > Chordata > Lepidosauria > Squamata > Natricidae > Rhabdophis > Rhabdophis nuchalis. Next base: position 158,830,172 of record CM077643.1, read on the forward strand.
CCTGAACTTATGTATCATGCCAAATCATAAAACCTAGTTTACAAGTGACAATGGCTGAAAACACACATTCATATTTCAAACAAATTACATTAGTTAACATGATGCATGAATCAATTTCTCTAGACTTGTTCTATTATGGCTTTAGGTTGTTGAGCTAGCTGGCAAAAGGCATGAGCAAGAGATCCTGTATTGAGAAGAAAAAGAGTGAGGAATGCAGTTTTTAATTTATTGCAGTGCCGTTGCTTCTATATCTCTCTTCCAAGAAAATATAATACCGACTTGCTTCAGCAGGTAGCATCACCTAGCTGAAGGGTTTAAAAGCTCAACAAGACTGGGCAGCAAAGTAACATAAAAAAAGTTACTCTTTTTCATTTAATGGTTGTCTTGATCAGATATGGTATGTAATACTTGAATGCAATGGGGCATAGATGGCTCAGCAGTGAAAGATGCTGAGCTTGTCAGCTGGAGAGCTAACAGCCTGGGTTTGAGAGCCGAACTCCACACAATGGGGTGAACTCTTATTACACACCCCAGCTCCTGCCCATCTAGTAGTTTGAAAGCATGCAAATGCAAGTAGATTAATGGGTATCACTTTGGTGGGAAGGTAACAGTGTTGTGTACATCTTTGGCACATATTCATGCTGGCCACATCACCATGGAAAATTTCTTCAGACAGTACTGGCTCCCTTGGCCAAGAAATGGAGATAGAGTTGGACACGTGCCAGTTGGTTTCTGGAGCTTTCCTTTTCTATTATGGCACAGCTGAGATGGCCAAACTGCACACAGGTAATCCTTGAATTATGACCCCAACGGAGTTCAAAATTTCTGTTGTTACACAAGTTGTTAAATGAGTACAGCCCCATTTTACGACTTTCTTGCCCCGGTTGTAAAATGAATCACCACATTTGTTAAGTTACTAACACGGTTAGTAACTGGCTTTTGCACTGACTTTGCTTATCAGAAAGTCACAAAGGTACATCATATACGACAAAATTGGTTGTATACCCAGGGACACTGCAACCGTCATAAATGAGCCAGTTGCCAAGCGCCTCAATTTTGATCACATGACCATGGAGATCCTGCAGTGGTTCTAAGTGTTAAAAAATGATCATAAGTCACTTTTTTTCAGTGCCGTTGCAACTTGAAACGGTCACTAAACGAATGGTTGTAAGTCGAGGACTACCTGTGTACCTTTCTTAAAAAATATATAATTTTACAAATAATATAAAAATATATCATACACCTTTCTTAAAAATGTGTAATTGTATGAATAATATATAAAATTATGTACTATAATTAACGATCTTGGTACCTAGGAAAAAAGCAAGTAGCTTCTTCACATGCTTATCAGCAGTGCTGATAATTTAGCAGCAAGCAGAATGCTTGCTAAAAAACCAGAAATCTTCAGTGCAATGCCTAGCATTTCCAATTGACGCCCCCTACTATATATGAGCATGTGTGTGTTATGTGTATATATATACACATAAACACACACACACACACACATAAACACACACACACACACACACTCTTACTTAAGGGAGATAAAGGGAGGGAGGTTGGACTAGAAGACCTCTAAGGTCCCTTCCAATATTATTATTATTTTTTGACCTGGGAACTAGTTAAAGCAGAGAGTTCTGGTGAGGTGGACAAAGAACCTCTAGTAAAATGTGCAGGTGGTAACTTTTAGTCTAAAGGCAAAACAGAAAGAAGATCAAAGGGGGAAGGCGCTGCTCCAAAGGAGAGGAGTTTGCATTTGCAGCAGACCCCCAAAACTCCCAATTACCGCCCGCACCCCCCTCCACGGCCCTTCTCAGGTTTATTTTGTCCTTCGCTTGGAGGGACCGGCAAACCTACCAGGAGCAGAGGTGAACCGGGCAAGTGCGATCTGTAGCTCACAAACCACTTCGCGCCCGCCCGCCTCAAAAGCTTCGGTTGCTATGCTGGTTGTCAACTGTGACGTTCTAGAGCGCCAAGCGGGCTTTGGACCGTACCATTCTCTAACCCTGGGAGGGGAGAGAAGAAGAAAGAGATGTAACATGTTGACGGACAGGTCAACAAAGCGTGCAGCGTGCGTCTCAGCCGTGGAAAGCCGTATGGTTTTGTGCTTGTTCGGGTTGCGCTGCAACTCATAGGAAAGGGTTGGAGTTGAATAATAGAGACAGCGCTGCACAGTTAATTGCTAGCAATTAATCAGTAGCAAATTGTGGCAATTCATTATTTAGCCGAGACGGCCAAGGGAATTGCAAGACTTTAATTTGAATTTGAAAGAGGAAATGGGGCGGGTAGAATTAATAAAGAGGGACACGGTGAACACCCTCATTCCTTTTGCCTTTATTATCTCAGCTACATGTAGATAGTTCCACTTCAAGGCTTGTTTCCCCCCCCCCAAAAAAAAACTATATCCAAGAAAACATCAAATATAAAATAAAACAGTGAAGAGTTGAGAAGTAACAGCACAGTCACTGTAAAAAAATGTGCTGATACATTTTTAGCTGCTAAGGCTACATATTTAAAAGGATATATACAGTAAACCCATAGTTTGCAGTCAATATTGTGTATTGTATAGATCTTGAGAGCATTAGGATAGAAGACCACCAAAAAATCCCAGGATTGTAGGCTAGTTGTACTTAAACAATCTAGTAGTTTGTAGAAAGTTAGCACCCACCCCTCTCCTAGAAGAATGAAATATTCTGGGAAATATTTTTTAAATATTTTTTTTTATTTTTAGCATAAAAACAAATAAAGCATACATCCAGTTTCAATTTTGTGTAGCATGTCGTTTGGTCACAGGTTTTTGTGCATCAATTCTTACAGTTACAAGTATAATTACTAATTGTTCATCGAACATAGCCAAGTATATCACCATTATTGAGCTTTTATATGTTGAATTAAAAATTAGCATTCCTTCATTTCAAACCACCTTATTTTCTTAAATAATTATCTGTTTAATAACAATAAATCTTTATAAAATCACTCATCTTTTTCTGTTATATATTTAGAGAATAAAGAAGAAAAACTTTCCCTGAATTCATTCATTCATTTATTTATTTATTTTATTAAATTTATAAAACGTGCCACTCTCCCCGAAGGGACTCGGGGCGGTGCACAGGAAATTAAAATGGAAATATAAAAACATAGCAATAGATAAATACTAAAAACAGATTAAATACTAATAACCCTGTGCTAAAAATCCTAAAACTCTTACCCCTTAAAATCCAAATTAAAACAATTTAGGCTTCAGTCTGCAAGTTTGATGGTGTGGATTAGGCCAGGCCGGCAAGATGGAAGAAGCACGTCTTCAAGTTTTGGCAGAAGGAGCGGAGGTCTGATAGTTTACAACATTCTTTCAATTATCATTAGAGAATACAATACTTATACTATGTATCACATATTCAAACTCCGATAATATTTTCCCTATATAAAACCAAAAAGTTACCAAATGTTTCAATTCATATATATCTCAATCATTCTTTCCATCATTATTGATCTATTTAATATACAAAATATATTTCTAAGGTAACATAGTCTCTAATTACTATAGTATCAAGCATTCATCGCATCTGACTTTTACGCCTTAGGTTTATTTTTATGCTTTATATATCATATATCCAAAAACTTTATTTCATAAGAAATTTTTTTTTCATGTTAACTATCCTTTTTCTAGATGTAGCTAAATAAACAATTTCATCTCCAGATTTTTTTTGTCTAACCATTGGTAGAACAGATCCCAAACTTTATAGAATTGTTCATCCTCTTGCTCTCTAATTTCAAATGTCAGTTTACTCATTTCAGCACAGTCCATAATCTTTTGGATAACTTCCTCCTAAGTAGGTAATTTCTCATTTTTCCAATTTTTCGCAAATACAATTCTAGCTGCTGTCAACACATTCACAATCAGGTATTTCAAGTCTTTATCAAATGTTTCCAGAATAATTCCCAATAAAAAAAATTCAGGTTTAAGATCTATATGCTTATGTATCATTTTCTCCAACCCCCTGTGGATTATAGACCAATATCTCTTAGCTTCAGAACAAGTCCACCACATGTGGTAGTATGAACCTGATGTCTGATGACATTTCTAACATTTTTCGGATTTGTTCTTACACATTCTTGTGATTCTCGTTGGGGGTAAGTGCCACCTATAAAACATCTTATACAAATTCTCTTTGTATGCAGTTGACATTGTCATTTTATAATTTTGTGTCCACAGTTTTTTGCCCTTTATCTAGCTCAATCCCGTGTCCAAAGTTTCCCCCCCAAACTATGATAGTTTCTTTAACTTGTTCTTCCTGCAATTTAGCCTCTAGTAAGTAACCATAAAGTTTTTTAATTACTTTTTCATCAGCGCCAGTTAAATTTTTATCTAGTTCCATCATTTTATTATAAAAACCCTCCAAAATATTCTGGGAAATATTAAAAAGGCAGAATATTATATGGGGATACCATCTTCAAATCGCTCCATGGCTCGGGGCCTAGTTACTTGCGGGACTGTCTCCTGCCACATACCTTCCTCCGTCCGATTCGCTCCCACAGGGAGGGCCTACTAAGGGTCCCAACCGCCGGTCAATGCCGGCTAGCGGTGCCCAGGGGTAGGGCCTTCTCTGTGGCAGGGCCAGCCCTCTGGAACGACCTACCCCCCGAACTTCGCACTATCACGGACCTTCCCCTCTTCCGCCGTTCATTCAAGACATATTTTTTCCAGCAAGCTGGTCTAGCTTAACGTTTAGATCTTATTTGTGATATAGCTCCTGCCAATTAGTAAATGGACGTTGGGTTTCTATAGGGAATTTCAGCACAGGCTTCTAATTTAATTCTTCTTAACTATATTTATTGTATTTTCTATTATTTATTGGTTTTAATTTTCTGTGCACCGCCCTGGATCCATCTTGATGGAAAAGGTGCGGTATATAAATCAAAATAAATTCAAATTCAAATTCAAATGAAAAAAGGGGGAACATGTTTTTAAAGACAAAGAGTAGCTCCCTGCCCCCAGCAGACATTTGGTGCCCATTGAGCAAGACTGGGCCAGCCTATCTACAATACAATTAGACCTTCAGCTCCAGGGTGATGGGATTCAGACATGACCCCCCAAGACATAATAGGATTATCTATCAGCAGAACTCACCACATGGCACAAACACCTGGGGACATTACATCATCCTTCATGTTTCAACCAAACCTGGGAGCTCAGACAACTTATGACCCCTGCATAGCCCCATGAGAGTCTGACAGCAACCAAGAGTACATGCTCTTGTCACAGGAACAGGAAGCTCACATTCAAAGCCCAAGAGAGGGTAAAAATACCTCTCACTCTGCACTCCATGTGGTCAGCTGCTCAGGACTTCAAACCCATGTGGCCCGGTTCACCAATAAACCATCTTTCTAATCAGCCTCCATGTTTCCAGTGCCTTTCTCCCCACTTGGAACTGATCAAATGGATATTTATTCCAACAAGTGCTTTAGTACAATTTCCAAAATCCCTTTAAGGGCATGTCTGTGAAGTCACTGGGATCTGAGCATCATTTAAAGAATTGGTAACATTCTTTAAAGAATGCCTTTAAAAAAAATACATTACAGTTCTTATCTGCACTGCATATATTTTCAAATCAAACCAGAAGGTAGGGTAGCATTAGGACATGGCCTCCAGCACCAGATTACTTCCTTTAGGCCCTCCATGGGAGGGGAGCAATTTTCTTGCCATCTTCTGATTTATTGCATTGTTCTCTGTGTCAACAGTGGAGACTTTATGGCACTCTTAAAACACAGCTTGCAGCTACTACAACTAGTAAGCCCACTGTCAAGAAATGCTGTGAGATGAAACTCAGCAAAAGCTGCACTTTTCCCATTCTTGCCAAGATACGTCTTCCTTCCAGTTGAAACAGAGCAGGTATACTTCTAGGTATACTTCTAGGTTATATTTTTGGCAAATAAGTCTGAGTGGAGGGGAGGCAGGATATAAATATTTAAATAAATAATTGGAACTGTTCCAGCTTTTGAGAAAAAAAAAGATTCTCTGAAAGGAACAGGTTTGCAAATGTACTATACTCATTTTTTATCATTTCTACAGCATTGTGATAAGATAAACAGCATTATCAGCAATAAATATTTTATCCAGATACTAGAAACCAGCCTAGTGGAGGAAGAAACTGTGCTGCTCCCTGTAATATATAAACATGAAACTGCGAATGGAACTATTGCCTTATTTCAAGCAAAATTGTGCCAATTATAACTTTTAAGATGTTTGCTTACTTTCAGTGAGTCTAACTTCACTATCCGATGCTGTAGAAAGTTAGCACCCACCCCTCTCCTAGAAGAATGATATATTCTAGGGAATATCGAAAAGGCAGAATATTATACCTTCCTGAATGAGAAAAGGAGAAATGTGCTCTTGGAAAGCAGCCCCCACCCTTGTTAATAGCCCCAGAAAGACTGGGCCATCCTGTCTACAAAACAAAAGACCTCCAGCTCCAGGGTGATGGGATTAAGATATGACCCTCCAGGACATAATAGGATTAGCCCTCTACCCATCTAGCAGTAGCGCTCACTGCATGGCACCTGGGGATATTACATCACCCAAACCCAGTTCAACCAGGCTTATCTCAGAGGATCACTTAGGATTTGCACATGACCCCTACAACAACCAATAGGATACATTTCTTGCACAGGAATAGGAAACTCTAGGGCAAGGCCCAAGAGAGGGTATAAATAACACTCCCTCTCCACTCCATGTGTTCAGTTGCACCAGGACCATGTGCTTAATGGTTCTGCTCAATTAAACCAGCTTTTCAAGCAGCCGTCATGTTTCCAGTGTCTTTCTCCCCACTTGGAACTGAACCCAGAGGGACATTTCTTCCAACAATGCAGAGCTAAGGCTATATTGTTTGTGGCCCCTTTTGTACAGGGTCCTTTGAATACTGTGGGGATGTTAAACCAGTTTTGGAAGTGATTCTGATCCTGCAAGGTTGCACAATCTATATTCTCTAACCATCTCATCCTCTGCTGTCCACCTTTTGCCTTCAATCTTTACCAACATCAGGGTCTTTCCCAAGGAGTCCTCTCTTCTTATTCAGTGGCCAAAGTATTTGAGCTTGAGCTTCAGTTTTTGTCCCTCCAAAGAACAGTCAGGGTTGATTCCTTTGGGATTGATTGATTTGATCTCCTTGTAGTCCCAGGAACTCTCAAGAATCTTCCCCAGCACCATAATTTGAAAGCATCAAATTCTTTGGTGCACAGTCTTCCTTAGGGTCCAACTCTCACAGCCATACATTACTATAGGGAAAGCCATAGCTTTGACTAAACAGACTTTTTTTTGGCAAGGTGATGTCTCTGCTTTTGAATATGATGTCTAGGTTTGCCATAGCTTTCCTCCCAAGACCAATGGTCTTTTAATTTCATCACTGCAGTCACCATCTGCACTGATCTTGCAGCCCAAGAAAATAAAATCTGTTCACTGTTTCCATTTCTTCCCCTTCTATTTGCCAGGAAGTGATGGACCAGATGCTTGCCCAACACACCGTCCACCTTTATCTATATCGCAACAAAAGAAAACTCCAGCATGTTCTATTCTGTAAAAAGCTCTTCCAAGCCCTTCGTACCAAGTGGCATCAACTACGTACCACACACTGTTATTGTTTTGAAACTTTTAAACTTTTATTCCAGCTGTCATCTCTTCCCCACACTATGCTTATGATGCATTAGCTGTGTAAGTTAAACAGAAATGGAACAATATGTGTTCGTGTCTTACTTTCTTTCCTCTTCTGAAATATTTTGTTTCTGAAAATTAACTTGTTATGATAACTTTGAGTTCTGGTACATCTAATTTCTTCCCCCCCACTTTTCTCTCCCTCCCTCCCTCCCCCCCCCTCTCTTTTCCATTTTTCCATCTATCCATCCATCTATCCATCCAATCATCCATCTATCCACATCAATATAACCTGTAGTTATAAAAAAAGTTTCTTGCGGTGCATCTATGAAATTTATATCCCGTCTTTCCCTTTTGTTTAGAGAATCATATTGGTATAGATGGAATTATATCGCTGCCATACCAAAATAGAGGGCTTTGAACTGGTGTTGCTTTCGGCCCAAGTAAGGAGGCAAAAGTGCCTACTACTCCATCCAACAGCCACCCTGTGAGATGGAGCATACATTTTTGTCTGTCAAAGATACTCTCTGAATATCTGTGCTCCCGGGAAATGCAGTTTGCATAGGGCAGACACTAGCAGAGTGTTTCAACCTAGATGAATCACCCTATGGATAGCAGCTTTTCTCCTGCCAAAAAAAATTGGTTTGTGCCGCTACTTTAGTCCTTCTAGGTTCTGGAACAATTTCTGTTATTTTCCATGCCTTGACAGATTTATCTTTGGTTTGGTGAAACGAATGCAGTTGTCCCATAACCAGACTTGTTCCCTTATCCATGGGAACACAAAGGATTGATCTTTCCCCTTGACACGGGGGTGATAACAATGAGTAATGGAAGACAGAGGTGGAAATATCTCGACTGCACAAACCCTAACATTGCCTGTGACTGGAGGTGTAGCATCCTGCTGGTATTCAGCGACAGATATAACAGCACCGGCAAGATGCAGACAGCCACGTTATCCAGGAGAGCGGGAAGAACACCTAGGAGCCCATGGAGGTAACTTTTGATCTGTGTGCAAGGAGTGAAAGGAAGAAACAAGCACCAGCCATGTGGGTTTTTACATTAATTATCTTCACGTCTCTGGAGCTAACGGTAAGGACTGTAACTGATCAAAGGAATACCGTGTTTGGTAGCAAGGAAGCCAAATGTCTCTGTCCACCCACTTAAAGGGAGAAGGAGAAAAATATGGGAGAGGGATTTTGGAGCAGCCCCGTGTGCACTTATACAGAGCAACTTCTTTAAAATTCAAGGACATATGTTTCTGAGCCAGTATCTATATAGGATTGTGATGTAAAATGGAGGGGGAAATCCAAAGCGGAATTTGGAGTGGCTTAAAATATCTTAGAACTCTTTCAGTGGGATGATTAAAAATGCGCTTTAGAGATGCTGCTGTGCCCTGAGCAAAGTTAAAATGTGTAAGTTGTATAAACTCTTGTCTGGTTGTGCTTCAGAGACCAAAACGCACAAGGGCTGTGCGTTTATAGCGACAGGACGATCAGCTCGTTACGCAGTCTGTAAAAATATAATTTACGACAGCAATTTGCTGGATTGTCAAGGAGCATGTAATGACAGTTGCCAGTCAAACATTTTATTGTGTTCTCTATAATAATTTATTGTAATTGATACACTAATTTCACTCTAAAATTAGGAACTGTGCTAATGTATGTCTGATTAAAAGGTTATTTCTTGCTCCTTGTCTAGTGTTCAAATATTGCTTAGCATGGGTTAGAATGATTGGTTTAAACTGAGGCCCAAAATATAGAGAGGAAACAAATAATCAAGCACATATTAAAAATATGAATAGTTGTCAGGTGAGACTGCATGCAAATAATGGCATAAATAAAAAGAAATTACTATGTTTCTAATAATAAAAAGATGAATATGTAAACATTTATATAAAGTTTGAATTATTATTCAGTTTATAACAATTTATTGAATCGTTCATTTTGAAATGTCTCTATTCACAGAGGGTTCACAAGGGAAGCTAAATAGTAAATTGAAATAAAAATGAATGGAATAAAATATTGCATTCATTTTTATATGATTTAAATGACAGAAAGTTTGTTTTGCTATGATAATATTGGATAAATAATAAGTATCAGAAGTCATCTGTGACTTTTCTGTTCAGGTATTTTGGCCACAATCAACATTATTTACAATGTGTAACTGTGCAAAAGTCACAACACTGTGACTTTTGTGATGTAATTGTGCCTTAGTCCTGCATAAGCTGCAAAAAAGTTGTGATGTGGCACTGTGGTTCTAAGATGTTAACTTCCATAATTTTGTCCTATTTGCAAAATGATCCCATTGACAAAGTGGCATTGTGATTTTCCTTCTTGGGAGAGCAAAATGCCAGGAACTGAAACAAGACAGATCTCTCTCTCTCTCTCTCTCTCTCTCTCTCTCTCTCTCTCTCTCTCTCTCTCTCTCTCTCTCTCTCTCTCTCTCTCTCTCTCTCTCTCTCTCTCTCTTACACACACACACACACACACACACTCACACACACGATTTGAAGTGCAACCAAGAAGAAGGAAAAATGGAAAGAAAAGTGTGGGCATGTCTGTATGTTCATTTAGTGACCATTTGAAGTTACGATGGCACTACAAAAATTGACTTGTTATTGTTTTCCACACTTAGGACCATCGCAGCATTCCATGGCCATGTGATCAAAATTTAGATGCTTTAGACCAGGAGTCCCAAACCTTTGCAACTTTAAGTCTGAAGGACTTCAGCTCCCAGACTTCTGGGAGCTGAAGTCCTTCAGAATTTAAAGTTGCAAAGGTTGGAGACCCCTGCTTTAGACCACTAGATTAGATTTAGATTCACTTTATAACCATGTTACTAATGTAACAACACGATTAACAATGACTCACTTAACAACTGAGGCAAAGAAAGGCCATAAAGTGGAACAAAACTCATGTTAACAACTGTCTTGTTAGGAACAGAAATGTTGGGCTCAATTGTCATGAATGTGTGTGTGTGTACAGTGTAGAGATAGATAGATAGATGGATGGATGGATGGATGGATGGATGGATGGATGGATAGATAAATAGATAGATAGATAGATAGATAGATAGATAGATAGATAGATAGATAGATAAACAAAGACATACAGACAGACAAAGACAGACAGACAGAGACAGAGAAAAGATTTTCAAGCCATATAAAATTAAATAAGAATTTTCAAAGTAATATTATATTAGTATTGTATATAAAGGTAACCTTAGTATTTCAAATTTATTGTTAAAATCAAATGAATCCTTAGCAAAGGCACCCAAAATACTAACAATTATTAATCAGAGTAGTTTCTAATCTAAGAGTGTTTATTACTATTCTCAGACAAAAATCTAAAATTTTAAGGCCTTGTGTTTAAGAGTAAGTTGACCTTCAGATGTGGTACAAGTCCGTGTGCAAAATTATAGCTCCGATTAAATTAAATACAGCATCACGTTGCTTTCTTTCAATTTTTTAAAAAAAGCAATTACTTTGTCTCCCTATCGCATAACACTAGAACTAGGGGGCACTCCATGAAACTTTTGATAGCTAGACCTCAAACAAATAAGGGGAAGTACTTTTTCACCCAGAGGATCACTGGTCTATGGAACTCCCTGCCAGAAGAAGTGGTGACCGCTGTCAGCCTCGACACCTTTAAGAAAGGATTAGACGAGTTCATGGAGAACAAGGGTATCCATGGCTATCATGATGGATGCCTAAGGACACCCTCCGGGTTGGAGAGATAGGCAGGATATCTCTCAATGCCATTTGCAGGGAATCATAAGCAGGTGAAGACATCTGCTTGGGAAGACCCTGAAGCAAATGGGGAGACACTGTGTGAGACAGAATGCTGGACTGGATGGGCTGTGGCCTGTTCCAGCAAGGCTGTTCTTATGTTCTTATGTCTCTAAACGAAGCAATGCCTTGCAGGTATAGAAGAGACACAATCTGTCCTTGCTGCATTTCTTCTAGGGAAAAAAGAGAGGCGTGATTGATTACTCAACATTTAAAAAGGGATGTTTGGTTCTTTTTAGTCATGACCTGTTCCAGAACCCGAATAGAAAAGGGATGATCATCCTAACTTGGTACCCTCCAAGAATGCTCCTAATTTCCCAGCCATGATAACTTGGGATGATAAGTTGATGTCCAAAACATTTAGAGACAGTAGCTGAGGGATCTCAAAATCTTTTGCACAGTTATCTTTTCCACCACATTATGGTTTCTTCTATAGTTCTCCCCCCTCCCCATATCTTACACATAAGCAGCAATTGTAAGACTGTCTTGTGATAAGGATATGCTATCTGTACCAGGGGTGGGTTGCTCCCAGTTTAACTACCAGTTCGCAACCCGCATGCAACACTGTTCAATGTAAATTGTTCTTCGCGCATGTGCAGAACAATTTACAGTGAATTGCGCATGCACAGTCACTAAAAACCAAAATGGTGGTGGACCAGCGGTGGCGAGGGAACCAGTTCGGGGGGCTGGCAGGCCTGGGTCGCTGCCAGTTCTGTGACTCAGGCTTGAATTCCACTACCGGTTCAGCCGAACCTGGCCGAACTGGTAGCAACCCACTTCTGATCTGTACCTACTGCAAATCTTACAAGTTACTGACTGAGTAATTGTAGCAGCACTGTTTCATGCCTTTCCCTTTTTCAGGCAACTTATTTCACACACATTTATAAACACCACTTGGTATTTAGAATATCAAGCATGGAAACCAATTCAAGCCCTTGAATCACTTCAGGAAGCCGTAAGCGATGTTTACTTATTCTGACATGTTTACCGGTACATCCTCTAAGTAAGGTGGGGGAAAAGGTCTTGCTTTGTTCTTGAAAGACAGAATACATCTTGTGTTGAAACCTGTTGCCAGTCCTGATTTATCTCGGGCAATTTTGATTTACTTCTTCAAGTTGAAATAGAAGAATATTAACTTGCTGTCCTGTATTTCTTATGGTTGTGGTTATAAGGCTCAAGCTTCATTAGGGCTACTGGATCTAGGCTGTAAAACTTTGGGCAATCATTCAGTCTGTCTGTCTGTCTGTCATTTCACTGAGTGATCTTCCAGAAGTTACGATCCAGATTTGATATGGTACCGCTAAGTTTCACACTTGATGCCTTCTGTCGTAGGTTTCTTTTTCCAAAACAATGCTTATCAATTTTATACAACATTTGCCATTAAGGACAAAGAAAGAAAAAAAACCCTCTTGCATAAATGTGATTCGTTCTGTGTATAATAATAATAATAATAATAATAATTTTAATTTATAACCCGCTCTCTCTTCCCGAAGGGACTTGAACAGGGCACAGGGAATTTAAAAATGCATATAAAACCACAGACATAATACAATGTTAAAATAAATTAAACTAAAACCCTGTGCTAAAATCCTGTATTAAAATTAAAACTAAACCCCCTAAAAACCCTGAACAGTTAATTACCCTAGACTGGCCAAGCAGAAAAAGTGTGTTTTCAGTTTTTGACGGAAGGAGCAGAGGTCTGTAGTTGTTCTAATTTCGGGGGGAAGGTTGTTCCAGAGGGTTGGGCCCGCCACAGAGAAGGCCCTTCCCCTGGGCATCGCCCGTTGGCACAGCCTAGTGGACGGCACCCGAAGAAGTCCCTCTCTGTGGGAGCGGATCGGCTGCAGGGATGTATGGGGCAGGATGCGATCCCGCAGATAGCTAGGTCTCGTGCCATGGAGCACTTTGAAGATGATAACCAACACCTTGAAGCGCACCCGAAAGACGACAGGCAGCCAGTGCAGCTTGCGCAGGAGCGGTGTTACATGGGAAAACCTAAAGGTTCCCATAACTGCCTGCGCTGCTGCATTCTGGACAAGCTGAAGTCTTCGGGTGCACCTCAAGGGGAGCCCCAGGTAGAGAGCATTGCAGTAGTCCAGTCGGGATGTCACGAGAACATGAGTGACTGTGCAAAGGGCACCCCGACTGACTGACAGCTTGCTTCAATGTCTATCAATAATAGGCTCTCATCTTACGTGAAGTTGCTACTCTGTCTTTGGTATGTATAGCAATTAGAGAAACCTCCTCATGTAGAAACCTCCCCTTTTTGTTGGAGTCTTGTCATTGTCATCAACATGGATAAGGTTAGGCCAATTGGTAGATTACAATTAGGAAAGCTATGTTCTTCCAAATAGGGTGAACATGTAACTGCCATCATTCCATCTGACCATATAAGAGGTTGAAGCCATGGCTTCCATATGGAGGTCAATATTGTTGTATATCTTCATACAAGTATAAGATGCATCAAGCTTTTAATATTTCCTGGATATCCCTCCTCAACTCATTATGATTTTACTGGTAAGTAAATAAAATGAAATGTAATTTTAAGACAAAGTGAGAAAATGGATGGGAGTGGAGAAATCACCATCAAAAAGTGGATGCTGTTAAAGCAAAATAAGACCTTTTCATGGGATACTCCTATTTTATCCTTGCCTTACCACAGTCTGCAAAAATCCAAATGTGACCTCTCAAATGTTAGGCTGAATTTCTAGCATCTCTGTTCAGAAAGAACAGAAGAAAAGGAAGATCTTCCACTAAGAACATAGCAAGCAATTGCCTGTCAGAACTGAAAATTTAGTACTGGCTTTATGGACAAAATAGTTTTGACCGGCATAAAGATATCTCCTTATGTTTTATAACTTTCCTAAATTATTTTTAAAAAGCCTCAATGACTGTTTTTCATTGATAGTGGAAGCCTTATACCTCACCTATCCAGGATTGAAGACAGTCTCCTATGGCAGAGATGGCCATCTTTGCTTTCTGTGTGACATATCTAATGCAGACGCCATGCATCTGAATGCAACGTCTACCTGTATAGTTACTTAACCATAATGCTAGGTTAATCAAGTTGAAATGTTTTGGATTGAGTTACAGCCATATTCTGAAAGGTCTCATAAATTAAAGCTCAAGCTTAATTCCAATAAGAGTCACAGCTCTTTCTCAAAGAAATGATTCAGCTGCATAAATAGAAAGTCTTCCTAATATATAACTGATGGGTCGTTGCATACCCTAAAAGAAATGCTCTATAAAATAAATTTTGACTTGGATCTAAAAGGTACTTTTTAACACAGGGTAAAACATTTAATTTAGTTTTAATTATTTATAATTATTTATAATTATATTTATAATTTGTTATATGTATATGTTCTTAAATTCCTGTACACCACCCGGAGTCTTCGGAGAGAGGGGGCGGTCAATAAATCCAAATAAATAAATAAATAAATATGCAATAGCCTTTGTAATTCCTTGATAGAAAAATTGCATGTGTTTGATGTGCTAAACATCCAATGCTTTTCCCCTTGTGTCTACAGTTGCTCTTTCTGAACCAATGCATCTTTCCTTTAGGTTTTTGAATAGCTATCTAGCTGGACATAACCTCCTGCAGGTAGAGAGGGGAGGAGATGGATTAAGAAATCTGATTTAAAAGGCAATCATTTTACTGTAACATAAACTGGCATGCAAATTAGGATTTCAAAAGTATTTTAAGTAAAGGAATAGAAACCTATATGAACAAAGAATGTTCTTTCTGCGCCAACTCAGGAAGTTCTAATTGCCCAAGGAGCTGCTGATACAGTTCTACAGAAGAATCATTGAGTCTGTCATCTGCACCTCTAAAACTGTCTGGTTTGGTTCTGCAACCCAACAAGACAGACACAGGCTTCAGAGGATAATTAGAACTGCAGAAAAAACAATTAGTGTCAACCTGCCTTCCATTGGGGACCTGTACACTGCACGAGTCAAAAAGAGGGCGATGAAAACATTTATAGACCCCTCACATCCTGGACATAAATTGTTTCAACTCCTACCCTCAAAATGACTCTATAGAGCCCTGCAAGACAACTAGACACAAGGACAGTTTTTTTTCCTGAACTTCATCACTCTGCTAAACATATGATGATGATGATGATGATGATGATGATGATGATGATGATGATGATTATATAATTCCCTCAACATTATCAAACTATTCACTAAGGTTGCATTACTATTACTATTAGTCTTCTCATCATTCCTATCATCCATCTCCTCCCACTTATGACTGCAGGACTGTAACTTACAATTTATATTAATCTTGATTACTATTATATATATACCCTATGACTATCATTAAGTGCTGTACCGTATGATTCTTGGCAAATGTATCTTGTCTTTTTATCTACACTGAGAGCATTTGCACCAAAGACAAATTCCTTGTGTGTCCAATCACACTTGGCCAATAAAGAATTCTATTAAAAAAAAAAAGAATGGCTGGGTAAGACATAGCCTTGTGGTCATTCAGCATCCAACAATCCTTCGCAAGAGGTAAACTATGTCATTATCAGTTCTGGGGTATCTATTGCATAAAACTTTCTAATTTATATACATAATTGATTTTAATAGAAGAAGCGGAATCAGGGCCCAATAATGGTGATACTACTTTTTTTTTTAAATCATGTATGAAAGTAGATTAGCCCAGCCACACTTATAGTAATAGATATTTCTTGTGCACTAGGCATGGTTGATGTAAATCAAGCTTGCATATACTGACCTGCAAAGCCAACTATGCTTTACCACCGTATAAGGCAGTCGCCAAGAAAGTTGTATATCTCTTGGGGCTGCTTGTTTGGAATTACAAAAAGTTGCCCAGGATCTTCCTACTAGCAATATACAATTTACAATTTTAATTCCACTGGTAGTGCTTAAATTGTGCAGACAGAGAGAAACGGGAGCACTTTCAATTTTCCATGCATCCAGTTCGTCAAAAGACACAGTAGCCAGGGCTGTCTTAATGCATGGGCCTGGTGGGCACTTGCCCATGGGCCCCACGAACAGAGGGCCCCCCCCTAGTAATCTGTGTCTGTTAACCCTTCAATGCACCTTGTATCATACAAATACAGCAACATATTTATTACATTTTACTGCATTTTTAAATTAATACTAACATGCAAATATATGTTTAATTTTATCAACCATTTACATTTGTATTCCTGTGAGTAGTTGTTATAGGGGCCCCAGTAAACTGCTTTGCCTGGGGGCCCATAATGTTGTTAAGGTGGCCCTGACAGTAGCTGCCTTGTAGTTGTATTTGGAAGGCTTACTAAACCGCAAACTAACTGATCACATTAGTGGTACAAACTTAGACTTAATAAATTCCTTAGGAAAACCCCCAAAACAGAGTTGATGAGTAAATAATTTTCAATTTAGATTGTGTTGTACACTATTTGCATTAAGCAAAAAAGGTTGGAAGAATACAAAGAGGCCCTGATAGTGAATGGAATGAGGACAACTATCAGAGGAGACCTCCCAAGAGGGCAAGAAGACACAAAGGATTGTTGTGATGTCACAACATGTTGCATTGTGATATCATAACATAATGCCCAGAACTTAAGCATTTACATCATGATATAAGAATGCATTTGTGTGTGTGTGTGTGTGTGTGTGTGTGTGTGTGTGTGTGTGATTTTTCTGCCTTCCCAGTTTGAAGTATATGCCTATGACAACCATGATGGAATAACCTCATCATGGTTTTGACTAATTGTGTTAAAAAGCCTTATCTGGAATTATGTGATTCATTGATTGGAGTTAGGTATAACATGGAAAACCTGAGAAAGGCAATTTAAAAAACATCTATCTACATTGGAATCTAACTAACCATTTTGTCCTTAAGTTTGAATATCCTTTCCAGAGCTGTTATGGGATTGTTTAAAAAAAAATTGGGGGGATGAAGAAAGCAGCTTTGTCTTCTAGAATCATTCCCCACTTCTGCAAATTAAATTAAATTCTAATCGAGGATTAAATTCTAATGAGTTTGGGCTCTAGTTGAATTCAGAAGACAAGCAAGTCACTGTAATATTTTAAAATGCTGTAATTATAACTATATAAAAAAGGTCCTAGCTGCAATATTTTATCATCAGTGTAACAAAAGAGTGATAAAATGATACTTTTTAATACAGCAGATTGGAGCTTTCATTTCATCATGCGAAATCAAAAAAATCATGAGGATGGAAGAAGAATTGTGCACCTCAGCACTTGCCCAGGAAGAAGCAAACAGAACAGCTGGAAATGAATTATTGAGGAATGCAGGTATGTCCCAGAGTATGAATTGGGGCCATTTAGATCAGGGGTTTCCAATTTGGCTACTTGAAGAATTCTGAACTTCAATTCCCAGAATTCCCCATTCAGCCATGCTGAGTGAGGAATTCTGGGAATTGAAGTCCACAATGATCTAGATCAGGGGTGTCAAACTCATGTCATCACAGCAGTGTCACCTGACATATTGGGACTTTCCCCCACTTTGCTAAACTGGGTGGGGGCATAGCCAGCACATGACACATCCGGTCCTTGGGCCAGGAGTTTGACAGCCCTGATCTTGACCTCTGATCTAGATCATTGTGGACTTGTATTAAAATAAGAATTCATAAGGTGGCGATAGGTACACAGTAAATTATGCTGATGAAATAACCAGAGATCAGTTTGGGGTAAGATTGTATGACAGCTGAATGGGATCCAAGAGAATAAGTTATTCACTTCGATAATATGAATCTGGAATAAGTTTGAAATTTGCAAATACATTTAATGGACAGACAAGGTTATTTATCAGTGCTTTAAAGCAGTCTTTCAGCTTCAAGATATTTGGACCATTTCCCAGAATTCCCCAGCCAGCCATGCGGATTGAAATCCATACATCCTACACTTGCTTAGATTGAGAAACAGTAGTTTAAAATATTTGAAATTTAGCAAGAGAAATTTGGATTACCTAAAATTGGAGAACAGTTGTGTATTCAGTTACCATGTCTTGTAAACATCTTATTCAGGAATTCCATTGCTTTTGGGGATTCACTTGGACAGTTTTAAAAATTGTCTCTTAGTATTCTTGTAAACTCATTGTCAAGATTGAACTGGTTTGCTTCTTTCCAATTTTATTGTTATTCAACTTGCCAATGAACTGGAGCGAGGGAAGGAATGGAATGCTGAGAATTGGTGCACAGATCGTGAGAGCCTGGAAACCATCAAGGTCACCACTGCACATGCTTGAGTAGGAGGTGGATGGTTCCCATAACAAAAGGATGTCTCATAACTGGACAATGTGAACACCCTGGGGTGGGGAGTGGGGGGGTGGAAGGAAGCTATTGTTTAACTAAGCAAGTATTTGCATGGGAAAACCAGAGCTGGTTTTGTTTCTTCAGTACCAAAATGGTGTATCCAATAAAGTTTTACTTTTGGCAATTCAAAGCTCTCGAGAATGTTTCCATATTTTGGGTCCTTTAGTCCATTTTCATTTACAGCTGGAAATCCCTGGTTTTGACAATATGTATCTTAGTTATCAGCATAACATCTCTAAACATTAAAATCTTGCCTAGGTACAATTTCATCTGTGTATCTGTGTATTGTCTAGATTTTCTTCTAAGAATCACAGTCTTTTTATTTTACAGCTATAGTCAACATCTCTTGGTGAATTTAAGTTTATAAGATAAACTTTTACTACTTAACTTTTTCTCTGCTTATTTATACTAATTCACTGACATTATTTTGGTATTGTTTTAACATTCATCAACACACTGGCTTTGGTATTCTCTTGCAGTTTCAACAAAAGATTCCATAAGTCTTTCTCATCTGCAGTTGTCTTTGAGGATGTTGATATTTCTTCCAGGGCTTTAAATTCCAATTTGTATTTTTGTCATATCTTCTGCATGCAGGTTAAATAAGTAACATTATGAAGCCTTAATGCACTTCTTTCTCAATTTTGAGCTATTGTATTCAGTTGCTTCATAATCTGTTATTTTGTCAGGGTCTTTTCTACCACTATCCGAACACAGCATTTGGGATGCTGTGTAATACCAAACTAGGGTATTCAATAAGCAATTTGTGTTCCAAGTTATAGCAGAAATATATCACTTATTTGCAAGTTTTGTGATTACATTACTCCTGTTCGATTTAGTTGAATGATTAATGATAAAGTGCCCCTTACACCTTTCAATTAAACAGCTTCTGTTGCAAATTTAGAAATGGCAATTTAATCCATAGTTCTTCTCTTTCTCTTTACCTATTTTCCCCCCCATTTTTATAAAGAACTCTGGAAGTGGAGGATTATAAGAAAGGAAGAAGGAAAGATCAGAATAATCCCATACAAGGAATAAAAGATTAATTAAGGGGGAAACCAAACACTAATTTTGCAATTAGTTCTGTAGCTATACTGACCAGGGAAGAATATCCTGTAGAGAAGCTGGAAGGTTAAACTTTTAATTAATGTCACAATAGGAGCCCACCTCTCTCTGTATCTCTCTGCTTCTGCCTCTCATATGCCTGCCTGCCTGCCTGCCTGCCTGCCTGCCTGCCTGCCTGCCTGCCTGCCTGCCTGCCTATCTATCTATCTATCTATCTATCTATCTATCTATCTATCTATCTATCTATCTATCTATCTATCTATCTATCTATCTATCTATCTATCTATCATCTACCTATCTACTTATCTACTTATCTACTGTATTTGTGTCTAGTTATATTGATATATTTATATAAAGAGACAAAAGACTCTTTCAGAACCAGTGCAGCTGCCTATTCAGACTAAGGATTAGTGCTAAGGATAGGCTTGTAAATTATGGTTCAGCTAATTTATGGTTTGTTTATAGTTCAGCATGTCCTGTGAATCCAGAAAATCATGGTGTGTTGTATAGATCTAGCCTAAATTTCTGATATCTACATCCCCTATATGAGCAAGAATGTATAGGAATGAAAGAAAATGAAAGAATTCCAAATCACATTGTCTTACTATTGTTGGATAGGCTCTCTCTGTGTCAAATTGTGCATTGAAGAAGAGTTGAGATTAACTTTCAAAAATCAATATTGGGAATAGCCTGTCTGCCAAAATCTCTAGTCTAACTTGCCACAAATCTCTAAAACCTTCCTCTGATACCACAATTTTGAACTATCACAGTAACCATATTGGACACTAGAAAATGAAGATTTAAATATTATGACTATTTGGCTATTTTTTTTAATTTCTTCTGAACAACGGAAAGCACCCTGCCCTGCTCCCTCAAGAGAGCGACAGTACCAAAAGAGTTAGTATAGAATTAAACTTTGTGTAAAAAAGAATGATCTATTTGGTGGATTTATTTTCCATGATATGATGAAGTAGGCTTAAAAATTCAGGAGGATTAGCAATAGAGCTGCCTTCTTGGGAAAGAGATTTCTGGAACAATGGTTGATTGAAGACTAATAGGAATGCACTTCTTCCTGGTTTTAATTAATTAGGTTTCATTGACCTACTCAGCCCTTGTCTAAACAAAATAATGGCCTTGCATGCCTTATTAATCAGCACCTTGAATGCAGAAATATCTGTCCAACTCGTGTCTACTTTTAGAGTATGTGTTTGCTCCTTGTCCTCCCATAGTAATCTCACACAGCTCTGAACACCAAAGTAAAGGTAGAAGATAAGAGGGCCAATTCAACTCTCCCTTCCTTCTTAGCACACTCAGCAGTCCATTAATAAAGGCTTCTGGGATGGCATGATTTGTGATTACTGGCATTAGTTAATGGAGGCTGGTAGACTGCCAAAACCTGTGTTGTTTGGTTTATATATAATGCAGGCCTAGCTGATCGAAATTACAGCAAGTGCATTGTGAGGCGCAGGGTAAATAGGAGGAACTCTTTAATATATTTTTATAAGCTGTAAAATACTTGTGACATCAGAAAGAAGGAGGCTAAAGGGCATGGTATGAGGCTATTGCTCCCTTCTACTCTGCTTCACAGAGGCTGATTTACCAATAAAGGAGAATATCTGTAGCTCTGGGCTGAAACGACGGGCCCTTGATGCTCTCTGACCTTGGCTGATTTCTTACAGGCATTTCATTACCCAACTAGGTAACATCATCAATGCTAGAGGTTAATTTCCCCCATACTAGTTGACGCAAGCACAGCATCTGGATTGTGATGCGGTTACCCCCCCTCCCTCCTCTCTGTGGGATTCATGTACTATTTTGATGTGTTTGTGTTCTTGTACCTTAGGCGGATGCCTTGGCATGTGGGATAATCTTACCTGTTGGCTGTCTTCTCCCATTGGACAAACTGTTAGTGCACCCTGTCCTCAAGCCTTTCAGATAGTCAGTGGACAAACAGGTAACATGAAAACCATGATTTAGTGGTAATGGTCGCACACATTTTCACATTTCACATTCACATTTCTGGAAGTTGCTTTCAGTTTTTGGAACTGAAGGAGTTAGGTTGTTAGCATTCTGAGTAACACATCCATTGAAAGCATACCTCCAAGGCAGGTAGATTCTCCAAAGGATATATTTATTGGATACATCATATCAGCACAGCTGGTGAAAACCAACTCTGAAAGTTCCTGTGGTTTTCACCAAATTAAAAGAATCCCCCCTCCCCTGTGTCATCAGTCACATTGTCCAATGAATATGGCTGGCTGGTTCCTCTCCTCCTTCACCAGTCACCTCTTATGATGACCTTGGTTCCCACAGGAAAACTTTTTATTTTGACTGCAAGCTGGGCTGTCTACTCCCTCCCCCTTCTTTCTCAGGCTTCATTTCATTCATTTCACTTATTAAATTTATACCCCGCCCTTCTCCAAACGGACCCAGGGCGGCGCACAGGAATATTAAAAATACATACAAAACCATATAAAATTTAAAAAATGTATTGTTAGATCAATAAAATCCTGCGCTAAAAACCGAATTAAAATCCCCAAATTTAAAACTATCTAAAAGTCAGTTATGGAGGTTACGCTAGGCCGGCTAGATGGAACAAATGTGTCTTTAGACACTTGCGGAAGAGGCGGAGGTCGGAGATGGTGTGAAGTTCAGTGGGTAAGTCGTTCCAAAGGGCTGGGCCCGCCACAGAGAAGGCTCTTCCCCTGGGTGTCGCCAGTCGGCATTGTCCGGCCGACGGTACCCTGAGAAGGCCCTCTCTGTGGGAGCATATTGGTCTAAGGGATGTATGGGGCAGGAGGCGGTCTCGCATATAACTAGGCCCCGAGCCATGGAGCGCTTTGAAGATGGTCGTTAGAACCTTGAAGTGCACCCGAAAGACCACAGGAAGCCAGTGCAGCTCGCGCAGGATTGGTGTTATATGGGAGTGTCTAGGCTGCATTCTGGACTAACTGCAGCTTTCGAGTGCACCTCAAGGGAAGCCCCATGTAGAGAGCATTACAGTTGCTTCATGGCAACTGTGAGGCAGGACAAGATGATTTCAACCAGGTTCACTTCAGAGTTGACATAGCTTTCTTTTCAAACTGTATTGGACCAACTTCTGTTGTTATATAAAGAATTTTGTCTATGTTTTCATCCCCAAAGCCCAAGACACCATAGTTGCTCATTTTGGGCACCAAAACACTGTAGGTTGCACTCTGAGAATTGCATTAAAAAAGCAAAACAATAACAGGTCCAATAATTTGCTTGCTTCCTTGCTTGTTTATTTCCTACAAGACTCGAAGTGACTCTTGGTAGTTGTCTAGACAACGGCACAGCTGTAAACCTTCTGCGTGGTCTTGTTTGTGTCTTTGTTTTAGCTCTAGCTTCCTATTTAAAAAAATAAAATAAAATAGATTATTTTTAAGAAAATAATTTCCTTAGCAAAGGAAATGAGAAGTAATGTTAGACTCTTTCATTGCTTTACAATCCATATTTGCTTTAATTTAACAATAAAATCAAATAATTTAGATTGTATATTGAAAACTACACTTTCCTCTTATTTACAGTCCACTACTTGCCATAATTGATGGGTTTTTTCCTGTTCTTTTTGCTGCAATACAGGATTTATATATCGTAATTGCACCAGGGAAGGCTGGTCAGAAAAATATCCCAAACCATATATTGCTTGTGGCTTAAATGCCAAACAACTTAATGCTCCTATAACTGAGTGGGAATCTAAGGTGAGTTCACCTCTTCAGCTATAATATTTCTGCATGTGATAGAAAATCCTTTAGGCAAGCTCAAAAATTGGTCTAATATTTGGTGCCCAGTGGTGGGATTCAAATAATTTAACAACTGGTTCTCCCGAAGGGGTGCAAACTGGCTGAATCTCACCACTGGTGTAGAGCACCATCAACAACAACAAAAAAAAGGGGGGGGAGGGGTTTAAAATATTTTCTGAATGTGTAAAAGTGCATTCATATTTTGCAGGTGCATAAATTAGCTATGAAAATGCAAAAATTGGCACATACATATACTGAGGTCCGGCCACTGTTTAGCATTCACAGAAATATGAAAGTTAACATAAGAAAAAAGTTCACCTCTGTCTCTATGTCAGTGATAACACTTATAACCATGGATGCAAAATTGCTGTTTCAAGGCAACAAATTCGACTTCAGAAAAAGATAGTGCTGCTGTTTTGGGATAGTCAGGGCTCTATTGGAGAGATATTCTTGGCTCTACTAGCTTCCCATCTTCTAATAGCAATAGCACTTAGATTTATATATCACCACATAGTGCTTTCCAGCCATCTCTAAGCAGTTTACAGAGCCAGCATATTGCCCCTAACAATCTGGGTCCTCATTGTACCCACCCCCGAAGGATGGAAGGCTGAGTCAACCTTGAGCCTCCTCCCTTTAAGGGAGGAGACAAACTGTCATCCTTCTCTGCCTTTCGACTGGCAGAGAGCCAATGAGATTACTGTTGTGTGAATTTTTTAGATATGTGTTAGATTTTTTTAAGGGCTGATTAATAAATAAGAGACCAGGATGGATCCATTTCGGGCTTATTAGCCCTCCCTTAAAGGGGCCCATAACAGGAGTTGTGAAAATATTCTCTCATTAACAGAGTCCTGTAAGGCTGATGTAATCAGGGAAGCTGGATAGCTCAAGGCATAAAAAGGCTTGCCTGATATGCTGGACAGTGCCGGTTCAAATCCCAGTAGAAGGAGTATGGCCAGCTGAAGAGGGCTAATAAGCCCGAAATGGATCCATCCTGGTCTCTTATTTATTAATCAGCCCTTAAAAAAATCTAACACATATCTAAAAAATTCACACAACAGTAATCTCATTGGCTCTCTGTCCAGATGATCTCTGGGTTGAGTCGAAAGGCAGAGAAGGATGACAGTTTGTCTCCTCCCTTAAAGGGGCCCGTAACAGGAGTTGTAAAAATATTCTCTCATATATATATATATTTGTCCCACAACATTATTTATTGATCAGCTCAAAAATGTCACACACACACAAACACATATATATTAGTTTTATGAGCTGATCAATAAAAAATCAGGGAGACTA
The DNA here is from genome assembly GCA_039707465.1 of Rhabdophis nuchalis. Taxonomy (NCBI): domain Eukaryota; kingdom Metazoa; phylum Chordata; class Lepidosauria; order Squamata; family Natricidae; genus Rhabdophis; species Rhabdophis nuchalis. Next base: position 158,855,024 of record CM077643.1, read on the forward strand.
GTATAGATCTATTTTGAGCTTTTTAGCTCTCATCAGCTAGCCATACCCTTACTGGGATTTGAACCGGGGCTGTATTGCATATCAGGCAAGAGCCTTTAGCCATTCAGCCAAGCCAGGCTCTCCCATTGCATCAGCTGAGACAGGAGGATTAGTATCTATAATTGTTCCACAACACCCTGTTAGGGCCCCAATTAAGGGAGAAGACATACTGTTTCCTTTTCTCTCTTTCGGCTCATCACCAGAGACCATCTCGACAGAAAGCCAAGAATTCCGTTGTGTGATATTTTAAATATGTTTTAATATGTGTGTTAGTTTTATGAGCTGATCAATAAATAAATCAGAGATTTATTTATTTATTTATTTATTTAAATTTATATCCCGCCCTTCTCCACGAAGGACCCAGATATGGGAGGAAGGGAGGAAGGGAGCTTACTGCTACCCATTTTGCCTTTCAGCTCCAACCTAGGAGCCTTCCAGGCAGAAAACCATTTAATGGCACAAATGCATATATATAAAGGCAAAATGGGTAGCAGTAACCTCCCTTCCTCCCATATTTGGGAATACCAGGTGCTCTGACATAAATATATATATATGGTAGATTGATGCTGATTGGTCTCATTTGTATGTTTCTCCTTGTTTCTCCTTTGTATGTTTCTCCTTGACCAGCAGACGAGCCCTACCCTCCAGCCAAGTCGTTGAAATTCAAAACAAGGAGAAACATACAAATGAGACCAATCAGCATCAATCTACCAGTCATGATGCAGCTGCACAGCCAATCAACCCACTCACAACAATAGTCAGCACTCTACCCCCCCACCAAGATTTAAAGAGGGGCGATGCCTCCGCAGTCACAGTCACAGACAGAAGCCTGCCTGATGATGACAAGTGAGATCTTGTCGAAACGTTGCAATAACATTTCTATGCCTTATACACGGGAAAATCCCCGAAGCCAGCTATGCCAGCATATATATATATATATATATATATATATATATATATATATATATATATATATATATATATATATATATATATATGTGTGTGTGTGTGTGTGTGTGTGTGTGTGTTTTCGTAGGTTTTCACGGGTATAGGTATGTAGATTTTGGTTTATTCGGGTCTTTTCCCGTGTAAAATTAAAGGTGTTTTTGCAACGTTTCGATGGGATCACCCCCATCATCATCAGGCTTTGGCTTCTGCCTTTTGCAAATGAACTGCATTGCAAATGCAGTTCATTTGCAAAAGGCAGAAGCCAAAGCCTGATGATGATGGGGGTGATCCCATCGAAACGTTGCAAAAACACCTTTAATTTTACACGGGAAAAGACCCGAATAAACCAAAATCTACATATATATATATATATATATATATGTGTGTGTGTGTGTGTGTGTGTGTGTGTGTGTGTTAGTTTTTATGAGCTGATCAATAAATTTAAATTTGAGAGACCAAGATAGATCTATTTCGAGCTTATTAGCTCTCATCAGTTGGCCACATCCCACTGGGATTCGAACCGGGGCTGCAATGCATCCAAGGCAGAAGCCTAGCAATACAACCTAACCGGCTCTACCCATTGCATCAGCTAAGACAGGAGTATTTAGTATAGATAAAAACTAACACACATATCTAAAAAAATTTACACAACATAACTCATGGTTCTCTGTCTAGATGGTCTCTGGTGATGAGCCGAAAGGCAGAGAGGGAAACAGTATGTCTCCTCCCTTAATGGGGCCCTAACAGGAAGTTGTGAAAACAATTATCTATACTAAATACTCCTGTCTTAGCTGATGCAATGGGTAGAGCCGGTTAGGTTGTATTGCTAGGCTTCTGCCTTGGATGAATTGCAGCCCCGGTTTGAATCCCAGTGGGGTGTGGCCAACTGATGAGAGCTAATAAGCTCGAAATAGATCTATCTTGGTCTCTCAAATTTAAATTTATTGATCAGCTCATAAAAACTAACACACATATCTAAAAAAATTTACACAACATAACTCATAGTTCTCTGTCTAGATGGTCTCTGGTGATGAGCCGAAAGGCAGAGAGGGAAACAGTATGTCTCCTCCCTTAATGGGGCCCTAACAGGAAGTTGTGAAAACAATTATCTATATCTATATCTATATCTATATCTGTGTGTGTGTGTGTGTGTGTTAGTTTTATGAGCTGATCAATAAATTAATTTTAATCTAAAAAAAAATTACACAACGTAATTCTTGGCTTGCTGTCTAGATGGTCTCTGGTGATGAGCCGAAAGGCAGGAAAGGAAACAGTATGTCTCCTCCCTTAATTGGAACTGGATTTTCTCTTGGGGTACCGAAGGACTGGATTCAATGAAACACACTGAGTGCCAATCTGACCGATTCAGGTCGAATTAAGAACTCATGGGGCACCCATATATCTGTGCTATGGACAAACTTTGAAGAAGGATTCAACTTCCCTAAACCTACATGTTTGAAACATGGATGTGCAAATGGATAGGTAGGTCATACAGGAAGGGCAGGAATACACATTCACTTTTTTTGTCTGATTAGTGAATTATGCCCTTGGAAGGAAAATCGGATCAAGCCTTTGTTTTTGACAGTCTACTTAATTACAGAATAGATTACTGCAGCGGCTTCCACCAGGGGCTGTCCTGGCAGACTGCCTGAAAATTTAAGTTACTTGAGCATGCTGCCAACAGACTTAGATCAGAAGGTGCAATATACAAACAGTGGGATGTCGTCATCGTTTGTTTCCTTGCCCTCTTGTAAGCAGGCCCGAGAGAGTTTTATTTTTGCAGTCATTTAATGGGCTCTTCTATTCTCAGTGGTTGTGCTTTATGAGGCTGCTTTTATTGTGCAATTTAGTTTCTTTGCAATTGCTGTGCACAGGCACTAAGCATTTTATATTCCATTTAAATAGACATAGAGAGGTGGGTTATAAAATCCAAGGAACAAAGACGTTTTATTATCATTACAGAAAATGTATTTTTTGGGGTTACTTTCATCTTTAGTCTATAAGTGCTTATTCCTCCTGCTTGGCTACTTGGATTCAGAGACAATAGATCTATTGCATGTAAGAAAAATAATTGCAAATAGCAACACCTAGTGATCCAATTTAGTTACTGCCCAATTCAACAGCCTCTTTAATACATGCCCTTTCAAAATGTTTGGAATGGCAGAATCATGTATCTGTCGTTCCATTAAGCGAATTAGGCAGAGGTGGTATTCATCAGCTGCTGTGGCCTAGAGGTAGAGCTCTTGCCTCACAAGCAGGAGGTTGTGAGTTCGATCCTAGGTAGAGGCAGATGTCTCCTGCTTGGGCAGGGGGTTGGGCTAGATGACCTGCAAGGTCCCTTCCAACTCTGTTAATCTGTTAAAGGTTCTGACCAGTTCTAGAGAACCAGTAGCGGGGGTGGGGGTGGGGATTCAGGCAGGCACGACTGTTGGTTCGCTTTGGTGCATGTGTGCAATAAAAATTGTTCTGTGCATGCGCAGAAGCAAAAAAACAAGATGGAGGCGCCTATGGCTCAGTCTGGAGAACCGGTTCGGGAGTGTGGCAGGCCTGGGTCGCTGCCGGTTCCAGCAACCCAGGCCGCTAAACCACTACCAGTTCGGCTGAACTGATCCGAACTGGTAGGAACCCACCACTGACCGGTAGCGGAAATTTTGAGTAGTTCAGAGAACCGGTAAATACCACCTCTGACTGGCCTGCCCCCATCTATTCTCTGCCTTCCGAGTCCCAGCTGATCGGGAGGGAATGGCAATTTTGCAGTAACCTTTCCCTGGAATGGGGAGGGAATGGAGATTTTAGAGTATCCTTTCCCTGCCACGCCCACCAACCCACGCCACACCCACCAAGCCACTCCCACAGAACTGGTAGTAATTCTTTCTGAACCCCAGCACAGCTTTGAGGGTCATGTGAACAACATGCCTCAGATCATTGATTCCTACTGCAATCACATAAGTATTCACTCATTTTGCTAGACCATGATTAGCCATGGTCTGTCAAAAAAGCCATAGGGACTGAGCTTACACATAACTCTAAATTGTAAACCTTGGCTTACCAACCATAATGCCTATGTTCACACATTAAACTGAGCCCCAAATAAGTCACATTCTGGTCTAGTGTTATATGTATATTCCACTTCTGATTTACATATGTTAAAAGGAATCGTACACCTGGCTGGGGATATTTCTTTATTTTGTTCCTTCCATATTTTCAGCCAAGCTGAGTTCTGCCAGAGAAATAACTGGGATTTGCAGAGAAAGTCATTTGCCTCAATTCATGGTGGTTTATTGCAAATAAAAGATACATTACCGTGATTGGTTGTTTTTTTTAAAGCAACATTGAAAGGCTGCTTGCATGAACACAACTCCTACCTGAAAAAAATTCCCCTTGGATGTTTTCTTACAGGTATCTTATCTAATGAAATTGGAGACCGTGTATACTGTTGGAAGCAGCATCTCCCTCATAGCTCTGGCAGCAGCCTTGGGCATTTTAGCTTCTTTTCGGTGAGAAAGAATTATCCATATATTTCATCCCTTTCCTTAGTTTATCGTGTAATGGCCCACATGAATATGCCTCTGTGTCGTAAATCAGTGTTTCCCAACGTCGGCCATTTTAAGATGCGTGGACTTCAACTTCCAGAATTCCCCAGCCAGCATGGCTGGCTGGGGAATTCTGGAAGTTGAAGTCCACGCATCTTAAAATGGCCGACGTTGGGAAACACTGTCGTAAATGATGTGGGAACACTGAGATACTGTGAATCCTGTTCCATTTATTGGTGGGGTTGGGAGTGGAGAAATGATGACCATCAGAGATCTGGCGATACTTTCCTATGATATGTTGAGACTGTGCCACCATACGGCTTCATCTGCTTTTACTTACAATACAATACAATACAATAGCAGAGTTGGAAGGGACCTTGGAGGTCATCTAGTCCAACCCCCTGCCTAGGCAGGAAACCCTATACCATTTCAGACAAATGGCTATCCAACATCTTCTTAAAGACTTCCAGGGTTGGGGCATTCACTGGAGGCAACTTCTGTTCCACTGGTTAATTGTTCTAACTGTCAGGAAATTTCTCCTCAGTTCTAAGTTGCTTCTCTCCTTGATTAATTTCCCTCCATTGCTTCTTGTTCTGCCCTCAGGTGCTTTGGAGAATAGTTTGACTCCCTCTTCTTTGTGGCAACCCCTGAGATATTGGAACACTGCTATCATGTCTCCCCTGGTCCTTCTTTTTATTAAACTAGACAGACCCAGTTCCTGCAATCGTTCTTCATATGTTTTAGTCTCCAGTCGCCTACTTGATCGTATGACACTGCATTTAATTTGTTAAGTGGATTCTGTATTTTTATACCATTTTTCAACCCTTGTGCAAGAAAGCAAACATATTTTGCAATTTTCAGTTTTACCATGCAGAAGCCCAACTAGGTTCCAGGACATAGCAGAGCTCATATGATCTCAAAAAGGGTTGAGATTCAAAGAGTACTTGGCTGTGACACTGCCAGAAAATTCCAGGGCTAAACTGGGAAATTGATTTAAAAAAATAATAATCCTGAAAGTAGGCAGTGGCAAACCACTTCAGTCAGGAAGCCTACTGTATTTTTCGGAGTATAAGATGCACCTTAGTTTTCAGGGAGGAAAATAGGAAAAACAAATCCTTTTACACCAGGTATCCATCTGGCTAGCGTCCATAGTCTGGTCAGTTTCAGCACATATGTTTTAGCATGCGCGGGCATGCTTTTTATCCCCTGGTTGCAGATAAAAAAACCAGCTTCTAAAGCAGGGCTGATCATTGGAGAGAGAAGCAATGAGAAAAGCAGGCAAGGCATGGAAGATCGTTTCACTTGTTATTTTATTTATTTTATTAAATTTATACCCCGCCCTTCTCCAAAAAGGACCCAGGGCGGCGCACAGGAATTAAAAACATACAAATATAACAAAATTTAAAATTTAAAAAGATATTAAATACTCACCCTGTGCTAAAATCAATTTTAAAAACCACAAATTAAAACTGTCTAAGAGCAGTCACAATGGAAGGTTACGCTAGGCCGGCTTGATGGAAAAGGTGTGTCTTTAGACACTGGCGGAAGAGGCGGAGGTCAGAGATAGTACGTAGTTCAGGGGGTAGGTCGTTCTAAAGGGTGGGGCCCGCCACAGAGAAGGCCCTTCCCCTGGGTGTCGCCAACTGGCATTGCCCGGCCGACGGCACCCTGAGAAGGCCCTTTCTGTGGGAGCGGATCGGACGAAGGGATGTATGGGGCAGGAGACGGTCTCGCATATAACTAGGTCCCAAGCCATGGAGCGCTTTAAAGATGGTCGTCAAAACCTTGAAGCGCACCCGAAAGGCCACAGGCAGCCAGTGCAGCTCGCGCAGGAGCAGTGTTATGTGGGAGTATCTAGGGGCTCCTGAAATCACCCGCATGGCTGCGTTCTGGACTAGCTGTAGCCTTCGAGTGCACCTCAAGGGAAGCCCCATGTAGAGAGCATTACAGTAGTCAAGTCGGGATGTCACGAGTGCTTGAGTGACTGTGCGAAGGGCAGCCTGGTCCAGTAAGGGGCGCAATTGGCGCATCAGGCAGCCGGGAATCCAGGAGGACACCCAAATTGCGCGCCCTCTCCACGGAGGCCAGTGTTTCGCCCCCAATGGCCAGAGTTGGAGTTACATGGCTGAACCGGGGTGCTGGAAACCACAGTCACTCAGTCTTGGACGGGTTGAGTTTGAGTTTGTTACTACCCATCCAGATCCGTACGGCCTCCAAACACCGGGACAACACCTCGGCGGCATCGTTGGGGTGGTCTGGGGTGGATATGTACAGCTGAGTATCATCAGCGTACAGATGATATCCCACTCCAAAACCACAGATGATCTCACCCAGCGGCTTCATATAAGTGTTGAACAGGAGGGGCGAGAGGACCGACCCCTGAGGAACCCCGCATAAGAGGGGCCTCGAGGCCGACTTCTGCCCCCCTGTCAACACATATTGCGACCGACCAGAGAGGTAGGACGAGAACCACCGTAAAGCGGTGCCTCCCAGCCCCAGCCCCCCCCAGTCGGTGCAATAGGATACCATGGTCGATGGTATCAAAAGCCGCTGAGAGGTCTAATAGGACTAGGACAGAGGAATATCTCCTATCCCGCACCCTCCAGAAATTGTTAGTGCCTCATTAGGGCTGCGAAAAAGCTGCGAAAAAGCTACACTTGGAGTATAAGGCCCACCCAAATTTTCAGCCGCTTTTAGGAAAAGTGTGTTCTTATACTCTGAAAAATATGGTATACGTGTGTGTCTTGTGAACTCACCCTAGTCCAGCTGAATTCATTCGAGTTTTTACCCCCAGGAATAAGCCATCTGATAAATCCATACAATTTTTTAAATTTAATTAAGTAGATTTATACGGCTGCCCAACTCGCACACAGTGACTCTAGGAGGCATCCAGCATTGAAAATCAACATTTTAAATTTAATCAGCATATCGATTGAATGTTTAATCAACATTAAATATTAAGCTAGAGTGGCAATGTGCTCGTCGTGGCATATAATTGGGATCTAGGCAATACGGTCTGCCTTACATGTAGTCCCCAGTGCCATTAGTAAATCGGTTCAGGCAGGAAGACTTGGAAAGATGTCTGGCTGAGATCTTGAAAAGCCTGCTGCAGATTAAAGCAAATTATTCCAAGCAGTATAAACAATAGTAATGACTGTTCCTTCATTGCTGTTCCTTCATTGCTGTTTTGTAAATGATATGCCCTGACAATACACTGTATTCAAAATGTTTATGAATATATATTTACGGTTTACTGTTTATTGGATTTATATACTGCTCCTGTCTCCAGATGGACTCATGGCGGTGCACAGGGAATTAAAACACCACAACTAACAATACATACAATACAATAGTAAAATTAAATTAAATTAGAATCTCCTGTGCTAAAAATTAAGCTAAAAATATTAAAATGTCAACCAATCCCCTAAAAATCCCAATTTTAAAATCTAGATTAAAATATAGGCATAAACTGACTCTAAGCAAGGCCAGCGAGATGGAACAAATGCGTTTTTAATGAGCGGCGGAAAAGGCGAAGGTCCGTGATGATACGAAGTTCGGGGGGTAGGTCATTCCAGAGGGTTGGACCCGCCACAGAGAAGTCTCTTCTCCTGAGCGTCGCCAGCCGGCATTAACCAGCTAACGGCACCCTGAGGAGGCCCTCTCTGTGGGAGCGGTCAAAGGGAGGTATGTGATAGGAGACAGTCCTGCAAATAACTAGGCCCTATGCCATGGAGCGTCTTAAAGATGGTCACCAACACCTTGAAGCGCACCCGGAAGGCCACCGGCAGCCAGTGCAGCTCGCGCAGGAGAGGTGTTACGTGGGAGCACCGTGAGCACCGTGAGGCTCCCCAAATCCCCCGCGCGGCCGCGTTCTGGACCAGCTGGAGCCTTAAAAAAAGTAATGATCTCTCTTCCCTAAACCTTCATGTGGCTGATGCAAATACCTATTCTAATCCTGCATAATGCCTGGTTTTTCTCCCTTTTGAATAGGAGGCTCCATTGTACAAGGAATTACATCCACATACAGCTTTTTGCTTCTTTCATCTTAAGGGTGACTGCAAACTTTATCAAGGACCCTATACTGTCAGAGGACACGGATGATGCTGTCTACTGTGAATTAGATACAGTAAGGAAGTAGAAATATACAGCCACCCAGTTCATTAAAGCAGGGGTCTCTAACCTTTGCAACTTTAAGTCTGAAGGATTTCAGCTCCCAGAATTCTCCAGCCAGCTTTGCAAAGGTCAGACTTAAAGTTGCAAAGGTTGGAGACCCCTGCATTAAAGCATCAAAAAAGCTACTTGAGAACAAAAAGTATGTGTGTGTGTGGGGGGGCAACGACACTCACTTTAATCTCTTTCAAACTCAGAGAAAGTTATTGCCACATTGCTTATTCTGGTACCTTTCTCCTGTTTAAATAAGTTGCTGTTTGAGAGGTTGTGAGTGTTTAAAGTGGCATAAGTTGTGTTTAATTTGCCTTTGATTTTGTGACATTAACAACCTGATTAAAATCGTCAGCATAGATTAATTAGTCATATAAGCTCAGGGGAGAAACATAGGGCAGACATATTTGTAACAATTTTGGTTAATTCCTAGTTAATATCAGACTGAAGAAAGTGACACGTGTCATCTAGAAAAGCTAAGCTAGCAAGATTTACTTGCTCAAGGTAGCAAGGTACTTGCTCAAGGTACTGTCCCTGCATGAGATCAAATATTTGCAGGAATTGGTCTAATAATCTTGATTATCTTTAAAAGAAACTGAAGCAGAAGCAATTTTACTACTCAAAGGATTCTGGGATTGATACCTGATAAAAATGCTACCCTAGCCCTTAGCTGGTGGAAAAATTAAAATCCTATGTTAAGGGCTCTTAGGAAATGAACTGAAAAGTATATAGTAAAATATTCATCCAGTATGAGGACATCAAGGGACCTGGTAGCTCAGTGGCTAAGATGCTCAGCTTGTTGATTGAAAGGTCAGCAGTTTGACAGTTTGAATCCCTAATGCTGAGTAATGGGGTGAGCTCCCGTTACTTGTCCCAGCTTCTGCCAACCTAACAGTTTGAAAGCATGTAAAAAATGCAAGTAGAAAAATAGGAACCACCGTTGGTAGGAAGGTAACAGTGTTCCGTGTGTTTAGTCATGCTGGCCACATGACCACAGAGACATCTTTGGACATCACTAGCTCTTCAGCTTTGAAACAGAGATGAACGCCACCCCCTAGAGTCACAAATGACTAGCACATATGTAACCTTTACCTTTACCTTACGAGGACTTCTGGAACACTCTGGTGGTGATTTTCATATTCCATCAGAATTCTGACATGCCTTTGTGCTTCTGCTATGATAACAGATTGCCAGAATGCAGACGGTCTGATCTAGCATGGTTCTTCTAAGATATTGAAATGGAGGAACTGATGGACCACTGATGAATAAAGCCCAATGGGGCAAAGGTTCTCTGGAAAGGAGATAAAACGGAAATAAATAAAACATACCTTATTTATAATGTTTCTTTTTTTCTCTTCAGGGCAGGTGCAAGATGATCATAGCCTTTGTTAACTTCTGCATCATGGCAAATTATAGTTGGCTTCTTGTAGAAGGGCTTTATCTCCACAGCCTGCTGGCCATTTCTTTCTTCTCCGACCGAAAGTTCTTCTGGTGGTTTGTGGCTCTGGGATGGGGTAAGCACCTACATAATTACCAGACAAGCATGTTGTCTGGGGATGTTCAGTGGCCTATTGCAGAACCTCAACTTACTCCCCTTGCCCACTTCGTGGCAGTGGTCTCTTAGTTTCCCTCTCCTCTACATTGCTTTTGGGTCAGGTTTTTTTGTTTTGCTTCTGGTTTGTTCCTCTTCTTCACCTCTTCGCTCTTCTTTGTCCTGGACTTTTTTCCTCCTCTTCCATCTCTTTTCCTGTGCTTGGGGTGGTGGTGGGAGGTGGAATGAGACTTATGCCCAAGCTCTTGCCACTGATATAACTGAATATGAACCTACAAGCAGGTATACATCATTCCCTCCATATATGATGCTGTAGAGCAGTGGTGTCCAAACTTTTTTCAAAGAGGGCCAGATTGGATGAAGTGAACATGGTGGAGGGCCGAACATTTTTCCGAACATTCTTTGAACCATTACAATTAAATGCAAATAAATTATTTTATGCCACGTTAATTGCAAATGACATACTTTTCATTTCATAACATTAAGATCAACTGACAGTTGAGTTTTCACAGTGTATTGAAAATAAATTTTTAAAAAACTTACCTACCTCTTTCTCTCTTTCTCTCTTTATTCCTCTCTCTCTCCATTCCTCTCGCTCTTTCTCTCTCTCTTTCTTTCTCTCTCTCTCTTTTTCTCTTTCTTTCTGTCTCTCTTTCTTTCTCTCTCTCTCTTTCTTCCTCTCTCTCTCTCTCCATTTCTCTCACTCTTTCTCTTTCTTTCTCTCTCTCTCTTTTTCTCTTTCTTTCTGTCTCTCTTTCTTTCTCTCTCTCTCTTTCTTCCTCTCTCTCTCTCTCCATTTCTCTCGCTCTTTCTCTTTCTTTCTCTCTCTCTCTTTTTCTCTTTCTTTCTGTCTCCCTTTCTCTCTATCTCTCTTTCTCTCTCTTTCTTCATCTCTCTCTCTCTCTCCATTTCTCTCTCTTTCTCTCTCTCTCTCTTTCTCTTTCTTTCTGTCTCTCTTTCTTTCTCTCTCTTTCGCTCTTTCTTTCTTTCCCTTTTTCCCTCTCTCTCTTTTTTTCTCTCTCTCTTTTTCTCTTTCTTTCTGTCTCTCTTTCTGTCTCTTTCTTTCTCTCTCTCTTTCTTTTTCTTTTTCTTTCTCTTTCTCTCTTTCTCTCTTTCTCTTTCTCTTTCTCTCTTTCTCTCTGTCACTCTGTGTGTGTGTCTGTCTGTCTGTCTCTCACTCACTTAATCAGTCTCTATCTATCTGTCTCTCCCTCCCTCTCTCTGTCTCTCCCTGTCTCTGTGTGTGTCACTCTCTCTGATTCTCTCCCTCCCTCCGTCTCTCTGTATGTCTGTCTCTCCCTCTTTCCCCGTCTGTCTCCGATTCAATCCGATTCCGATTCATTCTCTATCTGTGTCTCTCTCCGTCTCTCTCCCTCCCTCTCTTTCTCTCTGTCTCTGTCTGTCTGTCTCTCTGTCTGTAGAGGAATGTTGGATTGTAATTCCCATCACATTCACCCATCACCCTTATTGTTTGTGAAACACTCAGCTGTGAAAGCAGGGGAATTGTCTTCATGGGTAAGGACATTTTGAAAGATTATGTATTTCTGCACACTTCAGCTTTTTGTTAGGTGTGTTGGATCCATCCTTCTTTTATTTTTAGGCAGATCCATTTTTCCTGTTCATAAGGTTATTAGACTTTGTTATTATTATTCAAAATGTTCAGCTACCCTAAGCTAGCTTTTCTTCTACTTTAAGAGTAGGCATTAACCACAAAATTGTTTTCTCTGTTGCAGGTGCTCCAAAGTTATTTGTAATTGCATGGGTCATAGCCAGACTATTACATGAAAATGCTGGGTAAGCACATTTTCCAAACTCAGCAGTCTGTTTGCAAATCATGCTAAGACACGGTTGGTTCCAACTGTGATTTACTGAATAAAGCAGAATACACAAGTATTTTGCAAGTGTGCAAAATGTGCCATCCCGAAATGTTTTGATGTCCTGAAAGAAACTGCCATGAATATTCTGGAAGTGATCTATCCTCAAAATACGCCCGTTTTGAATTTGCCCAGAACAGCTTCTGGATCACTTCTGGAGTATTTGAAACCATCTATTTTGTGATACCTAGAATTGGTTTTAGGGTTTGACTGTTTTGCAGCATAACTCTTTTGAAGTTATAAAATGGCAGGGTTCATGTTGGTTTGCCAAAACTAAACAAATCACATTTTATGGCTGAGTGTAAAAATAGCAAATTACCCTGTTTCTCCCAAAATAAGACCGCCTCAGATAATACGCCCAATTGGGCTTTTGAGTGCATGTATTAGAATAGGTCCTCCCCCCAAAATAAGCCCTCCCTGAAAATACTGCAACACAGCAGCAGCGATGAGGTGATTACACTTGCCACCTCCTGCACCTCAGAAATAATAAGACCTCCCTGAAAATAAGACCAAGCACTCATTTTGGGGGTCAAAAGAAAATAAGGGGAAACACAGTATGTATTGATGTTTCTCATCACTCCACAGTATGAGTAGTAATTGGTTTAAAATCTGTTTGTTTGTTTGTGAAGTGCTCAGAGATTCTGAGAAAAAAAAGGAATTTTGCTATTCGGTTAGAGAGATGAGCCCTTAATAATAATAAAAAAAAACAGCTCTTATATTCCATTTCCTGAATATCGAATCTGCTTCTCTCTGATGGGTTCTGAGCTTGACAATTTGATAATTATTTTGGAAACAAGCAAGAGTGTTTTGTAACATAGAAAAGAAGCATGGGCTTTGTGCAGTTATACTAAACTGTCCTTTTAAACATACTTTTGTAGAAAGGAATGGCAATTTTGTAGAAGTGTAGTGGGAATATACAGATTGATTAGAAAGAAAGAAAGAAAGAAAGAAAGAAAGAAAGAAAGAAAGAAAGAAAGAAAGAAAGAAAGAGAGGAAAGGAAAGGAAAGGAAAGGAAAGGAAAGGAAAGGAAAAAAAGGAGACAGAACACTCAATGGATTATTTAGCTATCAGGGCTAGCAGGAGACCTCAGCTGAATCAACAGACTATTTAGAGTTCATTATAGTCACTTAGAACTGTTCTGTGAGAGCATGACATTTTCAGGAGCTTTTTGCACCATAATTACAGGTGTAGCAGTTATTATTTGCATTTCTTAGCATGATAAAATAAAAATACAGATTATTTTTAAAAAACCAGCTATTTTATTCTCTTTTAGGAAAAATGGCAGTTAAATTCCTTAAAACATGATTTCTACATTTACTTTTTGCCTTCAAGTCAGTGCAGACTCCGGGAGATTGCTTGGACAAGTCCTTACAATTTTATTGGCAAGGTTTTTCAGAAGTGATTTGCCTTTTGCCTCCTTCCTAGGATGGTGAAAGAGGGACTGGCCCAGGTTTACCCAGCTGGCTTTGTGCCTAAAAAGTGTTGAGACAAGACCTCATTGTCTTCCACCAGATGCCTTAACCTCTACACTAAACTGGCTGTTAAAACATGATCAGTGTACTGCAATGCATGTCATTATGTTTTTTGATTTGGAGAATTTTCCATCCAATGGGGTGAGATTTTGCAATGCTCATATTCAAAGGAGGCTGCATTTCAGTTCAGAAATTGGAAAATGAATTGAATGTCACAAATGAAATAAAAGAAATTGCATTTTGCAAAGTCCTTCAAAGTCCCCCACCCCAAGAGCCATTATAGCTTAAGTTTTTACGATCAAATCAGGATGGGTAATTTACCTTTTTTAGGGCTTTAGAAAGTTTGTAAAACAATCTCATGTAGGAAGTGATATAAGTTGTTGGGCAGAGGAGGAGGCATATGTAAAGAATTTTCCTCTGTTCTCACAACAGCTCCATAAGGTGCAATAAAGGAGAGTGGCATCATGCTGAAAAAAGTTACAAATAAAATCTTTTTCTGTGGAAATCCAATTACCCAAAATGGTATGTGGGAGAGATTTATGAATTGAGTACTGTACTTCGCTTGATGATAAAATTCTGCCACTAGTGTTTGGTTACTTTGGCCATCCAGAAAACATATTCTGGTGTCGCAACCATCAAGGGGGTAACTGCAGGTTGGTCTCAATTAATTCTGATCATGAATAACAGAAAATGCTTGCATTATTCTAATTCACACTACTCAAAGTGATATTTCTATGGAAAACAGGATAATTGGTTCCAGCTTAAACCTTGCCAAAATAGGATAACAAAGTTTAACAAGGTTACTAAATACCATTCCTAGCTATGTTCTAGAATCAATAATCCTCTTAAATATTTAAAATAAATAAATCAAGTGGACAAAAGCTAAGCTAGAGCCTACAATAAGCCCATATCCAAAGCTATCTCCTATATTCTGCTCTGGTTTTCCAAAATGAGCCCCTTCTTTTTTGAACTTTCCCCAAACTGAACATCTCATTTTCTTGTTGTGTACACAACCATTAGCCCCCAATGGCAATGGTATGGCCACCAGCTTTATATTAACTGAATTTTGACTTTCATTAAACGCAGCCTGGTATCTATTTATAATTTGCATTAAAATCAAATATTACATTATTTGAATTCATACTAATTGTGACATACCAGTATGTGTGCTTGTATGAATCAGCCTTCAGCTCTACCAAGCAACAGAAAAGTGAAAACCTTGGGTAGTATAATGATTCCTTGCTTTGCTGCATCACTGCAAGTTTCTGAGTTCATCTGAACTTTTTAAGTCTTCCTTAGAACCAAACTCTCTAGTCCAATCAAGACTGTCCCTCTGCTTCATCCTCCTAATGTGCCCTCTTGAATTTACTAATAATTATATGTGCCTGCTGTAAATTTCTATAGATAGATAGTAAGAAATACCTGATGGTTACATCCTTCCATGAAATATTTCTTTCAGGACAGAGTTTTCCAGGATGTTCATCCACTGGTTTTTTTCTAAATGAGAAACTTTTATTCATTTGACAATTGCAGGTTTGTTTGTTCGTTGTTTTTACAGGTGCTGGGATATGCATCTTACATATGCCCTGTGGCTCATTCAAGGCCCGGTGGTAGCTTCTATTGCAGTAAGTCTACTTCACAGCTAATTTCCCAGATAAACTCTTGTCTATTTCCCCACTACCAAGTTATAGCGATGTATGTTGTGGTGCTGAGATTATTAGTGTTACCTAGGATAAAGCTTGTATGCTGAACAATGGCTGGGTGATCCTAGAAGATGTAATAAATGCTGGTGGAGGAATGAGGTGAGCGTAGGGAAGAACTACCTCCATCTCACTTGTGCTTCCTTGTTTTGTAGATCAATTTCATTCTATTTGTTAATATCGTAAGAATTCTGATGAGCAAATTGCGATGGCCAGATGGAAGAGGCAAGGACTCCAGTCAATATAAGTAAGAAGGCTTCTTTAAACAGCCTCACAAATAAACACAACAGCAAACAAAATGACTAGGGGGTGAAGGTTTTCTTTGTTTACATGTCATGGATCTGTCTAGAAAGCTGCCTCAAGGATGATTGCCCCATTATAGTGAAGAGTGCTAAACCTATCAATGTTTCTATTTAAGGCACCTGTTTTTATGCTCACCTATGTTTTACGGGGGAAGGAAAAAAGAACAGGAATCAGAGATCCAGCTATGTAACAGAGAACTGCAACTGTTGCTAGAAGGTTAAAAGTCAAGTGTACATCATAAAACTGTCAGTATCAGCCTATATTAAACTGGCTGCTATTATTGTTGTTGTTGTGGTGGTGGTGGTGATGATGGCCTTTCGGGTGCGTTTCAAGGTGTTGGTCACCATCTTTAAAGCGCTCCATGGCACGGGACCTAGTTATCTGCGGGATCGCATCCTACCCCATACATCCCTTCGGCCGATTCGCTCCCACAGAGAGGGACTTCTCCGGGTGCCGTCCACTAGGCAATGCCAGCGGGCGACGCCCAGGGGAAGGGCCTTCTCTGTGATGGGCCCGACCCTTTGGAACGACCTACCCCCCCGATATTAGAACTACCACGGACCTCTGCTCCTTCCGCCAAAAAGTTAAGACCTATCTGTTCCATCAGGCTGGCTTGGCCTAATTTATGCTTCTCGCCCCAGTCTGTAATTTAAATTGTTTTATTTGGTTTTAATGGGATATAGTTTTTTAATGTTTTATAAATTTTTGTACAGGGTTATTTAATTCGATTTTAATTATGTATGTATCGTTATGTTTTTTAGATGTTTTTAATTTTTCCTGTACACCGCCCCGAGTCCCTTCGGTGAGAGGGGACGGTCTAGAAATTTAATAAAATAATAAAATAAAATAATAATAATGATGATGATGATGTGGTTAATCTTTGGTGAGATTCACAGCCTTTGGAGCTGGTTGGTAGCTCAACAGCTCGAGTCCTAACCAAGGACCTAGGAACTGTTAAGGTAACGTCGGAGGATATAAGCTGTTCCAAGTAGGGTGGTTTTTTGTAGAGTCAGAATGTTCAAGTCTGATAAATTTATTATTGTTGTTGTTATTTTATTATCATTATCATTTCTTTCATTCATTAATCATGAAACACAGTCAACTGAACATTTAAAGATGTGTCACAAATACCATTGACTGGTACTAATGGTTGATACAGGTTGCTGCCAGTGTCTTAGGTATCAACCAATACCTTCTTAAAATATAAGATGTTCCAAGTAGCACAGTTTTTTGCAGTTCTGCTAGTGTTATTGCAGGAAGCTGCAATTTCTTTGTGTGTTTTGTAAAATTCTTGGGCATGGTACCAAGTGCCCCAATGACAATGGGTATCACTGTTTATCATCATCATCATCATCATCATCATCATCATCATCATCATCATCATCATCCTCCTCCTCTCTTTCTTTGCTCCTAGGAGGCTTGCTAAATCGACACTGGTGCTCATCCCTCTCTTTGGAATCCATTACATCATTTTTGCTTTTTTCCCTTTTGATACCACAAATGGCACCATGGAAGTTCAAGCTCTGTTTGAAAAAGCCCTAGGATCTTTTCAGGTAAGAGGGGTATAATTCCTCTGATGAAAAATTCCTTAGATAGTTAGTTAGTTAGTTAGTTAGTTAGTTAGTTTACTTTATTGATTAGCCGTTGGGCCATATCAAAGTGCAAAGTTCCAGACACAAATTATTACTAAAATTTGATATAAACAATTTAAAATGGAATTGGATAAAATACGATTTAAAATGAAATTGGACCTTAGATTGGAACTTAAATTAGGATCTCAGAGAATGCAGGTAAGCACAAAAGTAGTGAAGCCACCTTCCCCAAGCCGGTAACCCTGAAATGTTCTAGAATGGCACATATTGGGTAGGGGGTAGGGGGGAGCCTGGCCTACCATGTTTACAAGTTCACACTCAGGTTAGTACTGGTATAAATCCTATCTTCTGTATCAAACTATTTCATGCTGTTTTTGTTTCAAAGCTCCTAATGTGTTTACCAGCATAATGGGTATTTTGTATATAGAACATGTAGGATTCACAACGCAAACCACCAGAAAGTTCAGCCTAATGTAAACATCCCATCCTCCGCCTTGGTCTTTGGAATCACTGAAGAGACAAAATAATCTCCATTCGCCATGTGCATCACATTTCAGTGTGATTTTTAAAAAATGACGTTCCAGACTGCCTTCTGGAATGGCAGTCTGCCCTTTGCTATTGTGTATTTCATAATGAATAATTTGCTTGTTTTGTTTCAGGGTTTGGCTGTGGCTGTGCTTTACTGTTTTCTTAATGGAGAGGTGAGCTTCCCATGGATTGAGATTCAGTCATGAATCCTGCTGGATAAGATCAAACGTTTGTCGAACCCAGCATCCTGTTTCCCATGGCAGCCCACCAAATGCAGGGCTGGAGAACAATAGCACTGTTCACCATAAGTTCCCCATCAATCAGCACGAAGGAGCATGCTATTTCTGATACTGAGATAGATGTAATATATAGGCATTATAGCAAATAGTTAGCTTCACCCTATGTAGTTTTGAACATTTTATTCTTATCTGTTGATCATTCTCATAAATGGAGAACATGCAACAAAGATACTAATCCATGTAATGGCAGCATCTAACTTTTAAAAATAGGAGCACGGAGTCCTTATGAATCTAGTTAAATCCTTGTTCACCCATGGAATTACATCATAGGTCACCAACATGTTACCCATGGGCATTAAGAACCGTGTTGGCGCAGTGGTTAGAATGCAGAACTGCAGTCTACTTTTACTGAGTGCTGGCTGTTGGCAGTTCAGCAGTTTGAGTCCCTCAGGCTCAAGGTTGACTCAGCCTTCCATCCTTCCGAGGTTGGTCAACTGAGGACCCAGATTGTTGAGAGAAGAGGGATGCTACCAGTTTTCACTGTTTTGGGTGAACCGGTACTGGAATGTTGGCCTGGGTTGCAGAACTGGCAGTGACCCAGGCTGGCCACGCCTCCAAACCAATTTCCTGGTCTTCGTGACACGTTTTTTTTTGGCATTTTTAAATGTTCTGCACATGCGCAGATCTATTTACAGGCAACTGTAAATGCCAGTAGCAACCCACCCCTGGTTGGGGGCAATATGCTGACTATATAAGCCACATAGAGAGGTGGCTGTAAAGCAGTGTAAAATGGTATAAAGGTCTACGTGCCATTGCTATCAGCATGCCTCTTGGGCTCTATGTTTCATCTAATACTTATATTATTGATTTTGATCCTTCTAATAAACAGAATAAATGGAAAACTAGTATACTGCAAGCTGAAGTGTTCATCTCAAACATCAGCTTTATTTTATTTTCAAGTCCCACACATATCCCCAAATATCTTCAGAAAATAAAATCAGTTAGGGATAAGGAAAGTCCACTTGCCCCAGAAAAAGAAACAAATGGAAATGATAGTGATCTTAAGGGCGTAGAGATGATGATTAATGGTGCGATTAGTTTATTCTTGGTCATAGAGTTACAATTGCTCCCACCAGCAAAGCCATTTTGTGAAAATGCCCTAAGATCCTTTCAAAATTCTAGATGACCCAGCAGGGTTCAGGACATTTGTGGGGATTGTGTGTTTGTGTGTGTGTGTGTGTTTTGTGTTTTCTGCAAACTGGATGAGTTCTCGTTCTAGTTGAAAAAAAAAGTGACTCCACTGCTCCTTTGGACCGCAGTATACAGCTAATGCCGTTTCAAAGGCCACCTTTCTTAATATTATTTTTATATTTATTATATTTATACCCCGCCCTTCTCCAAGCAGAGCCAGGGCGGCGCACAGGAATGTTAAAATACATACAAAAAACATAATAAAAATTTAAAAAACATATTCTAATAAAAAACCTGTGCTAAAACCGAATTAAAAATCCCAAATTTAAAACTATCTAGGAGTCAATAATGGAGGTTACGCTAGGCCGGCTAGATGGAATAGGTGTGTCTTCAGACACTTGCGGAAGAGGCGGAGGTCAGAGATGGTGCGGAGTTCAGGGGGTAGGTCGTTCCAAAGGGCTGGTCCCGCCACAGAGAAGGCTCTTCCCCTGGGTGTCGCCAGTCGGCATTGTCCAGCCGACGGCACCCTGAGGAGGCCCTCTCTGTGGGAGCGTATCGGTCTGAGGGATGTATGGGGCAGGAGACGGTCTCGCATGTAACTAGGCCCCGAGCCATGGAGCGCTTTAAAGATGGTCGTTAAAACCTTGAAGCGCACCCGAAAGACCACAGGAAGCCAGTGCAGCTCGCGCAGGATAGGTGTTATGTGGGAGTGTCTAGACGCTCCCATAATCACCCGCGCGGCTGCGTTCTGGACTAGCTGCAGCTTTCGGGTGCACCTCAAGGGGAGCCCCATGTAGAGAGCATTACAGTAGTCGAGTCGAGAGGTGACGAGTGCTTAATGGACTCAACTGCAGGCTACTGAATGTTTTTATCCTGATCTGTCCTTTCTTCCAGTTTCAAATCAAATGGAGTGACTCCCTCTCTTTTCTTTTCTCTTTTCTTGTGCTGCCCCTCCTTAAAGTGCTTGATAAAGCAATGTCATTCCAGTTGATGGGAAATAAACTTTTTTTTCTAAAACCAGAAGAATGATTGGGATATGGTACAGTGATTGGGATATGGAATTATGCCCCAGATTTTTCTATACAAGCATCTCCCTAGCTGACTGGCATCTCTTGAGGAAGAAATTGGGGTGTGGTGGGGGATTATTTCTGTACAAATCTTTCAGATCAGGAAGCCAGGAATCCAGGGAGGAGCTGTGGGGATTTCCACAGAGGCTTCTGCCTGCCTTTGAAAGCAGCTACTGTATATTCTCTCAGCAGCCTTTGTGATGGGTAGCTTTGCGGATTTAATTCCAGCCATCTGCAGCAAACAAGAGAAATAGTGATAGCACTTAAACTTACCATGTTTCTCCAAAAAGACTTGAAAAGAAGCCATATCACAGTTTTGCGTGCATGCAATCAAATTAAGCCCCAGCCACAAAATTAGCCCTATTTAAGACCCCGCCCACCCTGGGGTGCAGGGGGTGGGGCAAGGCACACAGGTAAAAAATAAGCTAGGGTGGGGATGAGGGGATGGGGCTGCCTTCAGGCATCTGAAGGTGAAACAGAGGGCAAGGCAATGCATGCGAATGGCGGCAAGTGGCCGCAGAAGAAGTGGGCCAGCAGTGGGCTCCTGCTGGGCAGGGCTTTTGGTACCATTGCTGTCAGATGAGTCAATAATTAGAACCCTCCAAAAGAAGACCTAGCCATTTTTTCAGGGGTCAAAAGAAAATAAGACAGAGCCTTCTTTTTGGAGAAACATGGTATATACCGCTTCATAGTATTTTATACCCCTCTCTATGTGGTTTACAGAATCAGCATATTAAGTTAGTTAGGAATGAATTGCTGGCAGTTGGCAGAATTAGCTTGCAATACTGCATTCTGATCACTGGGCCACCATGGCTCTTAACGGTCAAATGGTCAAACCATCCCTGAAGGAGGGGGTTGGGGATGTAGAGGTTATACAAAGGTTATTTAAAGACATGCGCAACACACTGCCATGATCTCAGTGACTGGTTGCCTCTTAACCTATGAGCTCACTAATTAGTAGAACCAGGCAGTACCAGGAACTATTGTCAAGACTTTAAAATGCAGGGTCATTTCTCCTGTTACCTCAGCCCATTCTTCTTCTTCTTGTTTCTTCACCACGTTTCTCCATTTATTGGCCTTTCCGATCTTCCTTTTTCCTTTTCTACTTGCATACCCAAGAGACTACAATTGATTTTCTCTGCCCACATTTTGGCTTTGCTTCCTTCCTCTGCAGGCAAGTAGTGGCTGACCACATGCCATCAGGGCAGGATATTGCTTGAGATTGATTTATCCTTATTATTGACTGCAAAGGTTGAGCCCCTATGCTGGGCAGGGAGAGGGCATCCTCTTTCTCTTAAGGAAACCACGAGCCTTCTTACTAAACTGAAACTTTTTGTCCAGGTCCGGCAGGAGCTTCACAGAAAATGGTGGCAGTGGCATTTAAGGAAGCATCTCGGTACCCATAAGCACCACAGCTCTTTGTTTCCGAATGAAGTAAGCGGTCTCACTCAAGACTTGCAGCTGACAAAGCCTGGTTCTCAGGAGGAAAGGCGACCTTCTCACCCAATTCTGAGTATACTGTAAATGTTTCCAAGGCACACAAGAACATGCTAAAACTCAGAGGAAACTTGCATTATCTAATCGGGCATTGTGCTTCAGGACATAAAAGCTAGTTGTTAGCTCTTCCTAGAGACTGACTTGCTATCAGGTGGATTATTGTGAAAAGATGATGTGTGAAAAGCAATTTCCAGATGGGGAGACTCATCCCTTTTAACTTGCTGGTTTTGTTCTCTGGAATCTATCATTTCAAAAGAATGTACCTTCTATTCTCTGTTTGGTCCCTTATTGGAGTCAGGATTCTGAACAATATTGCCATTTTATATATAACTGACTTATAAACTGATTATATACAGTGGTGTGATTCTAACAACAGTGGTGTAACAAATGGTTTGTTGAGCATGTGCTTTGCAGGTGCTCTGTGGTGCCTATCAACTGGGCTAAAAAACAAGAAAATATAGATAGGTATAGCTCAGGGGCAGGGGGGGCAGGCCCACCTGAAGGTCGTAGTGAACCGATTCACTCTCAACTGATCTTCGGAGCTACCGGTTTGCCCGTACTGGGCCAAACCGGTAGAATCCCACCCCTTGTTATATATCTTCGGTAAGTGTTGCATTGTTTGAACATGATAGAATGTACATTTTTTTGGCAGAGAGAACAGATATCCCTTTGGTATCAAGCCCATGCCCACAATTGATCGATGGATTTTTCTAGGCATTATCTATGGACATTTGAGTTTGCTGTTTAGGAGTCTTGGCAATTCAGCTGCCACAAAGGTCTTTGCAATTTCCTCTTGAGAGCTGATTGTGGCTCTGTGGGACTTGGGGCTGCCATATGGAAGCTAGCTAAAAACAATTCACTACCTGCAGTGTATCTTCAATTAATCTAAGACAGAAGTTGGATTCGAAAGATGCCCATTTTTCTGACACAATTTCCTGTTGTATTCTGAGCCTAATTTGAGAGATTGCTTTAGATTCACAAAGCTCCAGTGAATTTGGGAGGTGCCAGACACATACCTGTGTGTCTGTGCCTTCAACTAGTGTTGACGTCTGGTGATGCCTGGACAAGTCCCTGCAGTTTTCTTGGCAAGATTGGTTTGTCCTTTTTGGGGCTAAGAGAGAGAAAACAGGTTCAAGGTTTCCCAGCTGGTTTTATGCCTAAGGCAGGACTCAGTCTCCCAGTTTCTAACCTGGTATTTTAACTACTACAGAACAGAACAGAATATAATTCTTTATTGGCCAAGTGTCAAAGTGGCTTTATGTATCTATGCCTCTTCCCAGTTCTGTGGTACTACATTTTCCAGCCTCTCTGACCATTAGCCATACTGACTTTAACTGATAATAGACAGAATCTAGGAGCAGTGATTTTTAACCTTCGACACTTGAAGATGTGTGGACTTCAACTCCTAGAATTCCCCAGCGAGCCAAAAATTCTGAGTTGGTCCACACATCCCCAAGATGCCAAGATTGCAAAAGACTGATTTGGAGGTCTATGGAGATTCTCAGTCATCCAGGTCATGGTTGCCCCAAAGGTGTTTTTTTCAGGAGGCAACTGGACTTTTCTTGTTTTTTCTTTGAAGACATTTCGCTTCTCATCCAAGAAGCTTCTTCAGCTGGTGGGGAATGGAAGAATTTATATATTCCTTGAAGACAGCTGGTCATTTGCATCCTTTTATAGAGTCATTGAGGTACTTGGAGGTTTCTCTGTGTCCTCAGGATCACCTACATAGTGCATATGGTTCCTGTGGTCTGCAGTTTTTTCCTCTGGAAATCTGTTCATACTCTCACACCATTCGAAGGGCCTTCATCCCAAAGTACATGGCTATGTCCCTCAGGACACAGAGAAACCTCCAAGTGCCTCAATGACCCTGTAAAACAATGCATATTACCAGTTGTCTGCAAGGAATATCAATCCTTCCATTCCCCACCATCCAGTCAGAGCTGAAGAAGCTTCTTGGATGAGAAGCAAAATGCCTTCAAAGAAAAACCAAGAAAAATTATGTTGCCTCCTGAAAAAGCACCTTTTGGACTGATTTGAAGGGTTCCTTATCCCTGCCTTCCATTGACTGTTTCTCATTATATCCTATCTTACAATGATCTTATCAAACTGTTTCAAGAGTGCTCTCTTAGCTACTTAAACCTTAGTAATAATCAGCACATCAGTGGCATTTGCAGTACTTTTTGTTTGGTGAAAAACTCTTTCTCGAGAGAAGAATTTTTCACAAAAAATAGACAGCTGCTGCAAACGTGCCAAAGCTCTAGCTATTTTACATTGGTTGGACAATGTTCAAACCAGTGCAGATAGTTCCTGTCAGTCTTTTGCTTGCTGTGATGAATTGCATCAGTGAATATTGACGTTGGCAGTGGCTTGAATTGACAGTTACCAGTATTGTTCTGTGGTAAGAGCAATTGAGTGGCTTGGGGAAATCATCTTATTGTGAAAGTTAAGCATGTGTTTTCATATTATTGAATCTGAGTCTAGTTTACCTGCTGCCTGTGCCAAGTGTCACTTCAGTGAAAGTACTGTTGTATTTAATAGTAAGTCACAAATATAATATTGTGGGGCATATGATGCAAAAAAAATCAACCTCCACAACTTTTTTTCTAAGGGTGTCCAGAGCCAACAATGACTTTTATGGACTCTCTTCCCCTCTAAACCAGCTTGCCCTATGCAAGTGGCCTCTGGGTGTGTTAGATTATTACCTCAAGCCATTATGTACATAGTGGTAAGAGTTGTTGTCTAAGATACTTGGATGTTCCTGGAATATTTAGGCATCTAATGCAGAGCCTATAGCTATATTCTGCCCATTTTGGTTTTCTATGATTGAGTTCACACATTATACTAAGCTGAAAACTGTCAGTGTAGATTTTTATTGTGTTATGGTGGAGAACAGATGAAAATTTTAGAGTAAGCAGCTATAATTTGTCTAAGCCAGCTGATTCATTGCTGAACATTTTACCATTAAGATCCCACCCCCCCACCCCTTGATTATTGTCCACAATGCCTGGAGATCATTTAATCTAACCCCCTGCTCTTGCATATGCTGGGGGTAGGAGAACCAGTTCCCTTGTGTATGTTTGACTTTCACAGCATTTCACTCAGTAAAAACATACAAATAAACCAACCCCCATTCTCCTACAGGTTAATGCCCAAAGTATAATGTAAACAGTTCTGACAACTATGATCCGAAACTCTCTACTAAGGATCTCAAGTAACTTAGAAGAGAAGGGACACATTTTTAAAGTTTGTATAAGCAAAGTGGGAACACTATCAAAACTTACTCTGGGCTTTTCTCCTCAAGTTACCTACATGAGCTGTCAATGGAGAATTGTTGTATGTAGCAAACATAACTGTGTTGCATAGCCTTATAACTCTCAATTATAAATATACTGTATAATTAACCCTGGTGACTCCTAAAAGTGATATATTTATTTCTTATCCAATGTCAATGAAATTATTAGTTTTATTTGGGGTAGTGTATGGGGCGGAATAACATAGTCATTTTAGGGTGCTGTCAAGTTTGAGAACCAACACGTTGAGATGGTTGCTTCATTCATTCATTCAGCATAAATGGAATGGAATGGAATAGAATACAATAGCATGAGAGTTGGAAGGGGCCTTGGAGGTCTTCTAAGGCCAACTCCATGCTCAGGCAGAAAAACCTATACCATTTCAGGCAAATGATTATCCCGTGTCTTCTTAAAAACTTCCAGTATTGGAGCAGTCACAATTTCTGGAGACAAGTTGTTCCACTGATTAATTGCTCTGTCAGGAAATTTCTTTAGTTCTAGTTGGTTCTCTCCTTGATTAGTTTCCACCCATGCTTTTTATCATGTCACCCCAATCCTTTTCATTAAACCCAATTCCTGCAACCGTTCTTTATGTGGCAACCATTCTTTATATGAATGATTGACTTTGAGTCAGTCACTCTCTCTCTCAGCCTAACCCTCTTCAGAGGATGGTGGCTGTAGGGAAAATAGGAGGAAGAAGTATTGTGTGCGTTTGTCATCTTCAGATATGTATACAGAAATTAAAGGTGAGAAATAAATTTATCTCCCAGAATGGCCTCTGGCTATCTGTTCTTGTGTCACGGGATCTTTATGATGCCCTCATCTTTGGTGCTTTTGTTGCAAGATCATTAGTGGCTTTAGGCTCTGTTAATATCAACTTACTATCTGATAATGCCATGTACAATTGTTTTGTTGTTAGAAAATTATGTTGGCATACTTGGCTACCTGAACTGAAATTCAAAGTAAAGCAAACCTGTTTGGTTAGCCCCAGGTGAGAGATCAGTAAACAGACCCACAAGATAGGAAAGGGGAAGAGCTGTCACACATCTTCCCAGCATACTTAGATGGTTCTCTATTCCAGGGGTCTCCAACCTTTGCAACTTTAAGTCTGAAGGACTTCAGCTCCCAGAATTCTCCAGCCAGCAAAGCTGGCTGGAGAACTCTGGGAGCTGAAGTCCTTCAGACTTAAAGTTGCAAAGGTTGGAGACCCCTGCTCTATTCTGATCATAATACAGAGTTACTGGAGTAATTAAAATTGGGTTTTTTCTTAATTCAACCTCATCATTCTGATTTCTAGGAGAACCTTTTCCAGTTTCCTTTCTATACCATTTAGTGCAAATATACTGGGGGTATACAGTATGTGTGCATATATATTCACATGCATTTGCTGTATGTCTCCCAGTTGTGACACTTATAAGGGACTAGAATTACCATTTCAAAAAGTAGTTTATTGAACATTTGACATCATTATGATCCTAGATATCTTCCAATTTCCTTTTATAGTTTGTAGAAAAGAGTTTAGAAAAGCCCACATGTTATAACTTACTTAGTAAAACAATCATTATTAAAGTTTAGAAAAGCTTACATGTTATAACTTACTTAGTAAAACAGTCATTATTAAAGATAAAGATCACCTAAACAAACATTCTCTGGCATTTACTGGCAAATGGCCTTTAACAGGACAAAAAAGAGTCAACAGCAAATAGTATTTACAATTTTTTTAGAACACCAGCTCAAAACTGATCTCTAATGTACTACAGCTAGATAGTTTTGAAGGCCCAATTTAATCAGAACCGTCTTTTTTGAAAGGCAAAGATGATGGCCATTCATTTAGCCCATGAGAAGAGAGTGTTCCACCTTCTCAACATGAAATGAAAGTCCAGGCAAAGGATGGAATAATCAGTGCAAAAAAATATATTAAGCAATACAACAGCAAAGAGAGACACTGGCAGTATATGATGCAAGAAATCTGGAAGAATTCCACATTTGTTGTAGTAAAGGCCAACCATTTTGATAGATCCACAGAAATTTGTATTCGGTTCTTTAGCACATTATTTTTTTCAAGAAGACATCAAATTTCTTCACAAACTATTTGGGAAAACTGTTGAATGAAATCAGTAAGCTAATAGACTTCTAGATAGGCAATAATAGAGAATCAATGCTGTAAACTGGGGGGAAATACAATAGAGTTTTCAAAATATTCTCAACATGAAAACTTCAAAATTCCAGCCAAGCAAATCTTTCTTTCTTCAGGTTCATACAATTTAATTTATACAGACTACAAAACAATACAAGTAGATATGATTTGCTAATAGCAGGTCACCCCTCAGTGTGGAGATACTTCACTGTATAACGTATGGTGTTCTTCAACTGTGCAAAGTCTTAACAGCTCATAAGAGGCAATAATAAAAATGCAAGTTGAATGACATGCCAAGATCTTCCTAAGGGACAAGGAATGGAGTATCTTTTTTTTTTTGTGGTCATGGTAAACATATGAATGTATATGATGGCTTGTGAATCTATTGATTCTACTGATATCATAACCTGTCTAGTTAATTATTAAGCACTCTTTCTATTTGGGGTCCTTTTTAATATATTGCACTACAACTCCCATTGCCCAAAGCAGTCTATGCAATACTGGTTGGGCTTAGGCATTTAATATGACCCCACCAGATTTGGGGAAGCTTGGCTAGACTGCCAACATACCGGCTTTACTTTATTTCCAAGTAAATGGCTTGGAAACTTCTACAAAAGTTTTAGAGAAAAACTTAGTAGAATAATTAGGGCATTCCTAAATAGACTTACAGTTAGCTGTAAAGACACAAATATAAATAAGGGTTAGATAACTAGAATTCAATCAAGCATGCAGCTTTAATGAAATAACACTGATTCTCTCAAAAACTATGGTTAGTGCAGTGTTTTCCATAGAACATTTGACAGCTTATCTGTGCATTTCTTAAGCTACTAATTTTTTTTGTTGATAATAACGAACAATTCGGATTAATAATATAGGATATTTGGACACAGAAAGTTCACAGGGATGGAGTCAAACATTTACAATTTTAAAAATGCTAACAGCTGCCCTGAGTTTATGAAACTTATTATTGTTATAGTAAAATATTGTGAAATATATATACAGAGAAGGGTACAAGTTATTACTGAATAATAGAAAATTCATGCTCTAAACTTACACCAAATCTGATTTACAATTTATTTCATTTATACCATAGGGTACGTCTTAGGATTGAAATCATATAAGCTATATGTCCAGAAAGGAATATAGGAGCCTCCTTCCACTTTTGCCACTACATATGCACAAGTAAATGCTTTCTATGATAATGGCCAGACCCTATATTCTTGAAAAAGAATGTACTTTTTAGAGGGATAAAAATTTACTTTTCTGTAATTTTGAAAAGCAGGAAGTAAATTTAACTGGGCATTTTGTGTTACAAACTCTGTGGTTGGAAATCTATGAAAAATTACTTCTAGCTCGCCGGAAGGGGCTGACTCTCCACTAATATTCATTAAATTGTAATAGCACAGGCCTCATTTAAAAAGATGTTAGTTGGATAGCTTGCTTCTCAGCGGTAAAGGATCTTTGGTAGAAAATGCACACAGTACTGGCATGGTTTATAAATCATATATTTGCCAAAGAAGTACAAATTTTAATCGTGGCTTATATATGGCAATGTGAAAAGGCAAATGATTTATGTTTATTAGAAATTGAAGTTCTAGTTGTTACTGCCCTATGTCCTGCATAGTACAAATATTTCTGGTGATACAAATTGCTGATATGAAAAACAGTCATAAAAATGCACAAAACCCATTCACACAGCATATGTCTTATTCTACTTGGCTATAGGATTTGGTTCCCACCCAACTCAAATAAAAATAATGTGATTCGTTGTCTTATTCATTTCAGTGAGACACTTAAAAATAATGACTGTAACTGGAGTAAGGATGTTGAGGCTTATGAACTGACTTTTAAATTAAGCACATTACTTTTTGCTATTCCATTACTATGGTTAGATGCATTATTTAAAATCCCAACAGGTTATCATTTCCCATTTCCAGTACTCAGCATCCATTATCAACTTAATTTGAAGACATCCTCTAGAAAGTGGCAAGCTGTTGGAAATCTTTTACCTTATGCTACAAAAAAATAATCAAACTAAACAATTCTCCTAAAAAAACAACTCCCTTGGTGTCTTTCTCGAACGTTAATGAGCTGCAATATACTCTCGGGATATTTGGTTCATCCTGTTTAATTTTTTCTCACTCTGTTCCATGGAAAAGTTAGGTTATTAAGGTGAAGTCCACTAATTCCATTAAGGAAGAAAAGGAACGTTGCGATAAATTCACACCAATAGGTTAATGTAAAACTTGTGACCGTGATGTAGTCTCTCAGAAGGATTAAGAAGCTCACCATTCCAGCTGATGACAGTAGAAATGAGACAAGAATGAGGACTGAGCCCATGGACCATTTTCTTCTTGAGTTGATATCTTCGCAGACTTGAGAGACCATGAGAAGTTCCAGGCCAAAGATTGCAACAACAACGGCAAAAGACACCACGCTTCTTACGAATGTCATTCCTACACTTATACCTCTGATATTGGTCAAAGAGAGATCAGTGGTGCATTTCAAGGTGCTGTTGCTTCCAAGGGTACAGAAATGCCACAGACCAAAGAGTTTTCCTTTTGTAAAAAGCCAATGGCCATCACATACCGCAATGGACAACAGAACAATGGCAATTGCAACACAGAGGATAATTAAGCTCCTGATAAAGGTCTCAAAGAATGATTTCTTCTGTCTTCTACGAGTAAGTAACCACTGGGTCTTCAGGAGAAATTCCCAAAAAAGAAACAGAAAAAAGAAACATAGATTTAGTTCAGGTGGAACAGTCCATTTTGTTAAGAGCTACATTGCCTCAGGATTACTGTATTTTTCGGAGTATAAGACGCACCTTTTTCCCCTCAAAAAAAACCAACCCTAGGCTGAAAATCTAGGTGTGTCTTATACACTGAATACAGCATTTTTTTTGCCTCCTGAAACCCTGCCCCCTTCACCAAAATGGCCATACATAGATTTTAGGAAGCTTGCAGAGAGCTCCTAGGGGCTGGGGAGGGCAGAAATGAGCAAAAAAATGGGCTGTTTGTTGCTCAATTTCCCCACCCTCAGCCTGCAGGAGCACTCTATAAGCCCCATAAAGGCTATCCATGCCCTTTTTATGACAAAAACGGGCCAATTTTTGTCAAAAATGGCCCATTTTTTGCTTGTTTTAGCACCCCCCCAGCACTCTACAAGCCTCCTAAAGGCTATTCATGCCTTTAAAAAAAAAGGCCCGAGGCCCGTTTTTTTAAATGTGCCTCTTCAAAATCTTGGTGCATGTTATACTCTGAAAAATACAGTATCTTTTCAAAGTCACAGGGCCTGTGATGGCTGGAATCAAGACAGAGAGTAGCTGTGCAGCCAAACCCCAAATGTAGCCAAGCCATGCATATTCTACAGATAAAGGTGAATATCTGTATCTCCGGATTGGAATGAGGGATCCTTGGTGTTCTCTGTGCTTGGTTGTTTTCTTGCAGATGTTTCATTACCCAAGCTAGGTAACATTACAGTGCACTAATTATGTCACCCAGTTTGGATAATGAAACACTGCAAGAAGACAACAAAGGTCAGAGAGCACTAGACTCCTCATGCATATTGTCTTTCTGATGTCTCCTTTTCTAATTCTTTATTTTTCTGCTATTCTTTTTTTCTCTCTGTCCCTTAAGAGTGGCAGGGCAGGCTGTTCTTAGTGACGATCTAAATTGTCCACTTACAAAGTTTCTGACAACCAACTGAGGGTTGTATTAACATTACCACACAGGATCTCTTTTAAACAATGAACAAACTGTGATTTTTGGCATGCCGATAAATACCATTTGATTGAAGTCAATTAAATATACTTTAAAGACCATTTATACACAATTGATCTGAAAGAGCCTTGGGAAAGAATGCATAATAAACAATATTGACGTATTTCCTGAATTCTATAGAATAAAAGCACTGGTAAACATTCCATTAGTTTTTCTATGGAAATGTAATATTTGGAAATAAAAATATGATGTGTAATTTGTCATTCCCAAGGAAATTCAACCAAAACAGTCATTTTAATGTGACTTACACACATCATGACAGGCAAACTATTCAAAGAAGTCTCAAGATACAGCTTTTAATACCAGCGGACATAGCTGGAAGCATACATTTTGCAAATAGAGTTGAGACTGATGTTGGCATTCACAGGAAATCCCCCACCTCCACCCCATTACATAATAGGCTTTTAAAATTTCTGTGAATAGCAGATTTATTTATCTAAGCATTTCTGATTAACCCGATTGCACTATTTGTCTTAAGACTGTGCTACAAATATCTCAAGCAAACATTCTCGCTTGACTCCCACAGACTTAATCTGCCTGGCCCATTTGGTCTCCAGAGCCTCATGCAGGACCTTTCCTTTCCTCCTACATCCTTGAGGAAGAATAATGGAACAGAGGCAAAACTAGGAAGAAGAGAGTTGGCACAATCCAACTCACTTTGTCCACGTGCTGCCTGCCCCCGCTGAAAAGGGAATAACAGGAAATAAAGCTGCAGGATTAGACATGTTTTGCCTTTACTCTAGCTTTCCTCATCATAAGAATATCAAGGTTCTACTTTCACCTCTTGTGGAAATAACCTTACTGTATTTCCCCGAAAATGACATGGTCTTACATTTTTTTGACCCACAAAATATGGCCTTGGGTTTATTAGAGGGGGAGGGCTTATTGTTTTGGGGTTGCCAGGTGGCTGCTCCCTTGCAACTGGGCTCCCAAAGAGCTGGGCACAGCCTCAGGGGCGAAGCAGCCATGAGGTGACCATGCTCATGAGCAGCCACCCGGCAAACCCCCTCTTCAGTGGGCACAGCACCATTCACTGACCTAGGGAGTATCCCTAAGGCGCCAAGCCATATGGCGCTCTGCCCACCCCCCAGCTCGCGTGGCTTGGCACATTCAGGATACCCCCTAGGTCAATGCATGGAGCTCTGCCCGGCTGGAGAGGGGGGTTGTGCGAGCGCCTGCTCTGCCCCCAGCTTCCATGCCTCACCATGCCCTTGGCCAGCTCTCCTTGCAGGACTAGGGCACTGCCACTGCTGCCACCGCCGAGCTCCATGTAAAACTTCTTCTCCGGCTTCCAAACTCTGGAACTCGGCTTCCGATTCTTCTAGCAGTGGCCACTCTAGGAGTGTGTTCTATGGTTATGGGCAGACTTATTTGCGAGGGAGGGGGGTTTACATTTTTTTCCCCACAAGGAAAAATGTGGCATGGACTTATTAGCGGGACATGTCGTAGTTTCGGGGAAACACGGTAGTACATTCTGAAAGAGCTTATCTCAGACATACACCACTTTCTTGCCACAGTTGTTAAGTGAATCCCTGCATATATGATTATTAATCACAGTTGTTACATGAATCTGGCTTCCCACTGACTTTGCTTGTCAGGAGGTCGCAAAAGGTGATCACATGACCCCAGGACACCGCAGCCCTCATATCTGCCAGTTGCCAAGCCTCTGGATTGTGATCACATGGCCATGGGGATGTTGCAAGGGTTGTGTGCAAAACGGTCGTAAGTCACTTTTTTAAAGCACCCTTGTAACTTTGAACCATCGCTGAGCAAATGGTTGTAAGTCGAGGACTACCTGTATTCTTTATATTTTACAAGCAACAGACTGGAAACACCTTAATTCCAAAGGACTGTAGTCTAAGACAGTCCAGGGAACTCCCCCAAAAGAAGAAAACAGAATAGCAAGAAAGAATAGGTTCACCCATCCTAACTCAGGTCATGTGGTTTTGCTCATAACATAAACAGTATTGAGGTAGAAAGAGAAAGATCTCAAGCCTTTTCAGGAGAGGTAAGTTTCAGGAAGGGTTTAAAAAAAAAAGTTTCTGGCATCAGGGATACCAAGAGGGAATTCATTTCAAGAAGGATCTATGGGGTTGTAGAGTAATAAAGGTGACAAGTAGAAATATGCTGGAATTATCAGCATGAATGAAGCAATAGAAGGCGTTTCAAGGATAAGGAACCTTTGCAAGATCTGTAGGGATGACACTTCTGTGTCAGCTGCTCAGCTGGCAATCAGTTTACTCCATGTCTAGCACCACTCGATCATGGAAGCTCTCATGGTGGACATTTCTGAAGTCATCTATTGTGGGCTTTTGGGGTTTTTTTTTAGTGAATGACCACCTAAAACAATTGTGGGGACTTATCTATCCTATCCTCTTCTGCTTTTTTTCTTACCTTCTTCAGATACCTAAATGGGAGTTTGGCTTTGAACAACTTGGGACTTATTTCCAGCTAAAATTAATTCTCTCTTCTTGGCATTAACATTGACTGAGGTTTATTTCACTGTGTTATGATGTTCACATGACCCCTCCTAATACCCTCTTTGACCCAGTTAAACATGCAATGTGAACATGGGCTGAAGGGAAGATACCAAACAGATTCTATACCTTCAGTGAGCTAAATATCTGATAGACACAGGTGGATGAAAAGAAGGCAAGAGAAGACCAAGAGAAAGAAGCAGCAGTAATTGGCAAGCAATGACCAAACTTTGCAAGGAAGGAAGGAAGGAAGGAAAGAAGGAAGGAAGGAAGAAAATAAAGAAAATAAAAGAAAGAAGTGTATATATGTCAAAAAAATAAGAAAGAGATAGATTGTGCATTTCATTTTGGACAAAATATGAGAAAATAAAGAAGCAGTAAAGGTAAAGGTTTCCCTCCCAAATATGTGCTAGTTGTTTCTGACTCTGAGGGGCTCATCTCCATTTCAAAGTCAAAGAGCCAGCTCTGTCTGAAGATGTCTCTGTGGTCATGTGGCCAGCATGACTAAACACCAAATGTGCACAGAACACTGTCACCTTCCCACCAAAGGTGGTTCCTATTTTTCTACTTGTGTTTTTTATGTGTTTTCGAACTGCTAGGTTGGCAGAAGCTGGGACAAGTAACGGGAGCTCACTCTGTTATGTGGCACTTGGGATTCGAATCACAACTGCCAACCTTTCTGATTGACAAGCTCAGCGTCTTACCCACTGAGCCATCGTGCCCCATGAAAGAAGCAGTGCACTATAGCAAAATGGGTACACAGTAGCTCTCCAGATATTGCTCAATTAAAACTTCCCCAATTCCCAAACAATTATGAGGAATGCTGGGAACTGAAGGTCAGCAATATTTGGAGGACTAATCATTTATAATCCTTGCATTTACAGGTACTGAAAACTCCAACATGCATAAACGCTAAAGATGAGTAGAGAAATACATCTCAAGTTAATCAGCACTGTCCCATTTCTGAGAAACTTCGCTCTCTTAAAAGTATTGACTAAGAAATATCCCCCCAGATTTCCGTTTCTCCTAATTGTCATTCCTGTGGTGTACTTTGTTTTGAAAAATCACTCTTGTACAAGCCTTGCTGTGTATGAGCTGGTTTTGCTGAAACATCAGGAATAACATGCCAGCAAGAGACAGATTTGAGGATCTTTGTAAACAACTCATTGCCTTCTAAGAAAAAAGAAGGAAGTTGAGCAAGTTGGGTTACTTTGGTTCTTGGATGCCCTCACCTCATTCCTTAAAACAAAAACAAAAAATAGAGAGAAAGAATATGGAGCATAAATTGTTTAATTTGTTCCAAGCTCCTTACCAAGGATAACTAGAGGAGACATCTATACTTGCTTCTGTGTAATGAAGTAACATGTTCCATCTCTCTGGGTTAGTGTGATTTCTTTCTTTCCTCTTGTCTGTGTTTGTGTAATGTCTGCACGAGTGTATGTATGTGTCTGTGTGTAGATACTCTCCTCACATGACTAGGAGAGAGAAATAAGGAAAAATGGCTTAGAATGCAATAGTTAATTGCAATCGGTGAAAATATCCAAAAGATCATCTGTAGGGATGCACAGGCAGATTTTTTTCCCCCTCTAGAATATTTTTCTTTGCAGTCTTTGCCCAACTCGGGCCCATTTTGTTGGCTTCCCCTCTTAGATTTAGTCTAACTCTGTTCGATGTTTGGACAGAGATTCTCTGCATGAGCAGACAGACAGGGTCCTGAATCTCTCTTCAGAATTTCTTTCCAATCTTCTGTTGTGTTGGAAACATATCCCTTTGGCATGCAGCATGCTTCTCCTCACCCCACTAGTCGGATTTGCATGTGTTTATTTGAATCCCCCTCAGAATATTATCAATATTATACTACATGATGCCTATAGGTCGATGGTATCTGAGTTTCTATCGTCCGTCTGTCAGTCCCTCCTCCCCTCATGCTGCATCTGTCTTGTTTTAGTGTATGTAAGCCCTGGGAAGCAGAGGGCAGGCTGTAAATGCTTCTTTTTAAACCACATGACCTTCCATCTTGAAAGAGAGTATGCCTACTTTTGTTTGCCTTAATTGCTCTGCCCCTGGGTCACGTGACTAGGAGAGGAGGTTAAGAATGGACCCTTAAACAACAGCCTTCTCAGCTGCCTCTTTCTGTGTGTGTGTGTGTGTGTGCGCGCGCGCGCCCCCCCCCCCGCGTCTTTTTTCCAGGAAGATTGTCTTCGGAGCAGATTTGCTTTCCTTTTGTAAAATGTAGTCTTTCTTTTTGCCAGCTTCTCCCATCACATTCACTCTGGTTTTTGTTTTTAATCTCATTCCGTTCACTTTTGGGAGAGTCACCCAGCTGATGGATGGCCAGAAAGTTTGAACTATGTGGGGAACCAGAGAGCGAGCCAGCACCGGCACTCTTTATTTGAAGCCTCATCTTCAATCGTGTCGCAGACCCCCCACCCCCACCCCTCAAGCCCTAAAACCCTTCTCCAAGCTGCGCAACCCACTCGCCAACAAAAGGCGAGCCATTTGGTGGGCGACACCAAACCTCGGAAGGCAGATGCAAAAGTCTTAACAGAGTTGGAAGGGACCTTGCAGGTCATCTAGTCCAAACCCCCTGCCCAAGCAGGAGACCCTACGCCTGCCCCTACCTAGGATCGAACTCACAACCTTCTGATGGTGAGGCAAGAAGACCACCTCTAGACCAAACTTCTGGGGGACCAGGGAGAGGACAGGTCGCATGATCAAAGACTTTCAACTTTCCACTATTGGAGCGCTCTGGGTTGACGATTTTGGGACGCGAGGGCTCTCTTTCTACACCTACACACACACACACACACTCCCGCGTTTCGATAGAAAATGTAGGAAGAGCAACAGGTGAGTCCGCCGGTCTCCCAGACCCAGAGGAACCGCTCCGCCGGTAGGGCGAAGGGCGAAGGTGGTACCAGGGAGAACAAAGAACCGGCCGACACAAGGCTTCCAGGGATGGGACACCCCCCCCCTCTCCTCCCAATCTCGCTCCCCTGACCCAAAGGACGCCCCTTCCGCCCCCAGGACGCGGCCCTACCCCCCCCCCCTCCGCTGCCCCCAAGTTACCTGCGCTGCTATGGCTGTCATGGTGACTGGGGTTCCCGGAGGAGGAAGAGGAGGAAACCAAAGGGTAACTTCGCTGCGCTTTGTTCCCGGCGCCGGCGGGAAAAGTCTCCCGCGGCCGCTCCGCGCGTCCCTTTCAGAGCCAGAAGGCTTGGAGCAAGAGCTGCGAACAGAGCGGGGCCCCGGGCGACATCCCCGGGGAAGGCGGGCAAGCCGGGCGGCGGAGCGCCCTTTGAGTTTTCCCTCCGGCTGAGTCAGCAGCCCAGAGACTCCGGGAGGAGGAGGAGGAGGAGGCGGGCAGAAGAGGGTTTGGGGGTGGGGGGCGGAGTGCTCCGGGGAAACAAGGCGCGCCGGGAAGGGCCGCTGCCTGCTGTGCCGACCTCGCGAAATTGGGGAGGGGGGTCGATACTTAATGCTAGGCATCCCCCTTTGCCCCCGCCCCGCTTCTTCCAAGAAGGCGGTGCTCTCTCTCTCTCTCTCATTCTATCCTCCCTTCCTCCCTCATTCTCTCTCATTCTTTCTCTCTCATTCTGTCTCTCCCCCTTCCTCCATTATCTCTCTCATTCTCTCTTTCCCCTTTCCTCCCCCTCTCTCTCATTCTCTCTCTCCCCCTCCCCTCTCCCTCCCTCTCTCCCTCTCTCATTCTCTCTCATTCTCTCTCCCCTTTCCTCCCTCTCTCTCATTCTCTCTCCCCCTCCCCCTCCTCATTCTCTCTCATTCCCTCTCATTCTCTCTCTCCCCTTTCCTCCCTCTCTCTCATTCTCTCTCTCCCCCTCTCCCTCCCTCTCTCATTATCTCTCATTCGCTTTCTCTCTCATTCTATCTTTCCCCTTTACCCCCCCTCTCTCTCATTCTATCTCTCCCCTTTCCTCCCTCTCTCTCTCTCATTCTCTCTCTCCCCCTCTCCCTCCCTCTCTCATTATTTCTCATTCGCTTTCTCTCTCATTCTCTCTTTCCCCTTTCCTCCCCCTCTCTCTCATTCTCTCTCTCCCCCTCCCCTCTCCCTCCCTCTCTCCCTCTCTCATTCTCTCTCATTCTCTCTCCCCTTTCCTCCCTCTCTCTCATTCTCTCTCCCCCTCCCCCTCCTCATTCTCTCTCATTCCCTCTCATTCTCTCTCTCCCCTTTCCTCCCTCTCTCTCATTCTCTCTCTCCCCCTCTCCCTCCCTCTCTCATTATCTCTCATTCGCTTTCTCTCTCATTCTATCTTTCCCCTTTACCCCCCCTCTCTCTCATTCTATCTCTCCCCTTTCCTCCCTCTCTCTCTCTCATTCTCTCTCTCCCCCTCTCCCTCCCTCTCTCATTATTTCTCATTCGCTTTCTCTCTCATTCTATCTTTCCCCTTTACTCCCCCTCTCTCTCATTCTATCTCTCCCCTTTCCTCCCTCTCTCTCTCTCATTCTCTCTCCCCCTCCCTCCCTCCTTCTCTTATTATCTCTCATTCTCTCATTCTATCTCTCCCCTTTCCTCCCCCTCTCTCATTCTATCTCTCCCCCTTCCTTCCTCCCTTACTCTTATTCTCTTTCTCTCTCTCTCATTCCTTCTCTCATGCTCTTTCCCCTCCCTCCTTCACTCTCATTCTCTCTCCCTCCCTCTCTCTCATTCTCTCTCTCTTTCTCTCTCTCGTTCTCTCCCCCCCCCCCCCCCGTTTGCCACCACACGCTGAGCTGTAAAGGGATTGAATGTGTTGCCCTAGGCTGCTTTGGGGGTTAGTGGGTCAGTGGGTTATCCAGACCCGGAGGTTGTGCTGCTGTGCTGCTTTGCCACTGGCTGAAGACCTTGATTACAGTAGTGGAACCTGAATTAACCCAATTGCTTGAGAAGGTTGCACAAGAGACCCGCAGGCTAATCACACGGAATGGGTTTGCGCACAATAGGCTGCCGCAAAGAAAACAAACACCAACATCTGAGCAAAGTTAAAAACTCATCAAGATTAATCTCTTATGCAAATGGAGGCAGGATGTTGCAACGCCTGAGCAGCATCTTATTTCCTGCATCCCACTCAATGCCGGGAAAGAACTGCAGTGACACCCACTGCTTATCCTTTAAAAGCAGATGAATAAAGAGGGTTAAAGGCCAGAAGAAGAGAGGCTAGAATAAGCCCCCAACCCCTCCCCCCCCCAAAAAAAAAGATTTCATCTTCTTGCAGTCAGACTCGGCTACTTGCAATCAGTATAATCCACATCCATGTTGACTTTCTGGTGACAAAGGCAAACACTTCCAAATCAAAATCACTAAATGGTAACAAAGAGATAAGAGTTTACTGTCCATCTTGCCATCCAGTGATTCAATGACTGGGTTATACGAGTCTCTGAAGCACAAATCAGTTACCCTTTCATCTAGTAAGCAGTTCTGTACAAACCCAGCCTTTCTGGTTACTTTCTGGGTCAATGTGTTGCACAAGACAGGACATCGGAGCGATTAAAATATGAGAAGGAGATCACCTGCTCTGCCCTATCCTGCTGATGCTATACCCAGCCAGCAAAATTAGGTAGGATAAAGATCCATCTCTCAATCGCTGTAGTACAACTGTACAACCTTTTTTTTGGCCACAGTTGCTAAGCGAATCACTAGTTAAGTGAAGCACATGCTTTCCCCAGCTTTCCCCATTGACTTTGATGTTGGACATTGGCTGGGAAGGTCGCAAATGGTGATCACATGACTCCAGGGTGCTGTAACTCTCATAAATCAATATTGGATGCCAAGCACCCAACTCTGCCAAGTCACATTTGATCACATAACTGTGGGAATGTGTGATGGTCATAAATGTGAGGACTGATCGTAGGTCACTTTTTTCTGTGCTCTTATAACTTTCAATGGTCACTAAACAAATGGTTGTAAGTTGAGGATTATCTGTATATCTACGGCAGGGATGTCAAACTTGTGGCCCGCAGGTCCAAAGCGTCACTTGCTGGCCACACTCACCCCTGGTTTAGCAAACGGGGAAAAAGTTGTGATACGTCATGTCATGCCATGAGTTTGACACCCCCATATCTATAGGGTCCTAGGTTAGGAAAGGTGTCCTACCCACTCAATTATTTATTACATCAAGAAGATAGTTGCATTTTCTTTTCCTTGTCCTTCTGTTCTCAAAGGCTGTATTTCAGCATTTTTCTCTGTTCACTTATTATCTGCAAAGTGGTGAAAAGAAAGGGAGGGATATGCTTAAACATATTTTTTGAATCAG
Organism: Rhabdophis nuchalis; assembly: GCA_039707465.1. Lineage (NCBI taxonomy): Eukaryota > Metazoa > Chordata > Lepidosauria > Squamata > Natricidae > Rhabdophis > Rhabdophis nuchalis. The sequence continues at coordinate 158,894,655 of CM077643.1, forward strand.
CCATGCAGCTGACAGTGTTTGATTGATTAGACTCCCGGTAATAATGAGATGAGCAGTGTTAAAATACAGTATACGCATCAAACGCTATGCCCAGGAGGTGGAAATTAAGGTTTGAAGGAAATGAAAACAATGCTCTGGGTAATGCCCTAATTTTTTTGGATGAAGTGTCAATCCTACAAGAACAAAACGAGGAAGGAACAGCAATGCTTAGTTGATAGAATGTCACATTGGGACAATGGGTGCAAATTTTATCTCAAGCTCAGAGCTGCTTGTCTGACCATTTAGCTCAGTTTTAGTTCAATCTGATTTATCTGATGGGATTGATGCAAAGTTAAAAGGGTAGAAAAAATAGATGTGTTCCCAGAAACTCCCTGAATAAACAGGAGTGCTAAACATTTAGCTATACCATTATTACTTAAAACGTTATGTTTAAATTATGTTGGCTGAGTTTACCAAAACATTGGTCTAAGCAGGAGCTGGGTATGTCTAGTTTGATGAAGAGAAGGACCAGGGGAGACATGATAGCAGTGTTCCGATATCTCAGAGGGTGCCACAAAGAAGAGGGAGTCAAACTATTCTCCAAAGCACCTGAGGGCAGAACAAGAAGCAATGGGTGGAAACTAATCAAGGAGAGAAACAACTTAGAACTAAGGAGAAATTTCCTGACAGTTAGAACAATTAACCTCTGGAACAGCTTGCCTCCAGAAGTTGTGAATGCCCCAACCCTGGAAGCCTTTAAAAAGATGTTAGATAGCCATTTGTCTGAAATGGTATAAGGCTCCTGCCCACGCAGGGGGTTGGACTAGAAGACCTACAAGGTCCCTTCCAACTCTGCTATTGTATTGTATTGTATTGTGACTCAATCCAGGCTAACATTTCTGATTCAGGTGGTCCATACTTCAGTTTTCCTTTGAACATCCTTTTTTCAAAAAACATTGCAGGATGGCAGCCACGGTTTAAAAAGACCTTTTTCTACATTCACCTAACCAGGGCCAGTATGCCTTAACTAATTTTTGTTTTTGGGAGGAGGGTGCTATGTTCCTAATAATATCTCCTTTAAGTAAAACATCTTAATTATTTAATCCATAGCTGTATTGCTGTTAAAATAGTTTATTTTTCTTCATGAAATCAACATCTTATAGTAATTGCAAATTATGTACAATTTCAGTAGAAGAGACTATGTGTAGCTCAGGATTGAACTGAAGAGTCCTTGAAGATGATGTTACCTAGTCCGATGATGAAATATCAGCAAGCAAATAATCAAGCTCAGCCTCCTGGATCAAAGTCTGCAGACAAAGATAAAGAAGAGCAAAATATTCTAAGTATAGTACTGCTTGTGACTCAACTCCCTTCAGGACTCTAATCTATTTTGTTTTACAACAAACAAAAACTTTGCTCAACTTGGATAAGAAAATGGGAAGCAAGAGGAGTCAAACAAATGAGTGTAGATATGGTAGATTAATCCAATCAGATCCACCACATATGTACAGATAATCCTCAATTTATGACCACAATTAAGCCCAAAATTTCTGTTGCTAAGTAAGACAATTGTGAGTTGTGCCCCATTTTGCAACCTTTTTTTGGAGCAGTTTACTAAATCACTTTCAGTTGTTAAGTGAATCGTGGGGTTGTTAAACAAATCTGGGTTCCCTCACTTGTCACAAAAGGTGATCACATGACCCTGGGACATTGCAACTATAAATACATGCCAGTTGTCAAGCATCTGAATTTTGATCATGTGACCATGGGGGTACAATAATTCAATAATACAATAGCAGAGTTGGAAGGAACCTTGGAGGTCTTTTAGTCCAACCCCCTGCCTAGACAGGAAGCCCTATACCGTTTCTGACAAATGTCTATCCAACATCTTCTTAAAGACTTCCAGTGTTGGGGCATTCACAACTTCTGGAGGCAAGCTGTTCCACTGACTAATTGTTCTAACTTTCAGGAAATTTCTCCTTAGTTCTAAGTTGCTTCTCTCCTTGATTAGTTTCCACCCATTGCTTCTTATTCTACCCCCAGGTGCCTTGAACAAGAAGCAATGGGTGGAAACTAATCAAGGAGAGATGCTGTAATGGTTGAAAGTGTGAAAATAAGTCACTTTTTAAGTCACTTTTTTCAGTGCTATTGTAACTTCAGATGCTCACTAAATGAATGGTTGTGAGTAAAGGCTATCTGTACTGTAGTAGCATTATTGGCAGATGTGTTTTGATAGGTAGGAGGACAGCTGACTTAGAGAAATTAACCAATTATTTTTTGCATCTTATGCATCTAACCCCCTTATTTTGCTTTATTGGCTTATTAACTTAATACCTTGCTTACAACAATGAAGCAAATGCCAAATCAGATTTTATGATATCTCAAAACCTATTTGTATAAACCTTTCAACCGAGGAAAGCATTTCATATGTTTCATAGTTGAACGAGTCTGCAAAACTTTACTTTGGTCTGTCTTTGCAATGTTACAAATTTCCATCCCTTCTTATAAAACATCTTTTCAACAAGGGGATAAGCCCAGCAAGAATTACACAACACGTAGCATTAGAAGACACAGGAGAAATATGGATTTGGGCAATTCTATCGACTCTGGAAAAACTGGGACCCATTTTGGGTTCCTTGCATTTTGTCTTTTGCTGATCACTTTTAATCTCCATAAAACTGGCATCACTACTATGCTAAGATGGTCCATGAGCAATCTTCTACTCCTCCTCTATGTTTTCCTTTATGCTCACAAGTTGGAGCACGTAGGGAAAGTGCACGGAACATAGTCCTTCGAGATCCACAATCAAATCCTCATTCGTTTTCAACCCAGCCTGGCTTAGAAGGTTCTTCTTAAGAGGAAAAAAAATGAAATACTCCACATATCCTACCCCCATATTCTATGTAACAATAAAAACTGAGATAGATATATGAATTAACTATCTAGGCATTACAGAATGAAGGAAACAAACAAAACATAGAATAATAGGGTTGGAAGGGACCTTGCTCAAGCAGGAGATTTTGCTTGAATCAAATAGGAGCACTCCTTGCCTATGCAATGAAGTGATTGTTGGAGCAGGATGATGGAAAAACAAGACCATTCGAAGTACTGTAGTGTCTCCACCCTTTGTGACTTGGATATAAATTTATACAAGAGTTCCTTTGGGCTGCAGGTTGTGTTCTCAGATCATCAAAGCCAAGATGGTACAGTGGTTAGAGTGTAGCACTGCAGGCTATATCAGCTGACTGCTAGCTGCAATTTGGCAGTTCAAATCTCACCAGGCTCAAGGTTGACTCAGCCTTCCATCCTTCCGAGGTGGATAAAATGAGGACCCAGATGGTTGGGGGAAATATGCTGACTTTGTAAACTGCTTAGAGAGGGCTGTAAAGTACTGTAGAGCAGTATATAAGTCTAAGTGTTATTGTTATTATCTTGGGAGGCACATCTTTAAATCAATCATTGGGGGTTGGTTGGGGGAATATGGGGGTAGGATATGTGGAGTATTTCATTTTATCCTCTTTAAGAAGAACCTTCTAAGCCAGGCTGGGCTGAAAACTAATGAGAATTTGAATGTGGATTCACATTTCACTTCCCTTCTCAATAATCTCGTGCAGAAGAAAGGAAACAACCCTTCCCCCTCCATCTGACTTCAGTAATGAAATGTGGATATGATGAAAAATACATGAGCTTCACATTCTGTGACCTTTGAATTATATTACAGTAGAATGTATATGAGAGCATTTCCTCATTGGCAGCTAATGTCAGCACCAACATGCCCTTCCAAATTTTTATGTCTGCTGTGATGTTGTCTTCATGTGATGCCCAGCCCATTCAGGAGAAAGCCTTAGCTCATCCTTTCCATATCTTATCACTGGTTTTGCCCTGGTTAACATCTGATGGCATTTTGTCGGTGACACATATAGGGTGGATGAGTCCATTGACCACTATTCTCCCCCAATTCCTGTGTACTCAGGGCCGTTCTGCTTTGGGCAGTGTGGAAAGTTGTATTCTTTCAAACTGGGCTCTTCCCAGTTTCCAGACTGGATTTGCAGCTGACCAGTTGGAAAGGAGCTGCCCAGCAAAGTACAAGTAGGAGGCAAGGAGACAAAGTCTCAGGCTGCAGTCTTCTTCATCAGTCGGCAGTTTTGCAACATGGATTTTAGTGCTTCTGAGGAATAAAATTGAATCTGACAACCTAGCTACCTATCAAGATTCCCACATGAAGGCGAGTGACTGGTAGATGTTTTTCTGGCAGATAGTGGTGTCCAATAGTGGTGTCCAATTGGATTTCAGTAAGGCATTTGATAAAGTAGACCATAACCTACTATTAGATAAAGTAGAAAAATGTGGGTTAGACAGCATCACCATCAGATGGATTCGCAACTGGCTGACCAACCGCACTCAACGTGTAGTCCTCAATGGAACTGCATCTACATGGATGGAAGTATGCAGTGGAGCACCACAAGGCTCTGTTTTAGGCCCAGTACTCTTCAACATCTTCATCAATGATTTGGATGAGGGGATAAATGGGGAACTCATCAAATTTGCAGATGACACCAAGATGGCAGGAATAGCCAACACTCCAGAAGATAGGTTTAAGATACAGAAGGATCTAGACAAACTTGAACATTGGGCACTATCTAATAAAATGAAATTCAATTGTGAAAAAAGCAAGGTTCTACATTTAGGCAAGAAAAACAAAATGCACAGGTACAGTATAGGTGGTACCTTGCTCAATAGTAGCAACTGTGAGAGGGATCTTGGAATCCTAGTGGACAACCATTTAAATATGAGCCAGCAGTGTGCAGCAGCTGCCAAAAAAGCCAACACCGTTCTAGGCTGCATAAACAGAGGATAGAATCTAGATCACGTGAAGTGTTAATGCCACTGTATAGTGCCTTGGTAAGGCCACACTTGGAATAAGGCATACAGTTTTGGTCGCCACAATGTAGAAAAGATGTGGAGACTCTGGAAAGAGTGCAGAGAAGAGCAACCAAGATGATTAGGGGACTGGAGACTAAAACATATGAAGAACAGTTGCAGGAGCTGGGTACGTCTAGTTTGATGAAGAGAAGGACCAGGGGAGACATGATAGCAGTGTTCCGATATCTCAGAGGGTGCCACAAAGAAGAGGGAGTCAAACTATTCTCCAAGGCACCTGGGGGCAGGACAAGAAGCAATGGGTGGAAACTAATCAAGGAGAGAAGCAACTTAGAACTAAGGAGAAATTTCCTGACAGTTAGAACAATTAACCTCTGGAACAGCTTGCCTCCAGAAGTTGTGAATGCCCCAACCCTGGAAATCTTTAAGAAGATGTTAGATAGCCATTTGTCTGAAATGGTATAGGGCTCCTGCCCACGCAGGGGGTTGGACTAGAAGACCTACAAGGTCCCTTCCAACTCTGCTATTGTATTGTAATAACAGAGGAGAAACACAAAACCAGGTGGATCCACCAGTCCCTTCTCCTGGTGTATCCTCTACACCATAAATACATACAGCAACAGCCCTTGCTGAGGTTATGCTGGCAGGATAGGAATTGTCACTGGGAATAGCAAATGTTCAGTTTTGATAGTTTTCTGCTGGCTCAAGAAAGTGAGGGCAGCACTGTAAATTAGCCTTAAGGAAGAATCCTGAATACATATGCATATAATTGTGCCATAAATAATGCATTTATTTTCTGCTATTTTCTTTCAGAATGGGCCATTCTCTTTTTGTTGTTGTTCTGAAATATATAGCAGATTTGCGTGCTCGTCTGGCTTTTTCTTATGATTAATGCAGTATGTTTATTTGATTAGCTTGTTACTTTTATGCAGTATTACCAGGGCTGGGTTCCTATGCGAACTGGTACCGGTTCGTTTGTGCGCGCACGCCAGCTGCACATTGCGTGCACATGCGCAGTTCACATTTAATGGTTGTGTGCATGCACAAAGACCATTAAAAGCTAATAAACAAGATGCCAACAACAGCAATGGACACCAGGGAACTGGTTCAGGGGGGTGGCCAGCCTAAGTCGCTGCCAGTTCTGGGACCCAGGCCAGATTACCACTATCAGTTCAGCCAAATTGAGCAGCCCACCTCCTGACAAGTAATGACCAAAAGCATCCTGTGCTTTTGATCTGTTGTAGAGTTGCACTTTGTTAGGGTATTGAGTTTAGTTGGAACAGTTATAGCTGATTAGGGAGTGCTGACTCCTGCATAAGACAATCTATACTATGATTGGTTGCTGTAAATATAAAGGGGGAGTTCCTCCCACACCTTTTTCTTCACGGTTTTCAGTATGCTGTTTAATTTACCTCATGATATGTTCCTTTAAATACGTTTAATTTACCTCATATGTTCCTTTAAATACGTTTAATTTACCTCATGATATGTTCCTTTAAATATGTTTAAATATGTTTAATTTACCTCATGATATGTTCCTTTAAATACGTTTAATTTACCTCATGATATGTTCCTTTAAATATGTTTAAATATGTTTAATTTACCTCATGATATGTTCCTTTAAATATGTTTAAATATGTTTAATTTACCTCTTGACAGGTTCCTGAGTATCTTCTGATCTTTCTTTCTGGAAGATGGCTGCTGTGCAATTCCTTGACACATTTCAAGACCTCATTGTATTGACTTGATTCCACATAATAATTATTTAATTAAATGATTGTACTTTTAGTTCATTCATTCTTTCATTCTATTTTGTCATTTTTGGAAGTTTTTTTTAATTATGTTACAAACAAGAAATTAAGCCTTCCTCCAAATATACCTTTAAAGATCAAACAGAAAACACAGCAGAGATTAGCATTTAGAGGACAGACTGACAGCCTTGTATGGGTCAGAGAATTGGCTAACGGTCTCAGACATTAACATTTGACTCTACGTACACTGAACAAGATAATTACTAAAATAAGCTGGAAAACCTTATCACTGAGATTAAATGGTAAACCTTTGTACACTTTTGCCATGCTTGATCAAGTGGTTTCTGTTTCAGAAAAAGTTGCAACATGAGAATCAAAAAGAAAAAAACGCACTATTTTATCAGCAGTGCAGCTGTATTGCTGCCAAAGTCCAAATTGGCTCCTGCAAATATGGCAATCTAGATGTTTAATTAGAGCATGATCAGAATGTTTGACAACTCCCTTGAGGGGTCCTTGGTGCTCTCTGAGCTTGGTAGGGTATTTTTTCTTGCTAGTTTGCTAATGAAATGTCTGCAAGAAAACCCTCAAACTCAGAGAGCACCAAGGACCCTCAAGCATACTAAATTCCATATTCCACACTAGCTGTTCCCGGCCATGCGTTGCTGTGGCCCAGTCTGGTTAAATGGCCAACCAATCTGTGTGTAGTTCTACACCTGCGCACACAAACACATACACACAACCACCGTATAACCCCCAACCTACCTACCTACTGTATTTCTCCCTATCTATCCACCTACCTACCTACCTACCTACCTACCTACCTACCTACCTACTGTATTTTCCCTCTCCCTCTATCCCTCTACCTACCTACCTACCTACCTACCTACCTACCTACCTACCTACCTACCTACCTACCTACTGTATTTCTCCCTCTCCTCTATTCCTCTAAATACCTACCTTCCTACTGTATTTCTCCCTCTCCCTCTCTATCCCTCTACCTACCTACCTACCTACCTACCTACCTATCTACCTACTGTATTTCTCCCTCTCCTCTATTCCTCTAAATACCTACCTACCTACTGTATTTTCCCTCTCCCTCTCTATCCCTCTACCTACCTACCTACCTACCTACCTACCTACCTACTGTATTTCTCCCTCTCCTTCTCTATTCCTCTAAATACCTACCTACCTACTGTATTTTTCCCTCTCCCTATCCCTCTCCCTACCTATTGTATTTCTCCCTCAGAGTATTTTATGTCATAAAGGATGACATAATACCTGTGGCTCACTGCTCTCTCTGTATTATTATTTATTTATTTATTTGGATTTATTGACCGCCCCCTCTCTCCGAAGAGACTTGGGGCGGTGTACAAGAATTTAAGAGCATATACATATATAACAACTATAAATAATAAAACTAAATTAAATGTTTTACCCTGTGTTAAAATATCTCGGGCTTCGCTTCCGGCTCCCAGAGGCAACGGACGGGTCTCTGACTCGTCCGCTGCTTGTTTCTCCAGCGGCGCCTTCGGGGGCTTGGGGGCTTTGCAAAAGAGCCCCCTAACCGGACGGACGGCTTGTGGGAGACCCCTACCCAGACAGCTGTCAGGGGGGGGTCGTACCTGCCTCGTCCCAGGAGTTGGGGAACAAAATGCGGGGGGAAGAGTCCCTTTTGCCAATGGAGCGCCAGAACAACAGAAAATGAAGAAGAGGGCTGAAATCTGGGGCTGCGGGAAGCACCGAGGCTCTGTGGTATGCTGTGTGGTTAGTGAGTTGATTTTGAGATTTTGATGCCTTCAGTTCTTTTAAGAAAAGAATGGAGGGGGGCGGGTTGGAAAAGAGAGAACCCCCCTGAGATCAAGCGCTATTTTAAAATCCTCCCCGGGCTCGGGAAGAGGCAAAAGCAACATCCGATTTTGAATAAGTGAAACTGGAAGTCTATTGAATGTGGATTACCCGTTGTTACTCTGTATCTGAGTTTTGCTGCAAGAGAAATGATTTTCACTAGTTCTGCCTGACCACCAAAGGGTGGGGAAACATGGCCCTTCTTTGTTCCCGGCTGAGAACTTTCTCTTTTCAATATGTACATTCCTTCACTGTTACAAGCTTGGAAAATTTACTGAAAAACCAACGCAAGTGACTTTTGGGGTTTCTCCCAACGTGTGCCTTCTTTTATATCAGAACTGGTTATAAAACACTTTTCTCCCTGGAATTTAAGCGGACTGTTTTTAACTTTGGACACTGACTTTTCCTTTTCTTGGACCTCACGAGCTCCTCACTCTGCGGACGCCATATTAGTGTCAAGAACTTAAAACTCTCACTATGGAAATGCTACAATCAATAGAGGGAATTCTCCAAAGCATAATGGAAGAAATAACAGAGATTCGGAAGGACAGGTTAAAATCAAAATCTGAGCTTTTGGAGATGCAAGGGACACTAGTGGGAAACAAACAAAAAATTGAAGGGGGGAAGGGGGGGTAGCGGAGATGGGGGAAAAGATAAAGGAGTCACAAAAAGAATTAATAGATTTTGATGGCTGTATGTTTAAAATCGATTTTGAAAGAATGCCTTACAATTTAGCATATGCCAGAACAAATGATGTATCCAGAGAGATATATATTAAACATGTAAGAGGGCTGACAAGGGAAGAGACCCCGAGAGCACGACGCAATAGTCTATTGATATATGAGCTAAAAGAACTTGCCAGTCTGAAACAGGTCTCGGAAAATATACCAGACAATAAGAATTATTCCTTCTTATTGGAAAAAAAATTATTATATAAGAATGGGACCTGCTTTGGATGGTTGATGCCTGAAGGAATGTTGGTGCTCTGGGAGGGGGGGAGAGTAAAAATTAAAACAATTGAAGAGGCGCAAGCCTTTTTCTTTTTCTAAAGAATAATATGCCTCAATCCTGGAGGGGGAACGGGAGGGGCCATGGCACCACCCACTGGTGGGAGGGAGGATGAGGATACAATATTTACAAGACTCAGATTACAAAAACGATTTCCTTTAATATACTGTAACTTTTTCTTTCAGATGTTTTGTAGAAACAATGTATTGAATGCATGAGTTTTATGAAATGATACATATGTAACTCCTGCCACCTTAAATGGAAAAATAATTAATCTTTGTAAGAAGCCTTGGAGGTGGCCTGCACCTCCGATATGGATGCCTCTAAAATGTTCTTTTACACCCTATATACCTTTTCCCTGTAAAAAAAAATTGTTAAAACCAATAAAACTTTTTTTGCATAAAAATATCTCGTTTAAATTTATAATGTAAAAACCCGATTAGGTAATATTTACTACAACTAGGCTGGTACGGTAGATTAGGTTAGGCCAGGCTGGCCTGCTGGAAAAGATGGGTCTTTAATTGTTGACGGAAGGAGCGGAGGTCCGTAGTAGATCTAAGTCATTCCAGAGGGTTGGGCCCGCCACAGAGAAGGACCTTCCCCTGGGAGCTGCCTGTTGGCATTGCCAGGAGGACGGCACCTGGAGAAGTCCCTCTCTGTGTGAGCGAATTGGTCGAAGGGATGTGTGGCGTAGGATACGATCACGCAGATATCTAGGACCCATGCCATGGAGCGCTTTAAAGATGGTAATCAACACCTTGAAGCGCACCCGAAAGGCCACAGGTAGCCAGTGCAGCTCGCGCAGGAGCGGTGTTACGTGGGAGTACCTGGAGGTACCCATAATTACCCGCGCGGCCATATTCTGGACTAGCTGTAGTCGTCGGGTGCACCTCAAGGGGAGCCCCATGTACAGAGCGTTACAGTAGTCTAGTCGGGAAGTCACGAGCGCATGAGTGACTGTGCGAAGGGCGTCCCGGTCCAATAGGGGCCGCAACTGGTGTACCAGGTGAACCTGCCAGAATGCCCCCTTGGCCACGGCCGTCACATGATCTTCCATAGACAGACGAGTATCTAGGAGGATGCGTAAGTTGCATGCCCGATCCACGGGGGCTAGACGTTCACCCCCTATGGCCAGTGATGGGATCAACTGGTTGTACCGGGGCGCCGGAAACCACAGCCACTCGGTCTTGGATGGGTTGAGTCTGAGTCTGTTCCTTCCCATCCAGCTTCGCACGGCTTCCAAACATCGGGACATCACTTCAACGGCATCGTTGGGGTGGTTTGGGGTAGATATGTACAACTGAGTATCATCAGCGTACAGATGGTACTCCACCCCAAAGCCATGGATGATCTCACCCAGCGGTACTCCACCCCAAAGCCATGGATGATCTCACCCAGGAGTGGTGAGAGGACCGACCCCTGAGGAACCCCGCATGTGAGGGGTCTCAAGGTCGACCTCTGCCCCCCTGCCAACACAAATTGCGATCGATCGGAGAGGTAGGAGAACCACCGTAAAACGGTGCCCCTCACCCCCAACCCCTCCAGTCGATGCAATAGGATACTATGGTCGATGGTATCGAAAGCCGCCGAGAGGTCTAATAGGACCAGGATGGAGGAACAACCCCCATCTTTGGCCCTCCAGAGATCATCTACCAACGCGACCAATGCCATCTCAGTGCTGTGACCGGGCCGGAAGCCGGACTAGCGCGGGTCTAGATAGTCAATTTCCTCCCGGTGACGGGGAAACTGTTGTGCCACCACACTCTCTACAACCTTCGCCAGAAAGCGAAGGTTGGAGACAGGACGATAATTGACTAATAATCCTGGGTCCAGGGAAGGCTTCTTGAGGAGGGGCCTCACCACCGCCTCTTTCAAGACAGCGGGCAAGAACCCCTCACTCAAAGAAGCATTTACTACTTCCTGGAGCCAGTCTCCTGAGACCTCCCAGGATGCCAGTACAAGCCAGGAGGGACACAGGTCCAATAAACATGTGGTGGCTCTCAGTCGCCTACGTAACCTGTCCATATTGTTGGAAGTAACAGAGTCAAACTCCTCCCAAAAAGGAGTCTCAAGACCTGTCTCCAGAATTCCCCCTAGACTACTTTCCATGGAGACCATCTCGTTCTGGATCTGAGCGATTTTATCATGCAGATATTCTCCAAACTCCTCAGCTCGGCCCTGCAGAGGGGCTTCCCGCGGCCTCTGTTGAAGGAGGGAGCGGGTCACCCCAAACAGGGCAGCAGGGCGGTTCTCTGCGGATGCTATAAGAGTGGCACAGTAATGACGTTTGGCCACTCTTATCGCCACAAGGTAAGTCTTCAAATGGGCTCTTACCTGTGTTCGGTCAGATTCAGACCGTGTGGATCTCCATCTACTCTCTAGGCGTCTCTTGCAGCGTTTCATCTCCCTCAGCTCCTTGGTAAACCAAGGGGACTGGGTGACTCGGCGCCGCAAGAGAGGCCGCAAGGGCGCGACCCGATCCAAGGCCCCAGGTATCCATCTACCTACCTTTTTTACAATTTTTTATATTTCCGTTGCATGTACCTGGCATAGGTGTGACATCTACACAATCTATATATATCATTGTATATATACATCATGTATTTCAAAGGAACTTTGTGTGAAAATCTGGAAGCGATCGGTGCAGTACTTTCAGAGATTAGCGGTTTTGAACAAACTCTTGTTACATTTTTATTTATATAGATTGACTATACTTTTTTTTTTTTTAAAGAGGGGAAGGCTAGCATCTACAAAGCAAAGCACCTTTCTTAATCAACAAAATGACTGTGGAGTCCACATGACCTTTAAACATTATTGGAAGATAAAGATGATTCATGGAGTCATCTGTTGTTGACAAATTATTGGGTTGTTTCTCTTCAATAGCTCTGTAAAGACAGCCGATATAATCGCATTGGAAAGCTGAGGAATTGGGGTGGAGATGGCAAGGCTGGTAGAAATGGTAAAAGTAGATTTTCGTTCCTATAGTTTGGCACTGAGATGTTATTTAGAGATTGAAAAACACCAATTCTGAATGCAGCTCATCACAATGCAAATAAACAGAATAAAGGTAAGGTTAAGGGCTCATGCTTTACTTCCATGTAATAGAAGTAGACTTTTTGCAATTTCTTTTCAAGGCCATAAAACTTCCTCTGAATTGTGCTTAATTCCTGGTGGTTTCACATCCGTGTATTTTTCCTGGCAACAGTACAGAAGTGATGTTGTCATTGATTTCTTCGAGGAGATACTTCCCCCCCCCCCCCCACTGAGTTTGACAATTGCAGCATCCCCATGATCACATGATCAAAATTTGGGCACTGGGCAACTGGCATATATTTATGTCAGTTGCAGTGTCCTAGGCCATGTGATCACCATTTGTGACCTTCTGACAAGTAAAGTCACTGGGGAAACCAGATCAACTTAACAACCATGTTAGGAACTTAACCACTGCAGTGATTCACTTAACAACTGGGATAAGAAAGATTGTAAAATGGGGCAAAACTCACTTAAAATCAGAGGTGGTATTCAGCAGGTTCTGACCAGTTCTGGAGAACCAGTAGCGGAAATTTTGAGTAGTTCGGAGAACCGGTAAATACCACCTCTGACTGGCCCCGCCCCCATCTATGCTCTGCCTCCCGAGTCCCAGCTGATTGGGAGGGAATGGGGATTTTGCAGTAGCCTTCCCCTGCCACGCCCACCAAGCCACACCCACAGAACCGGTAGTAAACAATTTTGAATCCCATCACTGCTTAAAATGTCTTGCTTAGCAACAGAAATGTTGGGCTCAGTTGTGATCATAATTAGAGGATTATCTGTACCCCCATCATGAGCAAGCAAGATCTCTCTGCTCTTCAAAGGAAGGCAGGATGGTCTTTCCCTAGCAGAGAGCAGCCAGAAAGGCACAAAAGATAAAAGTTCAAAAGAAAGAGGGGTGGGGAGGGATAAGATGCAGGCAGCTATTAGTGACACAGGATTTTTAGACTATATTACCTTAGCTATGATTCTGCCAAAATATTACATGACAACCTATAAAATAAAACCATGCAACCAAGTGATATGCTTCCAGCTGAATGCCTGAAGTGAAATTGCTCAGAATCTAAAGATCTGTTTTTAGTAGCTGTTACTTAGGAAATGTTATTTAATAAATCTAATGGAATAATAGAATACTGCAATAGTTTTGAGTTACTAGTGACTTGTTACTAGTAAATGAAAAGTCTTCAGTGCAGTAGTCCTTCTGGGGCATTCCACTACAATTCTTCCCAGATCTTCATATTTTGACCTCCTTACATATATAGGTGTCTTGCTAATTCTTGCTATGCATTCTTGATCCCAAAATTCAGATACTGTTAGTTACTCTAAAGCAGGGGTTCCCAATCTTGACAACTTTAAGATATGTGACTTCAACTCCCAGAATTCTCTAGCTAGCTTCTCAAAGTTGCCAAGATTGGGACCCCCTGCTTTGGAAGGCAAAGCTAATCTTTTATATTAAATAATCAATTGTTGGTTTCCGAGTTAAGAGCTAGAAAACAAAATATACTACCAATTCTTCCTATAGAGGATTACTTCAATCACTGTACTCTTAGGTGCTTCAATTGTTCTTTAAAAGGTTTGCTCCAATTGCTTAAACCAGGATGAAAAAGCTACAGCTCAATTTATATAGGTTCTGAATTCAAAGGGAGCTGGCTCCCTCTGCTGGCAAGATTGTTTCTAAAGTGTTAATCTTTGGATTCCATTTTTGTAGGTCATTGTTGTACCCATTACATGCAATATACTGTATTACAAGGTTGGCAACGAATTTGCAAGATGAAAATATTTTATACAGTCTGGCCAGGTGTGCCTTCCTATATTTCCGTTTTAATTCCGTCCTGGTGCATTATTTTCTGGCCTAAAGTCTGTTCAGGAACATATATGCCTATGTTCATTTGTCATGGTCAATTAACACAATATAATAGTTTTGTTTGACATACTTAACCATCAGCTAACCTGACAAGCCAGGTTCATGCAACAGTATGACTGAAATGCAGTTGAGCAATTTATGGCTCAATACGTTGCATGCTTTCACCCTAAGACTAGGCTCATGCAACATACAGTATTATCGTAATGTCTTGTGGTCTAGTATGTGGACAAACTCTTGTCAATTCTGCTTTATTCAATAAGTAAACTACACAGTGCATAAATAGAGTGAAGACTTATTAAGACTAATAATGCACATGTTGGACTATCTCCAACTCAATATTGCAAAAGAGGTTATTTCTATAGCCTTTTTTGGATGGGCTTTTTTGCAATTACTATATAGAATAACACAGCCAGTATCAGCTTGCAGCTTTGACATTTAGTGCAAAGGCAGCAGATAATTTCAGCTGCCTCTGCAGACAGCAAACCTGTAGCAATTAAATATGAAGATTGCCTGTGAAAAGACAATCAGTAAAGCAGGGGTCTCCAACCTTTGCAACTTTAAGTCTGAAGGACTTCAGCTCCCAGAATTCTGGGAGCTGAAGTCCTCCGGACTTAAAGTTGCAAAGATTGGAGACTCCTGCAGTAAAGGATTTAATCTGATACATGTTAAGGTTACTACTTTTTCTTTTACTCAAGCCTGACATCAGCATAAGATTTCAACAGAATACCACTTGCCATGCCCCTTAAAAATACCATTGCTAAGAAATCAATCTGAAATTCACAGTACTAGACTTGTGGATCATGTTAAACAATATGATGTAGTTTCCCCAGGAAAGTCCTAGTTTACTCCAATTGTGTTGGTGTTATGCCCCAATTTAGTGTTTGATCTGGATTCATTTTTAAAAATTAAGTATAATTAATAGCAGTTTGGACAGCCAGTTTGGTGTAGTGGTTACTGCACCCGGCTAGAGACTGAATTCTAACTCTTAGGCATAAAGCAAGCCAGGGCCAGTCACTTTCTCTTGACCCTATGAAGGAGGCAATGGCAAACAACTTCTGAAAAACCTTGCTAAGAAAATTGTATGGGCTTGTTCAGGCAGTCTCCGAGAATCAGACTGGATTGAATAGAATAATAATTTTTTTTTTTACTAGTGGAGCAAATCTATTGGTACAAGTTCTCATTTCTTCTTTTTAACCATTGTATACATGGACAAGATGAGTCCTGAGCAACCTTTTCCTTCTCTACCTCTTGAGATCTTTGACTTCTTCCTCCTGCAGCTAACTTGCTCACCTTGAATTCTTGAGCCATAGATTTCTGCTAATTCTCCATGTTTCAGCACAAGAAACCCAGTTTGCAGGATTAAAGTATATGGTCACTCCTCTTAGCATTGACTGTGCACATTAACAGACACTTCTAACACACCTGCATAGTATGTTGCACAACCCAAGGATATGCCTGGCTTGGACCTGGCCATCCTAATCTAACCACGCATCCAGTTAAATCATCCTGTCTGCAAAGGGACCAGCAGATGCATATTTGCTTGTCAGTAGTTCAGTTGTAATATGGTTTAGGATTACCTGCTAACATGGTAATTGGTATGAGATAGTCTTAGATCTAGGAGAGCATCTTAATTGGAGAGGTGAATTTATCTGCCTTCCCCAGATCATAGGCAAGCAGTGTGTATACCTGAACAGCAGTTTGTCTATGTTTTAATTGTTGCTGTAACAGCCTACCTATCAGGACCCAAAGGAGGAAACAGGCAAATCAAGGGATGTCACCTGTAATACACAAAACTAAATGTGGTTTGTTTATTGTGAATAAGCATATGATGTCAACCCACCAGGGAAATTCATACTTACAGTATGAATTACTGTAGCACTTTAATGAGTAACAAATAGAAGCAGCTGTTGTTACCAATCAGTTGAACACTGACTGGATATTTTTATTCTATAAACCGTTAGAAGAAAAAATTACACTGCTATTCAGAAGTGGCAAATGTTTGGCACTGTTGGCAGTACTGTGTGCTATACAACTTAAGTATCCATGTTGTTAGTCAAGCATATTTCCATTCAGGCAGGAGTTCATTTCATTCCATATTTCTCCTTCACCTCATTAACTTTGGCTATATATATTTTGATGGCCTCTTCTTTGGACATACCTGAAGGGGAAAAAAGTGTTTTGGTAGGTGAGCAGAAATATAGTATGAAAAGTTTTGCAATTCCCATTTATTTACTACCCCAATTTTTTCTCCCTTTTGCAACAACCTAATTGGGAAGTTCTCATGTAAAGTAATGGTTAAGAGTGTGCCAATTTGTGGCATAAAAATAAGTGACTTTATTCTTTATGCCTATGAAGAAACAGTGATGGCCATTCCTTCTGCAATCTGAAATTATAGAAAAGATTGACAAAAGACTTGTTAATGCATGCAAGTTTCCTTTATGAGAAATCATTAGATCAACAGATTGTTTGGTTTTTTACAGAAATGTTTCAATTAAAAGCTCTCTGAAAAATCTCATTTTCCTCCCCTGTAAATTTCTTGGGGGGAAAAGTTCAATAACAATTAAAATAATAGTAAATATGTTGATGTTAACTTATGCTGAGTACTATGCATTTAACAGCACTCCTAGCTTTTATAGTCTTGTGGTTAATGAGGTTGAGTTTTGATTTAAGCCATAACTCTTTTGGTAAGAACAAGCAATGCATTTCATCAGTTCAATTTACCTGGAATCATGACCAATTAATTGAACTTTCAAATTCTTATCATTGTCAAGTTCTACAATAGAAACTTTGTTATATAAAACCATCAATATTCAGGTAAGAATTTGCCTAAAGAACAATATTGGCTAATGTAAGAGATTTCTATCCTCTTATTTTTCCAGTAAGGTACGTGGTGCTCAGTGGCTAAGATGCTGAGCTTGTATATCAGAGAGTTCAGCAGTTAGACAGTTCGAATCCCCAGCACTGCATGACAGAGTGAGCTCCCATTACTTGTCCCAACTTCTGCCAACCTAGCAGTTCGAAAGCATGTAAAAATGCAAGTAGAAAAATAGGAACCATCTTTATTTTATTTATTTATTTTATTTCGATTTATATAACCGCCCTTCTCCATCGAAATGGACCCAGGGCGGTGCACAGGGAGTTAAAATCAATAAATAATAAATACAATGTATAAAATAAATTAAACTAAAGACCTGCGCTAAAACATCCCATTAAAATTCTAAAATACATTTACTCATTGGCTAAAATTGAATTATATCAGAGCTCTAAGCTCTAAGCTAGACCGGCTTGATGGAAAAGATATGTCTTAAGTGAGCGGTGAAAGAGGGGAAGGTCTGTGATAGTCCGAAGTTCGGGGGGTAGGTCGTTCCAGAGGGATGGCCCAGCCACTGAGAAGGCCCTTCCCCTGGGCACTGCTAGCCGGCATTAACCGGCGGATGGTACCCTGAGGAGGCCCTCCCTATGGGAGCGGATCGGACGGTGGGAGGTATGCGGCAGGAGACGGTCCCGCAAATAACTAGGCCCCGTGCCATGGAGCGATTTGCAGATGGTAACAAGCACCTTGAAGCGCACCCGGAAGGCCACCGGCAGCCAGTGCAGCTTACGCAGGAGAGGTGTTACGTGGGAGCTTCGAGATGCTCCCAAAATCCCCCGCGTGGCCGCATTCTGCACTAACTGGAGCCTCCGGATGTTGGGAAGGTAACAGGTGTTCTGTACACCATAGACATTTAGTCATGCCAGTCATATGACCAAGGAGATGTCTTCAGACAGTGCTGGCTCTTTGGCTTTGAAATAGAGATGAGCACCACCCCCTAGAGCGGGAAACAACTAGCACATATGTGCAAAGGGAACCTTTACCTATTTTTTCAGTAATTTTAGATTGGCACTGAATTTCAATGACCCCCTTGTGCAAAAGAAGCATGTGCAAAAATTAATTGTTTATGCCATCAACAAATAATCTGTTAAGATCATAGAGTTAATATTCTTTCTATTTATAGGCTGAAGGTTTGGTTAGAATCGGTGCTTTTAAGTCATTTGTCATTTCATTTGTCTTTGCCAAGGCCTACCTTTTAATTTATTCCAGGCGTCCCACTTTGCTTTGCCTTTTAAATCAAACATCCCAGGGCGTTCTGAAAGAAAACATTTTCACATGTCTCTTAGATATTGTCCTTATAGTACAAACCACAGCTTTGAGAAACTTCATGAGAGCAAAAATAATGTGCTTTTAACTTTACGGGCTACACAAGAGGTATGACCAAAACAAGTGATTTAAAAAAAAATTATATGGAATCAGGCAGTTTTTACATTAAAAAAATGTAAGGCTCTCCTGGTTCTATTTTATATGCTAAACTAAGAACTTACATATTTTTAAAATCTTGCTTACTAGAAGACTTAAAAGCACATAAAAAAAACCAGATACTAATTACCGTCCACACCACTAAAAATGCTTCATTGCAGTAGGGTGGACAAATTCTTGTGATCTGCTAAAAAACGATTTTAGCTGTTCTAACTTAAATTAAAACATCCTGTCAGTGTGGGACAATGACTATTTAGTGATCCACGACATTTATTAGAAAACCAGAGAAGAAATGGTGCTGATAATTGTAATATTTTTCCACTCAATCAATAATAGTGTAGCTGTTGCTAGGTCAGAGTATACTACAGGGGTCTGCTAATTAGTACTAACAGTACTTATGTCAAAGAGGTTTCCTATACCGCTGGAAAACAAGCTACTATGAATTGTTATGTAAAGCTAAGCATGGCTTCTACTGCAATGGAGAACTTACATGGACATTACATCATTCAGTTTAATGTGCCTATCGACATGTATGCTCATGCAGAAATCAGATTCTTCTGCTGCAGATTAGGTCACAAAGATTTGAAAACAGGCTCTACAGGTAGTTCTTGACTTATGACCGTGTTTGAGCCTGGCAATTTTGCTTTGTAAGTCATGGCAGTTGTAAAACATTCACCATGTGACTGGACCCAATTTTACAACCTTCTTTGCAGCAGTCATTAAGTGAACCTATTGTTCGCTATGAAGCACTTTTTGCTGGAAACCAGAAGTAAACCCTTTTTATGGTAAAACACTGTAAATCATGGTCACGGAGCACTGCAAATGGCTTCAAATGTGGGGCAGTTGCCCAGTGCCTGAAATACAGTCACATAACATTGTGTGTGCACACAACATTGGAACTTCGAAACTTGGGTTGCAAGTAGCTTTTAGGGGTGCATGATAACTTCAAGCAGTTGAAAGTCAACTACTTGCATATTGCATTAAAGGGTACACTTTGTGTGAAGTGGTAGAATATACATCCACCATTAAAAACAAACTTTTACATGAAACCACCTGCTTTTCATAATCAAGTACTGCACTAATTTATTCCTGAATTTTCCAGAGTCTTTACTTTACTTTTACTTTATTTCATATTTCTATACCGCCCCCTCTCCCTGACGGGATTCAGGGCAGTGCACAGGAAAGGATAAAAACAAAGAACAATAAATACAATCAGAAATAGTTAAAAAGAATTAAATCAATTTCAAACCCGTGCTAAAATACATAGATAAAAACCCCAACTAAAATCGGCAACAAAAACTATGCAGTCACTTTGGAAATTTTCAAAAATAATTTGCTTTATTTTATGTCTGCTGGTCTCCCTTATCATCCAAGTGAACGGAACATCAAAATGTAAAACAAACAAATGAAAAACATATATCCCCAATTCTGAGGGGTATTTGGTTCTAGCAAGCAGTTCTTCTATTAAAGGTAGAAAAAGATTGCGTTCTGAAACTATTCACATTAAAGCCCCATTTTCTTTTAGATGAAGATAGTGTGCTTTCTATTATATATTACTTAAAATTGCTATACATTTAATTGCGTTTGCAATTGTATTTCAAGTATTCAGATTAATCTGACATTGGGTCTTTGGATCTTTAGAGTACCCATGTTCTAGAAAACCTCTATGGAACTTTCTGGCCATGTTTGCCTATTTATGCTGACCAGAAAAACTTAAGCAGTTTTAAACCGAATGGCATTTTTAACTCTTTGCTTGTCTGCTTTACCCAAGACTCTAGACTCAGTGTACTGTGTGAACTCAACATGAATAGTCTTTTGGATTCCTGGTAAACTCTAACCAGGCATTCATCGATACAACTATATATAATATTGAAGTGAAAGGTATGTAATATCACACCCACCCTGAATGGTACCCTGCATCTGAAACCTTTGTAAAAACAAAGCATGTGGATGAAAATATTCCTGTGTACATTCATGATTTTTCCTTTTTACATGTTGTTTTGTGAACATGGATTCTGACTGTTTCTCAGTAAATGATGTGTGCTTCTGCCTAGTGAGATAGTTATCTGAGAAGAGTAGTCTCCCTTTCCTTGACAATCTATCCATTTTGGGCAATTCTTCTTCTGACAGGTCACCAGAACAAAAGAATCAGGGTTGTGTACTTGTCTCACATGAAACGTATTCTGGAGATCTCTTCTATGCCTAAACTTTTGGCCTAAGCCTTGAAGGCAGTGGGGTGTCATTCAACAAATCTGCCACTTTAAAACTTTAATTCTCAAAGTTAGCAATGAGGCTGTCTGGAAAAAAAAAATCCGCTGCTTGCCAGGCGGAATGGATGACCTTGAGCTCAAGTTGGCAGCACTAACCCAGAGAAAAATTGAGCTACTGTCCCTTGCTTCCCCCAGCAGAGATGCCAGCAATGCTCAGCTGGGAGCTTTATATCCCCCTCAAATGTCCAACAGTATCAGTATAGTTGCAACTGTATTAGGGAAGAGGCTTCTATGCCTCATTTTTTTGATCTCCAGGCTGACCTTAGACTTCCTTTTTTATGAGGAAGCAAAATTATTTGAAACTATTAAGGAACATTTACTGTATTTTTGGACACACCTTTTTCTTTCAAAAAAGAGAGTGAAAATCTGGGTGCATCTTATTCACTGAAATACAGCATTTTTGGCCTTCTGAAACCTCGCCTCCTTCACCAAAATGGCCACGCATAGCCTTTGGGAGGCCTCCAGAGTGCTCCTGGAAGCTGGGGAGGGCAAAAATGAGTGAACAACAGGCCATTTTTTGCTTGCTTCCCCCCCCCGTCCCCAGGAGCACTCTATAAGCCTCCTAAAGGCTATGGATGCCCTCTTTTTTGACAGAAATGGGTCTGTTTTTGAAAAAAAAAGGGCCATTTTTGGGAGTTCTGCTGAATGCAAAACCTTTTTTTTTTAATTTGCCTCTTCAAAATCTTAGTGCTTCTTATCCTCTGGTGCATCTTATACTCTGAAAAATACAGTAAGTATAAAAGAGGAACAGTATTTCAAACCACCATAAAGTTTGGATCAGTTGCACAATAGGCCAAATCTTTAAGGAGGCGAGGATATAATAGCAGGCAGTGATTGAAATGATTTATGACATAATGATAAAGAATTGCCTCCAGGCTCAATTCTCACAATTAATATAAGTGCACTCTCATTAATATTTTTTTAAATCAGAGTTAGACCAAGTTTCTTTCCAAATTCTCATACAACTTACCATTCTCCCATACAGTAGGAGATCTTTAAGTAGAGACAGAGAATCTGATATCATTTACATATATCAGACCACCACTAATGCAAATATTGGCTATGCTGAGCAAGGAAGATGGCTTACAAAGGCCAAGATATCTGGAGTTCTCCAGGCTGCTTATTCCTCTTTAAAGGTTTATGATGCTTATGGCTCATTTTACCTAACTTGAATTGTTTTTTAGGAAGCCTTCCTGTAACATAAACATGCAGGTCTCTAGTAGAAACCTTAATTAATTGTAAGGTGTTAATTGAATGGTATTACCAGTAATACCAGTAAATATTTTCTCATCTAATACCAGGGTACCAGATTGTACTCTTCGTAACATATAGAACTAGGCACAGCCATACAAAACAAAGCTTATAATTTCTACCACTTGTCTGTTATAACATCATGTTCTGTTGCAACCAAAATCGAGTATCTAGTATTTTGGTTTTAGTTACCTACAATTTGCAGAATCAAACACTTCATGCACTAACATGGCATCGCTTCTATAATCACTTCTTATATCTCAATCCATGCAAAATTAGCCAAGAGAACCAGGTTACAATTTTTAGTTTAACTACCTATTCTATGAACAAAAGCTCAGTGGAAAAGGCTGCACAACCATCGTGATTTTAGAAGATGAAACTGCAATTCCCACAACTCCTATTTTGGAACAGTTCCATGATATGTGCCAAGATTCTTGGTCTAGTCATTTTAATTAATTCTCATAAAGCTGTAGAAGCCTACTAAAGTGTGCTGGTCCTTACACAAGTTGCTTAAACAGCATATTGGCTAAAAACTTTTGCCAATAAGGCAGATGTCTTAATTAGTTATGCAATGCTTTATCTCTGTCTATCTTGCTTGGAACATGGTATCTTCCTAAGCATCAGAATATGCCAAGTCTGCTTGCAGAATATTGCTTAAGGCATTAACCACAAGTTCCACCATACTTGGTCTCTATTGCTTTATGAAGAATAGCTAAAATGAATAGATCAAGAAACCTAAGATGTACTGCAGTATCACATTGTTTGCAACCTCATGCAGATTCTCAGAAGCAACACAGAAACATACTGGCTAGGAAATTCTAGGTGTTGTCCCAGGATGGCTGGGAGAGATGGCTACCTTGAACACTATCAAGCACTGTGTCAAAGAACCACTGCAATCATTGTGACCAGTAATGTTATAGAAACACTTTGGTGTCATGATTAAGTTTCTGGACTAGAAACCAGGAAAGTTCTAGTTCCCCATTGGCATGAAAGCTGCCTGGATGACTTTAGGCCTCTCTCCCTCTCTTTTAATCCAATCACCTTAGTAGAGCTTCTGTGTGGAAAGTTGGATCCTGGAAAATTATGTTCTTACCTCGGGTTGCATGAAATAAAGGCACAATATAAATCTGTAATAGTGAACATATTGTGTAGGTATGTTATAGCTGAGACTATGCCATTCCTGATGCAGTGGCTGGAATGTTGGATTAGGGAGCAGGTTCAAATCTCTGCTTGATCAAAGATTACTCAAGGTCTTAAACACAAGATGGAAATAATCTCTCTCTCTCTCTGTGTTAATTTCATATTATATATATATGTGTGTGTGTGTGTGTGTGTGTGTTAGATTTTTAAGGGCTATATATGTTTTCGTAGATTTTCACGGGTGTAGGTATGCTGGCATTGCTGGCTTCGGGGATTTTCCTGTGTGTGTGTGTGTGTGTGTGTGTGTGTGTGTGTGTATGTTAGATTTTTAAGGGCTGAAAATAAAGAGACCAGGATGGATCCATTTCAGGCTTATTAGCCTTCTTCAGCTGGCCATACTCCTTCTACTGGGATTTGAACCGGCACTCTCCAGCATATGAGGCAAGCCTTTCTATGCCTTGAGCTATCCGGTATCCCTGATACATCAGCCAATTTACAGGACTCTTAATGAGAGAATATTTTCACAGCTCCTGTTCAAGGTCTTTAAGGGGAGGAGACTTAACGTCATCCCTCTCTGCCCTTCGACTCAACCTAGAGATCATCCAGACAGAGAACCAATTAGATTACTGCTGTGTGAAATTTTTTAGATATGTGTTAAATTTTTAAGGGCTGAAAATAAAGAGACCAGGATGGATCCATTTCAGGCTTATTAGCCTTCTTCAGCTGGCCATTTCACACAGCAGTAATCTAATTGGTTCTCTGTCTGGATGATCTCTAGGTTGAGTCGAAGGGCAGAGAGGGATGACGTTAACTCTCCTCCCCTTAAAGGGACCTTGAACAGGAGCTGTGAAAATATTCTCTCATATATATATATATGTGTGTGTGTGTGTGTGTGTGTGTGTGTATGTATGTATGTATATGTGTGTGTGTGTTAGATTTTTTAACGGCTGAAAATAAAGAGACCAGGATGGATCCATTTCAGGCTTATTAGCCTTCTTCAGCTGGCCATACTCCTTGTACTGGGATTTGAACTGGTGCTTTCCAGCACATGAGACAGACTTCTCTATGCCTTGAGCTATCCAGTATCCCTGATATATCAGCCAATTTACAGGACTCTTAAATGAGAGATAATTATCACAGCTCCTGTTCAGAGGTCCCTTTAAGGCAGTGCTTCTCAAATAGTGGGGCGGGCCCCCCAGGGGGGGCACGAGGCTCCATAAAGGGGGGCGCGTTTGACCTCGGCAGAGGTGTACTTATAACAATTTTATAGACAAATGATACTATTTACAGTCGCGCGGGCGGCGTGAAATGTTTTCTTCTTCCTAGGGGGGCATGACAGAAAATAATTGAGAAGCACTGCTTTAAGGGGAGGAGACTCAACGTCATCCCTCTCTGCTCTTCGACTCATCCTAGAGATCATCCAGACAGAGAACCTAATTAGATTACTGCTGTGTGACATTTTTTGGATATGTGTTAGATTTTTTAAGGGCTGAAAATAAAGAGACCAGGATGGATCCATTTCAGGCTTATTAGCCTTCTTCAGCTGGCCATACTCCTTCTACTGGGATCTCTGAACAGGAGCTGTGATAATTATCTCTCATTTAAGAGTCCTGTAAATTGGCTGATATATCAGGGATACTGGATAGCTCAAGGCATAGAGAAGTCTGTCTCATATGCTGGAAAGCACCAGTTCAAATCCCAGTAGAAGGAGTATGGCCAGCTGAAGAAGGCTAATAAGCCTGAAATGGATCCATCCTGGTCTCTTTATTTTCAGCCCTTAAAAAATCTAACACAGCAGTAATCTAATTAGGTTCTCTGTCTGGATGATCTCTAGGATGAGTCGAAGGGCAGAGAGGGATGACATTGAGTCTCCTCCCCTTAAAGCAGTGCTTCTCAATTATTTTCTGTCATGCCCCCCCTAGGAAGAAGAAAACATTTCGCGCCCCCCGCGCGACTGTAAATAGTATCATTTGTCTATAAAATTGTTATAAGTACACCTCTGCATAACACTGTATCCTTATTAACGTATAAGAGAATAAAAAAAGAAAGAAACGTGGATCAATTTACAACAAAGAATAGCTTTATTAACTGTAGCAGAAAAGATTTAAAGTGCATTAGAAATTTTAAAAAAATTAAATCCTTTGCCGAGGTCAAACGCGCCCCCCTTTACGGAGCCTCGCACCCCCCCTGGGGGGCCCGCCCCACTATTTGAGAAGCACTGCCTTAAAGGGACCTCTGAACAGGAGCTGTGATAATTATCTCTCATATATATATATATATATATATATATATATATATATATATATATATATATATATATATATATATATATATATATATATATATGACATATATATATGTCTCCTCCCTTAAAATGGGGCCCTTACAGGAAGTTGTGGAAACAATTATCTATACTAAATACTCCTGGATTAGCTGATGAAACAGGGTAGAACCGATTAGTGCTAGGAGTGCTAGGCTTCTGCCTTGGATTCATTACAGCCCCGGTTCGAATCCCAGTGGGGTGTGGCCAACTGATGAGAGCTAATAAGCTCGAAATAGATCTATCTTGGTCTCTCAAATTTAAATTTATTGATCAGCTCATAAAAACTAACATAAATTTTAATATTTCAGGGAGTCAGGGGTCATTGAAGACCATGTATTAATAGTTATGCTTTTAATAATGATCTTTTAGGCATATTAAAGTGGTGTCCATCTCTGCCTGTAGCTTACCTCTAACCAAATACGGAATTTTCAATCAGGAGTCAAGCTGAAGTCTATTAGCAAGCCTGCCATGAACATAAATATTAAAGTGAAAGAAGAACAGGTTAAGAGTGTGTGGCTAAAAATGAGCCAAATCTTGACTTCAGCCCAATAGCTATTTGTATATTTTATCACATAAAATATCCATAGGCTTTATGGAAATGGTTCTGTTCAGATCAATTCTGAAAAGTTTTTGCTCAGTCAAGGTGGTTTTATTCATCTGAGATGCTGCAACCTTGTGCACATATAGTTACTGGTAGTTCTTACCTGTATTTATATCTCCAACTGTAACTTGCTTAAAGTGGGCATAGAGATCCAGCAATTCTTGATCGGATGGCTGTGTCTTCAGGTTCTTAACTTCTTCAGCTGCTTTATCAAACTCTGCCTATTTCAGTAGGTGCAATAAGAAAAAGGTTTAGTGTTCCCATGGCTGGAAGTTGGCCATTCTTAATTGTATTCACACAAGGAGTGCCACTTGCTGTGGCCTGGAGGTGGAGCTCTTGCTTCACAAGCAGGAGGTTGTGAGTTCGATCCTAGGTAGAGGCAGATGTAGGGTCTCCTGCTTGGGCAGGGAATTGGACTAGATGACCTGCAAGG
Organism: Rhabdophis nuchalis; assembly: GCA_039707465.1. Taxonomy (NCBI): domain Eukaryota; kingdom Metazoa; phylum Chordata; class Lepidosauria; order Squamata; family Natricidae; genus Rhabdophis; species Rhabdophis nuchalis. The sequence goes on from CM077643.1 coordinate 158,921,325, forward strand.
TTCCTTCCAACTCTGTTAACTTCTAAAACAGTGGTTTTCAACCTTCCCAATGCCGTGACCCTTTAATACAGTTCCTCATGTTGTGCTGACCCCAACCATAAAATGTGTGCCTCGGTTTCTTAGACCATCGGAAATATGTGTTTTCTGATGGTCTAAGGCGACCCCTGTGAAAGGGTCGTTCGATCCCCAAAGGGGTCCCAATCCACAGGTTGAGAACCACTGTTCTAAAACATCCTTCAGTTTCAACCTAACTACAGCACCCTCAACACAATGCACCTGTCACAGATTTCAACCAGCTGAAGGCTGCATATTACAGAGGGTTCTATTTTCAACCCACACAGTGCTTGCCTGAACAAAGTCTACAGAGACCCAAAGTGTGATCTGGGTTGTGAAATGTTGCAAAACCAGGTTCCAACACTAGGCAGCTGAGGCTCCAGAATTGTAACTGGGTCTCTTCCCCCTCTCCCCACCACCCTACAATTCCGATTAGTTCCTACACGTCCCTTCCACACTGAACATTTGTTACCTACAGTATCAGAAGTTACACTAGCAAACAGCACTCACCGTTTCAGCGTTCAACTGTAGCCACAATTGCCAATTGTTTCACCGATGCACTGGGAACAAAGTGCTTATTTGCCTCCCTTCTCCCCCCACCCCCTCCTCCTCACCCGGCAAGGATCAGAAGCTGCTTTCTTGTAGGCGTTTTGAGCGCACTTCAGCGGCCGGCAAAAAGTTAAGAGTTTATTTTCCCCCGAATAGTTTTTTCCCCCCTAAGACGCCGTGCAAATTTCAAACACGTCTCATTCTTGCATTGCAGTTGCACGTGAGAAAAAAATCACTTCCGACAAACCTGCAGGGACGACACCCCCCCCCCCCCCAGCGCCACAGCTTTGCTAGGGCAGGTCGCCAGCGATAGGAAACCGAAGGATGACAAGGGACGGAGCCGATGCCATTTAATGTGTAAGCAAGGTTCCTTTTTAGCGACGAAATAAAAGAGAAGAAAGAAAATGGGCGCGGGGGGTGGGAGAGGGAGTTAGAAGGCATGGCACGCCCCGTCCGTATCCCCCCCCCTTCTTCCCTCCATGCAAGACAAAAGAGTAATTCAAAAGAGAAGAAAGAGGAAGACTAAACGCTTTGGGCTATTCGTCCCCGGACGGCGTTAGAACTCACCTGCGTCATAATGGCAAAGATAGTCAGAGATCCTCCACAGGGACGAGAGAAAGACCCAAGACCGCCTAAAGTAGTGAGAACGCGCTTCCCCTTCTGCAGCTCCTCTTCTTTGCCAGCGCCACTATTTCACTCATCAGCCCAGTGGGTCTCGACCAATCACAGGGGGAGGAGGGCGGAGAATCCCGCGCCTTCCTTCAATCGCGTCTCCCCAAAGGAGCTGATGGACGGCGTTTGACTACATGGCACACAAGAGTTCCCGCTGACTGAAGAGCGGCGAGGGATCCTCACGTCCGGTTCCTGAGGGGAGCTTGGAGACTTCGCACCGATCAAGTCTTAGGCTAGAAAGTAGAGGATAACATTGTATTTTAACAGATGAACAGAGTTGGAAGGGACCTTGCAGGTCATCTAGTCCAACCCCCTGCCCAAGTGGGAGACTCTACTTGTGCCTCTACCTAGGATTGAACTCACAACCTCCTGCTTGTGAGGCAAGAGCTCCACAATAAAATATCAAAGTAATAAAAAAGGATCTTCTATTCCTGGTGAGGGTCGTTATAGCAATGCAGTCTGCCATCGTCTCTTTTCAGAAACTTTCTCCCTTTGCCTGGCGTTTTTAAGATTTCTGGTGGACTCTCCCGCCATTAGCAATCAAGTTCAATCGAGTTCAGCTGTCAGCATCTGCAGAGCTGGTGGTGGCCAAACCAAGGAAACCTATGTTGGTTAGCCAGCGCAGCAGTACTACAAACACCATATTTCAATATGACAAAGTCCATATTATGCGTCAGCTGCACAGCTGGAGCTAGACTTCAAAGATCCCACAATTGCAGAGGGGGTGACAAATGTTTGTTTGTTAGAACGGCATAGCTATGTCCAGTTTTGCCATTGCAGCCCATTGAACAGGTGTTACTGTAGGGAGCCTCATCTTTTTACTTATTTTCCAACATTTTTTTTTCTACAACAAAATCAGGCTTTCAAGTACATTCAATGCTAGGCCTGCCAAAAAAGAGCCTCATTTTCTTTTTAAATATTTGATAGTGCTAGAACTTCAGTCAATGCAAAATGTGAAATGGTATGACTTAAGTATAAGGGTCCCATTTCATCATTAAAGTAAGAAAGTATGCCAAAGTTGAATCTGCATGACATGCAGGCTTAGGGTACGATTGCTCAGTTTATGATTCAGCATGTTAGAAAGGTACTTAGTGTTGAGCTGCTGTGCTTGAGAGTACTTTGGAAGCCCAGATCACAAGGTTAATTGTTAACGCTGCATTGGGCCTCCAGGATTGGAAATGAGGTGTGTCTCTCTCTCTCCCTCTCCCCCCCCCCCCCCCCCACACACACACACACCACACGAATATATATAATTCAGTGTTGAAATGTTGGGTTCTTGGCATTTGCTGAGCTGCGTTGTTTCCTCGCAGGTCTTTTTTTTTACCAGGTTAGGCAACATTATCAGTGCCTGAGGGGAGAATTTGCTGGCTGATTTCGTACAGTTTGCCCTACCAATCAAACTTGGGGTGTGGTTCCTTCTTGATGGGTCCCTCATTAAAGTAATCAAATTGTCTGTGAAAATAACCCAGCTTGGCAAACAACAAGAGTCCAATTGCTGGTCTTTTAAAATATCCCCCTAACACATATAGAAGTTGAGGCAGGAACTTAGGAAGCATAGGTAGAACAAAGACGATCCTAAGAAGTAGTAATGTCCAATCTTGGCAACTGTTAAGATCTGTGAACTTCGACTCCCAGCATTCCCCAGCCATTGTGGCTGGCTGGGGAATGTGGGAGTTGAAGGCCACAGGTCTTAAAGTTGCCGAGGTTGGACACTCCTCTTGATGAGTGAAATTTCGGTAAGCAATCTCAACCCTCTTATTCCCAAGGTTCTTGGGGTTTTAGATGCTCTGGCCCATTTTGTGGTGCTGTGGTTGGTGGATGCTGTTGTCACCATTTATCTTCCAGAGAAATGCATTTACCTGGCACCTTCCCCATATCTTCAACATGTTAGGCAGGTAGGAAACCCACAACCTGAGTGTGTTTCTTTCAAGGGAGATTGACGAATTGTGTGCACCAAGTTATTGTCTTTGTGATGAGAGGTGACCTGATTGAAGTCTATAAAATCATGCACGGTGTGGACAAAGTAGAAAAGGAAAAACTATTTTCCCTATCGTACAACACTAGAACTAGGGGGCACTCCATGAAACTTTTGGAAGCTAGACCTCAAACAAATAAGAGGAAGTACTTTTTCACCCAGAGGATCACTGGTCTATGGAACTCCCTGCCAGAAGAAGTTGTGACAGCTGTCAGCCTCGACACCTTTAAGAAAGGATTAGACGAGTTCATGGAGAACAAGGGTATCAATGGCTATCATTATGGATGCCTAAGGACACCCTCCGGGATGGAGAGATAGGCAGGATATCTCTCAATGCCATTTGCAGGGAATAATAAGCAGGTGAAGGCATTTGTTTGAGAAGACCCTGAAGCAAATGGTGAGCCACTGTGTGAGACAGAATGCTGGACCAGATGGGCTGTGGCCTGTTCCAGCAAGGCTATTCTTATGTTCTTATGTTCTTATGATCACACAGATTTTTCCATGACATTCTGTCCCTAACCTGGTCCTTTAACTCTTCTAAGAAGGCACTCATCACCACTGTAATTGAGTACACCTAGTACTGGTTGACTTCTTTCTTTATTAACCAAATTCACAGAGCTGCAATTTTGGATGGCACATAAAAATAAATAAAATAGCTAATATAAAAAGATAAAAATCTAAAAAGATTCCTACAGTAATTAACATTAAAAAAAAATGAAAATAGTAACCATGGGCAGAGTGTGATGGAATGGGCCGCAGGAGTGGAAGAGGAATTTTGGCAATCATATTGTGGCTGGATAGAATAGAATAACAGAGTTGGAAGGGACCTTGGAGGTCTTCTAGTCTAACCCCCTGATTAGGCAGGAAACTCTATGCCATTTCAGACAAATGGTTGTCCAATTCACAACTTCTGGAGGCAAGTGGTTTCACTCATTAATTGTTCTAACTGTCAGGAACTTTCTCCTCAGTTCTAAGTTGCTTCTCTCCTTGATTAGTTTCCACCCATTGCTTCTTGTTCTGCCCTCAGGTGCTTTGGAGAATAGTTTGACTCCTTCTTCTTTGTGGCAACCCCTGAGACATGCTATCATGTCACCCCTAGTCCTTCTTTTCATTAAAGTAGACATATTAAAGCAGCACGTTCCTGAGAGAGGCTCAATATATGAGATTGCACAGTCCTGAACTCCACGGGGATAAGGAGGAAAAGATTTAGCGTAGCCACACCCTAGTATTTCACAGGTTATATCTTTTGGGTTAGAAGATTATCTATTAGGTGTCAGCAAATAAAGAACTAGACTTGACTGGATTTCCTTGAATCATCTTTGAGCTTAGGCCAGACATTTAGGGGAAGATAAAAATGCCCCCTTCAGCAATACAGCCCATTGAGACTAATCCCCTTGGGAGCCCCAAGACCTGGCAACATCAACCTGGTTTGGGGGAATTTAAAAAAAAAATCATCATCATCTTCTTCCCTTTCATTCCATCTTTCCCAGCATTAAAGCTTTCCTGAGAGAGGTAGGTTTTCAGAGAATGTGCTTAAAGTAAGATAATTTGAGCGAAGTCACCCTTGAGTAAAAGTTCTGTTACTTTGTGTGATGAGCCATTGGTTTGCTTGGGGGGGGGGGGGCTGTCCTTGGTTTTCTCAGGAATCTTTTCAATTCAAAGGCATCAGTACTCTGCCTATCCTGCTCTTTCAAAGTTCAACTTTTGCTTCCATAGAGTGTCACAGGGAGTATCACGGCTTGTTACAATCCTTATCATTGTAAGTAAAGATACGCCATGGGATTTGAATACAGTATCTTTTCCAAGGCCTTCCTGGCTGCCAAATGCTAAACTGCACTGCTGATCTGCAGCGTATTTCTTGACTGCTTTTACCTTTGCTACTGATGGATAATTTTAAGAGACAGAAGCTACCCACCACTTCAGTATCTTAACTGTCATTTCTAAGGCTGGTTGTTCTAAAGCTAGTTTAGTTTTTAAAACATATTTTATAATTTTAGTCTCCTCTATTCACTCTGCTGCTTGAATTTTATTACTACGGCTTGCAGATCCTTTGCATTTTTGGCTGGGGCTGTAGTGTCATCAGCGTAACACAGGTTATTGATGTTTTTTTTCTCAAGTTTTAAAATCATGTTAATCTTTATGTAATCTAGTTTTCCTAACACAGCAGATAGATTGAATAAATAAGGGGAAAGTGCCTTGTTGCACTCCTTTGCCAAATCTGGAGCCAGTGTGTTTCGTCATGTTCTGTCAATGTCGAAGCTTTCTGACCTATATATAAATTTCTCACGAGGATATAGTGAGATGTTCTGAGATTCCACCCTCCTCCTTTTAATCCATTCTACAACTTGATGTGATTGACACATTCAAAGGCCTTTGTGTAATCAGTGAAGCACATGACTTTTTTCTTTCTTTTCTCAGTTATCTAACATGCGTTGACATGTCTTGTGTTTGTCAGGTTTTTCTAAAGTCAGCTTGAACATCACTTTTTCAACGTAGAGTTCTAATCTGCATTGGTTGATCCTAAGCGTTATTGTTAGCATGTGAAAGGAAGGACATAGGAAGTGTCTGTAGATAATTTTGTGTCAAGAAAGAGTATTGTAGGGGGAGTTTAGAATTGGAAGATTCTGGACAAAATAGGCCACAGCATTGATTTATTATCAGAAACCCCTATTGCCCAGAGATTTCAAGTGATATAAAATTCACTGAAAACTAAATTTGCTGTGATAAATACAATATCACAGCATAATCAAAATATTAGAGTCAATTAAAAACTGGATATAAGAACAGTTGACTGCCAGATTAATGTAGATTTCTAGCTAAATGCTTAACCCGTAAAGATTAGCAGAGGTTTTGAATCAAAAGGCCACTTGTGTCCCTAAATCCTCCTAGTTGGATCTGCAACCATAGGTTCTTCTCCTAGGATATGCATTTTTAACACATTTTGGGGGTGTGGTTCAATGAAGGCTGCCGAGAGAGGTTGTCATGAAGATGCAAATGCTGCCACTTCGTTGCTCTGTTTTCAGGAATTCTCCTCCATTCGTCCTGTTCGTCATCCTCTGAAAAGCAGCCTATATGTTGCAACTAGGAACCTGAAGTCTAATTGCGAAATAATTGCGGTTAACTCTTTGATATGTCACTCTGCATCCACCCAAGTCGGTCTGCAGTGGAAAAGGAATATAGGACCCCATGTGGCCAAATCAGAAAATGCCATGGAGATGATGACGCGGATGCATGACTTTAGAATTCAAGCCATTTTTAATCAAGAGAAAGTTTTTGTCTTCACGTAGGTTGCAACTTCTTTGTGTGATTTGTCGTCTCTCCACTTGTCTATCGGCCTCTTTGCGGGTAGACAAGTGGGGGGGGGGGGAATTCTAGTATTTTATAAAACTGCGGTCATCTTCAACAAGACAGTGATTTTTTTATCTTCTGGTCCAGGTCTGATTTCCAATCAAATAAGGAAGGGCAGAAATCCAGCAGGTTCTGACAGGTTCTGGAGAATCGGTAGGGGAAATTTTGAGTAGTCCAGAGAACCGGAAAATGCCACCTCTGACTGGCCCCAGAGTGGGATGGGAATGGGGATTTTGCAATATCCTTCCCCTGCCAAACCCACCAACCGACGCCCACCAAACCACGCCAACAGAACCGGTAGTTAAAAAAAAAAAGAATTTCATCACTGAAATAAGGGGATCACAAAACTGAAGAACCTTGAGGTTGGAGAGAGGCTGCAGAATGGGTGCAATGGTGTAAGGACAATATTTTATTTTTATTTGAGAATTCTAGGCTTTGTTTTCACATCTGAATACATTAGTGCAGTGCTTTGCATGATTGTTGGAAAATGCTCTTTCTGCTGCATCTTATTTTATTTTTAGATTTTTTTTATGCCGCCGTTATTACTTTGTAAATAACTCGAGGTGGCAAACATACCTAATATTTATTTCTCCTGGTTTTTCCACAACAATCCTGCGAGGTGGGTTGGGCTGAGAGAGAGAGAGAGTAGTGACTGCCTCTAAGTCACCCAGCCAGTTTTGCAACTCAGACGGGAGAATAAGCGTTTCGGGCGGGGGTAAAATCCTACCCCAATCACGTGGCGAGAAAGTGGAATTATTTCGAAGTAAGACATACTTTAATTTAATTAGGCACCTGACGCTATTTCCGTTGTTCACAGAAGTCTCGAAGTGTATCGCAAGAAAGTCGGCATAGATACCAAGCGCGTAACATTCTCCCTGAAAGTTTTAGAAGAATCAGCGAAAAAAATTTCATTGAAGAAAGGGAGAGAAAGAACAGCGGCACCTTTCATTGCAAAGCAAAGGCAGTGAACGTGGGAAAAGGGAATTCTAAGCTCTGTCATTGGGTGAAACGCAAAAAAAGTAAGGGGAACAGCCAATCGCTGGTGAGAGGGGCGGAGAATAGTTAGCAAAAAAGGGAAAGGGAATTCTAGGCTTTGTCAATTGAGTGGAAGGCAAGAGGGGGAGGAACAGCCAATCGCCGGCGAGAGGGGCGGAGAGTAGTCGCAGAAAGGGAATTCTAAGCTTTGTCATTGGGTGGAACGCAAAAACGTAAGAGGAACAGCCAATCACTGGTGAGAGGGGCGGAGAATAGTTAGCAAAAAGGGAAAGATAATTCTAGGCTGTCAATTGAGTGGAAGGCAAGAGGGGGAGGAACAGCCAATCGCCGGCGAGAGGTGGTGGGAGAGTAGTCGCAGAAAGGGAATTCTAAGCTTTGTCATTGGATGGAATGCAAAAAGTGGGAGGAGCAGTTAATCATCGCGCGCGCGGGGGTGGTGGTGGTGTCAGAGAATAGTAGACGAGCTTTTTTTCTCCACCAGGAAATGACAGGCTAGAGGCGAGGAACCCGCGGTGGAAGCCTTCTAGCCACGTGATCCACAGGCAGGGGCGGGATTCATTTGAGTGACTTCGCTGGGGCGAACCTGCGAAGCGAGGAAGTGAGGCTCTCTGGACTTGCCTGGGAGGAAACGAGAGGATTCTTAAGGGAAGCTGTCCCGAGGAGTGGCAGGTGATTTCGGAGGTAGAACAATAACATGCATTGCGATGAAGCTGAAAGTGATGTGGACAGGGGTGCCTGCCTCCTGTGTGCTTGGAGTTGGGAGGCGTTAGCACGTGGGAAAGCCGATGTGCGCAACTGGGTGGGCATTTCTGAGTAGAGCCCATGGGGGTTGGGTGGCTAACAAAAATAAATGAAAATAGTATTCTTTTTTTAAAAAGTTTATTTTTTATTTTTCTACAAACACATCATTGTGTGAACAGTGTGGAACCAGTTACATTTTAGTACAAATAAAACAATACTCTTCATATTTAACACTATTAACAATCGTACACTTTTAGTAGCAATACACATTGCAATACACCTTTAGCATAGGACTAGATTAATTTAATATGTTTTTAAATTATGTATTTATTTTTTTTGTATGATTTTTAAATTCCTGTGCGCCGCCCTGGGTCCTGTGTGGAGAAGGGCGGGGTATAAATATGATTAAAAAACATATTTTGTTGAATTATGATCTTTCCTTAATTATTCCATATTTCAGTGTATTTTTCTGCCAATCTTCATATTCTTGATACTACCCCTTTTGTTACAGATAAAATACCAACATATTCGTTATGTTTAACAGATGTATAATTCTAACAGTAGTACACAGATTTATATTGAATTATAATCTTCCCTTGTGCACCTTTCTGATTTTTAGTTATGCCACTTATATTTAAAGAATATCCCCTTTCTAATCGCATTAAAAAAAAAATAAAACAATGTTCATCTTAGTTATATTTGACAATAATAATAATAATAATAATAATAATAATAATAATAATAATAATACACGCCTGATATAACAATAATTGAAAAGAAAAAAGTATGGTTCGTTGACATTGCAATACCTGGTGATGCATGAATTGAAAATAAGCAGCAAGAAAAAATCACAAAATACTGGGACTTGCAAATTGAAGTTGAGCGACTGTGGAGGAGGAAGTCGTGTGTTGTCCCGATTGTGATTGGAGCCCTTGGAGCAATACCTAGGGGACTGCCTCGCTATGTGGAGGTTCTAGGTTTGCCGGACTTGAGCATTCTGACTCTACAAACACTCTGCTTGGAACAGCTTATATCCTTGACAGTTCCTAGGTCTTTGGTTAGGACTTGAGCTGTTGAGCTACCAACCAGCTCCAAAGGCTGTGAATCTCACCAAAGATTAACCACAGATAATAATAATAATAATAATAATAATAATAATAATAATAATAATAATAATAATAATAATAATAATAATAATAGTAATAATAATACACATTTTGTTGAGTTATGATCTTTCCTTATTATCTTGTTTAATAAATCTGGCTCCATACTGTTCACACAATGATATGTTTGTAGAAAAATTAAAAAAATAACAAACTTAAAAGAAAAATAGTATTTTCTTCTACTGGTAAAATAAGTCAATTAAACACTGCTCCATATAGTTGTAATGCTGTTATTACAGTGGTGAGCTTGCAGAGGACTTCTGTCATGCACGCACACACACACACATATACATGCATGTACACTGAAATGCATGTGCAAATAGGAACTTATATTTTGTATTTTAATTAGTTTGCTTTTCCCGTTCTGTATTGACTCACATGACGCTTGATGTATTATGACTGTCCTTCAATCTTGTATGGTCTTTTTTTGTAATTGTTGGATTACTGTTGCACTGGACTACTACAGGTACCAGATGTGGCCTGAAGGAATCTGGACGATCGCTAGATCTCAGCAAATAATGGCTCAAAATGGAAGGGCATCTCTCTTGCCCCCTACTGGCCGTTTGGATGTTTGCAGGCCAGATCAGGTCACCCCAGGACGGTGATGGCTAACCTTTTTTGGCTTGCGTGCCAAAAGCGGGGGGAGCTCGGGGTGTCATGTGTGGGCGGGCCACACCCATAATGCTATGTGCATGACCCCCTGCTTTTGGCATGCTTTTTTCACCCTCCCTAGGCTCCAGAGGCTTTCTAGGAGCCTGAGGAGGGTGAAAACAGCCTCCCCTCCCCACCTCCAGAGGCTTCAGGAGCTTCCCTGATGCCTCCAGAGGGCGAAAAACAGCCTCAAAAGAAGGCCTAAATCAGCTGGCCAGTGCACACATGCGCCCTACTGCTGACAGGGCAATGCCTCATGCGCCCTAAGAAATGGTTCCGCGTGCCACCTGTGGTACCCGTGCCATAGGTTCGCCATCACTGCCCTAGGATTCTGTCCCAAGGTGGATGAAATCTGTTTTCTTATATTTGTGAACTTCCTGTATCATATGAAATATGATACAAAGTTTGGGATCTGCTGAGAAGATCGTTATTTTTTTTAAAAAAAATTAAAGGGGCAGAAGAGGAAATGATAAGGGAAAGTAGTGGACAGTGAGAGGAAGAATATGAAGGTAGAACTAGGGGGCACTCCATGAAACTTTTGGAAGCTAGACCTCAAACAAATAAGAGGAAGTACTTTTTCACCCAGAGGATCACTGGTCTATGGAACTCCCTGCCAGAAGAGGTGGTGACAGCTGTCAGCCTCGACACCTTTAAGAAAGGATTAGACGAGTTCATGGAGAACAAGGGTATCAATGGCTATCATTATGGATGCCTAAGGACAGCCTTCGGGATGGAGAGATAGGAAGGATATTTCTCAATGCCATTTGCAGGGAATCATAAGCAGGTGAAGACATCTGCTTGGGAATACCCTGAAGCAAATGGGGAGCCACTGTGTGAGACAGAATGCTGGACTGGATGGGCTGTGGCCTGTTCCAGCAAGGCTATTCTTATGTTCTTATAAGGTAGAATAGGTCAGTATTTACTAAGTAATTTTCTATTAATACCACTATTTTAGAGCTCCTTTTCTTTGTGAAGCTTTTAATGCTTCTTTTCAAAATAGTATTCAAATGTTTCTAAATTTCTGAAATAAGGATTACTGTAAATGAATGAAATAATTATGTAACTTCTAAAAATCTCTTTGCGCCTCTTAGTTGATCTCTTATTTTCTTATTGTACAAAGAAGACCAGCTCTTTCAAAGGCAATAATTCAATGTTTTGTTTTTGCCTTCCAGATAATTTGAAGTTAAATTCACATGTCATCCGAAAGTGTGATAGTTACTGTTCGTCTTATTCGCTCTTTTGAGCATCGTAATTTCAGGCCCGTTTTGTACCGCAATGTTAACCTGGACCAGACTGTAAAAGAGTTCATTGCGTTTGTGAAGAACGGTAAGAAGCTGTGAACGTTGACTTTGCTGGTCAGTGCACTGAAAGTCTAATTGGCAGAACGGGAAGGGGGGAGGGGGGAAGAAAGGGAGTTTGCTGACAGTTCTATGGCAGAAGAATTGGAGCAGGCACATTTTTGCCTGCAAAATGCATATTTAGGCAAACTGGAGAGAAACACCCCCTCCCCCCCAACCAATGGTGGGATTCAGCCAGTTCGAACCACTTTTGGAGAACTAGTTGTTAGGATTCTGAGCAGTTTTGTGAACTAGTTGTTGGAAGAAATCATTAGGGCAGAGAACCGCTTGTTAATTTAATTGAATCCTACCGCTGCCCAGAATTAGAGTGCTGCAGTCAGCCAGCCAGGACATCAGTCATGTATGTGTTGGTTGGGCCAGTTGTCTGATTGGATTATATATTACCTCCTTTGTTCCTATAGTGTTTCTGTTCGACCATGATTTGGAAAAGTCAAACTCAGTAAAGCTTTATTTCTCTCAGAATATATGCTTTTTAAGTGATAATCAACCTACGAGAAAACTTTTTTACAGTATCATATGTTAAGAGATTATGAGAGCCAGTTTAATTAAGACACCAGCTGTCAGGTTCCGAAGGGTTATTGAAACCAGCCAAACACAGAAACGGTTTGTGAATGCAGTTTGTATTCTTCCTTCTGCGCGAACTGATCAACAAAGCACTAAGGCAATGAATAAATTGTCAGAGCTGCCACCCTGTGCTTCCCACCACCTTGTGCACACGCATCACCTTGTGACCCAGAGCGAAAACCACCGGGCAATTAATCATGGATTGTTAGCAGGAGTTTCTACAGCTTGTGAGGTGGGATGGTGAATCTTGGCAGCTGGCCGAGTCTTCTCCCCTGAATGGCAGCTCCAGGCCTCTGGGCTGGCCGGAGCTGACACCAGGTAAGAAACAGAGAAATGGTGAGTTCTGGTCTTTTAGGGATGAAGCTAACTGACTTTGGGCCAGTCACTCTTTCTCTGCCCTAGAAAAATGCAATGGCAAACCACTTCTGGAAAACTTTGCGAAGAAAACTGCAGGCAAACAGTCTAGGCAGTCACCAGGAGTCAACACTGACTTAAAGGCTGCAAACAAATAAACATAAAAACAAACTATGGCAAATTCTGCATTATAACATTTCAGCCTATATGATTGTTACAATCCATTGTATGGATTAATTACATGTTTAACTGCAACAATGCTAACAATAAGCAAACAATATTCCAGTCAAGGAACTAACAACTCAGACAAACAATCAAACCCAAAACAGCACAATCAAGGAAATACCAGGAACACTCTCATCAACAGTGAAAGGGCAAGCCACTAGTATATAAAATGAGAGCAAACCAGAGGTGGTATTCAGCAGGTTCTCACCAGTACTCGCAAACCGGTAGCGGAAATTTTGAATAGTTCAGAGAACCAGCAAATACCACCTCTGGCTGGCCCCGCCCCCATCTATTTGCTGCCTCCCAAGTCTTTTTTTGTTGCCCTGCACAGGAGAACACATCGGGAAAACAGGTTAGTAGGGTGGGGAGGGAATGGAGATTTTGAAGTTTTGCAGTATCCTTCCCCCAGGAGTAGGGAGGGAATGGAGATTTTGCAGTTTTGCAGTATCCTTCCCCCAGGAGTAGGGAGGGAATGGGGATTTTGCAGTATCCTTCCCATGCCATGCCCCCCCAAGTCACACCCACAGAACCAGTAGTAAAAATTTTTGAATCCCACCACTGGAGCAAAGCAAACCCATTCCCTTCTTGCACTGATGATGCTATCTAGTTGAGTAGTTGACCTAGCTATCTGCGGGATAGCATTCTGCCTCATACATCCCTGCGGCCGATTCGCTCCCACAGAGAGGGACTTCTCCGGGTGCCGTCCATTAGGCTGTGCCAACGGGCGACGCCCAGGCGAAGGGCCTTCTCTGTGGCGGGCCCGACCCTCTGGAACGACCTTCCCCCCGAAATCAGAACAACCACGGACCTTCGCTCCTTCCGACAGCTTTTAAAAACTCACTTCTTCTGTTTGGCTGGCCTAGGGTAATTTTAATTTTAATTTTAAATTATTAAGGGGTTTTTAGGGATAGCTTTATTTTTATAGAAGTTTTTAGTGCAGGGTAAGTTTAATTTGATTTTAACTTTGTACTTTGTTTGTTGTAATTTGTTTTTAATTTCCCTGTGCCCCGCCTCGAGTCCCTTCGGGGAGAGAGAGCGGGATATAAATAAAATTTATTATTATTATTATTATTATTATTATTATTATTATTATTATTATTATTATTATTATTATTATTATTATTATTATTATTATTATTATTATTATTATTATTATTATTAATGAAACGTCTGCAAGAAAACAACCAAGCTCAGAGACCACCAAGAACCCCATAGTGCTAATTGGAACCAGAAAGTCTAAGGTCAAATGACACAGGCATAAGTTGAAAAATAACACGACTGCACCACGTAGCAATGGCAGTCCCGATTGCTGTTGTAAAGAAAGGGTTAGGTGGGACATTGAATGAAGAGAAGACCTCACGTGCTTCTGATTTGCAACCTCCTGTTGACTTCCTTATTGACCTTGCTTGTTGGAAACCAGCAGGAAAGAAGGACGCAATTGGAATATATTGTCTATCTTTTAGTTGTTATAGAAGAGGAAATATAAGAGAGAGAAAATGATCCGTGTGTGCGCGCATGTGCGTGCGCACACACGCTGTAATTTTATTTATTTTTATTTTATTAAATTTATACCCCGCCCTTCTCCTTGTAAGGACCCGTAATATTTGTATTTTCCCCCTTTTTTGTATTTAGATGTATATGGACTAAAGTTTGTATTTTTTGTATTTAAAATTAAAAAAAACATATTAAAAGAAGAAGACGAAACCAGCAGGAAAGTTTTCCAAATTGCAACTATGTGATTCCAAGGCCCTGTGACATCATCAGTACGAGGGCTGGTTGTAGCTACTGCTCATTCAGCACTGTTGTAAGTTCAAACATTCAATGACTGTTTGGACTTACACCAGTGCTGAATGAGCAGTAGCTACAACCAGCCCTCCTTCAATGAGTGGTTGTTAATTGAGAGCCACCCATATTAGGTGTAAAAGTGAAAAAAACAATAACCCACCAAACCTGAAAATGGCAAAAAACATCCATGCTGTTGCCATAAAAAGTCTGCGGAATACATCGTCTGCTTCAAACATGTCTTTATTAAAATATGGCGATCCTCATTGGCCTGATACCAATCTCTGATACCTACATAGATACAGCTATCCAGTTTCCTTGACATGGGAGTGTTTTGTCATGCCTTCTTGGGTGATGCTTTCTCTAGCCAATAATTCTGGTGAATTCCCACCTGAGTATTAACCAGTTCTGACCCCGTTTAACCTTTCAAGATAAGTGAAAGTTGACTAGGTGCTGCCACCCTCTTGGTCTCTTTGGGAGAAGATCTCATTGTTACCTACCATACGTGTTGTGGCCCAGCCAGCTCCGGATGAGCTGCTGATGGACTCCTCTAGTGAGGAGTCCTATGAGTCTGCTCTGGAGGAGGAGGGCGACCTTGATAATAATAATAATAATAATAATTTTATTTTTAAACCGCACCCTCTCCCCACAGGGACCCGGGGCGGTGCACAGGCAGAATAAAAACAGTCAAAAAATACATACATTTCATAAAAAACAATTAAACCAACCCTGTGCTAAAAATTCGCTAAAAATATACTACCCCATTAAAAAACCCCAAAGACAGAGAGACTATCCTAGGCCGGCCAGACAGAAGAAGTGTGTTTTTAGCTTGAGACGGAAGGAGCGGAGGTCAGTGGTCATCCTGATATCGGGGGGAAGGTCGTTCCAGAGGGCCGGGCCCGCCACAGAGAGAGCCCTTCCCCTGGGAGTCGCCCGCTGACAGAGTCTAGTGGACGGCACCCGGAGAAGTCCCTCTCTGTGGGAGCGGATCGGCCGTGAGGATGTATGGGGCAGGATCCGATCCCGCAGATAGCTAGGTCCCGAGCCATGGAGCGCTTTAAAGATGATGACTAACACCTTGAAGCGCACCCGGAAGACGACAGGTAGCCAGTGCAGCTCTCTCCAGAGAGAGCAGAGAGCCCGGATGGTCAGCAGGAGGCACCTGGGTCTTGGAGTAGTAGAGGAGGATCAAGGCCAGTTTGTCCCTGATGCTAGATTGAGAAGGGCTGAAAAAAGGAGGCTTCATTTGCATCAGAAGCGAACTCGGAGGATTTGAATTGGTCTCAGCTGCCTAATGACTGGCCCCTCCCAAGAGGGTTTAAAAGGAAGTCTTTGCTAAGAAAGTCCTTGCAGAGAACAACGTTGGATTTCTAGGTTCGTGTTTATTCGTGTTGATTTTCAGGTTCGTGTTTAGTCGAATTAGGAAGCTTCGTATCTGTTCAGAGTCATTCAGGCAAGCAGCCAAGAGAGTTAGTGGCAGGCAGCCAGTCTTGTATTAGTCAGAGAAAGGGGAGTCAGAACACATACGTATATATCTTTTGTGAGTTCCATTGGATTCCGTGGAGTTTGACTGTTATTGAAAAGCAGCTTATTTCTCTCTTGGTCTAAGACACGGGTGTCAAACTCGTGGCGGCACATTGCCATCACGTGATGTTTTGTGATGTTTTTCCCTTCACAGAGTTGGGATGGGCGTGGCATGTGCGTGACGCATCTGGCCCATGGGCCGCCATTGTGACACCTCTCGCCTAAGATAATGGTCCAGGTGCTTATGTACATTGCTAAATTGCTCAATGTAAGGGAACACAATGTTGATTTTCATTTTTGCTCTCCTCTCTAGATATCACATCGAGGACAGAACTTTTGCCGCCTTTCAGAAAATATACGTATGGTAATTTCCCTTCCTTATTTTTTAAACAATCTATTTAAATGAATTCTGCTTTGAATAAAGTAAGGTACAATCCACGAAAGCACAGATATCAACTTGGCTTGGTTTTCTAATCCATTCAAACTTTCTTTGAAGATTTAACCCATAAAAGTCAGCGTTGGAGATCAGGGAATTAACCTAGTAAGGAGGAGAATCAGTCGTGCCAGATGTGGTATACATTTCATTTTATGTCTCAAACCAGGGGTCTCCAACCTTTGCAACTTTAAGTCTGAAGGACTTCAGCTCCCAGACTTCTGGGAATTCTGGAAGCTGAAGTCCTTCAGACTTAAAGTTGCAAAGGTTGGAGACCCCTGTCTCAAACAATGATCTGAACTGTAGAATTGTGTATGCTGTGGGAGACTTGTGCTGGGGAAGCAGGCAATTGAAATCAAGTATTTCTGAAGACAACTTCATTTCTTTCTTCTCTTCCCCCCCCCCCCTTTTCTTCTTTTTAATTTGCCTCTGGTTTTAAAATCCTAAATCAATAAATAAAGGCTTGCAATCTTATTGACTTAGTAATGCTCATGCTGGTCAATGTTACCAGTCTTTAATGCATGTATTCCTGTGAGTAAAGCTATTGAAGGAAGAATTTCCATTTGCTTCCTCTTGAGTAAACAGCATAACTGAATTGGCTTTTCCCTGGAGCTGATGGTAGTTGCATTAGCGATGTGGGCCTAAAGATTTCCTGATAGGAACCAGAGAAACCTGCTCCATCACTGGACAAGGTTGGTGAGTTATTAATGATGTGGTCTACATTTTCGGTCTGCACCAATACGATGGCAGCATTAATCATTTCTATCAATCAAATTTTGTATTTTAATTTCCTGCTCATCCATGCTTCAAACAATTTTCTTAACAAACTTTGCGGATTGCATCACTGTTTTTGTAAATCAGTCTTGCTTTTCATCTCTTTATTTGTGTTGATGCTTGTGACAATTAAGATCAAGAGAACAATACATGTTCTTTAGTATGATACCTGTAAAGGGGATAAAGTAGAGAAATGTCAGAAATAATGTCTCATGGCAGAGGATCAAGTATCTGGGTACCCAAGTTATTGCAAGACCTGTCATCAGACTATCTCCAGGTGTTGGGGACTGGAAACCAAGTTTTACTCAAAAATATCCCTGGCAGTGTATCAACTGTTTGAATTATGACCAAATCATTACTAAGATGTGCCACTAGGCCAACTGCAGGTGTTGGGTTGTTTATACCTGTACTGCAAGGGCAAGAGGCCCTTGATTCTGAACCTATCATACATTTAAAGACACAGAGAAAGGTATTACACCACTGCCAATGATTCAGAGGTACGCCTGCTGTCATTCTGGAGGCCCAGACAGGTTGAAGGAATGTAGTTTGGCGTGGTCTTTTCATGTTTAATTGTCTTTCCAGAAATTGTGAGTGCTCCAACACTGAAGGTTGTTAAGAAGTGATGGGACAACCATTTGCCTGAAATGGTATAGGGCAGTGATGGATAACCGTTTTGGTGCCAAGTGCCCAAAGCATGCACGTATGGGCGCACACAACCCCAAAACACAATGCGAGGGCCCACTGCGCATGCATGCATTCCCCGTGCTTGCAACCCATCCCCCTCCCATACGTGCACGCCTCTTGTGCATGCAACCCGCCCCTGCGCGCCCATTTTTGGCGTCCGGGTTGGTGCAACCCTTCCAGTTCCAAAATGGGGTGCAGGGAGGGGTGCATGCACACCCACAAAATGCAATGTGAGCGTCACCCGTGCATGTGCAGCAGAGACACAAAGACCAGCTGGCTGTTGGGAGGTGTGCACATATGCGCTGTGGAGTTGGGCTGAAGTGATGGCTGGCGTGCCGGCAGAGAGGGCTCTGCATGCCACCTGTGGCACGTGTGCCATAGGTTTGCCATCTCGGGTATAGGCTTAAGTAGGGGGTTGGACTAGAAGACCTCCAAGGTTCCTTCTAATTCTGTTATTCAGTGAATAACATTCTTGCTTGCACTGAATTCTATGACTTGTTAGCTGCCATCTTCCCACTGGTGCCAACAATGTTGGATTCCTAGCAAGACCAGGAAAACTTATTCCTGACAAAATATTTCCTATCCAAATTTTTAAAAATTGAAAAAGAAAATCTATCCAACAAAATGAAATTTAGTGCGGGGAGGGGGGGGAGGAAGGTTTTACAGCTTGGCAGGAAAAACCAATGATACAAGTACAGATTAGGTGAAACCTGGCTCAAAAACAGTAACTGTGAGAGGGACCCTTGGAGTGCTAATGGACAATCACTTCAATATGAGCCAGCAGTGTGCTGCAGTAGTTAAAAAAGTGAATAGACTTTTGTTTGTATAAACAGAGGGATACACTCAAGATCATGTGAAGTGTTAATACCACTTTATAATGCCTTAGAAAGGCCACACTTGGAATACGGCATTCAGTTTGGAAAGAGTGCAGAGAAGAGCAACAAAGATGATTAGGGGACTGGAGACTAAAACATATGAAGAACGGTTGCAGGAACTGGATATGTCTGGTTTAATAAAAAGAAGGACTAGGGGAGACATGATAGCAGTGTTCCAATATCTCAGGGGCTGCCACAAAGAAGAGGGAGTCCAACTATTCTCCAAGGCACCTGAGGGTAGAACAAGAAACTAATCAAGGAGAGAAGCAACTTAGAACTGAGGAGAAATTTCCTGCAGTTAGAACAATTAGTCAGTGGAACAGAAATTGCCTCCAGAAGTTGTGAATGCCCCAACACTGCAAATCTTTAAGAAGATGTTGGATAGCCATTTATCTGAAATGGCATAGGGCTTCCTGCCTAGGCAGGGAGTTGGACTAGATGACCTCCAAGGTCCCTTCCAACTCTGCTATTGTATTGTATTGTATTGTATTGTATTGTATTGTATTGTATTGTATTGTATTGTATTGTATTGTATTGTATTGTATTGTATTGTATTGTATTGGTACCACTTTAAAAAACCTTAGTAAGGCCACACCTGGAATATTGCATCCAGTTTTGGTCACCACATTATAAAAAAAATGTTGAGATTTTGGAAAAAACACAGAGAAGAGCAACTAGGACACAGGTGTCAAACTCTATCGCATCACATGATGTATTGTGACATATTGCAAAGGTTTTTTTGCCTTTGCGGAGCTGGGGTAGCCATGGCCTGCACATGACACATCTGGCCCAAGGGCCGCAGTTTGGCATGCCTGAACTAGGATGATTAAAGGCCTGGAGATAAAAACATATGAAGAAGAGTTGCAGGATTTGGATATGGCTAGCCTAGACAAAAGAAAGACCAGGGGTGACATGATAGCTGTGTTCCAGTATTTGAGGGGCTGCCACAAAGAAGAGGGGGGTCAATTTATTTTCCAAAGCACCAGAAGGCAAGACAAGAAGCAATGGGTGGGAACTAATTAAGGAGAGAAACAACCTGGAATTAAGGCGTAACTTCCTAACAATTAACCAGTGGAATAGCTTGCCTTTAGAAGCTGTGGGTGCTTCATCACTGGAAGTTTTTAAGAAGAGACTGGACAGTCACTTGTCTCAAATTGTATAGGGTCTCCTGCTTGAGGATTGGACTCCAAGGTCCCTTCCAGCTCTATTCAGGTTGATTGATTGAAAAATATCAGGCATTGCAATTCAATTGTACCGAGAACTTTTCCTTCTAGAATTGTATCTTGGCATTCAACTTCCACATATTAATTATCAGAGTTGTCCTTGGGGTATGATTTTTATAATGCTTTTTGGATTTGACTTACATGCTGAAATGCCATTCATGACCCACAATCCTTTGAACTCAGTTTCTTCCATGCTTCTGCATTTCAATAGCCAGCAACTAATTGTGAGGTCAAGAAGGGGGAATCAAGTAGGAGCTGGAGGCAACAAATAAGAATTATGCGCTGAAAGAATTTACATAGTAAGTAAGGCGCAAATGAGAGCAGAGATAAACAAATAGGATTCTAAGACAAAGTAATGTTTAAATCAAAACGAATCAGTAAATTAAAAGATAAATTAATGAATTGTAAGAGTCCAATTGTGCCAATTATACAAGTATGGGATGGTTTGAAACAATTGAATGTTTGGCTGTATATCTGTTAACATTCACTTAATGACCATGCCAGGTTTTTCAGTAAATACATTTGTATGTCATAAAGTAATGGACCATGCTAATGTAGCTGGCAAATGTTTAAAAATAAATCAAATGCACATCCCTTTGGACAAGTAAAAAATTATACAGTATACCTAGATGGTTTATGAATGTATGCTATATAGCATTTAATTTGGAGAATATAGTGCAAAAATGTATGAATGTTAAAATCTCCCATGAAAATTGCACTCTGTTTTTGCAGTTTTTTTTAAAAAGCAAAAGATACTAAACTGACTTAGAATTTATTTTTTTCAAAAATAATAAGAATTGACAATATTGCATAACCAGCCTATTGAGATTAAAAGACAGTAGATGGCAGAGTTCTATAGTAAAGCCCTTGCATGGTACACTGAGAGTAAAGTTTGAATAGGAATTAGTATGTTTTCAAGTTTTCTTTTTGTTTTTATTTGCTATTATTAATACATTTTTATTAAATCAAGAAATTGGGTATTAGTGTTAAAAAAAAATCAAAGGGGTCTTTTAATAGATGCTAATTTCTGCCACAATCTGATAATGCCTTGAAATCACAAGATATTGATTAATATAGTTGAAACCTTTTGGTTCCATTGTTTTCTTATTCCACTAAATACTTCTATTGTAAAATGATGCAGAGGGGATGGAAAGTAGAGGAGAGCCCCTTGAGAATTTGATTAACTTTTTCTTTGTGGTGAAAACAGTGTAATTTTCCCTCTTTTGGAAACATTAAACACGTCTGGCATTTACAAAGCTAACAGGAAGGGAGGCGGAGTTAAGGTCTTCCCTGATGGGTTGGTGTCAAGGGAATAAATTCCTCCTCCTGTTAGATCTACTCTGGATGGTTGGGAAAGCAAGGTCAGGGTGGGAGTGGCCAGCTTGACGTCACTCGTGTTGGGGGCGCCTGTAGGGCGTGAGCACTCGGCCAGCGGAAACAGGCTCCCGAGATCCATTTCCGGTGCAACAGCCTCCTGCAACCCTCTGCCAGCTTGGGAGGTTGGCCTGGGGTCTTTGCAAGCTCCATTTTTGGCTGCAATGGCCTTCTGCAAACTTCTGCCAGCGGAAACGGAGCTCGGGAGGGCAGCATGTGGTCCTCCCAAGCTCTGTTTTGCTGGCAGAGGCACTGCGGGCCGGTCCTTTGCTGTTTCTAGGGCAGCCCCGCAAGCCCGATCTAAGCACCCTGCGGGCTGAATCTGGTCCCCGGGCCTTGAGTTTGATACCCCTGCTTTATACCATGTTTTTAGTTTGTGTTTATAATTAAGCACATGCATTATAAATGGAGGACTAATGAGTAAAGTATGTATGATAGCAGAATTTTTGTGTTGATAGCTGGACTGGCTAAATTCGTAAAACATGCTGAATTAGGGTATTAAAAAAACACTGTCCACATGCTCCCAAATCACATGATGGTTACTTGACTGGGACTAGAACTTTCCTAGCAATCTATAATTTAAACTAAAATATATTTGTGTGGTTTCTCTTTTAACCGTATTACAATGAAACAAGAATAAGAAAACCAAACAGTGAAATTCACATTGGAGCCTGAGTTTGACTAATCTAAAGACATGCTGGTTGTTGCTGATTTGTGTCTTTCAATAATCTTAACAATGTTGTTCTGTGTGCTTAGTGTATTAAAGGTACATTTATATATGTAATTTGAAAACTTACATATATACATATATATATGTAAATAAATCAGAGAGACTAGTATAGATCTATTTTGAGCTTTTTAGCTCTCATCAGCTAGTCATACTCTTACTGGGATTCGAACCGGGGCTGTATTGCATATCAGGCAGGGCCTACAACCATTCAGCCAGCCAGGCTCTCCCAATTGCATCAGCTGAGACAGGAGGATTAGTATCTATAATTGTTCCACATCTTGTTAGTGCCCCAATTAAGGGAGGAGACATACTGTTTCCTTTTCTGCCTTTCAGATCATCACCAAAGACCATCTAGACAGAAAGCCATGATTTCCGTTGTGTGATTTTTTAAAATATGTGTGTTAGTTTTATGAGCTGATCAATAAATAAATCAGAGAGACTAGTATAGATCTATTTCGAGCTTTTTAGCTCTCATCAGCTAGTCATACTCTTACTGGGATTTGAACCGGGGCTGTATTGCACACAAAATCACACAACGGAAATCATGGCTTTCTGTCTATCTCTGGTGATGAGCCGAAAGGCAGAAAAGGAAACAGTATGCCTCCTCCCTTAATTGGGGCCCTAACAGGGTGTTGTGGAATAGTTATAGATACTAATCCTCCTGTCTCAGCTGATGCAATTGGGAGAGCCTGGCTGGCTGAATGGTTATAGGCCCTGCCTGATATGCAATACAGCCCCGGTTCGAATCCCAGTAAGAGTATGACTAGCTGATGAGAGCCCCAATTAAGGGAGGAAGCTTACCAGGGTGTTGTGACACAAGCATATACTTATTTCCCCTGTCTCAGCTGATCAGGATAGAACCAGTGGTCTAGTGGCAATTACAACTGCCTCACATGTAATACTTCCCTGGTTCGAATCCCAGTAAGGGTATGGCTAGCTGATAAGAGTTAAATAGCTCGAAATAGATCTGTCCTAGTCTCCCTGTTTATTTATTTGTCGGCTCAAAAAACCTAACACACACACATGTAATTTTAAGAGAGAGATTGTAGTTGATAATATTTTTAAGTCTGGCAACAAATTAATAGTTAAAACTCATGCAAGGATGTATTTAAACCAATTGTATTGATTTAATTTGTTTGTAGTGTTTTTATGCTGCAATGAAACAGACAAATATAAGTGGTTTATAATTTTATAATTTAAAGTTAAACACTTTTGAAATAACTTGTAAAGCCAATGTTCAGATTAATCACAATGAAATAAATAAGGACTGGCTGTAAACTTTCCGTATTCTTACTTGGGGCCCATTGATAACCCTAACCCTTCTTTTTTTTTAATGGGTATAAATCTATCCCAAGTGGCATCACTTCGGGGGAAAAGTGCTTTTACATTTCAAACTGTGATACCTGCCTAATTCTTGCAAAATGAATAAAAGTAATACTCTGCAGAATGAATGTAGCATGCACAAAATCAGGGAAGTGTTTATGATCACTATAAGGTCAAACCCGTCTCAAAAGTAAATAATCTCTTTCAGACACAATGAAGATTATCCATCAAGCGCATGGCTCCAAGGTGCGTTTATCATTGCTTCCTTATTTGCCTCTGATGATGGTGATGTCATCCATTCTGTCATGTCCCACTGTTGGTGACTCCGTAGGCCAGGTCTCTCCACCTCTTCCAATCTTGCACTGCTTCTTTGAGTTTTTCTATGCTGTGGCTGGGTGTCAGCTTTGATGGTGTCCAGCCATTGTGTTCTTTGACAGCCTGGTTTCCTTTATTTCTCTTGTGCCTTGTCGGCCACTGGCCTCTCTAGCAGCCAATCAGATCAGGAGGAGGAGTGGGAGTCAGGATCAGCATTAAGGCAAACCTGAGAGCTCCGAGGGGGAAGTGGGAATGGAGCTGGCAAAGAGAGAGAGAGATAGACACAGAGGCGGAACTTGAGCTGTCAGTCAGCCCTCAGATGGAGAGTCAACAGCCCCCAGGTCTGGATGTGGCTGATGAAGAAGAGGAGGAACAGCTAGGTCCAATGCCTGACGCACAGATGCGCAGAAGGCAGAGGAGAGGAGAGCAGTGGAAATCCATGGGCCGATCCTTGGGATGGAAGTGCCACCGCTGCTAGCGAAAACCCCACACTAGCTCTGGGGGAAAAAAGCAGGGGATGGAGATGAATAGATGTGGCAGACCACTATTCATCTTCCTGCCGGACAGATTTGTTAGACTGCTGTTAGGGAGGGACTTTTTGCTGGGGCTGCTGGCGCTACTAATAAAGAAATCGTTGATTGATTTCAGAGCGTTTGTCATGTTTGGGGAGCTGGGTCAGAACAATTTCCCTCTAAATCAGGGATGGGGAACTATGGCCCCTTTGTTGACCTGTGGACTTCAACTCTCAGAATTCCTGAGCATGGCTGGCTCAGGAATTCTGGGAGTTGAAGTCTACACATCACAAATTGTTCTCCACCTCTGCTCTATATCGTTCTAATGTTTTTCCCCCCTTGATGTTAGAAAATGTTGATACTCTCATTCCACCCTTCCTTTCCCCATATTTCTAGACCAATGAACTTGTTCTGAGTTTAGAGGATGATGAGAAATTCATCTTGGAAGAGGACAGCACCTTGAAAGCAGCTGGAGTAGGTAAGTTGATCGTTTCCATTGACGGAAGTTCAGTGGTTCATTGTACTGGCCTTTATTTTGAGAACAGCTGGCTGTATTTGGATAGCCAGCCGAAAAACAAACACTCTTCCTGGTTTGCTCGGTGCACAGACTGGTAATTATTCAGGAGCTGGAGAGGAGGCCGGCTTAATGTACATTCAAATCATTGGGCTTGAGGGCAGCCTGCCTCTCCCTACAGAATGCTAACGAAGGCATTTCTTTAAAAAAAGGAAAGAAAAGAAGGTATGCCTAGAACTCTGTGGAGAGTAATTTTAAATGATTGACAGTTTGGTTATTAGAACTACATCTGCTTCGTCTTTTCAGTAACATTTAAATGGACGGTTTGGTTGGAAATTTAAGAAGGGGACCAGAGAGGAGACATGACAGAGGCATCTGTTTAATAAAGCACAGCGATGAAATCACCCCAATGTTTGAAGCAGAGAGCCCTTGGGGTATGTTACGCAGTAAGAAATGTAGAGAAAGAGGATTGTGTCGGCCAAACCAGGTAGCTGCAAGGTGCCAGTTAAATATTGATTTGGCCTTGCAGGTAATCCTTGTTCAGTGATTGTCTTTGTTTATTAAATTTGTTTGCTGCTCATCTTGCCACAAGGTGACTCTGGGCATCTTAAAGCATTAAAATGAAACCATATAAATCTATCTATCTATCATCTATCTAATCTATCTAATCTATCTAATCTATCTAATCTATCTATCTATCTATCTATCTATCTATCTATCTATCTATCTATCTATCTATCTATCTATCTATCTATCTATCTATCTATCTATCTATCTATCTATCTATCTATCTATCTATCTATCTATCTATCTATCTATCTATCTATCTATCTATCTATCTATCTATCTATCTATCTATCTATCTATCTATCTATCTATCTATCTATCTATCTATCTATCTATCTATCTATCTATCTATCTATCTATCTATCTATCTATCTATCTATCTATCTATCTATCTATATGGCTGTGTGTGTGTTTGTGTATGTTCCAGCATAACACATAAGAAATACTGTGGGGGTAAGACACTTCTAACACCTCTTGGGATGTCTGTTCTGTTAGGAGCCTGTTGTGCCTTAAAATGGCTTCTACTGTACAGCGCTCTGGAGTTGCCATGGTAACGGGGGTTCCCTCTGGTAAGGGGGACGGGAATCCAACATTATAAATTGTGGCAACGTTCATGGAAGGATGTTTGGGATAAATAAATACCTGGGCAGTGCCGGGTTATCAGCCTAGTCTATGAATAAAAGAGCCAACCAGAGTTGCCATGCAGTAAGATGAGTGGCTGATAAATTTTACAAAAAAAAACCACAACACATTAAAATTAGAATAAAATACAAGTTATAACTAAAGATGGGGAGGAGGAGAGGAGAAGAATACATGGGGGGAAGTATTCATAAAAGTAATCCATAAAAGAATCAGTGGTGGATCTGATTCAGGAGGACCTGATGAAATTGCAACTTTTGATGGTGAAGAGAGGACTGGAATAGTGGAGTGTTATCTGGTCATTGGACAGGCTGTCTTTTCTGGCATTTGTTCGATGGGAACTTTTCTTTCAACATTTAAGCCTCCAAGGAAGGTGGTTATGAAACCCTCTAAAACAGGCTGGAGAATTCTGGGAGCTGAAGTCCTTCAGACTTAAAGTTGCAAAGGTTGGAGACCCCTGCTCTAAAAGTACTAAAAACTATCTGAACAATTAAATTGACAACAGAAGAGAATGTTCAAATAAGGTAATTTTGAAATGATCTGAACATCGCTCTCAAGGTTGACTCAGCCTTCCATCCTTCCCAGGTGGGTAAAATGAGGACCCAAATTGTTGGGGGCAACATTCTGACACAGTAAACCACTTAGAAAGGGCTGTAACGCACTGTGAAGCGGTATATAAGTCTTAAGGGCTGTTGCTCTTATAAGATAAAGTTAATTTGTAGATAAAAAGGAAACACAATTTTCTTATATTTAGTTCACGTTCATTTTCATCTATTATTTGAGGTTTATATGCCTAACAATGCTTAATTCATCTCACTTGAATAACAATAACCAGGACTGTAACCTTAAGAATAATTATAATGTATTAAAATAAAAGTCATAATAACCATTAGAAAAAGGAAGCAAATTTCTTCATTTGAAGAAATTTTAGAATAAGCGTGCAAATCTGAAGCTTGCGCCTCATGGTGTCAAGGGTCTACAAGGGTCTACAAACCCAGATGTGACCTCCTCAATAGATCCTCTCATTGGAGAAAAACAAATGGTGAGAATAGAGTACCTTTTTAGGAGCAATAGTGATCTGATAAGCAAGGCTTAAACAGGGTGCAATTCAGGAGTGGTATTCACTTACCTTCCCTACCGGTTCGTAAATGTGAGTGGGCGCATGTGCCCCTCTGTGCATGTGCTCAGCCTCCCGCGCAGGTGCTTTGGCTTGAAAACGTGGGCAGGCCCACCTGCGATTTCCACTACCGGTTCAGGCAAACAGGTCCGAACCAGCAGAATACCATCTCTGGTGCAGTTCACCCAAAAGTTCTATACAAAGTGTCTCTGCCTTCACTTT
This sequence comes from Rhabdophis nuchalis, assembly GCA_039707465.1. Lineage (NCBI taxonomy): Eukaryota > Metazoa > Chordata > Lepidosauria > Squamata > Natricidae > Rhabdophis > Rhabdophis nuchalis. The sequence continues at coordinate 158,948,583 of CM077643.1, forward strand.
TGATTCCTCCAGGACTCTCTTTCCTCTCTCTGCAGATTTCCTAGTCGATATTCAGTCATAGCTCTCCCCGCTCCTTGCTCCTTTCTTCATGACACAGGCAGACTTCATTAACTTAACGGTTTAATTTGAAAAAGCGAGTGCCGAACTTGGTCGCCTCGCACTTCAAAAGGCTCCCACGTCTTCTAATTGTGATGACTTTCCATCAGCGATGTGTCTGCTCTGAATTAGTAATGTTGCTGACTTACTGTTTTAGAAGAAGTCCTTGACCTGCTGGTGGGAAGAACTGTGCCTGCTCTGAACCTCCGTGGTTCCTTGAGCTCTGCCAGATCCCCTGTGAATAATTAGAGGCATTTGAAGGTATTGCTGGAGAAGCCAATTTGTGTCTTTCACTTTGCATATTGTTGAAGCCTCATGAATTAATCATTGGCAGGAGGGGGGAGAAATTAGCTGCTTCAGTCTCGCATTTGATGGGTCATGAGGGAGAATGTAAAGTGACCTGTAAAATATTCTACTGATCCGCTAAGTATTAAATTATTACTGCTACAGGTTAATTTCAGGGGGAACCTGCCTCCCTTCTCACTAAATAGAACAAGGAACTTTAAAATATGGGTTTAACTATTTCTTATATTTTGAAATGAGAATACAGTGAAAGAGAAGGAGTGATGCTTTCGGCTTGCAGAGTGCTGTCTCAATGCCTTTGTTTTGAATTTTGTGTTTAAGCAAGGGTGCTTCCCTGTCCCTTCTACCAAGCCTACTATGTCTTCTTGCCATTGGGATCAGTTGTAAAAAGACATTAATCAACAACAGCCTTAAATGACAGCTTAATTATTACTATATTTTTTTCCGTGATGGGAAAACTCTGGTCTTTCTCCAATAGGTGAAATAGGTGTTTTTTCTTCATTTCAGCGAATGAAACTGAGCTCGCATTTTTCTGCATGGACGATTACAGAAAATACAAAACCAATCCTGTTACTACCTGGTGAAGACCAAGAAAATTGAGGGGGGGGGGGGAAATCTGCACTATTAAGGAGACAGTTTATCCCGAAATCCTAAACATTTATGTTAACAAGCATTGAGTCTTCTATTTACAAACAATGACATTATTTTGCGACAAGACTAATTTCGCTTCCTGAAATGTGTGATTTCTTTTTTTTTTTATAATAAACATATGTGGATACCTTCTCTGTATGGCATATGGCTTGCAAATAAGAATTTGAATGTAGATTGACACAGTCATTTATGCCGAAATGAAGATGTATCAGCTCCAGAAAAGAACCTTGCATGAAAAAAAACAACCTCCGGTAATCTTACCATACTGCAGCTTTTTATTAAAAGAGTCCTTTGCATTTTCTTCCCTTGTCTTTCCACAGCGTTCTCTTCAAGATTGTGAGGAATGGTGAGAAATGCCTTATTTCGTTTGGCAGATCCATGCTTTATGCTGACCTTGTTTCAGGGTTTATGCTCCTTTTAAGAAATGAGGCAGAGTGCCCAAGAGGTGTTTATATAGGGCTAAACCGGTAGAAAGGGGAAAAATAGCTTTTAAAAATTGTCATTTGCAGAGTGGGCATCTAAGAATCACCAAGTAACTTCTCCCATTTCCTTTGATTTCTGGCTGACTAAAACTTACTTCGGTGTAGCCATAGCTATCTATTTCTCATCATGGTAAGAGTTGGTCACTGTGATTAATAAGATATGGTCACTGTAGTATGACAACTATGATGAGGTTTGATACCAGAATGCATTTGTGCTGTTAATGGAGCCCTTTGCAGTAGCTACCCTGTTCCCCAAAAATAAGACCTCCCTGGATAATAAGCCCAATTGGGCTTTTGAGCGCATGCGCTAAAATAAGCCCTCCCCAAAAATAAGCCCTTCCTTTTTTATTTATTTTATTTTATTCAAATTTATACCCCGCACCTTCTCCAAAAAGGACCCAGGGTGGCGCACAGGAAATTTAAAACAATACAAATATAACAAAAATACAAAAATTTAAAAAACTATTAAACCCATACCCTGTGCTAAAATATTATAAAATCCCCCGAATTAAAATCTATCTAAAAACAGTCAAAATATTTCCTGAAAATATTACATCACAGCAGCAGCCATGAGGTGACCACACTCGCCACCGCCTGCACCTCAAAAATAATAAGACCTCCCCGAAAATAAGGCCAAGTGCTTATTTCAGGGAGGTCAAAAGAAAATAAGACCCTATCTTAGTTTTGGGGAAACACAGTATTCTGTACCAATATGATCAAGAATGGATGCTTGTTATTTCTGCTGCTCTTCTTTTAAGGATATAACAATGGTTTGGCTTATGTTCAGACTGGCCAAAATTCCTTTCATTATGAAAAGATACTGCCCCGAATCTGTTAACGTCCTTTGGAAGATGGGTTTCATCCCTTCACTTTCTGCCTGATGGTTTAGTTGTACCTGTAGCTGCGTTGAAAAAACATTAGGAACCAACTCAAAAGGAAGAGTTAATATTGCTGTTTCATAAAGAGCACCGGGTTATTCCCAGGGCTGAACGGTGGGGCAAATTATGGTCTTGTTAATGATGTTTCTGTATTTTGAATAGCTCTTTTTTAATTGGTCTCAACAGATGGCAACACCTGGCTGACACTGACTTAGCCTGGAAGCTAAGTAAGATCGGTGTGGGGTAGCGCTTAGTGAGAGACTTATGGGCAACAGAGGCTGAAGGCTAGATGGGGAACATGGGGGAACATTCCAGAAAGGAGGCAATGTGAAACACTTCTGCATTGCTGCATAGCTATTGCCATGGGATCTTCAATTTCGGGCTTGACTTGAAAGAGACAATCTTGTAATCCTCCTGTAATGCCCAGTTTTGCTTATAGCACCGTGATGGCGAACCTACAGGTGAAACCCTCTCTGCTGGCACGTACACCCTCACTGCCCCAGGTCAGATCTCCGTGGCATTTCTTTTGGGAGCTTCTGTTTCCCTGCAAACGACGAAACGGAAGCTCATGAAAGAAAAAGATCTTACCTCTTGCCATGCTGTTGGTGTTGGGATGCCTGTCTCCTGCCGGCCAGCTGGTCTTCGGGTCTCTGCTGCACATGCCCAAGCATGCGTGTGTTTGTGTGTACAGTCCGTGCATGGGTGTTTCAGTGGTGGGTTCCGGATCCCATTGCAACCAGTACGGTGTAACTGGGCCCAGCGTCCACATGAAAACGCACAATGCGTACGTGCGTCCTTACCTCCTGCGATGCCTCCGTTACACTCCAGCTGCTCGGCGGAGCACCACGCAGACGCTGTATGTGCTGTGCGCATGCACGGAACTGCCGAAGAGCTCAAATACAGGTAAGGAGGATGGGTAGGCCCTCCGGAGCACCGTACCGGAATGGTACTTGGTGCTCCTGGCCAGCACCAGTATGCCTGTACTGGGGCGTACTGCCTGCAACCCACCCCTGGTGTGTTTGCATGTGTCAGTGCATGCCAGCACATGTGTGCATTCATGCGCATGTGCACGTTTTTGTTTGGGCATGCACGCACATGTAGTTTGGGCACTCAGTGCCTAAAAGGTTCGCCATCACTGTTGTAGCATATACAGAGCAGTGGTGGGTTTCTGCAGGCTCGCACCTACTCGCGAGAGCCAGTTGGTGAAATTTAGAGAACCGGTGAGAGGGGGTTCCACCGGTGTACCTGGAAGTAAATCTGGCCCGCCGCTGCCAGTGACCCAACGGGAAGGAAAGGAAAGGAAAGGAAAGGAAGGAAGGAAAGAAGGAAGGAAGGAAGGAAGGAAGGAAGGAAGGAAGGAAGGAAGGAAGGAATTATCATCACAATTGAGTCCAAAATTTTGGTTGCTAAGCAAGAGCGTTGTTAAATGAGTTTCACCACATTTTAAAATGTGGCCACTCCCACCCTGTCACATGACTGCCAAGCCACACCCACAAAATAGGCCACACCTACAGAGTAGGTTCTAAAAAATTTGAAACCCACCACTGATACAGAGAGTCCTGGACCTATGATTCCAATTGAGCTTAAAATTTCTGCTGCTAAGTGAGACATTTGTTAAATGGGTTTTGCCCCATTTTACGATCTTTCTTGCCAAGAACTATTAAAAAACACAGTAAACACTACTTGGGGATTCATAATAGAGAAACATCATTAACAAGACCATAATTTACCCCACGGTTTGTTAAGTGAATCACTGCAGTTGTTAAGTTAGTGACACGGTTGTTAAGGGAATCTGACTTCCCCATTGACTCTGCTTATCAGAAGGTGGCAAAAGTGGTTCACAAGACCCTAGGACATTGCAACAAATCATAAATATGAGTCGGTTGCCAATCATTTGAATTTTGATCACGTGACCATTGAGATGCTGCAACAGTTGTGTGAAAAATGATCATGAGCCACTTCTTTCTATGCCATTGTAACTTTGAACAGTCACTAAACAAACTATTGTAAAGGGAGGACTACCTGTACATAAAGAAAAGAAGGAGAAATATGTGCTCCGACTGGCTTTGGAGGGGAGGGAGCAAGGATTGATGTGGCTCGCTTGATGCAATTTTACTAAGCCAAAATAAAACAAACCCCTTATTCTGATGGAGCAGTACACCTTTTGAGATAAGTATGACTTCTTTATGATTTTAAAGTCTCTATTTAAAAAGTGCTCAGTTTAGGCCCCTTGATTAAAAGAAGAACTTAAACAAAGGTAAGTGTTCAGTTGGGAGATATCTGATGCAAAATACACATCTGAACTTGGCAACGAATTAAGAATGTTTGAGATTTAGCGGTTATTTGGAAGAGAAAGGAGCCTTTTGTACGTGAACTTTTCACTAGCAATATGATCCTGGTTTTGCATTACTATAGGATTTCAGAATTTTTGGATATAAAAAAGGCAATGTTGTCTTTGTCACATGAGAAATAACTTTTCTCAAAGAGAAATTGGAATATTTCGTTAATCTTTGGCTTCAGGGTGAAAACCAAATTGCTGGATTCTAGAGTGAATGCCAAAATTAAATTAATTAGCTATAAGAATAATGCCACAAAGAATCCAATTAGCTGTAAGAAGAAAAATAATCAAGATAGTTGAAAATAGGCCTACCAGATCTGACTGCAAAAGCCAGGCCACCCCAGTAGAGCTATGTAGAAATTTCTAACTCTTTTCTGCCATCTAGTAAGGATTTTGGCAACCTAGCTATACTAGGCCAAATGTATACTGGATTCAGTGACCCAAGATTTTAACTTGGTATAAATTTTGTAGCTAGTACTGAAAATATGCCAAGAATGGGACAAAAAAAACAAACCCTGGAAGGTTGCCTGCCATTTTTAGTATTGGCCCTATAGCAGGGGTCTCTAACCTTTGCAACTTTAAGTCTGAAGGACTTCAGCTCCCAGAGCAAAGCTGGCTGGAGAAGTCTGGGAGCTGAAGTTCTTCAGACTTAAAGTTGCAAAGGTTGGAGACCCTTGCCCTATAGGAAGTGCTTGGAGGAAAAATTCACCCACTCTCTTTAGATGACTGAGCCCCCCCTCCCATTTTTATACAAAAAAAAAAGATATTGCAAGATCCAATCTGGGTCACTGGGACCAGAGGTTTAGTCTTTCTTCTGAGCTTTTGGACTCATGCTGGAGCCCACCCTCAGGGAATTTCTCTCCACCAGAATATCTGCTTTGAGCTATTCTATACTTTGTGTTTATGTGGTGTCTCCCTATTGATTGATTGGTGAGTTGACTGCTTGTGATTAGCAGTTGTTTTCTTGTGTTACAAAGTCCTTGGCTCCTAAGTATTTGATAAGATGGTGGTAAATTAGCACTCCTGTTGACTGACTTCAATCATTTCCCTGGCTGTCTTTGTACCAGCACCGCCAACAATCTTAGTACAGTAGCTGCAAAATTGAATGTATGTCCTTATTCATTGCAATGTGATGCTACCCGTGAATACCTTTATAAAAGAAGATATTCCCATATCTTTGAGTTCACACGTTATGGGATCAACACAGTCAAATTTTGTTAAATTTAATTGGATAGATTTGAAGTTTGTAGTTAACTGAAAGATGATGCAGGCAAGTTATTTTAGTTGGCAGGTGTTGTGGCCTGCCAGTGGCCAGCTGAGCTGGCAGCAGATTCAAATAGTGAGGAGGTTGGGGAGGAACATGTGCCAGTCCTGGAGTCTGAGGAAGGCTCTGATGAGGACTCTGTGTCAGAGGCAGAGATGGGACCAGAGCCATATGCCAGTTATCAGCTGCCTTCAGAGTCAGACAACAGTGAGGCAGGCGAACAGCTGGAGCCTGTTCCTAGTGTGCACATGCGCAGAATTGCCAGACGAAGGGAACAGCTAAAGAAGAGGGGTCGACTTGGGAGTAAGGCCACAGGTGGACCATGAATGGCCCATGCAGAGGAAATAAAAGAGGAGCAAAAGGGGAATAGAGTTTGCAGGAGAGAATTAGTTCCCTTAATTGTTTTGTGACTCTCCGAGACTCCTTGCCAAGTTTTGCAGATATCAGGCTGTCAGCTCTCCAAGCCAGATAAGTTCTGTGACTATATATCCTCCCTTGAATGACTTTGATGGATGTAAAATGAGCAGAATTCACAGCAAATTGATAAAGGGGTTTTTTGTCGGGACAATGAGTTGCTTCATGCGCTTGGGAGACGTAGGTCACAACAGTAGGACTGATGTTCTCAAGTATTCTGCATCTACTTGGAGTCACTCGGTTATTACCAAGCACCACGTTTATTCACAACAGCCACCTCTACAAGAAACACACTAACTTGAAATAGCAGTGCAGGTTACACAAATGCTAGAACAAAGTACTGTAATGGATTTTGTCTTCAGCAAAAGCCACAAGGTGTCAGCACAGCTTTTCTTTCATGTAGGAGTGGGGAAAAGATGTACACAGCGAGTGTCTAGTGAACTACCAAAGGCTGCTGAGAAAAATTGTATGCTGTAGGTTTTTTTTAAGTTTATGTAATCCTGAATTGCTACTAATAAAAAACGAACGTAAACCTGTGAATATCATGTAGCACAGTTGTCTTTTTATGGTGATCTGTTATGAACTTGATTTCTTCATACATTTAAATAGTCATGTCTCATTTGCTACTGTATTACCATGTCATTTTAAAAAATGTTATAAGGCTTAATCTGCACATTTTTTAGGGAGCATTCACTAGTTTGGAGGAAAAAAAAAGGTTAGATTGCATGTCTCCAATTTGATTTCACTCCAAAATTAATTACTTTTGGATAAATGTGGACCACATGTAAACCTTTAACATGTATGTATAAAATGCCTTGTAAAGGTACTTGGTACTAAAGGGTTCCAAATAGTTACAGTTCTTTGTGTTCATCCAATAGAATTGTTGGTGGGAGTTATCTTAACGCAGCTGGACCAAAAGTATAATTCCTTAAATCCCATATCAAATTAACGTTGAGGCTTGGGAATTATTGCTTTAAAGAAGAAATTGAGTTTAGTGGAAACAAGTGCAATTGCTAAAATTCCAGGCCAGATACCTAGGGAATATTATAGGTAGTCCTCGGTTTAAAACGGTTTATTTAGTTACCCTTCAAAGTTACAACGGCACTGAAAAAAGTGACTTATGACCATTTTTCACACTCATGACGATTAAGTGTAACTCACTGAACAAATGCCTCACTTAGCAACAGAAATTTTGGCCTCAATTGTGGTCATAAGTAAAGGACTACCTGTATAAACTTTATCTGCAGAGATTAAGTTTTGCTGCCTGAATTTGAAACAAACTCATTAAAAAAAAAAACCAGCTGCCAAATAAGCTCATTAAAATCCTGTGTCCTCTAACCAAGGAATTTTGGTTCTTTTGAGGTAATTGTTACAAATTAAAATGAATCTTGAATATGACCCATTGCCATTTTCCACCACCAGTTCAGTTGTGTTATATGCATACATACCAGTAGTGGGTTCTGGCCAGTATGCCCCAATATGGACGTACCGGTGGCAGCTGGCAGCAGCAGCCACCATACCAGAATGGTGTTTTGGAGGGCCCGCTCGCCTGTGTTCCTTACCTGTATTTAAGCCAACCGGGCCATTTCCGCATGCACGTGCAGTATACGGCACCTATGCGACCTCCACTGAGCATCTGGAGTGTCTCAGGGTGCTGGATGCCCATGCGTGCGTGCCCGAGGATGCTCAGCCCTATCACAGTGTACTGGTTGTGACAGGATCTGGAACCCACCACTGATCTATGCATCAGTATATATTGAAGTAAAGATTGAAGAATTGACTCTTTCATAAGTGGTCATTAAAGTGGGCCAATGCAATCTGCTCTGGTTCTCAAAAGTACTATGTGGACCAAGGACAATCCCCTGCCAGAAGCATTCAGTCCATTCAGGTTTTTTTTTTATAAGTCCCTGCCTTAAGCAGGAATTTTCAACCTACTTTAGGAAAAAGGTCAAATTCCAAATTTTCCCAGGAACTTTGCAACTTCTGAGATATCTTCAGCGCCCTTCCCCCCAAGTTTGAAAATCTAGGATAAAATGAAAAGAAGGTCTAGAAATAGTCTTTTACTGCAAATAAGAAAAAAGAGAGAGAAAGAGCAGGTTCTTTGCATCAGTTCATAGATATATCCCGATTACATTTTTTTTTTACAGTATCATAACAAGAATAATAAAATGTCCACTGTAAAGCAAGATGGAAACTTTACAATTCCCAAGGCACAAATTAGGCAGTGCAGAAAAACATTGATATAGGCAGTATGTTACCATTGTTTAGTTTTGCGCCAGATATTCATTATGGAATAAAGATACAAAAATAATTTTCAAGCCAGCATTACACAAACCTTTCTATCCCAATATTGATTAGTTAAAAATGCAGAAACTATTTACAAGGAGGTTGTGTTTCCTATTGTGACGAGAGAGAGCGAGACAGAGAGAGAGGAGAGAGAGAGAACATGGCTAGCATCTTTAACAAAATCAAAGTCACTTTTAAAATGCTTCATGCAGACAGGAATGTTTCACAAAAACTAAAGCAATTCTGATGCTTTGCAACATTTACATGTGATGTTCTTGGCAACTGTCAACGACTAATGTAACAACTGTATGGGCATCTTTGGATAATAGAGACAAAGGATCTATTAAATTGTACTTGCCAAGATTGTATATTTTATATACACTGTGCAAGAGGCATGGCCTGCCTTGGCTGTTTAACAAGGATTTTTGCTTCTATTGGAGAGCAACACCTGCTAGGCTGGATGCTGCCACATCATTTCTCGCCATCAGGGTCAAAGTGATCAATCCTTGCACCTTTTTCTTAGTGATGATCTTAGGCCAGTGGTGTCAAACTGCATGCAGGCCACGCCCACCCCAGCTCCGCAAAGGGAAAAAAAGTCATGAAATGCGGCAAGGTTGACACCCGTGTTTTAGGCTGTATTCATCAATCCAAGTGCACTCTCAGCAATGGCCCTAGCCAGCTAGAGAATTCTGGGAATTAAAATTCCCAGAATTCTGGGAGACATCCAGGTTCCAAAAAATGTAAAGCCTTTGATATAGGGGAAAGCGTATATAAAAACCACTTCTTTGTAAATTTTTAAAGCAGCCGTGTCAATTGGAGGGATAGCATGGCTGGCTTGGAAGCTTCTCCCCACTAGCTCTGTACAGTAAAAGCATAATTTCTGGAACTTCTGCAGAGCATTAATACACAAGCACAACCTTTCGTACTACTCATTAGTTTCTATCTGCCAGAAAGCTCCTCAAAGGAGATCTAAAATTGGCTTAGCTACTGTGGCACAGAACACATTTTGATATATTTTTTTTAAATCCAAAATGTCAGAGTCCAAATGTAAGTCGTTTCTAGCCCTTAACCACAGACGTACTATTTCGGCTAAGCTATTAGAGACATGAAGTCATAATGACCACTCATACAATTTTCTTAAACAAAGAAAATAATAGGTGGGATATGTTGTTAAATTTACTTTGTAAAGTTAAAATTTTCATTTAATGATCAATGTTTTCATGGTTGGATCTAAAAATTGATATATAGAGCAGTAAACCCAAAACTTTATTGATCTCTATCAAATTCACATCGCACAGGTCACTTTTTGTTTTCCCCATCCTTGAACTTCAATCTTTCTGCTCCAATATTTACATTGCTCCACTGAATGATGGTACTAATAATTTCTTTGGAAAATTATAATTTCTAAATCTCTGAGAGAGTAGGTGGATTCCCAAGATTTCTAGCTTCTGACCATAGTCCAGGTAATTGAGTATAATATTGTGACCGGGGTTCTGGATCTATTGCTTCCAAAAGGTGCAGAAGACCATTTGAATTTGTTCTTGCCATATAAATTATTGCATGATGTACATTGTACCTGGTCAATTTCATTGGGTGCTTCATCATCGCTGATGTCAGAATTGGTGGCAGATTCCTCATTGTCCATTACAAAATTTTTGTCGCAATCTGATTCTACTGCACTCAGATCACTCTCTGCTTCTTCATATCATTTTAGAACAGTTTCTTCAAAGTTTAGATCACTAAATCACACACTTTTTGGCAGAAAACATGGCCCCGATATCATTTTAAAAATATACATTAACGAAGATCTGCAGTCAAAAGACCAAAACTGAATTCAAACGGCGCTATAGAAAACACCAAATAACTAGCACAAGCACGATGCTGCATACACTTATTGGCGGGAAAACAAGCGCTATTCGCAACTGGAATGGTCCATTTCTAAAAATAGGGGTGTTCTGAATATTTTGGAAAACTGTTGCGGTCACGATGAGTGCGGGTCTGTGGTTATGGGCTAGCATCCCAGATGCAGGCAGACAAGAACCAGATTGAAATAATAGGTAAAAGAATGCTACGCAGCCAATTCTTAGGGCTACTTTGCAGTTATTTCCAGTCAAGATCCAGGCCAAGATTGTGAAATAATTACAGAAATTCTATTTCTTGTTGCCAGCTTCCATGGGAACGATGGCTCAGGACCAGTTTCTGCAAAGTTACCTGAGAATCTTTGCTGCATAACTTTATAGCCTGTTTAAACTGTGCCAGCCTCAGTAGAAATTTGTCTGGTAATGAAGGAATACTGTGTGTGTGTGTTCCAACCTTGTATAGCAATAGCATTAGACTTATATATAACTTATGCTAGACAGACTTCATGTGTAAATGGATGCTGGGAAAGATAAGTGCCACCCTACAAGGATTTGTGGATCCAGCAGGTCAGTAGGTTTCTGTGAAGTCACCTAAATCTCAATAATCTATTCACTTATAAGCCAGCATTTTTACCATGTTTGTGGATCAAACTTGGTTATATGAAACTAAGCCAAATATTATACATATTATCTTACTTTAGTGATGCGTGTGACCCAAGCCAAGTAGCTTGTCAATGGGACTCGGTTCCCGACTTCAAAATCTGGAACAAGCAGATCTTGCTTCAAATGTGTCTACAGTACAGCCACGTTCTTCGTTGGATCATTACACACTTTCAGAATTGAAAAATTTGGCAAAGTGTTTGTAGTTGGGCCTTTCAATACATTCAGTTCATATTAAAAAAAAAGGCGCTTTGGAGTACACAGAACCTCTCTGTAAAAGCACCTTATGACTTTTCCTTGGATTATGTGGCAATTGCAACTGTTTGTTCTATTGCAGGGGTCTGCAAAGTCGGCTCTTTTAAGACTGGTGGACTTCAACTCCCAGAATTCCCCAGCCAGCTATGCTGGCTGGGGAACTCTGGGAGTTGAAGTCCACCAGTCTTAAAAGAGCCGAATTTGCAGACCCCTGTTCTATTGTGTTCCACTGCCAATTCTTTTAAAGTTCACACCAAAACTAAAATTGTTTTACTATATATGAAGAATTGGCGTCGCAATGCAGAGGCTTGGTGGGCGTACAGCCATCAATTAATAACGTCTATGTGCAGTAAGAGAGCATTGGAACACTTTCCATTCTTCAAAGCTGTAAGACCATTCAAAATGTCACATTTATTTATTTTGTTAAATTTAAATGTTAAATGTATTTACCTGCCTAACTTAAGTTAACTTCTCTGCCATTGTATACGCTGCGGGTCTGCAAAGTTGGCTCTTTTAAGACTGGTGGACTTCAACTCCCAAAATTCCCCAGTCCACCAGTCTTAAAAGAGCCAACTTTGCAGACCTCTGGTATACGCTAATAGGTTGCCGATACACAACTGCTGCCACTTGTCCAGTTTATAGGACCAAGCGTTATCTTCTCTGGGCAGTTTCTGCCCCCATTTGTTCACTGCTGCCACGGATAACTGAGGAAAGGACAGCCCTCACAAATCTAAGTAGTTTATTCATACTATTCAGGAAAAACCAGCCCTTCATTCTGTGTTACCCCATGGCTGAGACAATGAGGAAACAAGAGAATGATACAGCTAATGGGTAAAGACGCAGGATGAAGCACTCAGAATGGCATAACTACAATACCTCTTAACAGTGGATACTGCACACTTGAGGGCCGGCTCTTTGGAACGGAAGAGCAGCTTTTGCTAATACTAATTATATAAGGAATCCAAAGTCTATTTTATCTAACTGATTGAAGTGCTAAAAGGCTGCTGATCTAGAGCAGCCCTTCCAAAATTGTCCTTTATGTGGATTTACTATGTCATTAAATGCTTTTCAAGGCCACTGTAATGTAGCATCTGCTGAATCTCAAAAAAAAAATTTTTTTTTTGCAAGAGAAAAAAAATCCAATCTCAGATTGCTGTGAAATCATGATATCTTAAAGCTCAGGAGGTTCTATGCAAGGATGCCAACATTTTAGGAGACCCAGTGATCTGCCAAGACTTTGAAATAAATGGAAGAAACGTCCTTCCTTTCTCCCCCCCACCCCTAACCACACCAGGGAATACAAGTGGCCCCCAGATTACAAACTGGATACCAGCTTGAATCTGTGACATACTTATAGTTGAGTTTGCTCAGGAGAATCAAGTAACCTGTGTGTGAATTTGTCCGTGTAAGAGAAATGTGGTGATTATTATATGTTGCAGCTATGTGTACATGTGTAAAATATTTAATTCTGTCTCCATAATGGCTGATATTGCAGCCCCAAAGCTTCTTTGCCCCTATCATGTTGTATATAGGACGCTATGCTGAAGAGTTTTGGAAACAACTGGAAGGGATTAAAACACAGTTGCTACATCAATAGCTTCAGCAGGGGTGGGATTCGGCAGTTACTACTGCTGGTTTGCTTGTGGGTACTTCGTGCGCGCGTGCTTGATGCGTGTTGCACGCATGTGCAGAAACAAAAAAGAAGATGGTGGAGAACCTGTTCGGGGACGTTGTAGGCCTGGGTCACGGCTGGTTCAGCAACCCAGGCCGGCAAACTACTACCGGTTCAGCCGAACCGGGTCAAACCGGTAGGAACCCAACACTGAGCTGCAGGGTATTTAAAACAACCCTCCCTGACCTCTGTTGACTAACTTCTAGGCTGATTCTCCCTTCTCCTATGAATTAAAGTATTTTCTTTAATAACTAGATGTTTGTTATTTGTGAGAATTAGTCCTCATTGTTTTGATGGATAAGGGGCTGGGTATAGCCGAAAGTCAGTTTCACAGAACCTAAACATATTTTGTTTTTGCTCAGAAGGAAGTCCAGCTGTTAATTCATGAGTGTATGTCTGACTGCAGCCTCATGAGAAATAAAAAATAAGTGGTATCAGGCAAAAACAAAATGTTTCTAGTGTTGTGTTTTACCTGCATGAAAGAAGCAGAATGCTTGTGCTTCCTTACGCATGTTTCAATGGTCTAAGTGGAAATTCTGCACTGATGTTTTTAAGGCAACCTTTTTATGACCTAGGAAATTATCTGTGTAGTCTCAACATTACTCTGTTCAATAACTTTCTCCTGGAATAAGATATTGCCCACCATTTAATGATCCCAAGTAGGCTTATTTTAAAAAAAATAACACGCACCCAATAAAAACAGAATCGTAATGCTTCTTCACAATTGTAATGGAAACAGGGGTTCATCAGCATCACACAGTGCTGCTGCTTTCTCCACTGGAAAATTCCCCGGACGCTCTCGGCAACGTGAACTTGACATACCTGGTTCGCTCCCACCCACCCCGGATGCGCTGCAGTCTTTGGCTCATACAAGGGAAATTGAAAAAGAGCTTAGCTAGGATTATGGTGCATGGTACCAGGAGGGTGAGGGTGAAAGTGGGAGGCAGGTAAAACTTGTATTGGTTTTCATCAAAGGCTCTTGTCCAGCCGTAAGTCAAGGTGTGGAACGTGCTGATCACCAGAGCAACGAAACCGAGGGTAGACTGAAAAAAGTGGGGAGGAAGAAAGACCTGTTATTTTCTGTAATGTTAACTTTCATACTCTACTTCAGGGGAGTCAAACTAGATTTCATTGAGGGCCACATCAGGGTTGTGTTTGACCCGGGGGGGGGGGGGCTGGGCATGGCCAGGCTGGGTGTGGCCAGCTCAACGTCACTCGTGTTGACCTGAGTGCCCTCCTGTTGGAGCCCCAGTGCTCTGGCAGCAAAAATGGAGCTTGGGAGGGCCGAGTTCCATTTCGCTGGCAGAAAGCAGTCACAGACGAAAACAGAGCTTGGGAGAGCTCCGCGTAGCCCTCCCCAGCTCTGTTTTCGCTGGCAGAGGTGCTGTGGGCTGGCCCTTTGCTGTTTCTAGGGCCGCTCCATGGGCCAGATCTAAGCACCCCGCGAGCTGAATATGGTCTGCAGGCCTTGAGTTTGACACCCCTGCTCTGCTTCAAACATACCTCCATACCTGGATACTTATCCTGGTTCACTGCAGTCACTTAGCACTGAATCCCCTCAACAGAATTTAGTCTCCAATGAACCCATAAGCAGTTAACTTACACGTGAAAAATGTCCCTGAAATGTGATATTAATTCTGTAGAAGTTAATGAAAACATTTTGTTAGGATATAGTCAGGCCCTTTCCAGTCATTTAGATCAGGGGTCCCCAACCCCCGGTCCGCGGCCCGGTGCCGGTCCGTGGCTTGATAGGAATCGGGCCGCAGGGCCGGAGAGGAGGAGGAGGGAGGACGGGGCAGCCCCCTGGGCAGAGCGCGCACCGGGGGCGGGAGAGCGCAGGTGCGGTCGCTCACACCATTGGGGGTCCTAGAGGGGCGAGTGAGCCGACTCACACACCCCCGCGTGCGCATGCGCCGCCTGTTCCCCCTCCCCCCCACTCCCCCTCTACGCCAGCTGGTCCGCGGAATTTTCTTTAAAATGAAACCGGTCCCTGGTGCAAAAAAGGTTTGGGACCCCTGATTTAGATCAGCAATGGACACCTGCACCCCAAGTCCAATGAGATTTTGAAAAATGATAATATAGGAAATTAGAAGGCTCTGGGACAGGGGTAGTGAACTATGGCTCTTTTATGACTCATGGACTGCAATACCCAGAATTCCTGAGCCAGCCATGCTGGCTCAGGAATTCTGGGTAGTGAAGTCCATGAGTCATAAAAGAGTCATAGTTCCCTACCCCTGCTCTGGGAGAAACTCTGATCCCCAGTACCATCATGGGTGCAAAAGGTTCAGTTCTGCCCCTTCAAAAGGCTTAAGTTACCGCTTATAACCTGGTGGAGATTGGTTGAGCCGAATGCTAGGTGTGCTTCCAACTGGATGGTGATAAAGCTAGATGTTGGCCTGAACTCTCTCCTCATCAGCAGCCAAAGATGTGAAGGAGAGTTTGCAGTGACACAGTCAGGGACTGTTACGAGTCCCAAATGAGACATTAGACTGCAAATCTGGCTTGCTTTGACTTTTAAAACAGTAATGTGTAAATATGCAAGACTCTGACATACGTTAAAGCATCTTGCTCTGCGTTGAATTGTAATAGACGGATTTGGTCTTTCTGCTGGAGCACTGTTCTACATAAGAAAGGGAAGGAAGTACATCCTTTTTTTTTTTTTTAAAGAATCATTATCACATTTCTTCCAGAAACAAGGACTGAGCAAATGTCATGAAGGAGCAGCAACTGGTAATATGAAATACTTGTTTGGTTTACAAGCAGTTGCCACTTGGGAGGCCTCAGGTTAGCACGGCTGAAAACTTCCACTTGGCTTCCATCACTGTGCCATAAATCTGCACATAATAGACATAGGTAGTTAACAGAGCTCTTAGTTCAAATATCATCAAAACTCCTTCAGACCTAACCTAACATATACCATATTTTTTGGACTATAAGACGCACCGGTGTATAAGACACACCAAGATTTTGAAGAGGTAAGTAAGAAAAAAAATATATTTTTTGCCTTCCCTCAGCCCCGAGCAGCACTCTGCAGGCTCCAGCAGGGCTGGGGCAAGGCAAAAATACCCCTGTTTTTGCCTTGCCCCAGCCCTGTTGTAGCCTTCAGAGTGCTGCTGGGGGCTGAGGGAAGGCAAAAAAGCCTCCGCTTTTGTGAAAAATGGCTCGTTTTTCACAAAAACGGGGGTATTTTTGCCTTCCCCAGCCCTGCTAAAGCCTGCAGAAGGCTGAGGGATGGCAAAAAGGCTCAGTTTTTGCGAAAACAGCCTGTTTTTTTTGCAAAAATGGGATGCGGGGGGTGGGGTTTCAGGATGCCAAAAATGGCTGCATTTGGTGTATAAGATGCATCATTTCCACGTTCCTTTAGGGCGGAAAAAGGTGTGTCTTATACTCCGAAAACTACAGTACCTTGAATCAAATACTTACGTGGGGCAATAACTTTGGAGCCCTTTTGTGATGTTGTAATCTTTTAGCAGAGCCAAAGCCAATAGAAAAAATTCAAGAGGATGAACCTTTTTTGGAGAGGGACATTGGTCCCTCTTTATTATTTATATTGATACGTTTTAAGGAAATCCATGTACCTATGGATTTCCCCTTTGCTTATATGCCTTAGTATGGCTGGATTCAGTCCCTGTGGCTTAATTGTATGCAGCAAATCATAATTAGAACAAAACCAGGGCTTTCGTCTAGGAAGGTGACTCAACAAGCATCCTTCCTGAAAGGATCAGGGTATTTTCAGCTAGTCTTTTATGTATTCCGCATTATCTTATTACAACACAACGGTACCGCAGCCATCTCCGAAAGCGCACAAGGCTGTCTGGCAGAAAGATTCCTTGCCTGTCAGAGAGAGTCATTAGCATTGACCTTGAAAAGGATTTTTCCTTTCTGGCTTATTACAGGAGGGCTGTAATCAGAACAAGAGCCCAGAAAGCCATGTCGGAGCAGGAAACAGAAAGACTAACCTAAGTGGATGTACAGAAGTAATTGGTGACATTGTTTGATTTTGTTAGAAAATTAGGACTGGTTTCAAAACCAGGAACATCTATTTATATTCTGGGTGATTTTTTATTTTTTTTTGCAGTGCTCTGGTCTTTTAAGCTAAATCTCGGTCTCATTAAACTAGAACAGCTTCTTGCCAGGATCTCTTTTGACGACTAGACAGCTCTGGGTAGCAAAAAACTCTCTCTTCTGAGAATCGACTGCTTTCATTCACCAGTATCCCTTTCCGTTTCCCTCATTTTCTTCAGCCATAGGGAATGCCTGCAACATCCTTCACCAGAGCAGCCCGCTGGATGTCAGTTGAAGGTTGTAGTGAACCAATGTCTCTCTTGAAACCAATGAATCTGTCAAGATTCCCTACAGGAAATCTTCTTGGTACACTGCAGCAGAGTTCCCCAAACATTCTGGCTTGGCGGCCTGGAAGTGGGGCATTTATGTGTACGTGCAAGTGTGCGTGTAATGCTCGTGATGCTCGTGGTGACGGCAGTTCCTGTGGGGAGGGTAGCATGTGCACTACGCTCATGCAATGCTAGTGTAAGTGGGTGATGTGTGCGTGCCCATGCATGCCCACTGGCCAGCCATGGCACACAGGGTGGGGATCCCTGCACTGCAGGATCTTTTTGATACACTTGTACGGTTTGTGGAATTTTCCCATCACTGAAATATTCACCCTCGCTTTCAAAAGGGTCCTTAAAGATGTAAACCTGTTATTATTGTGGGGCTCTGTGAGAAAGATGTTTTTCTATAACCACCAATATGCCCGTCCCTAGACTGAACTTCTTAGGGATCCCGGGGCTTTTGGTCTTAATTTAATCCCCACTTTTGGCCACTTGTTCTTTTCAGCCCTCCCACCTCACAGGGCGGTTGTGGTAGTAAGGAAAATAGGAGGTGGGGACCTGGGGTGGGTTCCGGCAGGCACTACTGCCAGTTCGCTCGTGTGCGCACTTCGCACGTATTGTTCTGTGCATGCGCAGAACTGAAACACAAGATGGCGCCGCCCCGGGAACCGGTTCGGTGGCATGGAGGCCTGGGTCATTGCTGGTTCCAGTGACCCAGGCCACCCAACCACTACCGGCTTAGCCGAACTGGTCCAAACCAATAGGGCCCACCACTGGTAGAGACATAATAAGTATGTATATATGCTGCCGTGAATTGAACAACATCTGGATGGCCAATCATCAACATTATTTAATAATTTGAGTGATTGGATTCTACTTTCTATCTCGCTCAGAGCACAGGGTGGATTTCAACTCATCTGGGCTTATTGAATGCAGTGCTGTGCAATCTTCATGCAGCTGGAAGTCACAGGACGGTGGCTTGGAGCCAAAGGCATTTTACTCCCTATTTATGCGGGCAGCATCAGCATGTTGGTTCTCCATTCCAGGGATGCTGCCAAAGAAGATATATTCACCTATGGTGGTTAGCAACAAGGCTGGATAGTGATGAAATTCTTTACGTGCGTACTGAATGGACCTAAGAACATGGTTTCCTTCACCATTAGTCTGGCTTCAAGAATTCATTCTTTCTGTAGAACTACCTTGAACTGTAGCACTTACTTGAATGAAGCTGAATTCCCTCCAGTTGAGAGAGTTAGAGATGGACGGGAGTGAGGTTATGGCAAGTAACGAGAGCAAGCCCAGAGCCATGATGCCAAAAGAGATATATATCTCCATCCTCCAGACTTCCTCTTCCACCCAGGCGTCTGTTCTCTTCTCCACCTGAAAGAACAGTGGGAAAGTCATGTTGAATAAACCAAGAAAAGGGAAACAGGATGGCAAACTGAATAAAAGCTTGAAGGGCGGGCTTAATTTCCACATAACGTCTGCCAGCTTCAGGATATCTGGAAACTTTGGACAAAGGAAGCCTGTCCTTCAGCCAACTTTTTTTTCCTGATCAGATACCGATTCCTAACCTCCATTTGACTTGAAGAAAGAGGAGCGGGAACTTTTCATATCTGGGAATAGTCACAAGGGTTCCAACAGTCAGTTTTGGCCCGCTCCTACCATTGCCCCAGGCAGCTTCACACAGCTCGCATACACAATGCAGGGCTGTTTCATTTATTTATTTATTTATTTATTTATTTAATTCTATTTATAAACACACCCTATCTCCCCGAAGGGACTCAGGGCGGTGCACAGGAAACAATAAAACCACATTCAATAAATACAATCGTTTTCGTTCGTCAATGATAGTGAGGTTTAAACAGTTTAAGATGGCAGACTGTTAACTCCTACAACTGACGTACAAGTGCTTCAGTTGTGCCACTGGCAATTAGCTAACAGCTTCCCTTCCTATTGCTCTTAATACTGAATAAAAGGAGTGTTCACCTGTGTTTTCAATGCAGGACACTGTGTGTGTGTGCATGTGTTGGATTTTTAGTATTGCCTTCCAAAATTTTCATTTAAGTCACCTATTGGCTTCTAAGTGTACTTAGGGCAGGGATGACCAAACTTGGGAACTTTAAGACTTGTGGACTTCAACTCCCAGAATTCCCCAGCCAGCTATGCTGGCTGGGGAATTCTGGGAGTTGAAGTCCACAAGTCTTAAAGTTCCCAAGTTTGGACATCCCTGACTTAGGGTTTTGCTTCTCCTGGGCTGGATGGGATACTCTTTCAGGATCACGATCTGTTTAGAAATGATTTTCCTAGAGATGAGCATGTAGCAATCCACCAATCAACAACTATACATCTTGGCATAAAAATCTTGCAAAGGAAAAGCTTCAGAGATTAGTTATACTTTGTAATTGTGCCATGTGGTTTAGGCCTGGGCAAAAACTTTTTTTTTTTTAAATCAACTAGCAAGATTTGACCGATTCCTTTTCCTGGCGACTTGAAGTAAAAATGTGAATTTAATTCTGCTGCAGGATTGTGTCTCCCACTTACCTTCACTTTACCATCTGGTACAAATAAAAAGCGTGAATCCCACTTATACCCACACGTAGGTATCTGGGTGAGACTGATAGCTGGACTGGCAACATAACTATTATTCTAAATCCAGTCACACGTATAGGAGCCCCCGAATTGATTTCCCCATGTTGTTGAAAGGCGGCAGATAGAAAACAGAACGTCCAACACTCTCATCGACCTCTGCAAGGATGTGCCAGGAACTTGGTGCCTGGAAGATCAAACCACACTTTGCCATTTGAAAGATACAGTTAAAATGGTAAAGCGGCTCTAGTTTCAAGCAAAGACCACAAACATCACTCTCCGAATGCTGGACAGCTTAGGGGCTTAATGGGATTTGGTTTAAATGCTTTTAGGAGAGAAGTCTTCAGGCTAATGGGGAAAAAAAACCTCTCAGAAATGGGATTTGTACTATATTACAAAGACTGACACTTAGCTCCTTCCATTTATTCTGTTAAATCAATGTGATTCATGAAGGTTGCGGGGGGGGGGGGAGGGGGGGATAACTAGCATAAGAAGAGAAACAAACAGGCCAGGAAAGCTTGCCTGAGATTTATTTACAAAAATCACCAAAAAGAAACAGTGACAGAATTAAAAGCCGGGGTGGGGATATTGTGTTCCTAGCAGCAAATATAGGAAGGCGAATGGGCAAGAGATCATGCAGGCAAGCTAGAATGGAATGAAAATTCTTGTTTTTCTACACTGCATCTCTTATTCATTTACTTAAGTAGAACTGAGGTCCACTGGCATCAATGAAACTTCATCAAGTTTAGAATCTACCCGGTTTCTCTGAAAACAAGACCTCCCTGGATAATAAGCCCAATCGGGCTTTTGAGTGCATGTGCTAAAATAAGCCCTCTCCCGAAAATAAGCTCTCCCTGAAAATATTGCAACACAGCAGCAACCATGAGGTGACCACGCTCGCCTCCTGCACCTCAAAAATAATAAGACCTCCTGGAAGCCAAGCCCTTATTTCAAGGGTCAAAAGAAAATAAGACCCTGTCTTATTTTGGGGAAAATATGGTATATTGATAGGAAAAAATACTTGTAGTACAGGGTTTGAACTATGGGTTCCTTGCTGCTCTCTGAGGTTGGTAGTTTTCTTAAAGACATTTCTTTATCAAACTAGGTAACATCATCAGTTCTAGATTCTGTATGATATATGAAACAACCAGTGCTAATTTAGAAACTGAAATGAAACCATTATATCAAAGTGTTCCATAGAAAACATCTACTCACACCTTAGATTTTGAGGCTAAGCGTTGATCTTGACTTTCACAGAAAGAAACCACTTTTTTAACTTTTCAGAAGGGCAAAGGAAAACCAGGAATATCCAGTTCACACTGGACAATGCCTTCTGAAACCAGCTTTCCTCCTACTGGCTCAGGTGAGTGCTATGTCCAGGATCTCCTTCTTTTCCTCCTTGGAGAATGGGAATCTGGACTAAATCATTCATGCCTTTGGGAAATACTTGGAAGCCTAAGCTAGCTAGAATATAACAGCCAGTTTTCTGGAATCTAGAATATAGACTAAGAATGGCTATGGAATTCTTGCTAATTTGGGGGATGGAAAATCCAGAAAACGAGAGTGGAAGGAGACTAAAATCTCTTTCATGTTTTGTTGCAGTTCTAAATAAGATAGCATGGTTAATCAGAACAAAATGCCAGAAAGAACCCCAATTTTGTGTCTTTTAAAGGTACAAACATCACAATGATGGAGTCCTTGGTGCTCTCTGAGCTTGTTTTCTTGCAGATGGTTAATTACCAAAGTAGGCAACATAATTAGTGCTAATGAAATGTCTTCAAGAAAACAACTAAGCTTAGAGAGCACCACATTTCAACCTTGAGCTACAAATACTCTCTTCTTTTGATTACAACTATGGAATGAGTGAATGGTGGGCAATTCAAACTTCCAGGGATGAATGTGGCCTTAAGCGCCTCTAATCAAAGAAGTCCTTCTGAGAATATTCAAAAACTGTAGGGCTAATTCTGAAGGAAGCTTAATGAAGTGTGTTCTCTCCTTAAAGTAACCATCTCCAAACTCTCTCACTTGCAAAGCTAAGAAAAAGCTCCCATGGCATTCTGATCCTGGCCATTTGGTATCACCACACCACTCAGTGCAGTTCCCATACTGCCAAAATATAATTACAGATAGTCCTTGACTTATTAAGACAGTTGTTAAGTGAGTTTTCCCAATTTTATGACCTTTCTTGCCATGGTTGTTAAAGTTAAGTGAATCTGGCTTCCCTATTGATTTCGTTTGTCAGAAGGTCGCAAAAAGTGATCCCATGACCCCGGGACATTGCAACCGTCATAAGTAATACAATACAATAGCAGAGTTGGAAGGGACCTTGGAGGTCATCTAGTCCAACCCCCTGCCTAGGCAGGAAGCCCTATACCATTTCAGACAAATGGCTATCCAACATCTTCTTAAAAGACTTGCAGTGTTGGGGCATTCACAACTTCTGGAGGCAAGCTGTTCCACTGGTTAATTGTTCTAACTGTCAGGAAATTTCTCCTTAGTTCTAAGTTGCTTCTCTCCTTGATTAGTTTCCACCCATTGCTTCTTGTCCTGCCCCCAGGTGCCTTGGAGAATAGTTTGACTCCCTCTTCTTTGTGGCACCCTCTGAGATACTGGAACACTGCTGTCATGTCTCCCCTGGTCCTTCTCTTCATCAAACTAGACATACCCAGTTCCTGCAACTGTTCTTCATGTTTTAGCCTCCAGTCCCCTAATCATCTTTGTTGCTCTTCTCTGCACTCTTTCTAAAGTCTGATCTTTTCTACATATTCTACAAATACGAATCAGTTGCCAAGCATCTGAATTTTGATCAGGTGACCATGGAGATGTTGCTAAAGTCATGTGATAAAGGGTCGTAAGTCTCTTTTTCAGTTCTGTTGTAACTTTGATCACTAAACAAATGGTTGTAAGTTGAGGACTACCTATAAAGCTAACAAAAGGTTGCGACAATTTGGAATGAAGCAGTGGAGCTAGGGATTCCCAAGATCATGCAATGAAAGGAGTAAGCAGCCAGTTTTCCAATATCCTTTCTGGGGCTACCGTACCTGCTTGACCGCCTCGTTGAGCAACAGATAGCGGTGGGACCGGCGCATGGGTAGGCACAGACTGTAGACAGCATGCAATGCTGCGCAGAAGAAGCTCAGGAGGCCTATCTGCTTCCGGTGTTGCAGCCACTGGTCAAGCCAGTCAGGGAATCGCCGGTACTTTGTGCAGTGGTACAGCTGAAAGATGGCTGCCAGCACTCCCGGAAGGTAGACCAGGGAGAGCATGACGTAGGCCACGCAAGGCAAGGTGGTGTTGACGATCTCCACAGGGATCTTGTAGAATTTGTTCTTCTTCTCTCGAATGTAAGGGTGCAAGACTTGCCGGATGAAGTTGTAGGTGTAGAAGCAGAGGAAGAGGCCCAGGGCTAAGAAGACGGGAATCTTCCAGGCAGGGAGGAGACGCAAAGGAATATTCTCTATTTCCCGAGCTGAGAACAAGGCACCCATGTCCACTGGGCTGAAGCCCAGGGCATGAGCAATTTCAGCAACAGCTTGTTTGGCTTCTTGGTTGTCAGAGCAAATGAAGACCTGCAACGAAAGGAGAGGGGGGGAGGAAACATCTGGGAAATTGTAACCAGGAATCCAAGGCAGGGGTGCAACCGAAGGAATCTTAACAGGATAGTGTTGGCTAGTAGCCAGGGGGGCTTTTTATCAGGTTCGCCCGATACGCCAGTTGCGCCCCTTTCTGGATTGTGACGCTTTACGCATGGTCACTCAAGCCCTTGTCATCTCCTGTCTGGACTACTGCAATGCTCTCTACATGGGGCTTCCCTTGAGGTGCACCCGGAGGCTCCAGTTAGTACAGAACGCGGCTGCGCGGGGGTTTCTGGGAGCTTCTAGATGCTCCCATGTGACACCTCTCCTGCGCGAGCTGGACTGGCTGCCTGTGGCTTTCCGGGTGCGCTTCAAGGTGTTAGCAACCACCTTTAAAGCGCTTCATGGCATGGGACCTGGCTATTTGCAAGACCGCCTCCTGCTACCTAATACCTCCCAACGACCAGTCTGCTCCCACAGAGACGGCCTCCTCAGGCTAGGCAATGTCGGCTGGCGACTCCCAGGGCGAGAGCCTTCTCTGTGGCTGCTGCTGCCCTCTGGAATGACCTGCCCCCTGACCTTTGCACGATCATGGACCTGCGCCTTTTCCGCCGGTTTTGAAGACCCATTTATTTTGTGGGGCTGGCCTGGCGTAGCTTTTAATTGGTTTTAGAGAGGGTTTTTAGATAGGGCTTTTATCAAAATCAGGCGTACTATTTAATAGATTTTTAATTGTATTTTAATTGTTTTATATTAGTGATTTTATACTAGTTGATTTTTATTGAGGCCTGTACATCGCCCCGAGTCCTGCTGGGAGAAGGTGCGGTATAAAAATTCAAAAATAAATAAATAAATAGTGTTTAAGGTTTTTTAGAATTTGACCAGAGAGGCCAGTTTTGAATTGCTATTCAACCATGGGATTAACTGCTGATTTGCAGTCATTTACTCTCTTTCACTCCAACCTACCACACAGAGTCAAATGAGAGCAAATCCACTGGTAGACCGTATGAGCTCTCAGGTGAAAGATAGGATATAAATGTGGGTGGATGGATGACCAGAGCAGCGGCAGTAACAGCAGTGAAAAATGATTCACCTAACAACAGTTTCTCTTCTGTTCCTGGATCCTTTTACTTCCCATGATAGTCTCATTCTTGAATGTGGAAATAAGCATTTTCCCCAGTGAACCATTATGAACAACAAGAGGCTTCTGGTGAGGCATCTTAAAAAAGGTACCGAAGTACTTGATTATATGAATTTTAATGAATCAATAATTTTGTATAATGATGACCACCTCAATTACAAGGCCAGCCAGAATTTGATGCCTGAGCGTTGAGGTGCAAAACTATGTGTTAAGACTGCAACTGTCTGGGTAGCAAAACTAATTCAGATATTCATTATGGGAATGTTTACACAGACTGCTTAGTCATTTTATTTATATATATGTGCGTGTGTGTGTTAGGTTTTTTGAGCTGATCAATAAATAAATCAGGGAGACTAGGATAGATTTATTTCGAGCTATTTAGCTCTCATCAGCTAGCCATAACCTTAGTGGGATTTGAACCAAGTACCAAGCTGCCACCAGACTACTGGTTCTTATCCTGATCAGCTGAGACAGGAGGATAAGTATATGCTTGTGTCACAACACCCTGTTAAGCCCCAATTAATGGAGGAAGCATACTGCTTTCCTTTTCTGCCTTTCGGTTCATCACCAGAGACCATCTAGACAGAAAGCTATGAGTTTCGTTGTGTCTATTTTTTTTACATGTGTGTTAGGTTTTTGAGCTGATAAATAAATAAATGAGGGAGACTAGGATAGATCTATTTCGAGTTTTTTAGCTCTCATCAGCTAGCCATCCCAGTAAGGGTATGGCTAGCTGATGAGAGCTAAAAAGCTCGAAATAGATCTATCCTAGTCTCCCTTATTTATTTATCAGCTCAAAAACCTAACATATATATATGTATGTATGTATGTTCGGCTAACCATCTTATGAACATCTTATATATATTATTGGTTGCCCATCTTATGAATGGCATGTTGTTGTAAAGGTAGAGCTCAGCCTTCACAAGCAGGAGACTGTGAGTTTGATCCTTGGTAGTGGCAGGTATTTCTCTCTCTGGGAGCAAAAAGAAAATATCTGCTGTGAACTCCACATAGGCATCAGGAAGGGCATCCAGTCAGGAAATGCCCAGCTCCATTCAGCCACCCGGATTCAAGCAAGGGATTACAGGTTTGTTAAATGAAAAAAATTGGTTGCCCATCTTACACAAGATAACTCTGATGACTTACAATCTTACATATATGATGGAGGATATGTGTGTGTGCACACACATGCACACACACTATCATAGATAAATTAATCCAATTGCTTAAATCCAATTACAGATGGGGAGGGCAGAGGCAGGGTGGGAAGGGGAGGTGGGATCTGTTATTAATCGATCAACTTCCTCCATTGGGGTCCTCCCCCATCACAGTGGAGGTGGCTGATGCTTTCCCCTTTTTTCTCAAGCTAAATTCTCAGTTTCTGATGGGTCTGAACCTTACACAGAACAAAGTGGTGAAACTATGATTTCTTCTTAGGAGGGCAGAATCTCAGAATCCCCAGTATGTCCACAATATGTACCAAAGGGGAAAAAAAACAGTATGTACCAACAGTATGGTACACAGTATGGTATGGTACACAGTATGTACCAAAGGGGAAAAAAAACAACCCATTACCTGTTTGTTCCCATCTCTAGGACCCGACTGCAGGGTCCAGGCTGAAATGACATTAAATCCTTTGACCACTATGCAGGCTGGCAAAAGCGAGGCTAGATACTCTGCATTGGATTCTTTGTGATGATTTATTTCAGCATTGTTGCTAACATCCACCAGTACTTTGCCAGAAAGCTCGTTGTTGAGGTCACAGAGCGTGGTGTAGTGTTCTCTGAAAATTGCCACAAAGATGATATCGGCCTTCTTTATGGCGTCTGCCTGGCATGTTACTTCAACTGCAGAAGGAAAGAGGCTGGTGTTGCGCTTCGGATTCCGGCTTCCGACCACCACTTTGAAACCTGAGCACACCAGGCGCATAGACAAGGAGCGTGCAAAGTCTCCACTTCCCAGAATCCCAATTGTCCTGCTCCCAGCAGCCGGGGCCAGGCTTAAATTACTGTCCGCGTTCTGATGATCTAGTAGTGGTTTGGCCATGTCGCCTCCTGGCATCCCGTAAAGCTAAAGCAAATAAACACAAGGTCATATCAAATACCCACATTGGTTATTTTCATGAAGCATCTGCTTGATTATTGACGGTATATAGCTTAAGCCCCACACTGAAAGTTCTTTGAACATCTCAAATTAAAAAAAATCAGAATAATTTCTTTATATCATGCAGTTGTACAGTATATTGTGTTATAAGCCTAATCAGTAAATAATTACATCAGGCTTCAGAATTTGTCATTAAAATGTTGAATTATGCTTAAGTATTAACTCATTAAGTAAAGAAGAACACACCTACTCACAAACTTTATTTAAACTTACTTCTAAAATCTTTGGTGTTTCCTGATGAAGAGCTAAATTGTACTTTAAAAGCAGTACGATTTTATAAATGCACAGTGTTTACAGGATATTTTTAGCACTTGAATAAGTATGAATTTTACTTTAAAAGCAAGTCTTAAAATGATTTTATAAATACAGAATGTTTAATAGAATGTTTTTAGCACTTGAATAAGTATGAATTAGAAAATATTACACATTTCCAAGATTAGCCTCATAAGAATTAAATTTCATCATGTTTCTATGTTTATTAGTTTATTTAAAACATTGTCCAACAGCCTTTATTGTTTTTGCATTATCTTAAGAGAAAACCTCAAAAACTTTCGGCAATTAAGATTCTGGAATAAATACAGATTAGAATTGTATTTCACAATATGAAACCCGATTTGAGAAGCCATTCCTGTAATTACAGCGGAAACATTCTTACATTATACTCATTTAATCCAATGAACAAAATTATCAGCTTAAAAAACAGATCAGTTTTTGAGTTCTATTTCAGAAGTTCCTTTTAAAAGCACTCTTAAAAAGCTATTCTCTTAAAGCAGCTTGATTGACACGCAGTCCTTTAGATGACCTCAGATTATAACTCCCATTATCCCTCACTACTGGACATGTTATCTAGAGAAGATTGGGAATGAGACATCTTCAGAGCTAATTGTTGCCCAGTTCAGACTTCAAACAAACAGAACCTTATCTGTCTAAGTGAAATTAAGATATATAAATATTCAGTAATGTCAAGACAGTATTTACCTAGAGATTTGTCTCATGAACCAGAGATGCCTCAAACGTGCAAACCGGTCTCCCTATGGATAAGGAACTCTCCTAGTCTCTTTTATAGTCTGGCACCTGTGTTTTGCAAACTGCCATTCAAAATGAGCAAGGGCATATTTGCAAGGTTTTAAATTAAACATTGTGCTCTCTTGTTTTGATAGGCCAAGACAATAGATGATGCAATAGATCTAATTCTGAAGCATTACACCCTTTGAAAATAAAAGCAAAAGAGTGGTATTTTTTTAAAAGGAGGGGACTAGATTAAGTCTGGACTCTCATTAATGGCAGATTTAACTAAGACCATTGTTTGAAGTCAACATGATTAAGGCAGCTTGTTCAAAGATTCTTATAAAGGAGTGTGGTCTAGTAAGACTGTTTAAAACAGGTGAGTCAGATACCATTGGTGGTCCACTAAGCCTTTATTTTTGCTGATTCATATGCAGCACTTATCTGAAGCAAGACAGTGTTGGATATACAGAGATGACTTGTTCCTGCTTTCCAAAATTGAAACTAAGGTAAATCCAATGAAAATGACTCCCTCCTTGGTGCAACTGTACCAGTGGTGGGTTTCAAATTTTTTTAGAACCTCTTCTGTAGGTGTGGCCTGCTTTGTGGGAGTGGCTTGTCAGCAATGTGACCGAGTGGGAGTGGCTTGGCAGTCATGTGACTGAGTGGGCATGGCCAACTTGTAAAATGTGTGAAACTCACTTAACAACGCTCTTGCTTAGCAACCAAAATGCTGACTCAGGAACTCTGGCATTGAAGCACGCAAGTCTTAAAGCTGTTAAGTTACAAGGCTCTTGCACCCCTAACCCTTTAGAAAAAAACCCCAGGGGTGTTCAAACTTGACAGCTTTAAGACTTGTGGACTTCAACTCCCAGAATTCCTCCTCCCGCTCTTCATCTTGATGATGTTCAGAGGGGTGGGGGGAGGGAGCTGGAATTGGTTCTAAATGGCACTGTAGATTTATGTAACCTCTTCTATAGGAGAGGCTAGAACTGGCAGGAACCCACCCCTGAACCGTACCATTTGTTCTGATTTTGTTTGGAACTCACACAATACTGGTGGAAAAAGAGCAAGGTGGTTTTTTAAATCCCAAATTTTGAATTGCAATCGCTTCTCCTTTCTTTCCAATCACAGGAGCAGCAAGAAGGATCTGACATCTTGGTTCAGGCAGAGAGAATAAGCAATGGCCCTGGGAGAAGTTCTTTAGTGGCTAAACACAGACAAGATGGTATAAAAGCTAAAGATAAAAGGCTTCCTCTGTCCAGTCATGTTGGGTTCAGGGGGGGGGGGGTGCATGCTCATCTCCATTTCATAGCCAAGGAAGCACAGTTGTCCAAAGACAATTTCTGTGCTCATGTGGTCAGCATAGCTATATGCCAAAGGCGCATGAAACACTGTTACTTTCCCACCAAAGTGGTACTGTTTGTCTATTCTCATTTGCATGCTTCTGAACAGCAAGGTGGGAGGGTATTAGTTTTGCACAATTTATTTCTCTCTAGGGCTGCATGGATACAGTCTCCGTTTTTCAAAATGCAATTTTTGAAATATTTTAAAAATAAAATTGACTTTTAAGAGCAGTCCCAAAATTACCAGGAGTGCGATACATCATGATGGGAATTGCTCTGCATTTGGGATTATGGTTAGGCAGTTGCACTTGCGGGTCTGTATCCTACTAATTTACACTTAGCTGGTATATATTATCGGGTATTATTTCATTTACTGATATTGTATACTCTGAGGAGCCAATTTGGTCAAGTCAAGTCAAGTCAAGTAGGTTTTATTGTCATTTCAACAATATACGGTACAGTACACAGTGGAAGTCGTTAAGGCACCATCTATACCTGTGATGGCGAACCTATGGCACGTGTGCCACAGGTGGCACGCGGAGCCAGATCAACCGGCACGGGAACCGTTGCCCTGCCTTTCCCTTCCCAGGAGTCTCCACGCGATGTCAGGTAAGTACAGGCCTCACACAGAAGCTCTGGGATGGCGTTTTCAGCCTTGGGGGGAAGGGGTATTTTCGCCCTCCCCAAACTCCAAGAAAGCCTCTGGAGCCTGGGGAGAGTGAAAAACGGGTCTACTGGGCCCACTGAAAGTTGGGAAACGGGCTATTTCTGGCCTCTGGAAGGCCTCCGGGGGGCAGGGAAGGCCATTTTCATCCTCTCCAGGCTTCCAGAAAGCCGTGAGCACATGCGCAGGGGGTTTGTCACATGCGCTTTTGGCACCCAAGGGAAAAAAGTTTCGCCATCACTGATCTACACCATCTATGGTGTAGCCATTTAGGCATTATCTACAAACTGGGACACTATGAGTTCTAGTCTTGCCTTAGGCATGAAGCCAGTTGTTGATCTTGGGCCAGTCAATGCCTCGGAAGGAGGCAACGACCAACCACTTCTGAAATCGTTCCAAGAAAATTGAAGAGACTTGTCCAGGCACAGGAATGAAAATCTCACTTGGAGGAATACACCCAAGAAAAGAATCTTGAAACCTCTAAGTAGCTTGTATTCAAGTTACACAAAGGACTGCTTTTTTTGCATTCTTAGATCAACAATAAATCTATTTTAAAAACCTACTACAGGTGAAACTTGAAAAATTAGAATATCGTGCAAAAGTTCATTTATTTCAGTAACGCAACTTAAAAGGTGAAACTAATATATGAGATAAGACTCATTACATGCAAAGCAAGATAGTTCAAGCTGTGATTTGTGATAATTGTGATGATTATGGTGTACAGCTCATGAAAACCCCAAATCCACAATCTCAGAAAATTTGAATATTATATGCAATCAATAAAACAAGGATTGTATATAGAACACTATCAGACCTCTGAAAAGTATAAGAATGCATATGTACTCAGTACTTGGTTTGGGGCCCCTTTGCAGCAATTACTGCCTCAATGCGGCGTGGCATGGAAGCCATCAGCCTGTGGCACTGCTGAGGTGGTATGGAAAACCAGGATACTTCAATAGCAGCCTTCAGCTCTTGTGCATTGTTCGGTCTCATCTCTCTCATCTTTCTCTTGGCAATGCCCCATAGATTCTCTATGGGGTTCAGGTCAGGTGAGTTTGCTGGCCAATCAAGCATAGTAATCCCACAGTCATTGAACCAGGTTTTGGTGCTTTTGGCAGTGTGGGCAGCTGGAAAATGAAGTCAGCATCCCCATAAAGCTTGTCTGTAGAAGGAAGCATGATGAAGTATTCCAAAATCTCCTGGTAGATGGCTGCGTTGACCCTGGACTTAATGAAGCAGAGTGGACCAACACCAACAGATGACATGGCTTCCCAAATCAACCCAGACTGTGGAAACTTCACACTGGACTTCAAGCATCTTGCAGTGTGTGCCTCTCCATTCTTCCTCCATACACTGGGTCCTTGGTTTCCAAATGAGATGCAAAAGTTGCTCTCATCAGAAAAGAGGATTTTGGACCACTGAGCAACAGGACTTTGGACCACTGTGCTTCATTAAGACCTTTTAAGTTGCATTACTGAAATAAATGAACTTTTGCACGATATTCTAATTTTTCGAGTTTCACCTGTAGTAACAATCATTACCATGTCGGTAAAATGGAAGGGTCAGTGATGGCTCCTCATTTATGGAACTCGGTTTTAGTAGGAATACACAGGGGTCCATTCCCACATTAAGCTTTTAAAGCATATTTATTTTGATCCTGTCTTTTTTAGTTTTTATAAAGAACTCAAGCAACAACATTTCTAACAGTCCTCCCTCCTCCTATTGTTTCTCCACAACAACCCTGTGAGGTGGGTTG
Organism: Rhabdophis nuchalis; assembly: GCA_039707465.1. Classification (NCBI taxonomy): domain Eukaryota; kingdom Metazoa; phylum Chordata; class Lepidosauria; order Squamata; family Natricidae; genus Rhabdophis; species Rhabdophis nuchalis. The sequence goes on from CM077643.1 coordinate 158,980,314, forward strand.
GGCTGAGAGAGAGTTGTTAGGAATGTAATCCTAGTGTTGGGTTGGCAATATATATAAGCCATGATTGGAATATTGTATCTGTAACTTTAACTGCTACAGTGAGATGTGATTGGCTGCTGTTTCCCCAATCAGCCATAAGAGGGAGCCAAAATCACTGTTAGATGCTGATCCTTGGATGATGGCTGCTCTGTATGTCAGTTATTGATCAGTGAGGAGACTTGTGAGTTGAGCAACTGTAAGCCAACGTTTGAGTAATAGACTGTGTATATGAGTCAGGACTACTTATCACTTGTTTGTGAAGAAGTGTCTCTTGCTTTATTTTTCCAACCTAAGTAAAAGTCTACTTGTTTTACCTTCAGTGTCTGTGACTGATAGTGTGGATACTTAGCAACATATTCCTCGCTACATTCCACTGCACACATTTTCAGTCTCCTAACAGAGATATCCTTAACAAGAGTGACTGGTCTAAGATCACCCAGCTGGGTTTCATGCCAAAAGTGAGACTAGAACTCACAGACTCCTGGTTTCTAGCCTAGTTATTATAGCATATTTAGTATTTCTTTATCTTCTGTTAAGTACTATGCAATTCTAGCTGTATTTTATTTTTTTTAACAACCATGTTATGAATGATTAGCTCATTCTGGATCATTTTTCTTAATACTGTAATATTTTATGCTTTAAAAAATTCATAGTTGATTATTTATTGTAAAAACATACAGGGAGTTGTCTTGGGACGTGTTATTCTAAATGTCAGTCCGCAAATCTTTTAAATAGATAAATAATTACAGCCTATGAGAGAGGAAACCAAAACAGTCTTTATGAAAGGAAACAACTTTGGAGAGTTAAGCTTTTATTGTTGTTGTCTAATGCAGAAGATATTTCAGGACATTTTAATCTGCAGCTCCTTATTGTTGGAAATATAAAGGGGAAAACAACATCATATCCAGCACCTAGCAAGCATGTTGTTTGGACACAAAATAAAAGAAACCAAATTACTACACAAGGAAATAGAAGCATCAGAACAGAACAGCTTCCATGAACATGGATGACATGGATCATCTTAAACTTAGATGGTGACCTTGGTGTACAGTATATATTTGCAAGTTTGAGATTTTTAAGAGCTTGATGGAACCCTTGAAAATTAGTTTAATCACTTATCTTCGGGGAAGGAGGGAGAGAGAGAAAAATACTGATAAATACAGGTAGTTCTTGACTTAATGACCATAACTGAGTCCATTTTTTTTGTTGCTAAGCAAGATAGCTGTTGAGTGAATTTTGCCCTATTTTGCAACCTTTCTTAAAACAGTTGAGTGAATCACTACAGTTATTTAGTAACCTGGTTGTTAAATGAATCTGTCTTCCCCATTGACTTTGTTTGTCAGAAGGTCACAAAGTGGGATCATATGACCTCACAATACTACAACTGTCATAAATATGAATCAGTTGCCAAGTGTCCAAATTTTGATCATGTGACCATAGGGATGCTGCAATGGCAGTAAGAGTAAAAATTGATCATAAGACACTTTTGTTACTACCGTTGCCAACAGTCACTAACCAAATAGTTGTAAATGGAAGACGACCTGTCTTCCATTTACTCTCACCTCACTTTATTTACTTGACTTATGACCAATCACTTCATGACCATTCAAAGATACGATGGATCCTAAAAAGGAGACTTGCTACCCCGATCCGAAGTTACGACGATCCATGGTCATGTGACCCAGCTTCAGGAGCTGAGCAACACAGCTGCATTTTACAGCTGTTTGCAGCATCCCATGGTTATATGGCCATGTTTTACAACACCTTTGCCAAATAACAGCACATATCCCGTTTTCAGCAAAACCATGCTTATAATAAGCCAGTGGTTTGCTTAATGACTGCAGCATTTACTTAACAACAAAGTCATAAAATTGGGTCATATCACCGACCCGTTTTTAAAACTGTCATGACATAATGACCATTATGGGCAGGCTCCCTTATGGTTGTATGTCAAGAACTAACCTCATGATGGAACTCAGACCAGAGAATTCCTGACAATTCCCTTGTGTATTTCAAAAAGAACATAAGGTTCAGTGGACTTAGATCTCCTATGGGTGCGAAGGGACTCCAAACTAAGCCAAGCAAGTTAAGTCTGGTACGTGGATGGATGATGACCAGAGAATCTAAGAATTGTGAACCAGACTGAGCAGTCTTAAAAACCTCTTGAAAAAAGCAACAACGATCAACTTTAATAATGCTTCTATGATGCATGGGATGGCCATGGAATCATGTATGGAATAAGATGGGATGACTTCAGTTTGAAAAAGAGTTCAATTTCTTTTACTTGTCTGAAGTCAAACAAAAAACATAAGATAAATCATGATTTAAGGTTGCATAATTTTAAATTACTGTTGCCAAATCTTGCATATTAGGAATGTTCATGCCTTCATTTCTTATGGGTGTGGTCCTGCTTCTCTATTTTCTGCCCTTGACTTTCAAAGTGTTCTATTACTCAGGCAGGATTGCAGTACATTTCTTCAATGGCTTTGGAAATGGGAAGGTTTACAAGAATAGGCCATGGCTCAATGCCCAAGTTCTTTTAACCTAGATTGAAAGAAAACCAGACAAGGTCATCCTTGGCTAGTCTTTGAATGGGAGACTAGCAAGATATCACAAGCTGTAGAGTACACTGAATAGTTGAATGAAAATCCAGAAATCATCTATCACTGTATCACATAACATCAACTTCTCCATGGAGTCACCAGGGTAGGAATCAAACTTGATTAAGAGAGACTCACGTTCCTTACCTCCACACATTCAAATGTACTCCCAAATTCTCACATATAGCTCACTCATATTGCCTGGATGCTCAATTAAATCCTGGCACAATAGGATGGATTCAGTGGTGGGATTCAATTAATTTAACAACTGGTTCTCTGCCCTAATGATTTCTTCCAACAACCAGTTCACCAAACTGCTTAGAAAGTTAACAACCGGTTCTCCCAGAGTGGTGCAAACTGGCTGAATCTCACCACTGGCTGAATGGCTACCAGTCCAGCTAGCATAGTAAATACTAGATTAAACAACTATGCTACAAACATAAACACACACACACAGTTTAGTCCAACAACCAAAACTCTTAATGTTAGGTAGTTCACTCTCTAATGCTGTTCACTGGAGCACAACTTCCACGTTTAAGGCATATTATATAACCTACTGGGTATAAATATTCTGTAGTTGCTTCTATAGAAGCAGATAAGGAGTTAAGGAGTGATACTCAGCATTCTCTTCTGCACTGACACAGCTACTGAATCCCTTTGGAACTGAATCATTTTTCTACAGGCTTAGCTAAATCTGAAGATTAAAATCATAAATGTTTTGTTGTAGGCAAGACACATTCACGGCCATCTGCAAAGGTTGCTAGCAAGGAAGCAGGCACAACAAAGCACCAACAGGATACAACACAACACACACACACACACACAGCCTGCTTCCTTGCCAGCAACCGCTAATGACTGATCACTTAAGGGTACTTTCAATGCATTCGCTTCTTCCTTTTTAAAGGGCACCAGGCAATTTACATGTTCTTCCCCCAAATTCTGCGCTTCTTCTAGGAAGTCACATTTTCCAGAGCAAGCCAAGTCCCGGATTTTGTACTAGAGAAAATATGATACATGTAGCTGGTGGACTAGTTGGAGAGATGATCAGCTTGATGCTCTAGGGCCTTATGCTGTCCTTGGCCTAATTAAAACAGCCACCCCACCCACCCAGTGACTAATTGAGACAGCTGGCAAGAGCTGTTTCCCCCCTTCCTGGCAGTCTTTAGAAGAAAGAGTGGAAAGAAAGCATGAAGGGATATGGAAGAAACGAAGGAAATTTTGCTCATATTTGCCATTATTCCCATCGGCTTTAAAGCTTCCTACTGATGGCATATGACTTGATGGCCTGGAGGTGAAGGGGGGAGAAGGGAACCGGTTGGCGCACACCGGCCTGCCACTTGCGCAGAACAATTCCAAATGGGCCACAGCCCAATAGTGGGCCGTGACCTGGGGATTGGGGACCCCTGGCATATACCCTTCCTATCAATCCCATGAAAACACAGCCCTCAACAGGAAAATGGTTGTTCACCCTGACTGGTTTGATATAACCGATGTAATCATTTATATCAGTGATGGCTAACCTTTTATGTCACTGTGTGCCAAAAATGGCATGCAAAACCACCCCTGCCTGGATCGTGCGGCCTTGCTGGCCCTCACGTGTGCGGAAGGGCAGAAACGTAGAAGAGCAGCGTTCTGGCCAGCATGTGCACACCAGCATTCGAACTCCCAGATTCTGACACGGGCATGCGCCTAATGAACAGCTGGCCGTTGTGCATGCGGGTGATGGAAACCTGGAAGTTTGGGTGCGTGCTGGAACACGGCTTTTCTGAATTTTGGCGCTCCTGCATGTGTGAAGTCTAGCTGACCAGTATGCGTGTGTGCACAGGAACACAGAAGAGGAGCCAATGAGGCTGTGTGTCCCGCACAGGGTGGCTCTGCATGCTGCTTCCTGCATGCATGCCATAGGTTGCTACCATGGATTTATATCGTAAATTCTGATCCCGGTCAACGGTATTCACTGTTCGAAGACAGGGTGCTCTTATTTTTCTAAAGGCTTTATTTAGCTCTCTTCACTGCTCAATGCCTTTCCCCTGAGGGAACCTTTTTCAAAAGGTATTTTGACACCTGAAGTTGATCTGTTTTCCTAGGCATGGTTTCTGTCCAAATTTGTGACATAACATGTTTTGTCTCTAAATAGCAGCTGGAAGTTGTGACATCAGCTCTGTTACCACAAACTCTCCTGAAAGGAGTCAGTGCAATGCAAACAGCACCAGCAAGGGATTAGTGGAAAGATTACGCAAGGCGGGCAAGAGGTCCCATTTATGCAAAAGGGTGGCTGGTCCTAGCAAATCCACTCTATCATCCAACATCACGAATCCAATAATAGCCTTGTGGGTTGCCAAAGCAAAATCAAGCTTACTTTCACGGGTCATTATCATTATTGAGTTAACTGGGCCTTCGTAATTACTGTATTTATTCATCCCTTAAATTATTTCCCTGTGCCTGTTTGCAAAATATTGTTGCTTGGCTAACTGTTTCCCAAACAATTATACCTGTGTTTTCCTGAAAATAAAACCAGGTCTTATATTTTTGCTCCAAAAGACACATTAGGGCTTATTTTCCAATTAGGTCGCATTTTCAGGGAATACAGTACTAAATGCATCTGTTTGGCTGACTGGGGCTTATTTTTTTTTGATAGGGCTTATATCATGAAAATCATGCTAGGGTTTATTTTCCGATTGGGTCTTATTTTGGGGAAAACATGGTAGGATCTTGCTAGGTTAGCATACATGAGAAGCCTGGCTTTTTTCTAGCCTAAGCAGGACTTGACAATTCCTAAGGCTGGGTTCACACATGCTAAACCAATGTTATAACACATTCTTTGCCCAAACAAATGATTGCTTAATACAATTATCTGATTCATAGCACAGTGAGCCACAAACCATCCAAGCCTATTTAACCTAGTCAGGTATGTTTTGTGTACTAAACCTGAAGAAAACCAAGAGACACATGGAAGAAAGTTAGAGACTCTCCATCCCAATTTTACAAAAAAGGAGTGAAGAAATACTGACACCATATTCCTAACTGTAGTTACAACTCATGTACAATAAGGGATCCTGACCCTGTAAGGGTTCCGCTCTCTTCAAACCTCCTCTACTAATAGGGCAACTCCAACTCATCCCCAAGTCTCTTCCAGGTCTTCAGTTTGTTCAGATCTGATATCTCTAAGCCAGCAGCCTTGATAAACAGAATTTGGCAGTATAGATAGTCCTTGACTTACAGCCACAATGGAGCCCAGCCATTTCTGTTGCTAAACAAGACAAGTTAAATGAGTTGTGCCTCATTCTATCTTTTTTTGCCGCAGATAAGTGAGTCACTGTAGATTTATTTATTTATTTTTAATTTTTATTTATTTATTCAAATTTATACCCCACCCTTCTCCTTGTTAGGACCCAGGGCGGCGCACAGGCATTATTTAAAAACCACAATAAATACAATATACAACATTAAAATATATTAAATTATTTACCCGTGCTAAAACCCATATTAAAAACCCTACCAAATTATAATTTATGTATAAAAGTCAGAACGGGGGGCTATCCTAGGCTGGCTTGTTGGAATAAATGAGGTCTTAAGACGTTGGCGGAAGAGGCGGAGGTCCGAGGTAGTGCGAAGGTCGGGGGGTAGGTCGTTCCAGAGGGCTGGGCCCGCCACAGAGAAGGCCCTTCCCCTGGGTGTCGCCAACCGGCATTGCCCAGCCGACGGCACCTGGAGAAGACCCTCTCTGTGGGAGCGGACCGGACGAAGGGATGTATGGGGCAGGAGGCGGTCTCGTATATAGCTAGGCCCCGAGCCATGGAGCGATTTAAAGATGGTAGTCAACACCTTGAAGCGCACTCGAAAGGCCACAGGCAGCCAGTGCAGCTCGCGCAGAAGAGGTGTTACGTGGGCTTGCCTTGAGGCACCCATAACCATCCGCGCGGCCGCATTCTGCACTAACTGTAGCTTTCGAGTGCACCTCAAGGGGAGCCCCATGTAGAGAGCGTTACAGTAATCCAGCCGGGATGTCACAAGCGCTTGAGTGACTGTGCGAAGGGCCCCCCGGTCCAGTAAGTGGCGCAACTGGCGTATCAGGCGAATCTGATAGAACGCCCCCCTGGCCACGGCCGCCACATGGTCCTCCATGGACAGCCGGGAATCCAGGAGGACGCCCAAGTTGCGCACCCTCATGTTCAGTGAATCATGCAGATATTAAGTGAATCTGGATTTCCCCATTGACTTTGCTTGTTGGAATGATGATCACATGACCCCAGGACAGTACAACTGTCATTAACACATGCCAGTTGCCAAGCACCTGATTTCTGATCAAGTGCCCATGGAGATGCTGCAATGGTTGTTAAGTGTCACAAAACCAGGTCTTAATTCACTTTTTTTCCAGGGCCATTGTAACTTCAAACCATCACCAAATGAATGATTGCAACCTGTACAAGGCTAGGGTCTTTATTGCAAAACACTGGAGAAGATTCTGTAGAATGTTCCTATTGGATCCTCAGTATTTAAGAAATTAACACAGCAGCAAAATTAATGTAGCATTGTCAATATATAGCTTGAAGATCAATTGGCTCACTATTTGCTTTATTGGTCATTCCCACAATCGAATATCCTCATGTGTATAAATATCATTTTGGACAAAGCTATTGAGCATGGATGTTTAAAATGTTCTAATCTGTCTGTCTAATCCCCCCTTCCCCCACACACACGTAAATAACAGTTAATTTATTATTAAATAATAAAGAAATCAATCAATTGCTGCTTTGGAAAAAGTATTTTTAGAGAGCCATGTACTTAAAGGAAATAGGTTGAGTGCCATAATGTGTGTTTTGTATGTATGAGTAAATGTATTGAATGAAACGATGAACCCCAATTGGGTGGGAACATCTATTCATTCCACAACCCATCTCCCTTCTCTTCCAAACAGCTGATGCAGGAAGGCCCAATCTACCTTTTTATAAAAAGATTTAAAGTTAGACCCCTTCCTTCTTTTTTGTCTGGTCAAACAAATAAAGCTTAACCTGACCTCTCCTTGAAAAACAAAATTGAGTTGCTATCTGATTGCCAAGAAATGCACAAAAGTAATTAGCCCCAAATTCTTTTTCCTAGTCCAACTCCTTAATCCATATCACTTTGGATGGAGGGGCGAGGAATAACTGCTTTTGGAAAATGTTTTTCTATCCAGATAATTGATACTCCCTAACTTTCTGTTAACAAATCTTTACTTGATGAATCACTAAAGCTGGGACAACTATATTCCATTGACAATGCAGCACCATTGTCATATATTAAATGTAATATATAAGTTATCTAAATTTTTGATGAACTGCTTAAATTATGCAATCAATAAACAACATTCATCCAGGTAAAAGACCTGTTGCTTTATATGATCACTGTTCTTTTTTATTTCTTTCAATACAGCAATACAGTATGATAGGAATAAAATGATAAAAATGTGAAAAGATTATGGCAAATCAGAAGTATTTCATTGTTAATTCAATTGCTTATCTTGCCCTTAATATTGATATGGAAACTTGGACATTTATTTAGTAGGAAAATACTTTTTTTCTCTTTAGATTTTAAAGGATTCTCTTAAATTACTTTAGGGAATCATTGTGCTGTCACTAATAATCTGAAAAGGGGATTTAAACTAATTCTCCCATGTGGGGGAAAGACCCTAGACTCCTTCCATCACCATGTTCTCAGCAAACTGAAAACTCACCAAGTTTAAAGGTAACATTTGGAGAGAAAATGTGTCTTTCTTTTGAGTAAATCTAATGAACAATTTCATCTCAGGTTTGCTGCCCGAAAATAATGCAGCAGAGAGCAATTTAAATTGACATCACCTACTTAAATTCTGTATTACAGTTCATACAGAATTTCAGAATTCAACTACTTCATCCATCAGCAAGGGATCATTTTAGCCTTTCTTAACTAGTTTCTTGCTATAAATTTGGAATTTTTCAATTCTGAACCAGAGAATTGCAAGGATCAATCTACAATAGGGTGCAGGCCTGGACTGATTAAACCTGCGCTCATGTTTTGTACTTGTTGAAATAGTAGCTTCATGGAATCCTTTTCCCTCAGCATTCATTTGGTATGGCAGTAAAATAAAATACAGGTTGTCCTCAACTTACAACAGTTCCTTTAGTGACCATTCAAAGTTACAATGGCACTGAAAAAAGTGACTTATGACCATTTTTCACAGTTGTAACTTTTGTAGCATCCCCATGATCATATGCGTCAGATGCTTGGTAACTGGTTCATACTTATGACCGTTGCTGTGTCCCTAGATCATGTGATCCCCTTTTGCGATCTTTTGACAAGCAAAGTCAATGGGAAAGCCAGACTCACTTAACAACTGGGTTACTAAATTATCAACTGCGGTGATTCAGTTAACAACTGTGGCCAGAAAGGTTGTAAAATGGGAGCAAAATTCACTTAAGTGTCTCAGGTAGCAGAAGAAATATTGGGTTCAATTGTGGTCATAAGGCGACCACAATTCTTGACCTACACTGCAGGGCTGCTGTGAAGGTACATTTCACTCCACCCCACCATCTTTATATGGAAAAGTTAGCAAAACAGATTATAAATAAGTAATATGGACTTAGCTAGCAATCAATATATTTCTGCCGTTTTATATATTATTTAAGAGTATTTATACTCTGCTCTTCAGCCAGAAAGGCTTTCAGAATGACGGTTGGGTTTTTTTTAAATGTTTTTTATTTTGCTACTGAAAGCTTCTATTGGACCGAATTCAAAATGTGAACTGATCTGGAAACTTGGATAGTGCATTAGATAATAAAACTGGGTCAAAAAGAGATTTGTGGAAATTCAGATGTTTCCTGCTCCCTACTTTCGTTGTAAAAATTACCTATCCCATTACTTACAAAAAGACTTAGGTAGAATTGATCGTATTTTCCATGACGCTTGGTCCTGCTCATTATGGATAATCAGGTAAGAGAGCTTTAATTGATCTGAAGTCCCATCTCTCTGGCATTCTTTAAAGTTAAATCTCTTGGAAATTTGCCCAGTGACAGAAACAAAACAAAAATCAATCCCTCTATTAATTTCTAATAAGAGTTAATATAGGACTGGTGCTTCCTGTTGCTTTTCTTCTTAGTTACCCAATTCCTGTACCTTTTTATTCTCCATAAATCACCCACGATTTCAGTGTCACAGATACCATGTCTTAATATTGAAGTTACTGATTGACGATCTAGCCCTGATATAAATATTTGCTGAATGGGGCACAGCAAACTAAACAATTTTCAGAATTCCAGAATTCTTATTGTGGATTATTTTCTGAAAATACTCTGAGAATTTATTTTGCTTCTGGGAAGCTGGCAGAGAGGAGTCAGTGGGGAAGCCAGGAGGCACCTGCTAGTCCGAGGCTAGCAAGCAAGCGGCTGCTGTTGGGTGACAGAGGGGATGAGGGGGCTACATGGGGTTGTGTGAGAAGTGCTGGATGGTTGGGAAGGAGGTGTGGTGTGTGCCATGTGATTGGGGAGGGTACACAGGTGGGCAGTGTAGGTAAGGAAGGGTGCTCTGGCATCCATAAAATGTGTGAGTTAGGTAAGGCACACCAGAGGGCGATGATAGCATAGGCTGAGAAGGGTGCATGGGGGTCACGAGGATGTGCATGGCTCAAGCAGGGTGGACTGTCAGGGGATAGCATAGGTCAAGAAGAATGAATGAGGGTCACAGGAGTATGTGACAGGGGTCGTACAGGCCAGAGATGGCATGTGGGTGGTGGCCATGTAGATTGGGAAAGTTGCCTGGGAGTGTTTAAGAGTGTGCAAGAGGTGCCATGCAGCTCAGAGATGGTGCAAGGAGGCTGGCAAGAATTGGGAAGGGTGCATAGGCTACTCAAGATGTGCTGCACACGTCAGGACTGAAGTGTATTGAGAAGGGAAGCTGCTGTGGCCTAGAGGTAGAGCTCTTGCCTCACAAGCAGGAGGTTGTGAGTTCGATCCTAGGTAGAGGCACATGTAGGGTCTCCTGCCTGGGCAGGGGGTTGGACTAGATGATCTGCAAGGTCCCTTCCAACTCTGTTAATCTGTTAAAGGGTGCATGGAGGGATGCAGGAGGTGCTGTGTGGGTTAGGGATGGAATATATACCTGGGTTATTATTATATAAACCCACCAAATATATATCTGTGGGTTTTGGCAACAAACAGCTTTCCCAGAGACAGACCCAAATTAAGAGACCGCTGGATGGGAGAGGGAAGAAGAGGTTCAGGGTAGCCACATCCTAGAATCTGTCAGGATATATCTAGTAGGCTAGAAAGTTATAGCTTTAGGTTGACAAGACTGGCCATTAGATGTTAAGCAAATAAAAGTTTAAACTTGATTGAATCTTGCTGGGTTCTTTGGGTTTTGACCAACATGGGGGTGAGCAAGAGGTCCTGTGTGATCCGGGGAAGGCACACAGGGTGGCCTCCCCTTTCCGTTAGGCTGGTAATTTCTGGGTAGGGGAGGGAATGAGTGACTGGGTCTTAGATTGTTGAAAATGCAGATCACATGATGGCAGCAGCAGCCCAGTGGCACCACAGCAGCCACAGCTTCTCCAAATAATGGGTCATGGGTTCCAGATTTTGGATGCATTCTGTAAGTTAGCATACTTGTGGTTCCCCGATTTAAAAATTGTTGACCTATGACATATTACTTTGTCCAGGTAAAAGCCATGACAACAGTTTTAGTAGTATACAGCTTGTTTCCTGGTATAATTACTAGTGCAGTCTAATGCTTTCTTGTTTAATAGGGTGAATTTCCGTATTAGCCTGTGTTCGAGTTGGCCATCTTTACAGTGTTTCTGGCCCCTTTATTTTTTGCTATACATAATAATATAAATAATAATAAATTGGGATTTATTAACCGCACCCTCTCCCCACAGGGACCCGGGGCGGTGCACAGGCATAATTAAAAACAATATACAATAATACAAATATTTCTTAAAATCGAATTAAATAAATCTACCCGTGCTAAAAACATAAATTAAAAACCCATTTAAAATTTATAATTAAAAGACAGAGAGAACTATTCAAGGCCGGCCAGTCGAAAGAGATGGGTCTTCAATTTTACACGGAAGGAGCGGAGGTCGGTGGTCGTTCTAACATATATTTAGGGCTTTCGAAATAGTACTGTCCAAATACTGATACTTTACTGTGATCAGCCCAATAAAGCCTAATACATTTTTTTATAAGTTGGAGACAATTTAACCCTCTTATGTTGCTGCCTCCTCCAGTCTATTTGGCCTTTTTTCACTTTAAGTGAAAAAAATGTGGACAAAAATGCACACATGATTAGAAAGAATGTTAAGACAGCATATAGACTATAAGCCAGAACTATTTTTGTTAGGCATAATACCAGAAAATTATGGGAAAGGGAATGTATATTTGATATTATATGTCTTGAAAGCAGCAAGGAGTGTAATCACACAATACTGGAAGAAACAGAAACACTAACAGAAGAAGATATAATTTAAATTTTTTTTAATTTTTTTTTAAAATTTATTAAATTTATATCCCGCCCTTCTCCAAACGGACCCAGGGCGGCGCACAGGAATGTTAAAATACATACAAAACATATAAAATTTAAAAAACTTATTCTAGTAAAACCTGTGCTAAAAACCAAATTAAAATCCCAAATTTAAAACTGTCTAATGGTCAATACAGGGGGTTACGCTAGGCCGGCTAGATGGAATAAATGTGTCTTCAGACACTTGCGGAAGAGGCGGAGGTCAGAGATGGTGCGGAGTTCAGGGGGTAGGTCGTTCCAGAGGGCTGGCCCAGCCACAGAGAAGGCTCTTCCCCTGGGTGTCGCCAGTCGGCATTGTCCAGCCGACGGCACCCTGAGGAGGCCCTCTCTGTGGGAGCGTATCGGTCTGAGGGATGTATGGGGCAGGAGGCGGTCTCGCATATAACTAGGCCCCGAGCCATGGAGCGCTTTAAAGATGGTCGTCAAGACCTTGAAGCGCACCCGAAAGACCACAGGGAGCCAGTGCAGCTCGCGCAGGATAGGTGTTATGTGGGAGTGTCTAGGCGCTCCCGTAATCACCCGCGCGGCTGCGTTCTGGACTAGCTGCAGCTTTCGGGTGCACCTCAAGGGAAGCCCCATGTATTAAAAAATACTAGACTGTGCAGAAATGGACAGATTAACACTGAAGATAAAGGAAAAGGAAGACACAGCGTACTATTGAACCTGGGGTTTGTTTTATCAATGGTTGGATAACAGAGGTAGAAATTAGGATTTTAAAGAGTATTACTATGTAAGGAACTGACTCAGACAGTATGCTGTTCACTAAGCACTTATTGTATGTAAAGAAAATATATATAAATAAATGGGGGGGGGGAATGGTTTATTTCAAGATGTATAAGGAAAGCAATTTAAATGTTCTTAGGAGAAAAGATCATATTCCTGTAATAAATGCATTTTTGCCCTTAGAATAACAGTTAAGAGAGTGTACCTTAAAGACTATAATGCAAAAGGAAAGATAACTGATACATATATTCATTAACTTTCTTCAACTAAGCAACTTATTGCACCTTAACAGATTAACAGAGTTGGAAGGGACCTTGCAGGTCATCTAGTCCAATCCCCAAGCCCAAGCAGGAGATCCTACATCTGCCTCTACCTAGGATTGAACTCACAACCTCCTGATTGGGAGGCGACAGCTCCACCTCTAGGCCACAGGATTTTGTCTCTAACCTCCTCTGCCCATTACATGTTGCCAAAATATATCTGATACTCTTTCCTCTGTTTTTACCCTTTTCTGAAACTGAGGGACCTTTGGAGATCTTGAAGATAGTACGACATTCCACCCCCACCCCCCAAGTCTGCTGGCCAAAACATCACAAATTCTTTGTACAGGCACTGCTGCAGGTGATATAACTTATATCCTGCAATGAACTGGCCAAGAGAACTTCATCTTATTCCAGAAGCAATTAAGTGTTACCATACAGCCATTCTGATACACAGGGAGAATGTGGGACACTTATTGTCGCAGGTACCAAAGTAGCTAATGGAGGTCTTAAGAACACTGAAACTTAGAATCAATCCATGTATCTTCCTGCCAATTGCTACCAACTACGGGGGAAAAAAAGTTTAAACTTTTTCCTTTGAAACTAAGGATATAAGATCTGCCTTATCGCTACTGCCCCCTCTTTTTTCAAGAAACAAGGTTCTTAACAAAGACAAAACATTTGAGAAGTACAACTTTTCTGACAAAATTCTACTTTTTAATTTACAGCCTGGCCGTTGGCATTTTGCCATATGTAACAACCAATATAAACATATGTTCTCTTAATCATTAACTTTTTTTGTTTTTTTGCCTTCCAGTCAATGCTGATTCCTGGCAATTGCCTGGACAAGTCTCTACTGGGTATTTTGGCTAGATTTTAGAAGAGAGTTGCCCTTGCCAGCTTCCTATGGCTGAGAGAGTGTGATTGGTCCGAGGTCACCCAGCTTTGCTTTGTTTTTAAGGTAGGACTAGAAATCGCTGTCTCCCAGTTTCTAGTCTGGTGCCTTAATCACTAACTAAACTAGCTTTAGGCCCAAGTGTCTCTCAACTATGGTGGTTTGAACAGGTATGGATTTTAACTCTCACTCAACTTGCTGACCGGAGAATATTGAGAGTTGAAGTCCACACATCTTAAAACTGCCAAGGTTGAGGAAAATGGTTTAGGCAAAGAAAGATATTGCTTGTAGGAGATATTAGCAGTCATAAGGCCAATCCTTATCAAGAGAGGTGCAGTAGAGAATGTTTGATGTCTGATAATTTGCTCTATTTTGTGATCACATTAAAAAAGTTAGGAAACATTTAAGAATTGATGGCAGAGAAATTTATGACGAGTAGGCTGAACAACACGTATATTGTTCAGAGTATTTTTTTTAAAAAAAATCTTAAATGAAACTTTTCATTCACAAAATGTATGCCAACCAGCATGGCCTAAAATTTGTACTCTCAATAAATCCTGTGGTTGCCAAATTGGGAAGACTAGTTTATGCCACAATAAAAACATTTAGAGGCAAGATGGGAATCAACTGAATGTTTCATTCAAAAGCTCATCTTTTCCCTCATGTTATTTCACAGAAAGAGTGAAAAATTTCATGCCTTCCTACTCTAATCCACTGTTCACAATAGGTATGAAATAGCAGAGGATAGGTATAATTTTCTCCTCAATAGCATTCAGGGAGTTAAGTACTTTTGCGGCTGCCTTGCTCAGATGCCATCATCTAACTCTGCTTTGTGGATTTAAAAAATATATATAACAGGGATGTGGTTAATGCTTGAATGGGGGACCACCAGGAAATCATAAGACTGCAAGTTAGACAGGAAGCTTTAAAAAAAAAGTATCCTGGAAAAGAACTCCCCTATTCTTGCCAACAAAATCATGGCCATGGTCATCAGGAATAGAGCCCAACCTCAGTTATTTTTACAAATCTTGCTAATAGACTTAAAATTTAGAATAACTTCATTGTCACTTTGAATGCACACTAATCGGCATCCTTAAAATGAAATTTCACTGCTCTCAATGGGTTTCCCCTTTAAGATATAGAACTGAAAATGTGTTTTTAAAAATGACCTACTCTATTCTTCTCAGTGTATTCCTTCTTTGCCATTGTTTAGTTTATTGTTCTATTATTTTACTTCTGTTTACACTCCAGTTCATTTTTCTTCCTGAGTGTTATTATAAGCCACCTAGAGTAGCCCCCAGGCAACAGCAAATAAATTTAACAAATAAATAAATCGGTGGCACGTAAAGGTAAAATATTTTTCCTGGAAACTCTACCACCACCCTCCCCCCACTAAAGTGGACTACTGGGGCAAGGTTGCTACAACAGAACGAATCGAGGCAATGCAGCCTATAATATGAAAGTAATCCAGGTGCATCGAGTGGAAAACGAAGAGCAGGCGACGGAGTAGCGCTGCAAGCGCTACACACCCTAAGAACCACGTTCATCCCAAACGGGTTTCAGGTCGCTCTTACACCGTCGCTTGAAACGGCACCCACAAACCAGACCCTGCATACACGCTTCAGAAAGCGGGAGCGCGGTAAACGGCCCTCGTTTATCTTAACGCTGGGCAGATTAAGTCTAAGGCATGAGAGCGGCCGAGCGATTAGTTTCCGGAAGGCGGGGAAGATGAAGGAGAAAAGCGCCCCCCCCCCCCCGCCACTACACGCTTTGAAATAGGAAAATCATGGCTTTTGGAGTAAAGCGGAGTAAGAGAGAAACGCAAGCGGGAGTGGAGAGGAGAGAGGCTCGCCCGGAACGGGAAGGCGAGGCGAGCTAACGTGGAGAGCAGGAGGGTGAAGGGGAGGGACGGGACGACGCTCATCGAGACGGGGAACCGACCGAGCCGCGCAAAGCGTGCCTCGTAGGGTTTGGGAGTGGGGGGAGGCTGGCTGCGAAGCCCTTCCATTGAGGGGCGGCCATCCATTGAGACCTGCCATTGAGGGGCGCGGCCTGTGGCTCGCAAAGGGGACCCGAGGAAAGGAAAAAGGGGGCTTCCCCGGGCAGCAGGAGGCGAAGGCAACGTCGCCTGTCGACCGGGCCCTTAGGGGGCTCCCCTATAAGCGCCCCTTCCCCCCCCCCCTTTTCTTCAAGCTCTCGCTCCTCGCTCCCTCCCACCCCCAGCCCTCCCCCCCCTGGTGTTCCACGCACGGCCAGCAAATGGCATTCAGCCACGCAGCGCGAGAAGCCGCGACCGAATGGGGAGTCCAAGCCCAAGGGACGCCTTTTCGTGGTTTCCCCCCGCTGGGCTCCCTGCGTTCGGGCCGCTGTTCTACTCACCGCTCTACCGGGGTCCGGGAGGGCAGACGGCGAAGCGAGGTTGAAAGTGGGCGCTTTTTTATTTTATTTTTTTCATTTCTTTGGCCGCTCTGGCAGGGCGAGGGAATTAAAAACGGCGGACTCCTCCCCCTTCTCCTCCCGCCAGCTCCGTGTTGCTTTTCCCCGCCTCACTCCACGGAGCGAGCTCGACCTGGCTGCCTCCCGATCGGGGCCTGGCGCCGGTGCACGTGTTACGTGCGTGGGGGGCTTCGGCCGCTGTCGGGGGAAGTACCGCGGCGCTGCCCTTCGCCGCTTCTCCGGGATCCGAAACGCTGGGGGAAAGCGGCCGGCTCAAAGCCCCGCCGCGCTCTTACCTCTTGTGGGACGGTGGATCCTGAGCTCCGGCTCCTGGCATAAGAGTCCAAATCCGTCTGCCTTTTTGATTGCTTGATCCGGAGAAACGCGCGTGCAAATGGCGAACAACCAGGTTTAATTTAAGTAGGCAAAGCTAGTTAAATAATCTACCCGAAAAGGAGCTGATTAGGTCGCTCATTCGACCCAAATCAGTTCTGGTTTGCAACAGCTGTGATTCCCCCACGTCTTGAGGGGCCAATAGATCTCAGGTGAATCCACCTCCGCCCGTTATTTTGATATTAAGGAGTAAAATCCCTTTGAGCTCCGAGAGATAAATGCAGTCAATATTATATAAAAGTTGTGTCCAAGACAAGGGATTTTGAAAAAGCTGAGCGGGGTTTGAGTTGGTTCCTCCTTGGGAAGGGGACCACCAAGAAACCCAAGGCTGGAAGGTGGACTTACAAATTAATATCACCACCACTAGAAGTCAGCATAGGGAAGCCTCTTCAGTCTTGCTCCAAAGCAAAGCTTACACGGAATTGAGAAGCTCAACAGGGACTTGAGGCATGAGAATGCTGTTGCATATTAAAGAAAACTATTCTGATTAATTGTGTGGAAATGAAACTGATATTTACAGCTGGGAGACATTGTTGGTATACAGTCTTATCTCAGGTTTACTAGCCCCTATACCTGAGCTCAGCTTTTCTTACAGGAATGTTGTAAAAACAACGGGGGGGGGGGGGGAGGTAAACAGTACCTGGATAATCAAGATTTAAATAAAGCCGAAAATTGTACATTTCTAGGATTCTTTTTATTGTTAACTAGCTGATAACCTAGTGCTGCCCAGGGGATTTATTTATAGGGGGAAAATGTCCAGACCAAACATAATTTCTCATGTTGGCTTTTCCCCCTTGCCAGAGGGAGCCCCCTTGTGGAGTACTGTGAAGCTGTTACCATGGCAACTCCACTGTGCTGTACAGTAGAAGCCTTTTGAAGGCACAACAGACTGTATCGTAACAGAACATCCCCCCTGAGGGGTGTTAGGGGTGTCTTACCCCCACAGTATTTGTTTCCAGAGAGTAAGTCATCTGTGTACCAAGTTTGGTTGAAATTGCTTGAGGCGTTCCAGAGGTATGCTGTAACATACACACGTATACACACAGCTATTTTTACATATATAGAAGAAGATTACATCAATGTATACTACTACCCATCCTACATTTATGATTCTGAATAAGAAAAGAATTAAAAACAAAAGCATCAATTAATGAGATAAATAGAACCCAGTCTGCGTATTTAAAATGATAACTTTTGCTGTAACAAGTCTTTTATTGCAGTTGACCAGAACTAATCCCAAAACAAGTTTAGAGTAACTGAGGAAAAGTTTTTCATTTCTCAATTAGTTTCAGTTTCAGCATTTCATCAAGTCTTTTCTGGAATTACCTTTTTCATACATGACAATCATCATAAATATAACGTGAGCTAAAAATGACCTCAGCAGATGGCAGTGCATAGCTGACCTTGGTTGACTCAGAACAGAGGTTAATCTATAGATAGAGAAGAAATCATCCTGCAGGAAGGCAATGGTGGTCTCTTAAGTACGATGTTTCCCAACCCTGGGAACTTTAAGACATGTGGACTTCAACTCCCAGAATTTCCCATCCAACATGGCTGGCTGTGGAATTTCAAGAGTTGAAGTCCATACATCTTGAACTTCGCAAATTTGGAAAACACTGCCTTAATATCAAGGAAGTGACACAGGCATATCTGTGTAGCCATCATATTTGAAGCAGGCTACTCTGATGTCCACGGGATAGGATCCAAAAAGTCAAAATAGCGGTTACAACAGCACTGATAAAACTACCTGTTTTTATGTACATTCAAGTTTAAATCACCTGGTGGTGGCTACCATCTTGACTTTTGGGACCATGTGTAGATACTCCTAGACGTAAGGCATATTTATATAATTGCATGTTTTTTAAACGAAGTATCAAGAGCAAAGCTGGAAAGTGGAACATAAAATGAGAGGAAGACCATAAAGAAATGCAGACAATGGAAGGAGCTTATTGTGAAGCAGGAATGGGAAGCTGAAAGAAAGAGGCTTTCTTAGGCTGAGCAAGGATCAATCAATATCAATCAATAATTTAATTTATAGACCGCTCCTCTCCCCGTAGGGACTCGGAGCGGTGCACAGGGAAATTAAAACCACAATACAATAAATATACAAATATAATTAAGAACAAATTAAATCTGGGCCTGTGCTAAAATCCCCTTAACAAGCTAAAATACCCAATTAAAACAGCTAGACCCTATAGAGAGAGGCTACCCAAGGCCGGCCAAACGGAAAAGATGAGTTTTTAATTTCAGACGGAAGGAGCGGAAGTCCGTGGTAGATAGAAACCAAGGATAGAAAAGAGAGAGCAAGAAGATGGAAAGGAGCCATTACATTGGATGCTCCCTTTTCTCCACAGCTTCTGATTCTCCTGCTCTACAGCAACACACAGAGATCACATCCATAAACAACCTGTTTCTCCCTGTGTATGATCTATACATGTGTAGAACATGCCAGAGAATAAAACGGTGCCATAGTACAAATACCCTGTTTCCCCCGATAATAGCTCAACTGGGCTTTTGAGCGTATGTGCTAAAATAAGGCCTACCCTGAAAATAAGGCCTCCCCCCAAATATTGCAACACAGCAGTAGCCATGAGGTGACCACGCTCCTGCACCTCAAAAATAATAAAACCTCCCTGAAAATAAGGCCAAGCGCTTATTTGGGGAGGGGCAAGAGAAACAAGACCCTGTCTTATTTGGGGGGAAACATGGTATATATTAAGTGGTCAGGGTGAGCAACTATAGCAACTTGACCTGTGGACTTCAATTCCCAGAATCTCCCAGAAGCTAACATGGAATTCTGGGAATTGAAGTCCACAGATCATAAAGTTGTCATAGTTGCCCATGCCTGTTCTATGATATTTAGGAAAGGGCCTCCTGCCTGATTCTTAATTGAACAGTAAATGTGTTTCTTTCCTTGTCTTTTACCTTTTCAGCCCTTTATCTTTTCCTTTTGGAGAACAGGTATGATGTTTTCCTGCCACTGGGCTTTTTAAAAAGCTTCCTTTGCTTTTAATAGAAGAGAACTTTCTTCCTTCAAGCCTAATTGTGGCATGGAGGATGCTGCAAGGATCAGAGTCTCAGGTCCATTGACACTATTTCCCCCCCACTCCCTAAGCCTAATTGCCATATAGAAAGTGGTGAGATCAGAATTAATTCTTTCCCCTCCATTGGCAAATCCGCTGCCTCACCTTTCTGGAGTGGCAATTAGGCCTGGGCAAAAAGCCTGCTGCTTCTACCTTGGTTTAAAAAGGTCATCCGAGCCTCATATATAGGTTGGGATCTTAGGCCCCAGGTAGACTAATGTCTCTGCCTTTCGATTGCTTTGGTTCTCAAAAACTCTTCAATGTTGATATTTCAAAAGGACTCAAATGGGGAGGCGATGGCGCCTGGCGCAGGGAGTTTTAAAAGGGGATTTCTGAAGAAAGCTAAATGCACTTGCCAAATTTGGAACCGGCTTTTGCCTCTCCTGAGGTTTCTGCAAGCGATTCTGTTAGGAGTAGCACCTAAAACCTGGGTCTTAAGTTTGGTTTCATTAGCTGAAAGTTCCCTATTTAAATTGAGGTTGTGGAGTTCTCTGCTTTTCTTACGTTGTTTACATTCAACACTCAAAGAAGGGAAAGGACTGAAAGAACTTAGGAAAGTGCACTTAGGGCAATAAAGATTTATTATTGTTGCAAGTGATCTTTTACTCATTCCTTGTGGTCTGTAGATTTTAAATTTTTTATAATCTGTTTTTGTTACATAACCGGCCCATTTCCATTTCAATTCTTTTACTCTCTGGATGATATAGTGTACTTTCGTTTGTTCTCTAACCCATGTGCAAGTCTTTCTATCTTACTTTGTAATCCCGAGCATGTATTTTTCCATGGATCTTTGTGCCACTCGTAGCTTTTGTATTGATTGTGAAGTTAGTGTCCATGTTTCACCAGCATATTTTAGAACAGGTAGCACACACTGATTGAAAACTTTTCTCTTCGGCATGTGGGGAGGTTGTTCTTGAAAATTATGCTTACTTTGCTGAATACCTGCCAACCACACTTTAATATGCTGTTCAATTTCCTTTATTGTATAACATTCCATTGAGATCCTTTGGCCAAGATATTTTTTTGGAGTATAAGACGCACCAAGATTTTGAAAAGGCAAATTTTAAAAAAAGTGTTTGCACTCTTCAGACCACCCAAAAACGGCCCATTTTTCGCAAAAATGGGCCCATTTTTCGTTAAAAAAGGGCATGCATAGCATTTAAGAGTGCTCCTGGGGCTGGGGGGGGGGGGGAAATGAGCAAAAGCCAGCCCATTTTTGCTCATTTCTGCCCTCCCCAGGAGCACTCTGAAAGCCTCCTAAAGGCTATGCACGGCCATTTTTGCAAAGGGGGCGGGGTTTCAGGAGGCCAAAAATGCTGTATTCAGTATATAATAATAATAATAATAATAATAATAATAATTTTAATTTATAAACCGCTCTCTCTCCCCGTAGGGACTCGAGGCGGTGCACAGGGAATTTAAAAATACATGTATAAAACCACAAACATAATACAATATTAAAATGAATTAAACTAAAACCCTGCGCTAAAATCCCAAACTAAAACTAAACCCCTAAAAACCCTAAAAACAGTTCAATTACCCCAGGCCGGCCAAGCAGAAGAAATGTGTTTTTAGTTTTTGGCGGAAGGAGCGGAGGTCCGTGGTTGTTCTAATTTCGGGGGGAAGGTCGTTCCAGAGGGTCGGGCCCGCCACAGAGAAGGCCCTTCCCCTGGGCGTCGCCCGCTGGCATAGCCTGGTGGACGGCACCCAGAGAAGTCCCTCTCTGTGGGAGCGAATCGGCCGCAGGGATGTATGGGGTAGGATGCGATCCCGCAGATAGTTAGGTCCCGTGCCATGGAGCGCTTTGAAGATGATAACCACCACATTGAAGCGCACCCGAAAGACGACAGGCAGCCAATGCAGCTCTCGCAGGAGTGGTGTTACATGGGAGAACCTGGAGGTTCCCATAACTGCCCGCGCGGCTGCATTCTGGACAAGCTGCAGTCTTCGGGTGCACCTCAAGGGGAGCCCCATGTAGAGAGCGTTACAGTAGTCCAGTCGGGATGTCACGAGTGCGTGAGTGACTGTGCAAAGGGCACCCCGGTCCAATAGGGGACGCAACTGGCGGACCAGGTGAACCTGGTAAAACGCCCTCCTGGCTACGGCCATCACTTGATCTTCCATGGACAGCCGTGCATCAAGGAGGACGCCCAAGTTACGTGCCCCATCCACAGGGGTTAGATGTTCGTCCCCTATGGCCAGTGATGGAGTCAACTGGTTGTACCGGGCTGCCGGAAACCACAGCCACTCAGTCTTGGACGGGTTGAGTCTGAGTCTGTTCCTTCCCATCCAGGCCCGCACGGCTTCCAGGCACTGGCACGTCACCTCTACTGCATCGTTGGGGTGGTTTGGGGTAGATATATACAGCTGCGTGTCGTCAGCGTAGAAGTGATTACCCCAAAACCACGGATGATCTCGCCCAGCGGCTTCATATATGTGTTGAACAGGAGCGGCAAGAGGACCGACCCCTGAGGCACCCCACAAGTGAGGGGTCTCGAGGTCGACCTCTGCCCTCCTGCCAACACAAATTGCGATCGACCGGAGAGGTAGGAGAACGACCTTAGCACGGTGTCCCTCACCCCCAACCTCTCCAGCCGATGCAATAGGATACCATGGTCGATGATATCAAAAGCCGCTGAGAGGTTTAATAGGATCAGGATGGAGGAGCAACCCCCATCTCTGGCCCTCCAGAGATCATCCACCAAAGCGACCAATGCCGTCTCGGTGATGTGCCCGGGCCGGAAGCCGGACTGGCGCGGGTCCAGATAATCAATTTCCTCCAGATGACGGGGGAACTGTTGTGCCACCACATTCTCTACAACCTTCGCCCAAAAGTGAAGGTTGGAGACCGGACGGTAATTTACCAACAATGCTGAGTCCAGAGAGGGCTTCTTGAGGAGGGGTCTCACCACCGCCTATTTCAAGACGGTAGGCAAGAACCCCTCACCCAAGGAAGCATTCACTACCTCCTGGAGCCAGCCTTGTGTAACCTCCCAGGATGCCAGTACAAGCCAGGAGGGACACGGGTCCAATAAACATGTGGTAGCTTGCAGTCGCCCACGTAACCTGTCCATATCTTTGGAAGTAACAGAGTCAAACTCTTCCCACAAAACTGTCTAGTGGGTCATATAAGATGCACCCAGATTTTCACACTCTTTTGAGGGAAAAAGGTGCATCTTATGCTCCGAAAAATACGGTATGTAGTGGTCTGCTACATCTAGTACTTCTCCAGATATATGTTTTTTCTTTCTTTTGTGAATTTATTAAACATAACCTGGCTCTTTTTTCAAGTTTGTTTTTAAGCCAAATGGTTCTCCTGCTTTGTGCCGCTCCTGTATGTGTCTTTGTAGCTCTTCTGGGTCTTGTGAGAAGACAACATCATCATCTCTCAATGGCAGGTGGCCCAAGGCAGTCATAGAATTTCAGACTGAAATTTCCTCTAGGATACCTGATGTATTAGCTTACATCCCTACTACACCCTAAAGAAGCCTTTTGAAAAGCATATTGTTGAAAAAGAGCATGTTGAATGGTGCGGTGTACTGTAGTACCACATTCTGTGAGAACTCAGCTTTAAACCCATAGCATTTGAGAGACAGGAAATGGGCGAAGGAGAGGGCTTTGCTGACACAGAGCTGATTATATGCAAAATCCAGTTTGCAGAAACCCACAGAGAAGAAATAATGACGGGTGGATTATGCTGCCGTCAGCATGTTGTGACAAGATAGCACCAGTTCCTCTTCTTAGACAGGAGCCTGACACAGGCTTTAATTTTCTAGTAGCAAGCCTATTTTATACTGCAGATATGTGGCCTGTTTCTATGGGTGGGTGTGTTGATTTTTTTTTTAAAAAAGCATGTTATCAATAGCCAGTCCTTTACAGCCCCTGAGGTGCCAAAAGTTATAAAGACTGATAACAGAATTCATCCTAGCTGACTGGGAGAATGCTGTTGACCTGAGAATAAGATAAGTAACTTGGTACTTTGTTGTTCCTTTCGATTAAACCCCAAATGCTTACTAGGATTGCCAACCGAAGGTAGGGAGAGACAGGGTTGGTAGTCCTTGACTTACAAACATTTATTTAGTGACTGTTTGATATTAACAATAGCAATAGCACATAGACTTATAAGGGTAGTCCTAGATGTACGACCAAAATTTCTGCTGCTAAGCAAGACAGTTGTTAGGTGAATTTTGCCCTACTTTATGACCTTTCTTGTCACAGTTATTAAGTGAATCACTACAGCTATTTGTTAAGTGAATCTGGCTTCCATTGACTTTGCTAGTCTGAAAGCCATAAAAACTGATTGCATGACCCTGGGACATTGCAACCGTCCTAAATATAGGTCAGCTGCCAAACATCTGAATTTTGTTCACATGACCATGGGTCGTAAGTGTGAAAAGCAGTCGTAAGTCACTTTTTTCAGTACCCATTTAGTGAATGTTCATTAAATGAACTGTTGTAAGTTGAGGACTATCTGTCTACCACTTCAGAGTGGCATTGTAAAAGGAACTTATGACTGTTTTCCACACAACCATTGTAGCATTCCCAAGGTCATGTGATCAAAGCTCAAATTCTTGGCAACTCATTAACAGATGAACAGAGTTGGAAGGGACCTTGCAGGTCATCTAGTCCAACCCCCTGCCCAAGCAGGAGACCCTACATCTGCCTCTACCTAGGATTGAACTCACAACCTTCTGCTTGTGAGGCAAGAGCTCCACCTCTAGGCCACAGCAGCAGATTATGATGGTTGCAGTGTCCCAGGGTCATGCAATCACCTTTTGTGACCTTCTGACAAGCAAAGTCAGTGGGGAAACCAGATTCACTTAACAACTGTGATATTAACTTACTTGCAATGAT
The DNA here is from genome assembly GCA_039707465.1 of Rhabdophis nuchalis. Taxonomy (NCBI): domain Eukaryota; kingdom Metazoa; phylum Chordata; class Lepidosauria; order Squamata; family Natricidae; genus Rhabdophis; species Rhabdophis nuchalis. The sequence continues at coordinate 159,005,128 of CM077643.1, forward strand.
TCACTTAACTTTGTCAAGAAAGGTCATAAAATGGGGCACAACACGCTTAACAGCTGTTTCGCTTACCAACAGAAATGTTGGCTCAGCTGTGGTCATAAGCCGAGAACTACCTGTAGTATACCTTAATCAAGAAGATTATATTTAACCCCTGCTGTGAAAAAAGGGAAAACTTGCAAATGTAATCATCTGATAGCAAAGAGTTCAGCTACAAACAATAATATCAGTATCAGCAGTAATATCAAGCTGCAAAGCAAGACAAGATCTACAGCTAGGTTGTATAGTCCGAAAGGGCTTCTAGGAGAGAAAATTTAAGACCTCCAGCTATTCACCCTACAGGCTCAGACCTCATGCTGTAGCATGTGGAAATGAGCTTGGGAGACAGGGAAGAGCCACAGCCAAGCGTGAAAAGAGGCTGTCTAGACCAGGGATGTCCAAACTTGGGAACTTTAAGACTTGTGGACGTCAACTCCCAGAATTCCCCAGCCAGCATAGCTGGCTGGGGAATTCTGGGAGTTGACATCCACAAGTCTTAAAGTTCCCAAGTTTGGACATCCCTGGTCTAGAAAATTGTCATGAAGATCTTCTGCCTCTCTTTGGAAGAGCACAAGAGTCTTGCCCCATTGAGATCAGTCTAATGAAGTAGTCCAGGGAAGACACCAAGATGAATGATTTCTAGTAAGATTACAGGAACAGAATCTTGCAAGTTTCTCCCATCGTTTCTCCCTGTCACTTTTACAGCCCAAGAAACTAGGAAAGACCCATACTGAGATATTTGCAATGCCTACATTCGTGCTGTGAGCTAAACAGCCTCTTATTTGACCCTGGCCCTGGCTGCCGTCCTTCCCTCTGTCCCCCAAGGTTATTTCTACATACCATTACAGACACACATACATCATTTAATAGAATGAAGGTGCAAGTGTTGATTGTCCAAGCTGTAATATTAACAGTATTTCAGAAGAGATTTTCAGGATATAATCACCCTACAGCATTTCTGGAATTTTACTAAGCGTTTAACAAAATTGGCTTCCATTCATGAAATTCCCATATTTCTCCACTTCTTTCGTCACTTTTTAAAACCAATCAGTTCAGAAAAAAAGCAAGTATAAGCACAGTGGAGATTAGTTACTGAAGAGAAAAACTTTCCACCCAAAGCATTTTAGTAGCTATGATGTTGGAAACTCTAATAAGCATACTTTGTAGTGAACAAAATTGTTCAAATACTGCTGGGTTCGTTCTCCCCTTTTCTGATGCCATAAGTAAAAGATTAGAAACTTTTTCTCTTTTCTCAAAAGTGAAAGTTGAGATTTGCAGAAGTATCCCATAACAGACTGGTGGATATGTTGATTGTGGGACTAGAAAAGGCCATTCTATATTTGCAATGCAATATTTTGCAGGGGTTAAATATTTGCAAGCTGTTTGCCCCTGTTAACCTACTTTAACTGCTCGTAGTGCTGTAGTAGCATCAGAGCAAATGATTATGGATGTACTCTCTCCATTCCTGTACAAAGATGCACTATTTGAGCCAGGACTTTATGAGATGTATTAGGTGAATTTCAATGCGGTGACTTTATGGGGCTAAAATTCCAGCCAGTCCCTCATGTATTTATTAATTATTTGAAAAGATACACAAGTCTATCCAAAGGACGCAGTGGTTAACATGCTGAGCTTGTCGATCAAAAAGGTTGGCAGTTCAGCAGTTTGAATTCCTAGTGTGGTGTAATGGAGTGAGCTTCCGTTACTTGTCCCAACTTCTGCCAATCTAGCAGTTTGAAAGCACATAAAATTGCAAGTAGAAAAATAGGAATCACCTTTGGTGTAATAATAATATAATAATAATAATAATTTTAATTTATAAAACCGCACCCTCTCCCCACAGGGACTCGGGGCGGTGCACAGGTAGAATAAAAACCAAATACATACAACAATTCTAAAAACAAATTAAATATAACCTGCGCTAAAATTCCCATTAAAACTAAATAATACTAATTCCCCATAAAACCCCAGAGGCAGAGAGACTCATCCTAGGCCGGCCAGACAGAACAGTGTTCCATACACCTTCGGCGTTTAGTCATGCTGGCCACATGACCATGGAGATGTCTTTGGACAGTGCTGGCTCTTCAGCTTTGAAACGGAGATGAGCATCGCCCCCTATAGTCGGGAACGACTAGCACATATATGCGAGGGGAAGCTTTACTTTTACCTTTAAGTCTATCCAAAGTCAGTTGGATAGACTGAAGTCAGTTTCAACAGGACATTAATAATGTATTCATTCTACAATGCTAGTGGCATTGTATTGTTTCTTTTTTAATGACCCTGTAGTCCCTTGATTCAGGGTAGGGTCAGTGCAACTAGTTGGAGCTGAGTGTTTACTGGCCAGATGCTCAAGCAGAGTTTGCAGCAGATATTTTCTCTTTGCTCTGAGAGAGAAACACCTGCTGCTACCTAGGTTTGAACTCTCAATCTTCGGAGTGGGTGACGAACATCTTCACCACTAGGCCACTAGGCCACCTTCATTGCATTGTTTATCTGCTTGTAATTTACTCAACCTCTGTCTACTCTGTTTTCTAAGTGTTCTTCACTAACAGTTAAATACCATGGTTACTCCAAGATTCTGCTATAAAGTCAGAGTCTTCATCTATTTCAGAATCATAAAGGGATTTACAAATGAAGTTCACAATTAACACCCATACTTTGCTCCAGGAAATGGAGCATCGTTATTTACTCAGCATGAGAACTGCAGATGACGATGACTTGGATATTTGCATAAATATATAGCAAAATGTTTGTTTCTTCTTTTCCCTATCCCATTGTGTTTATGAAAATGCAGATTGGGGAAGGGGCCAGTCTCATGGAAGTCAGTAAACAGAACAGATTATGGCTTTGCTGTTTTTTTTATTTTTGGCTGCTACCCTAAAATCACTTTCTAATCTTGGAGGAATCCTGGCATTTAGTCAAGCAGCCTGGGGACAAAGGATGAAGGGCAGTCTGTTGGCTGGCAAACTAAATATATAACATGGCCTGATGCCTTGTGGATGCCTGGACCATGGGAGCTTCCAGCTAGTACAATCTGCTGAAAAATGTCAGGTCCATGCAGAATAAGCATTCAATCATCCCTTCCACCAATCTTCTGAACAGCTTCTCCTCCCTACCCCCTGCCCTCAGTTTCTTTCTGTCTTATCCTTCTCCCTGCTCCTCCTTTTCTTATCTACCAATCAATCAGAATAGAACTGGAAAGGACCTTGGAGGTCTTCTAGTCCAATCCTTTCCTCAAACACGAGACTCTATACAATTTGAAATAAGTGGCTGTCCAGTCTTTTTAAAAAAAAAAAAACTTCCAGTGATGAAACACCCACTTTTGAAGGCAAGCTGTTCCACTGGTTAATTGTCCTCACTGTTAGGAAGTTTCTCCTTAATTCCAGGTTGCTTCTTTCCTTGAGTAGTTTCCATCCATCGTTTCTTGTCTTGCCTTTTTGTGCTTTGGAAATAAGTTGACTTCCTCTTTATTGTGGGAGCCCCTCAAATACTGGAATGTTGCTATTAATGTCACCACTAGTGCCTCTTTTCTCTAGACTAGCCATAGCCAGTTCCTGCACACTTCTTCATGTGTTTTAATCTCCAGGCCTTTGGTAGAAATGAATCAACTCATATTCGTTTTCATATTTTTCTCTGTTGTTTGCATCTTCAATCATACATGTGAAATAACATGAGACACACAATAAATTGAAAAATCATGTTTCACAGTTGCTGCGAACTCCTGCAACAATTTCCCATTTCTCCATAGCTCCAGCATTGCACTAAGTAGCCTGAAGATGGGTCACAAGGGGCATTCATTTGTCAGATATCTGCAAATGGAGGAGAGGGAAGGGGGGAAAATCAAGCTTAAAAGGGAAACCAATAAAAGAAAAATGCTTGGAATCAGGAATGGAAGTTCCATAGAATAGCACTCTTTGCTATGAAAAATATACCCAATGTTTAAGTAATAGGTAGTTTGTGAGATCTTAATTTGTTTAAGTGACAGAACAATCTAAGAACTGTAGCAGTCTTCCGTTAAGAAGTTGGAACATCTGCCTTTCTAGATTGCAGCAACTTGTTCTGAGATAAGCAGAACATGCTCTCATCTGCATGACTTGCTTCCCTGGTGTAAGGAAGGCCCACTAACCACGTTCCAAAGACAGGAACCCACAATGCTATCCTTGACCTGCTCCCAACTCATTGCAAAGACAAGCTCCACCTGTCCTTGCTTGGGCCACATATGCTCTGATTGGCTACTGTATGCTGAGGTGGACTGATTCTTCCCTCTGGTCACGGGTGGGTTGCATTACTGCCGGTTTGGTGTGCAATTTATTTTGCGTTCGCTCGCTTCACTTGTGCGCATTTGCACCTAAGAAGGTCTGTGCATGCGCACAACATTAGAAAAGGGAAAAATACATTTTTTTCAATGAAGATTGTTCTGCGCATGCACAGACCCGAAAATCAAGATGGCGGCACTGATGATAGAACCGGTTCAGGGGTGTGGCAGGCTGAGTTACTCCTTTCCTTTTTAAAGAACCTTTCGATCCTAGTGAATGGGAGTTAGATAAAAGTCTTCCTTCCTGCCTTCCTTCCTTCAAGTCTTCCTTCCTGCCTACCTGCCTTCCTTCCTCATTTTAAAAGGTGAAATACACAATTCTGGCAGTATCTTGTCTAGCTGGGGTGAGGAAGAATGCTAAACCAATTATACTTTCTCTCTTTCTCTCCTTCCCCTCTTCCTACAGACTGTAAAAAAAAAGTAAAATAGACAAGATTTATTCCAGTTTCGTATTCTGGGTGAACTGAGGTGACCTTTTCTCCATTATCAGTGGACACACCCAATGGGAAAGTGCCAAACACACGAATGGCATCCCATAGAGCTGGGCTCTTACCAAAGGTCTATCAGTGGAAACCATACATGCTTAAAGAACCATCTAGAAACATTTGCTTTCCTTGCACAGGAGCGAAGGGAAAAAACCCAAGGAGAGTCCACAAATGGTATGCTAACTAGTAACTATGTCTGAAGAAAACATTTGGTCAGTTTCATTGGCAGAGCTTGGCAGAGCTTAACTTCTTCAGGTGTTTTATTTCAAGCTGGTATCCACAGTTAAGCAGCTTAAAGAGGCCATGTGAAATTGCCCTAAAATTCAAGGATTCCTCTTTTGTAGCAGAATATATTAATTAATATATTGGCACATTGGCTGTTGCTAACATTATTCCAATTTATTTAAAATATTAAAAATTACTATGACAAAGGAAATCCGAAGGAATTTGTTTCTAGGAATATAACATGACCGATTCCTTTCTTGCTATTTAGGTGTGTAGCAAAAAGCCTCACCCACAAACAGCTTCCCAGTGAAATTACACAAAAGGTTAGCACCAATCTTCAGCAATTCACTGAGTTACATGGCGGATTCCTTATCTGAAGTATGACTTCTGTGAAATGGCCCTGAGAGATATAGAAAAAAAGACAAGGTTAGGTTAGGAAGGCGGCTATCTACCCACCAGTGTTTTGAGGTGGGGAATTAAGATAAATAATAATTCAGAGGGGAAGGAAATGCAGGAGTTACCCACAGTGATATTTACCTATGGAAAATAGCCATTTTGTAAAGATCTGGGTAAGCAAATATATGAAGGTGAAACAAATAGACGATGTTTTGTTTGTTTTGTCTCCAGGCAGCATCTCTTGAAATCTGTGTACAGGAAAGATGACAGGTCAGTACTGGCACTACTTAACCCATTTTGTCTGCAACATGAGAGGGCAAAAGTCACAATGAAAGGATTTGACAATTGCTGCATAAACTCTGCTGGGGAACTGCAAAATGGAGCAAACCCCTAAATTGGTGCTGAACAATTTGGTGAAATAGGTCATGAACTGGCTTCTTATTTCAGTTCACATTCCGTTTAAGTGTGTTTCTTGGAGATGACATTTCCTTAGCCTGCAATACAATTATAACAATTTGTGTGACAGAGATATATCTAACATTCTCACTACAAGGAAAAGAGCTGAAAGTATTCTGTTGAACATAGTTGGAATGATCTTTCTGATCACCACCTAGTGGATAAAATGGATTAAAAAAAAAACTTTAGAAACATTTTAAGAATGCATTTTTTGTTTTTCTCGAAAAAGAAACAACTGTTGGTAATACGTTAATAAATAACGATTCTGACTTATTCATCTATAGTGATAGCTGAAGAATTCATTACCACACAATGACTACCAATTAGAGATAGTTTCCAAAGAGATTGGACAAATTCACGAAGAATAAAATTATTATTTGTTGGTCTCTTTTATTATTATTAATAATGTATTAATTTGTATGCCACCCACCCCTCAATGACTCTGGGTGACTCACAACAATCAAGCAAAGGAATTACAATAAAATCAGTAAAATGTAAAATGTAAAAACAGGGGTCTCTCTTGGACTTGCTGGAGGGTTGGGAGAAAAGCCAGGACTTCAGTCTTAATGATTGTCCTAAACAACAGCAGTGGGCAGCATCTGGATCTTGGGGATACTTCGTTCCAGAAGACAGGTGCCATTTCAGAGAAAGTATGCGTTCAAGTTCTGAAAGAAGACATTGTTTAATCAAAGCAATCCTGAGCATGCCAACCTTACAGGATCAAATCGGTCAGGCTCTGGTGGGAACACTGACTAAAGGAGAAGGAGGAGTAATGAGGAGTGTCAGAATGGTTCCAGTGGAGGAAACCTCATAGACTAGTGAAGCCTTATCTACTGGTTCCCAAGGGAATACAGCCATTCTGGCAAGATTCTTGTAATACAGGTGATCAACAATAAAGAGACTGCTTTGGCCTAGTCATGAATTTATTTTGGTTCCTTGCACCAGTCACAGTCTCCCACATGCCTGTTGTACAAGAGATGCACCATGATTGCTATTGTTTCCAATAGTGCCAGTATAAGACACTGCTGGGAATCATAGTGCTTATATCTTGTGGATGGTGTGCTTAAAGCACCAGACTATTAATACAGGAACAGCAACACAGGCTAACAAGGAATACCTGGTGTGCTGATCCGTCGTTTGGTGGCCAGCAGAATGGCAGCATTGCTGGAACTGATGTGATCCTTGGAGGCAATGAAGGTGCCCATATTGGAGGTGGGCATGGTGAATTTACGATACTGGTAAATGCTGGTAAGCTGCAAAAGGCTGCTTGTATGTTTTGTACTGGTCATTGTGTGTGCTTGCCTGTCCTTGTATGTTCTGCAGGCTTGATTTGGAGCTCTCACCCCAATTGAATATGATAAGTATGGGGCACATTTATAGAGCAAAGGCAACATTGATCTGTGACTGATTCCCCACGACGGTCTTTCTTGAGCACCTAGATATTGCTTCCTTCTATTTTGATGAGAAAGTTGAAGGAAGAGCTAGCTTAATATCTAGGAACCCCTCTGCACAATGGGTGGCAATGGAGGGAAGACAGTAGTAATTAGTATCAGATCAAAGAGAATAAAGGAAAAGAAACACCTTAATAACAGCTTAATAATAAAACAAAAATGCCATTCTAACCATTGTGTGATGACGCAGTGGTTAGAATGCAGTACTGCAGGCTATTTCTGGTGACTGCCCGCTGCTAGCAGTTCGGCAGTTTGCTTCTCACTGACTCAAGGTTGACTCAGCCTTCCATCCTTCTGAAGTCAGTAAAATGAGGACCCAGATTGTTGTTGGGGGCAATATGTGGACTCTGTAAACCCCTTAGAGAGGGCTGTAAGTAAAGCACTGTGAAGCGGTATATACGTCTAAGTGCTGTTGCTATTAATATCATTTTCAAAACAAGACACAAGTTGGAAGTAGGGGTTGAGGCATTTGAATTGAGAAGTTATCCGTGCTTAATCAACAGCTTCTTGTTTCAGAACTTACTCTCTAGTAAACATATTTAGGCCTACAGCCTAAACTCTGCTTACAAAGGAGTAAGGCCACTGAACACAACATAAATTAAATAAGAATGAGGTTTACCCAGTTACTCTATTGTAACTCTATTCTTAAATCAGAAATGCAAAGATTTCATGCTTTGACTAGGGCAACTTTAGAGCTATGTTTTTATTTAATGCATTATCAAAGTTACAAGTAGCTCTTCTCCCAGAAATCAAGGTGCCTCAGATCCATACTGGAAGTATTTTGATTGATGCCAACGGTATCCTAGACACAGGGCAGTTTTGGCATGGTTCGCAAACTGCAGGCTATTATTTCTGTAGGCTAAATTAGATTAAATTAGAAGAGTTACAATAATAGAGCCTCTCCCCTTGATGTGCCTGCAGGAATAGCAATGCAGTTCATTCTTTTAGTCAAAGAAGACACAATTGTGTCCAAGCCTTGCCACTCTCTGCAAATGATAGCACAACGTGCTTATGGAGAACCTCTTCACAGGCCAGATAAAGTCTTAACACATCCCCTAGAAGCTGTTCACACTTCCTTAGGGAAAATCATCTTCACTTTGAAAAGGATTAGATGAAATGGCTTTTTAAAACAAAACTCCCTGAAACATCATTTAATTAGCTCATTCAGTGAAGTGGTCACTGAAGATTGGTGAAATATTTTGAGCAAAGAAAGAGAGGCAGCTTCTTTGGAAATTGCTGTAAGCTCATACCAACAGAGAAAATACATGGAGAGCTGTGTTGCCATAATACTGAGGTCATTGATAGTAGTGACCCCAAGTTCATCAGGTAAGAATAGTGGGAGATAGAGACCAAAACTACATGGATTAGAAGGTAAGCAGAGGCAACCAAGTGTGTTTCTGGAGGAGGGATACAGTGATGGATTACATGCCTCTCAAAATCTCTAGTAGCTTTGGAGAAGACCTTGTCTAGATAGGAAGAGCTTCACTTTGTAGAAATCCACAACTGTCCTGGCCATGGCTGTGAATTCCAGGAGTTGAAGTCTAGACAGTTACACCCTAACTGAGAAAGGATGACATAGTTCAAAGACAGACCTCGGTTTTAATTCTCGTTCTTTCATATGAATGAATGAAAGAAACCCATGTATTTATTTTTTGTCTATCATCTGAAACCAGAAAGATTGTATGTGGATTACAGAACGTACATATAAAATTCAGGACCAGTCAATATAAAAAAACAAATAATGACTTCAACCTTCAAAGGATAAAAAGAAAGCCTCTGTCGCTTGGGAAACGTACACTTTCCCATAAAATACGACCGTTGACTTCATGAAGTACTACAGCTGTGTGACAAACATCTAGTTTTGGGAGGGGATTGTAAAGGTCCCTCAATGTACCTGATGAACTGGGCCCCTTCCAAGAGACCTGAAAAGATGGAATTCAGTGTCTGTTTCCCCCAAACAGTCTCTTCCATGTAATTCCATTTATGCATGTTGCCAATTGAATTTGTCCCAGCCTGGTAATCTATGGAAGACCTGCTGAGAATATCTCTCCTGCCACTCCCAAATAAACAGAACAAAAGAAGCATACATGTGGGTGGCCGAAGTATTAGACCTGCTTTCCCCAAAGAGATATGTCCATAGCTAGTTTTGCTCCTTCTTGTTAAAACAACTAATACAGGCATTTTGAGATTTTGCAGATTTTCTTTTTTATGTAGCAGATCTCACAAAAGGGATTTGTATGTTTCACTGCGCATACATCTTCCATACTAATTAAATGTACCTGGCAAAAAGAGAGTGGATTTCTACACTGGTAAAGCCTAATTCCTTGAAATTAGGTAGAAGAGATGTGTGATTGGAATCAACTTTGAGCGTAAACTGAGCAAAGGTTTTTCCAGACAAATTTCTTCCCTGACCTCCTAAATTGAACACTTTAAGGCATCTTCTTGAAAGCAAGATTTATAAACTAAAGCATCTTTGGTTCAGGGAGAAAAAAGAGATTTAAATTAAGTGTTGAATAAAATTAGGCCGTGCTCTGAACTTACAGTTCAGAGAAGCCTAGGAAGCTAAGAAGATCACAATAATTCAATTTTATTGAAAGAGTAGATGAAAGAAAAATGAGACTAGAATATGAAGAACTAATTTGAATTGGTAGGGGAAGAAATCACTGCCTACCTGAAGAAAGAATTAAAAACTTTGAATATTGCTATTCATTCCACTGGGGAATTTGACGACAATTTTCACAACTGAACCTTTTCTTCTACATTGAAGTACCAAATGTCTGGTCAATGTTGAAGGATGAATATGCAGCATATATTAAAACTACTTTCATTTTTGCTATTTATTTCCATGGGATTCCCCCCCCTTCCCACCTCCAAGCAACTTATAGTAGGAATATGAGATCCTTTTTTCAATGGAGGGCAGAATTTGGAAAAAAAAGGTTGATATTTAGGCAGGCAATGAAACAGCATATTTTATTTGGCTGTCAACATATTTTGCAACTTCTTTTTTTTTTTAAAGACTCCCTTCCCTCTTATGTTGCCTTGGTTTGTAAAATATGTTGCAGCTGTTTGTTAGGGCCACAGTGCCAGACAGCAATGCTTTTGTAGAGCTAAGTGAATAAAATAGCAGCTGTGTTTATACTCCAAGCTACCACCAGCTCACTTCGGAATAGATTGCGTGCACTTTATAAAAATTCAGCTACAGGGTCTTCTACAGTGTTACTTCATGCAGGGACACAATTAGCTAGATATTGAGGTTCATTGGTTCGCATCTCCCAAGTGATGTTCCAAATGAACTTTGCATTTTTGATATTTACAGTTCAAAAATAAAGCTTAAATTGCTAAAACTCTGCATTGTGACAAACAAAATGATCTTTCTGTGTAATTGTGTTCCATACGAAGGGTCACAGAATATAGAAACTATACTCTCTGCTTATGTCGTACTAAAAAAGAAACACCATACAGTTGCTTGGGTGTTGATTAATCACACCGCACCCTAACAGAAAGGAAATTACAGATGTGGGAGGTTGCATCTTGTGCTTCCTTGCCAAATGTAAGCTCACAGTTGACATATGGAGTTGTGCGGGCCAATTAAGTAAGGTTCATCTCTTCTCTGGTATGTGACTTCAGAAAATGGGCATAAGTTTACATATCAATTGCCTCTCAAAAGTATGGCAAAGAGGATGCAGTTTCAAACTAACTTGTGCTAACTATGCTGACCTCAAGAGACAAAAATACCAGGAGCCACACAGAGCCCACATGCCAATAGGAGAATTCAAAGGCCAAAATCCAATCAATGTCCTGCTACTTGAGGAGTCAGTGGTGGGTTGCTCTTCTTGTCGCTACCAGTGTGCTGCTGGATGTGCGCTGTGCACGCATGCGCACTCCACTTCCTCTGCAACACTCAGCTGTTTGTTGGAGGTCGTGCAGGCACTGCATGTTGTGTGCGCATGCGCAATTGGCCCAGATGCTTCAAAAACAGGTAGGGAATGCGTGCGGGCAAGGGGGTGGGCTAAACAATCCACGTACCGGCATGGTGGCCGCTGTTCCTGACTACTACAGGTACGACTGTACCGAGCCGTACTGGCAGGAACCCACCACTGCTACCAGTCCTGGAATAACAAAAATCTTTACACATGATTCTTAAAATCAACACACACACACACACACACACCACACATATGTTTTTCAGCCAGCATATTTATTTGGTGATTTTTCTTTCTTGAAATCTAACACGTGAGAAAGAATTTAGGAAGCGAAGGAGAAAAAAGGTTATCGGACAAAGGAGGGTATCGGAAAGAGACACTGAATTCAAGCATTGTACTAAACTATGTTTGTTCTAACCATTGTTTCTTGAATCTTTGGAATGAGCTACCCCGGAGGTTTGCATAATTCCCGACCTCCCGTCCTTCCAGCGCGCCCTAAAAAGCTGGCTTTTCCAGCAAGCCGGCCTGGCCTGAATAAAATAACATATTACAGTGATCCCTCATTTTTCGCGGTTAATGGGGACCGGAACCTTCCGCGAAAGGTGAAAAACCGTGAAGTAGGATTCGCACCGGAAACTTGAGTTGGTGGACATCGTTTAAAGCAAGCACTAGGGGGCGCTTGCCTCCTACCGATGCATTTTTTTTCTATTCTGTATTTTTGAAAAACCCGCGAAGCACTGAAGCCGCGAAACATGAAGCTGCGAAAAACGAGGGATCACTGTAATTTTAATGCCAATTTTAATTTATTTTATAATGTCTATTAATTTATTGCTTATTGGATTTTTTATTTAATATTTTTCTAACTTTTGTACTACATGTCTCTTATGTTGTACGCTGCCCTGAGTCCTTTGGGAGAAGGGCGGCATATAAATCCAATAAATCTGAATCTGAATCAGCCACACTTGGCTGGTTTTTTTTATAACACGCTAAGCTAAATCACATTACTTTATGGCTCAGCATAAGAGTTCGATGAGCCTTTACAAATGTCCATCCTCACTTTTGTCTCTGTCTGCGAACACCAGGCAGCACCCAACTGACTACCTGAGGAAACGAAGGCTTTGACAGGCACATTTTTTTCCTTTGGGAAAACGAATGTAATCTTCCATTCACCTATTTTGCCCCGCGAGGTTGTGCATCTCCAGGCTGGCAAGAAAATTGAAGTTTTATCAGGTCCCTAGAGAACTGCTATTGTAGCTGGGGCATTGCATTCATCTTGGTAGCTTGCAGATTGCACGGGCCTGCTGCAAATGAGTGTTTTCAGAGCCATGGCTCAAACTGCCTGTGGCCAACACAGCTCTTTTACATTCCCATCAGCAACTAATGGGATCAAGAATTGCTTTGAGTGACATGTATGAAAATGCCCTCCGTAGGTTTGGAGAGGGAACCAAAAAAATGTAACTAAATGTGTTCTGCCATCTCATTGAAAATGGAAAGCTTGCAAGGCCTGGAGCAGGATAGTTGCCCCATTCTGCAGATGCACTTTATATATCTACTTATGACTGATTTCAAGAATCGTTCTGATTAGTAGATTGCAGGCCAGGTACGGGATGAAATAGAATCCGTTTACTCAATAGTGTGTTACTCAATTGATAGAGGTGGTGAGTGCAGGCATACATTCACTGAGACCACTTCAGGTGCTCTTAAGTCCTGTTAGTCTGTGCACAAACACAAGGAGTTTGCATACAGTAAACATACAGTTTAGGAGTTGGCACATTCCAATGACTCTCTGCCTACTCAGATTCCCTTCACCTACTTGTTCAGACTGAAAAAGCTGCTTGGATGGGCAGGGAAATACCTCACACCCACAAGAAAGTAAGTCTAGTTGACTCAACTTCTAGATGACTCCACCTGGATGGCTGAGACTCCTCATTGATATACATACACAGTAAACTTACAATGGCCTGTCTGCTGAAGAATGGAAGCAAGTATCTCAATCAGGAAGGTTGGCGAAGCCCAAGGAACAGCACAAACCAGTAATATTGAAGGATGGATTCGCAGTCCATAGAGCTTTGTGATTTATGCCTCCCCCCCCTTCCCACCACAATCTACATAGGGAAGGTCCTCAGAGTATTAGCTGAAGACATTCTCCCTCCCTCCCTCCCTCCCTCCCTCCCTCCCTCCCTCCCTCCCTCCCTCCCTCTCTTGTGTGTGTGTGTGTGTGCGTGTGTGTGTGTGAGAGAGAGTATTCAGCAGGAGTAAAAAAATAAAACTTATTAAGATCACATAAAAAGAACAAAACAAATATATTTTACTTCATTATTGTTATATACATACAAGAGCAAAAATACCCCACGCAGAAAGTGCTTTGATTAAAAACTTAACAATCTGCTGGAAGGAGGAGACAGGCTGTCTTGTAATAAAGTGTCCAAAAAAGCAACAACTATTAGGTAAAAATACAGAATAATACAACTGGACTTTCTGTTATTCTTGATGCTGTAAGAAGGGTTGAGACAAAGTCACTGAATGAAATTTAGGGTCTCTCATCCACATATGTGGTTTATCTGATTGGATGAATAGGGTGGCTATAACCTTTTGTAAAGATGGTGCAGGAAGTTAACACCCGCCCCTTTCCCAGAAAAATGAAATATTCTAGGAAATACTAAAAAGGCAGAATATTATATTTCCCTGGATGATAAATTGAGAAACATGTTTTTAGCCCGGAAAAAAACCCACTCTTAATAGCCCCCACCATCCTCAATAGCCCACAGCAGCTGTCTGCACTTAAGAGAATAGGATAGGTCTATTCATGGGCAAATGCCCTCACCCAAGATCCAACAAAGGTAGGATTAGCCCTCTACCCATCTCACCACATGGCATCTCGGAAGATTACATCACCCAGCAAGGCTCAACCAAACCTGGGACTCAGGACAGCCTACAACAGTGTTGGCAAACCTTTTGGGCACCGAGTGCTGAAACAGGAACACATGCGTGGGGGAGTGCCGGAAACCGGAACAGCATTTCCCCGGTGTGTATGTGTACATTGGAAAACTGATCTTCTGGTTTCCAGTGTGCGCATACGCACCAGTCACCTGATCTTCCGGTTTTACGAAGACCAGCTGTCAGAAGCATATACATGTGCCAGAAACCAGCTCAGCTTCCTGGCATATGCACAAGGGAGCTGCTCTTCTGGTTTCTGGCACTCCTGCACATGCAAAGACCAGCTGGCTGGAGCGCATGTACATGCCGGAACCCGGAAGAGTAACAGGTGACGGCTGGTGTGCCCAAAGAGATGGCACTGCAGGCCACTTCCAGCACGCGTGCCATAGGTTCGCCATCATGAGCCTACAGAGTTGCCCCTGCATGGCCCCATGGGAGTCTGATAACCCATCAGAATACAAGCTCAATTCAAAAGCCCAGAGATGGTATAACACTCAGGCACTCTCGGCATCTCTGCCCTTGTTTAATTCACCCAACATTTTCAAGGCATGTGATCCTGTCCATCACCAATAAACCATCTTTCCAAACAGCCAACATGTTTCCAGTGTCTTTCTCCCCACTTGGAACTGAACACAGATGGACATTTCTTCCAAGAATGGCCATAGATGGTAACACACTGACAGAATAGATAATCAGAAATATGATACGATGGCTCACAGTTCTCTTGTAGTTACTTGCATTTGCTTCTGTTTGCCTTCTTAAAAAAAACTGGAAGAAATGTTTAGTCCAGGTTTTTAAGGTGCTACAGCATATATCAGTGGTAGCCCCTCTGGTCCCTACCTCCCACTAGTGGGCATTCCTTCTCCCGAGTCCTTGCTGACTCCCATATCTCTTGCTGGGGAAAAGAGCTGCTGAAGAAGCTACATCTGCTAGGTTTCACGGGGGATGATTTGGGAAACTATGGCCTTAAGGACGCCCAATTTAGAGTAGTCCAACGACTCGTGGACATTGATCTACAATATTTACGAGCCAGAGCCAATAAAACTTGCTCCCCCCTGACCTTCAATCAATTCAATAATTACGGACTGAGGATGGCTTCCTATTTCTATACTTCTTAAGTATAGAAGAGCTTTCTCCCTAGCTTGCTTTAATGTCTTGCCCTCAGCACTTTTGGATGGTCGCTTCAAGAGGCTCCCAATTAACGAACGACTATGCCCTTGCGACAGAGCCGAGGTTGAAACTGTGGAGCATGTCCTCCTATCTTGCCCCATGTATAACGCAGACAGATCTAAGTTACTGTCTCTCCTTGAAACCATCCCTTCTAGACTCAATGGTTGTAACTTGATGGCCCACTGCCTAGGAGATGGCTCTCCATATATCACTTTTCAGGTCTCAAAATTCTTCTTAAGAGCTGTAACCATTAGAGGAGAACGCTGTAACGTTCCTTAGTTAAGCTATTGGCGATCCATTGCTATGATACTATGATAATAATAATAATAATAATTATTATTATTTTTAACGTTTTTTCCTGTAGTACTTGTGTTTTGGTCTGTGACCGTAAATAAAAGTGTGTGTATTTGTTGTTTTGTTTGTTGTAGTGGGCATTCCAGCTTTCATGGTGGGCGGTAGAGATTTTGCCTGATACTGAAGCACTTTTAAAAATTTAATTGACTTCCCTACTTTATAAATCACCATTACTGTGGAACCGGTGGGCAGTTAGAAAGTTTTACTACTAACAGAGATACAAAAGTGGGCGATAGGTATAAAAAGGTTGACTATCCCGGGCATAGATAGATGTCTAGTGCCAGTTAGAATGCTGATGGTTGTTAAACTGCTCCAGCCCTTCTTTCCCATCTGGAGAAACAAATATGAATAAAGGTTTTCTTGACATGTTTGGAAGAGGAACACTGATCAGATTTGCTAAACTATAAAAAGCTGCAATAAACTTTGCCCACTTTTAAATTACAGAGAAGCTGCTCACGTTTGTTTCCAAGTAGCAGGAATCTGGGTGTTTGTTTCTGACTCACAGTTTAATCTACAGGTATAATCTGTGAAATTCTTCCTTCCTTATTGACATATCAATTGAGCAATTCCCTTTATAAGTAAAGGTGATAAAGGTTCCCCTTGCACATATGTGCTAGTCGTTCCTGACTCTAGATAGCAGTGCTATCTCTGTTTCCAATCCAAAGAGCCAGAGCTGTCCGAAGACGTCTCCGTGATCATGTAGCTGGCATAACTCAATGCCGAAGGTGCATGGAACGCTCTTACCTTCCCACCAAAAGTGGTTCCTATTTTTCTACTTGCTTTTTTACATGCTTTCAAACTGCTAGGTTGGCAGAATCTGGGACAAGTAATGGGGAGCTCACTCTGTTACGCGGCGCTAGGGATTCAAACCGCCGAACTTCTGACCTTTCTGATTGACAAGCTTAGCATCTTAATGCCTTAGCCACTGAGTCACCATGTGCCTTTTATACCCTGTACTAAAAGTATTGGCACAATGCCGGTCATAGCCCATGGAATCAATCTTCTTTCACTCTCTCATTATAAAGCTTTCCATATGATAAAAGTATTGTTTTTTCCCCTCAAATATAAGTTGCTTAGGCCAGGTTGAACTAGATCAGGTCACCAGTCTAGTGAAGAAGGGAAGACAGCAGGACAATTCAGGAAAGAGAGACCTTCTCTCTCTCTCTTGCCATTGTCACCGGCTTGGACTGCAGCTTGAAAGAGGAAAGGACCAGAGTCCTCCCCCCCCTCTCTCTCGGTTGTTATATGGCTCATCCGCTTGTCTTGAAATATAAAAAGGAATGCTGTCAACTACCGAACTTGTTTTTGCTTCTTTGGTTTCCTTTAAGGTGGGAGTTCTTATTGTTTGAAATGCCTCCTTCATGCTCATGTCTAGGTCATCAATGGTTCCTGAATATCTCTAAATGTCTATGGCAGGTGTGTCTGGGCTACAGGGTGTTTAGACCTGGCCCATATGGCCACCCTGGAAACAGTGAGCTTCGTTTGCTCTGGCAGAGGGTTGCGGGAGCCAAAAATGGAGATTGGGAGCCTGTTTTTGCTGGAAAAGCACTCGGGCCACCCCAGGCGCCCAACATGAGTGATGTCAAGCTGATCATGCCCACCTTGGCTCCCTGAGGTCAAACACCATGCCCACCATGGCTCCCTGAGGTCAAACACAACCCTCAATGAAATTAAGCTTGACACCTCTGGTTTATGGAGATTCTCAATCATCCAGGTCATGGTTGTTCCTTTGCAAATGACCAGCTGTCTGCAAGGAGTATAAATCCTTCCCCACGATCCAGCCAAAGATGAAGAAGCTTTTTGGATGAGAGGGAAATGTGTTCAAAGAAAAACCATAAAGTCCAGTTGCCTCTTGAAAAAGGCACGTTTGGAAGGATCTCTACTTTTTACTTCCCTGTTTTCATTAAAAGTCAATGTTACTAGTCACAATTACCCTTAACTGCTAAACAGTCTTCTTTGTTTTCATGCCACAGTTACCTCTCTCTTGATGTACTTTCGTCTGGAGTTGCAACCTTTGGTAGATGTCCTTTGATTTGCAAGGAAACCTCTCTCCTTTGCTTAGTTTATGGAGATTGCTTAGTTTACAGAGGCATAGTTTGCAAATCAAAAAATATCTAAAGTATGTTTACAATTTTCCCCATTTTAAGTGGGATCCTGGATCAAGAAGTTAGAACACTTGTTTGGCAATCATACTCTGAAAGGTTAAGTGCCCTACATTATGGAATGTTCCTTTTCTGGACACAGGGACACCCAGGTTCCTATGCACTGTTATCTGTGCATCTTATCAGCTGTAAAATTGTCTGTCAGCCATCAAATAGAGTATTCATCTTCAATCTATGTAACCCTGCACTGACGTCGTTGATTACTCTCTTCACTTTTACAGCTGCACAACTCATTGTAACTTGATAACTTTAATAAGCACATTTTGGGATCTTTTTCAGGTGTTGCTGTGTTCTTAGCTTTTTCCACCACACCTTTCTTGAAGTTCTTTATATTTCTCATTGTAGTTTCTTGCTGATGTCTCATAAAACTCTGGGTATAAATCAGCAGGGTAGGTCACTACAGACTGGTAATGTTTGCTAACATTTGTTTGATCTGCATATAACTTTATATAAAAAAAGTTTTATAAAGAGTTGGCTGGTCTCCAGTGATACAGCTAAAGTTGAATTTCTCCCATTATAAATCATTCAAGTAGTTTGCAAAACTTGCAGAGCAATTGATAATATCTGAACTTGTCTCTAGATTGTACCAGAGCTAAATTATCAGAGCTGGAAGTTTTAAAGAAAAGACTGGGCAACCATTTGTCTGAAATGACATAGGGTTTCCCGCCTGAACAAGGGGTTGGACTAGAAGACCTCCAACATTCCTTCCAACTCTGCCATTCTGTATCCTGTATTCTATATAAAGCTATTGTAGTTGAAACCCCACAGTATTCATAATAAAGATACAACATGGGCATTTGCGTTAACAACCATAAAGAATTCACTACAATAAAAGGAATTTACTGCATAGAAATGATTGTTTTACTGATGCTGTTATTGAATATTGAACTCTTAACATGACCAGAATGCCAGCGGCCCTCATTGGTCTGATCTTATTAGAAAGATAAAAAAAACATCCCAGAATTTCTGTGGAAAATATTAATTATTTGTTTTGAATAAAAAAGGAGTTGTGGAATACTAGATCTGAGAGCAAACTTGAATAGAGGTCTAATTTGTATATTTGCTCAAGCAAGCCTATCCTGAAACTTTATAGTCTGATCTCTACCATCACTGTACACTGCACTGAGTTTTTAGAAGATGGAGAATTCAAAAGCGCACAATATTAATAATAAAATGCATTGTATATATTTACTTTTGGAATATTATCATATACTGTAAGAACATCTAGAACTTAAGCCAGGAGCTCTGGCTGTGTGGAGGGGGGAAGAACAAGGTAAAAACATTTCCCCATTTTGAACTACTTGAGGCTAAAGGGAGGAGCTCTGGCTGTGTGGAGGGGGGGAAGAGCAAGGTAAAAGATTTCCCCATTTTGAACTTCTTGAGGCTAGAGGGAGGAGCTTCTGGCCAAGAGAGAGGGGAGGCCAAGAAACACAGAGGTCTAACGTATCTATAAAGCAAAAATAGAAATAATACATTCTAGATTTGTGCGCTTAAGACTGTGATTGTATTTTATTTCAAAATGACTGGCTTAGTTCAATGTAATAACTGTTTTGCACCTGTCTTCCGCAGTACTCTTTTCAAATTTGGATACTGTCCCCCTTGCAGACAAATTAATAGACTACATAGACACATCACATATCTTGAATCTGTAATTTGTGATCTCCAGGCAGAAATTAAGTATCCAATTCGGCCATTCCACCCTGTGGAGATGCCACACTACCAGCCTCCTCTACCGCAAAGATCCCACAGAAGAAGAGCAGCCTGGACAACTGTGGGATCTGGCAGGGTGAGAGCTGTGACCCACAAACACAAAACTTTTGCTGTGTCCCAGCATAACAGATATAGCGCCCTTGCTGATCTTAATGGGGACACTAAAGTGACAGGTCAGGGTAATAATGACGACTCAAATAAGCAGGGGATTGTGGTCCAAAGTGAAGAACCTACTTCAGAAATGCAAAAGTGTGAACCAGGGATCATGCATCAGTCACACAACAAGAGCAAGGTACCCAAAAAGAGAAGTCACCTCCTGATTGGTGACTCAATCGTAAGAGATGTAAACTTAGGTAAGGATATGGAGGTTTTGAAAGATGTCAGATGTTTACCGGGTGCTACAGCCAGCAGAGGCAAGAGGCGTATTCTTAATATAGTCAAGAATGCAAGTAAGGACTGTGAAGTTGATGCTATTATACATCTTGGCACAAATGATCTGTCCCAAAAAGATGTAGCTTCTGTGCAGAATGATTTCCAGAGTTTGGGGTACGAACTTAGTAGTACAGGTTGTAGGCTTATCTTCTCAGAGATCATACCAGTATACAAGGAACAAAAAGGAAAGGGCCAGCGCATAGCAGAGTTTAATGTGTGGCTAAAGGAGTGGTGTAAAAAGGAAGGCTTTGGTCTTATTAGTCATGATGCCTGCAGCTGGTCCAATGATAAACTGTACAAAAGAGATGGTTTGCACCCATCCAAGAAAGGGACTGAGTTACTTGGCACTAAATTCACAGATTTCCTGGCTAAACATTTAAACTGAATAGTGGGGACAGAGAATCAATAGATAAAGAATATTTCTGTCCCCAGCATCTAAAATTCATAGGGTTATCAGTGCATGTAACATAGATATTGGTGCGGGTAATATTACCAACACTGCTGTCAAGCAAAACCAAACAATTAACAGTGAGTGCCATACCATGTACATGAACCATACAAGTGGCAAAGAAATAGGGGCAAAGAGAACCATAGTCAGGCATAACACAGGTTTCGTAGACAGAAAACACAGGGTCAATCAAAATGGACTCAAATGTCTATACACCAATGCACAGAGTATGAGGAATAAACAGGGTGAATTAGAAATTCAAGTAAATGAGGGCAGATACGATATTGTTGCCATTACAGAAACTTGGTGGGATGAAACCCACAAATGGAACATACAGCTAGAAGGATTTAAATTATTTAAAAGAAATAGACAAAATAAAAGAGGAGGTGGAGTTGCACTATATATAAGAAATAATTACATCTCTACAGAAATAGAGCACAACAATGATGAGAACTATCTTGAATGTATTTGGGTCAATATTAAAGGATGGGGGGGGAATGATATTGTCATAGGTCTATACTACAGGCCACCCAACCAAGCAGAGGAAGTGGATGTACTTTTTGCTAACCAGCTAACTAAGGTATGTAGGAAGCACACTGCAATAGTAATGGGAGATTTTAACTACCCTGACATCAATTGGGAAACAAACTCTGCACCAAGTGGAAGATCCAACAGGTTCCTAAGAAACCTAGCAGACAACTTTGTTTCCCAAAAGGTAGAGAAGGGAACAAGGGGATCAGCAATATTGGACTTAATTCTCACTAACAGAGAGGAAATGATAGAAGGTGTAGAAGCTACAGGAACTTTGGGGGCAAGCGATCATGAAATACTGGAATTCAACATTATGCAAACAAAAGTAGTTGAACAAAGTCAAACTAGAGTCTTAGACTTCAAGAGAGCTAATTTCAATAAACTCAGAGAGAGCTTGGGAAGGATTCCATGGATGAGAATCCTCAAGGGGAAAACAACTCAGGAAGCTTGGGAAATTTTGAAAAATGAGATTATAAAAGCCCAGTCCAGCGCAATACCAATGAAGAAGAAAAATAACAGTTCCCAAAAGAAACCAGCATGGCTGCATAAAGAACTCTCTGACAAATTGAAAGACAAAAAGGATAAATATAAAAAGTGGAAAAAGGGGGACATAACCAAGGCAAAATATCAGCAAATAGCCCGAGCCTGTAAAGATGAAGTGAGGAAAGCTAAGGCTCGCAATGAAGAAAGGCTTGCCAAAAAAGTAAAAAATAACAAAAAAAGCTTCTTCCAACATGTTAAAAATAAGAAAAAGGTTAAGCAAACAATTGGTCCACTGCTGGGAGAAAATGGCAAGAAGATGATAAGCAACAGGGAGAAAGCAGAACTATTTAACTCTTTTTTTGCATCTGTCTTTACACAAAGGGATAAAACAGTCCAACCAATCAAAAACAGCACCACAAATATCAGATTAGGAACACAAGTTGAAATAGGGAAGAAAATGGTAAGTGAGCACCTGTCTGCCCTGGACGAGTTCAAATCACCAGGACCGGATGGATTACACCCCAGGGTCCTGAAGGAACTGGCAGACGAGATCTCAGAACCACTGAACTATATCTTTCAGAGATCCTGGAGCACCGGGGAACTGCCAGAAGACTGGAAAAGAGCAGATGTGGTTCCCATCTTCAAAAAAGGGAAAAAAACAGATCCAGGAAACTATAGACCCATCAGCCTGACCTCAATACCAGGAAAGATTCTGGAAAAGATAATTAAACAACAAATAAGTGAACACCTAGAAGCAAACAAATAGCCAAAAGCCAACATGGGTTTGTCAAAAACAGATCATGCCAGACGAATCTAATTGAATTCTTTGACAAAGTGACAAAATCAGTGGACCAGAGGAATGCTGTTGATATAATTTACCTGGACTTCAGTAAGGCATTTGATAAAGTAGACCATAACCTACTATTAGATAAAGTAGAAAATTGTGGGTTAGACAGCACCAAATGGATTTGCAACTGGCTGACCAACCGCACTCAACGTGTAGTCCTCAATGGAACTGCATCTACATGGAAGGAAGTATGCAGTGGAGTCCCCCAAGGCTCTGTTTTAGGCCCAGTACTCTTTAACATCTTCATCAACGATTTGGATGAGGGGATAAATGGGGAACTCATCAAATTCGCAGACGACACCAAGCTAGCAAGAATAGCCAACACTCCAGAAGATAGGCTTAAGATACAGAAGGATCTAGACAAACTTGAACATTGGGCACTGTCTAATAAAATGAAATTCAATTGTGAAAAAAGTAAGGTCCTACATATAGGCAAGAAAAACCAAATGCACAAGTACAGTATAGGTGGTACCTTGCTCAATAGTAGCAACTGTGAGAGGGATCTTGGAATCCTAGTGGACAACCATTTAAATATGAGCCAGCAGTGTGCAGCAGCTTCCAAAAAAGCCAACACAGTTCTAGGCTGCATCAACAGAGGGATAGAATCTAGATCACGTGAAATGTTAATGCCACTGTATAGTGCCTTGGTAAGGCCACACTTGCATACAGTTTTGGTCGCCACGATGTAGAAAAGACTCTGGAAAGAGTGCAGAGAAGAGCAACCAAGATGATTAGAGGACTGGAGACTAAGACATATGAAGAACGGCTGCAGGAGCTGGGTATGTCTAGTTTGATGAAGAGAAGGACCAGGGGAGACATGATAGCAGTGTTCCGATATCTCAGAGGGTGCCACAAAGAAGAGGGAGTCAAACTTTTCTCCAAGGCACCTGGGGGCAGGACAAGAAGCAATGGGTGGAAACTAACCAAGGAGAGAAGCAACTTAGAATTAAGGAGAAATTTCCTGACAGTAAGAACAATTAACCTCTGGAACAGCTTGCCTCCAGCAGTTGTGAATGCCCCAACCCTGGAAGTCTTTAAAAAGATGTTAGACAGCCATTTGTCTGAAATGGTATAAGGTTCCTGCCCATGCAGGGGGTTGGACTAGAAGACCTACAAGGTCCCTTCCAACTCTGCTATTGTATTGTATTGTATTATTGTATTAAAGGAAAAAAAATAGTGCTGGGAAACGGAAGGAAAACAAGAAGATACTAATTCCAAGATGAGCAAAGAAGAGAAAAAGTAAATTTTGGGAATAGAGAACCTTCTCAGTATGCAAATCCTTTTCCCAACCTGGAGAACCTCCAGGTGTGTAGATTTCAACTTTCAGAATTCCCCAACCACTGAAATCATTGTTGAAAATTCTGGGAGTTGAAACCCATATAGTTGGAAGGGACCAATGTTGGGGAAACCTGGTATAGAAACTCTTCTGTCAATATGTAACTCAGAAACCACTATGCATATATACTTGTATACATTGATATACTGGTATACTTTGTTTGATATCAGGAATAAATCAGCCAAAGGTTCCCTCCCATGGAAACAAGAACTAGTGCTTGAAAGATGGACTCATCCCATCCACAACAACTAAATGACTTTGGGGTCCTTGGAGCTCTCTGAGCATGGTTGTTTTCTTGCAGATGTTTCATTGCTCAGCTGGGAACATCATCAGTGCACATCTGGAAGGTGCCATGAAAATGAAACTTCTGCAAGAAAAACAACCAAGCTCGGAGAACACAAGGTGCCCACCGTTCAACCCTGAGCTATAAATATTCTCTTTGATTGACTTTGATTCCATAGATACATCAGTAACTTCCTGGTATGTGTGTGTCTTTCACATTTGATTTTCTCTGAGTTTGTAGAGAAAACACCTCCCTGGTGCACCTAAAATAGACTGAAATATATTGACTAACAGAATAACAGAGTTAGAAAGGATCTTGAATTAAATTAGATTAGATTACTAAAAAATAAATTTTACTCCAACTTTTCACACAGGTCCATGGTTTGCTGTCTGGGTTCAGGCTTCATTCAATACTTCTGTTAATTTACCTGGCATTTTCATAGCTTCATGGATTTGACGGTGTTTGGGTAGGTGATTTACACATGAATTATGGCCCTCCTTTGGCTGGGAAACCATAGCACTCGGTTTTGGGAATATTATAATCAGCTGAAATAAAACCCCATCAACACATTATGTGTGATTTCAAATTATTTGGAGAAGTCAGTGTCTCCGCTGAATTCCTATTTGAATCACATTGAATTTCTCTATATTATATTATATCTCATCAGCAGTTTTGTTGTAATCCTACGGTACAATGTCTCATCAGTTTATGCAGATTCTATGTACAAATCAAAGTATCTAATGTAATGTACAGCAGGCTTGGGAGGTCAGGCTTTCTTTAACATTGGCAATGCAAATATATAACCTTCCAAAATGTGTCCCGAACAATACAGTTACAGTATATTTTATTTAATAATAGGGCTTATTGCATATTGTTAAAATGACAAGCACAGAGGGGAAATAGGAATCTAATGTGACTGCTGGAAGCTTCTCAGTCAGATCACCTTGGAGTGAGTTTGACTGAATGAGATTGCAATGGCAGAAATTGTACTGAACAAATTAAATGTAAATTGATAGCAATTTGCTTGATAGCAACAGCCTGGTTTGGGCCAGTGTGAAAATAGGGAACTACGCAAATCCAATAATGTAGGTACTTTTTTTCCTTGTAGTGAAATAAATCCACTAGGTAAACTCCAGGTATGGAAAAAAAAAATCCTTGACCTTCAATAATATTAATATATTTGCTCAGAAATAGCGCAAGAAGTCTATTTAGAAGAAGCATCAAAGTAAACTAGCCTGGGATACATATGTATAGGTATTAGACCTCAACTTGTGACCACAATTGACCTCAAAATTTCTGCTGCTAAGTGAGGCATTTGTTAAGGGAGTTTTGCCTGATTTGATGACCTTTCTTGCTATAGTTCAGTGGTGGGTTTCAAATTTTTTAGAACCTACTCTGTAGGTGTGGCCTATTTTGTGGGTGTGGCTTGGCAGTCATGTGATAGAGTGGGAGTGACCACCTTTTAAAATGTGAAACTCATTTAACAACGCTCTTGCTTAGCAACCAAAATTTTGGACTCAATTGTGATGATAAATTCTTTCTTTCTTTCTTTCTTTCTTTCTTTCTTTCTTTCTTTCTTTCTTTCTTTCTTTCTTTCTTTCTTTCTTTCTTTCTTTCTTTCTTTCTCTCTCTCTCTCTCTCTCTCTCTCTTTCTTTCTTTCTTTCTTTCCTTCCTTCCTTTCTTTCTTTCCTTTCTTCCTTCCTTTCCTTTCCTTCCCGTTGGGTCCTTGGCAGCGGCGAGCCAGATTTACTTCCAGGTGGAACCCCCTCTCACCGGTTCTCTAAATTTCACCAACCGGCTCTCGCGAGTAGGTGCAAGCCTGTAGAAACCCACCACTGCTGTAGTTGTTAAGCGAATCACTGCAATAGTTAATTCAGTAACGGTTATTAAGTGAATTTGTTTTCCCCATTAACTTGGTTGATCAGAAGACTTCAAAAAGTGATCACATGATTCCTGGGACACGGCAACTGTCATGATTATGAATGGATTGCCAAGCATTTTGCCAACTTTTTCATATAAAGATGGTGGGCTGGGGGTAAAATGTATTTTCACAGCAGTCCTACAGTTTAGGTCACAAATACAGATAGTCCTTGTTTTGCAACCACAAATTGAATCCAACATTTCTGTTGTTACCTGAGACATGTCGTAAGTGCATTTTGCCCCATTTTACGACTTTTCTTGCCACAGTTGTTAAGTGAATCACTGCAGCTGATAATCCTTAAAGAGGACCGAGAATGAAAATAAGTAAAGTAGGGTGGAGGAAGATGGAATAGCCTTAAGGTTTTATGGACATTCTATTATCCATGGTTGGATATTCTATTATTATGGTTGTCCTAAAGGTACTTTTTCAAGAGGCAGTTAGACTTTATGGTTGCCTCAAATAGAAAGTCCAGCTGCCTCTTGAAAAAGCCACTTTAGGTTGAATAGGTTTAAATCCTGATTCCTCCAGGCAAATAAAACAGTTAATGTTTTTAGCTATACTATACAAAGCTAAACAGGTCGTCCTCTTGCAACAGTTAATTTAGTGACCATTTAAAGTTACGTTATACTGAAGTAAGTGACCCATGACCATTTCTCACACTTACAACTGGTACACTGTGACAGTGCTGGGCGTCCACCATGTGCATGCGCACTGTGCATGCATGCACATCCACCACCCGCAACGCTCCAACAGCTCGGCGGAGCGTCATGCAGTTGCCATGCGCTGTGTGCGCATGCGCAAATGGCCCGGTTGGGTCAAATACAGGTAAGGAATGTGGACGGGTGGGCCCTCCGAAGCACCATACTGGAATGGTGCTTGCTGCTCCCAGCAGGCACCGGTACGACTGTACCAGGGTGTACCAACCAGAACCCACCACTGCTGCAGCATCCCCATGATCATGTGATCAAAATTCAGTTGCTTGGCAACCGACTCTTATTTATGACGGTTCCAGTGTCTTTCACAATCATGTAAGTACCCTTTGCCACCTTCTGATAAGCAAAGTCAAGCGGGAAGTTAGATTTACTTAACAACCACGTTACTAACTTAACAACTGCAGTGATTCCCTTAAAAAACTCTGGCAAGTAAGGTTGTAAAATGGAGCAAAAATCACTTAACAAAATGTTCACTTAGCAACAGAAATTTCGGCCTCACCTAGTCTAGTCTACAGTGGCGTAGCGTGGGTTGTCAGCACCCGGGGCAAGGCAAGTAATTTGCGCCCCCTAACCCCTGGATTTTAGCACTCGAGTCTCTTCCACTCCATCGCCCGCCGCAGGGCCCCCGCCCGCCGCCGCCCCCTCCTCGGCAGCGGCTGTGGCACCCGGCGGCGAGGCAACCCCTTCGCTCATCCTTCTCGGTGCCTTTCTAGCCCTCCCCCGGGGGAAGCAGCGGCATCGAGGACGGGGAGGGCGCAGCATGTGGGAAGCGAGAAACGGGAAGGGGGGAGAGGAGGGGTGCAGGAAGATCCGACGGCAGCGGGGTAGGGGAGGCAGCCGCAGCCGGCAGGTACCCGAAAGAGCTGGCCTCCCTTCGATCCGGAGAGCGGGACGCCTCTCCCGCCCTGTCAGCTACATCTCCGCGCATTCACAAGACCGCTGCTGAATCAACTGGAACGCGCGAGCTCTCCCCACCTTCCGCCTGCCGAGCTCTCTTCCTTTTCCCTGCGATTTCCCGCCCCCTCCCGGTTTCCTGGATTCCGGATCCCCCCTCCCCCGCCCGAGAAATAATACTAATAAAAATATGAAAAATCCCCTAAGATCCTTTCCCCAAGGAAGAAGACGGGGCGACGGGGAGAAAACGCCTCCTCTTGCAGCCGCTCTTGCTTCGGGCGACGCTTCTCCGGTCCCCGCGGCGGTGGCCACATTCCCCGGCTGCCGCTGTTCCTGCCTTACTCGATCCCCTTTCCCGAAGCGACGGGGAGCTGCGAGTGCGAGCGCCCCCCCCAGATGTTGCGCCCGGTGCGGCCGGCACCCCCTGCACCCCCCATGCTACGCCACTGCTAGTCTAGTAGTCTATGTATCTTCACCTGAATACCATGAAGTTACTTTCAGTGCCACAAATGTATGACCTCTTTGGATTTATATCTATTTTTAAGATAAGTTTGTCCAGCATGACTTTTCTCCTCTTCCCATTGTTGAAACCACTCGAATGTTTGTGTATGCATGTGCGGTTGTGAAATTTCCTTGTATTTTTAGACATTTGACTTTCAAACTAAATCATGTGTATGAGTTACATATTGCTACTGATACCTTAGATAGCCACAGAGCAGCTTTGGAAATTTATGATGCCGTTCTTTGCAGAATTGACAGATAACGTTTGAAAAACAAATGTCAAAATGCATTTAGATTTTCCTCCTTTTTCCTAACAAGCCCAGAAGATTATACAAACCTTTCTTGACAGAATCAGTTCAGCAGACTCCTTCAAGCCATGCCTTAAGTGTTCAGGAGACTCTAACTCTTCCAGCGATGGCAATCTACTGCTGGTCCACAAAACAAAAACCACAACACAACACCACAAAACAAACCCACCAAACAGAAACAACCCCTAAGCTCAGAGGCAGGACTGTTTAAGAAAACATTGATTTGGTTATATGTCGTAACCCAAATGGTAATTATAGTAAGCATTTAACTAATTGGGCAACATTAATTCTAATGCCTATGAAATCCTTGAATTGGTGTCATAGAATGTCAGGAATTGTACCAACTTGTCTTTAAAAAATAAGCTGAAAGCCACACGAACAATTTCCTATTGGTTTACAATTACGTATTTTAATAAAACCTATTTTAGGCACCAGGCTAGGACCCAGGAGACTGTGACTTCTAGTCCTGCCTTAAGCTTGAAAGCCAGCTGGGCAACTCGGGCCTGTTACTCATTCTTGGCTTAACCCATCTTGCAATGTTGTTGTTGGGGGGAAAATAGGAGGAGGAAGGTTAGGTATGGTCACTGCTTTGAGTTATTTATATATATATATTAAAAGGTGGGATACAAACAAACAAACAAACAGACCTGCTTTTTGGATCTGTTGGCAAAATACAGAGCAGCCAAAATGTGCTCTTTGCCTATTTATATCCCCTGGTGCTTAGTTTATTTGCAAATATATCCAATGTAAAAATGCTACCTTAGTCCAACCTTAAAAGATCTGGAGAAATTTTCTAGAACCTGCTAATAACATGTTTAGGAGGAAGAACACCAGGTGCATTCCAGCGAGTCTTGATGGACTTGAGAAATAACTTGCAATGCCAAGTATTCATTTATTTATGTATTTATTTCATGCTACCAGCTGTTCTGATTTCAAAGTTGCTGGGAGTGGACTCTGGGCCTCTCAAAAGTAGTTTTTCACCATCGCTACAAGCTTTAATGGCAGGCATAGCCATGAAAGTGTAGACCAGGGGTGTCAAACTCAAGGCCCGGGGGCTGGATCCATTCCTTAGATCTGGCCTGTGGGGCTGCCCTGGAAACAGCAAAGCATCAGCCCATGGTGCTTCTGCCGGTGAAAATGGAGCTTGGGAGCCAGTTTTCACTGGCAGAGCCCCCGACAGGAGTGACGTCGAGCTGGCCACGCCCGCCCTGGCCAAGCCCAACCCAGCCTCCGAGATCAAACACAACCCTGATGCCGCCCTCAATGAAATCGAGTTTGACACCCCTGGTGTAGACCTTTGTTCATCTCTAAGATGCTCTAAGGTTTTTGTTGTTATTGCAATAGACAAATGTGAGCCACTGCCTAGCAATTCTTTTTCTGTCCATCCTTAATCTATGTTTGTTTAGATGCTCTTGGTGGTATAAATCTGGCTCTATCAGGGTTTCCCAAAGTGATGTGTCCCTACTTTGGGGAGGTATAGACAGAGGAGATCTGAAGAATGTTTTAGTCGTACATTTTACAATAAATCCTTCTTTACCTATTGCATGTCATTGCATTATTTTCATTATTCATTTGTCTTCATTTCAGTGATTAGATTTTTAGGGGAGATGTGGACATTACGATTACACTAAAGAAAAGCATGATGTCAAAAATGTTAGGAACTCCTGGTTTATACCACTAGTTTCTCACCAGGATCTTATGGGAAAAAAAATATGGATCTTATGGAAGAAAAGCAAGAAAATGGTAAGAGAACACCTGTCTTTGGAAAACTCTGGATAAAGTGCAAAGAAGAGCAACTATGATGATTAAAGGCCTGGAGACAAAAACATATGAAGAATGGTGGCCAGTCTAGAGACAAGAAGGACAAGGTGTGACATGATAGCAGTATGGAAACTAATCAAGGAGAGAAACAATTTGGAATTAAGGAGAAACTTCCTAACAGTGAGGACAATTAACCAGTGGAACAGCTTGCCTTCAGAAGTTGTGGGTGCTTCATCACTGGAGGTTTTGAAGAAGAGACTGGACAGGCACCTATCTGAAATGGTATAGGGTCTCCTGCTTGAAGAGGCGGTTGGACTAGAACAGTGGTCGGCAAACCGCGGCTCGTGAGCCACAAGTGGCTCTTTGGCCCCTCGAGTGCAGGTCTTCCTCCACCCAGCCACAGGCAGACTCCGGGCGCCACACGCCCACCTCCCTCCCAGCCCCGTGTGGCAGGCAGCCCTGGAAAGTGTGCCTTGGTGGCCGTCAGAGGGAGCTGGTGGATACGTGTCCAGCTGTCCTGCCCGATGCACCTGCCGGGGGACCTCAGACTGCGAGAGCTGCGTGTTGCAGGGCTCGGGGGCAGCAGCAGCAGCAACAGTCGCCTGCAGAGGTCACCGAGGCGCGCTTTCCAGGGCTGCCCGCCACACGGGGCTGGGAGGGAGGTGGGCGTGTGGCGCCCAGACGGCCTCAGTGGCGTTTAGGTAGCCGCAGCCTTGGGTGCTCCCCCCGCCCGCCTGCCTGCTCGCTGTGGGAGGAGGCAGCCATAGCCTCCCCAGCTGACATGCTGGGCTTTCCACTGTTTCCTGGGGGGGGAGGGAGGGGGGGAGGGAGGAAGAGACTGACACACACAGAGAGAGACAGACAGAGAGAGACAGAGGAGGAGGGAGGGAAAGACAAACAGACAGAGACACAGAGAGAGAGGGAGGGAGTGAGGGAATCAGAGAGAGAGAGACAGACAGACAGACACACACATACACACACACACATACCGAGTGACAGATGGGTGGAGGGAGGAGAGAGAGAGACAGTTACAGAGAGAGTTAGACACAGAGAGAGAGAGACAAAAAGAAAAAGAGAGAAAGAGAAAGAAAAATAGAAAGTAAAAGAAAGTGGGTGAGAGAGATAAGAAAGAAAGAAAGAAAGAAAGAAAGAAAGAAAGAAAGAAAGAAAGAACTTATGACCACAATTGAGCCCAAAATTTTGGTTGCTAAGCAGGACCATCGTTAAATGAGTTTCACTACATTTTCCAAGTTGGCCACGCCCACCCAGTCACATGACCGCTGAGCCACTCGCACAAAACAGGCCACACCTTTTGGCTCTCAAAAGAAATTTCAATCGTGGTACTGTTGATATTTGGCTCTATTGACTAATGAGTTTGCCCACCACTGGACTAGAAGACCTCCAAGGTCCCTTCCAGCTCTAGTCTGATTGAAATTTACACTCCAATCTGAATTTCAGACCAAAGCCAATATACTGGTGAATGGTGAATGGATGAAGGGTCTTTTAAAAGTGGACAATGCCCTAACTTGTTTCCCTCTGCATCTTTGCCAATCTCTACCCCTTCTGAGTGACCATAGGAGAGAACTTCCCAAATACCAATCCAATTTTGTTTGTTACAGCTCCGGGCATTTTAGCCCTTTTCAAGTAATTTGCCTTCTGCTAAGCACAAAAAGACTTCTCTGCCTTTGGGATATTTGTCATTACATCTGACTCCCTGAGCCCTCTTCTCTGGCTCCCATCGCAAGGGAGCAGAGCTTGCAATTTCAGGCAGATCAGGAGCTGAGACGCTAAAGGCAACCTTGCAACACCTGTGATTAGCTAGCCTAACCACAACATGTCACCAGCGCTCCACACAAGCTGTATTTGCACAGGAGAAGGTGAAGCGCCGGAAGAGCAGAAGTTGCAGCCCGAGTGGGGAAGGAGATCGAGAGAAGGTTCTTCCTGTCATTGTAAAATGCAAACCAATTGTCCTATAAATGTACCATCCATGCCTCTCGGTACAAAGCAAGCAGAAATAGAAAATATCATCACGATGCCAGTGGCTGCTCAATAGCAACTTTTTAAGGGAAGCTCCTCCACCTCCTTTAAACACAAAATAGTAATTCAGTACAACCCTGTTAAAACCAGAAATAACTGGGGGGGGGGGGGCAACAAGGACAGGCTGGGATGAAAGAAAATGCACTTTGTCATTTGGGAGGAGCAAAATTACCGTTGGGTGTTTGAAGTCAGGGGTGCGCTTCAAAAATTTCAGCAACGGGTTCTCTGCCCAGTTGCTGGGTGGGCGTGGCCTAGTCAACCTCTTGCATCACGGTGTGAGGATGGCATTTTCCCCTTCCTCAAGCTCCGGAGGCTTTCCTCGAGCCTCTGGGAGGGCAAAAACTGCCTCCCCTGGGCTCTGGAGTCCTCTGGCAGAGGTGGGTTCCTACTGGTTTGGCTGAGTAGGTAGTAACTCGGCCTGCCATGCCCGTGAACCAGGGGCGGTGCCGTAGGTGCCGCCATCTTGTTTTTTGCTTCTGCGCATGCGCAGAAGCATTTTTAAAGCATTTTTTGCACATCCTTGGGTGAACTGGCAGTAGCAGTAGCCAGAACCCACCCCAGCTTCTGGAGACCAGAAACAGGCCCATTTCCGGCCTTTTGGAACCTCCAGGAGGTCCATTATCTCCCTCCACAAGAGGCTTGTGGAGGGGGAAAATGGACCTCCTGGAGGTTCCTCACATCCCTCCACTTACCTCACATCCAAAGGAAGCCACGTGGAAACTACTGGGAGGGGCATGGTGGGGTGGGTGGGGCCAGCCCAGGGTGGGATTTGGAGGTTCTCCAAACCGGCCATAATGTTAGCTACGTGTTCTAAAGCTGGGTGAACCCGTAGCAGCGCACCCCTGTTTTAAGAGGTTCAACACATGACCCAACTCACACTGGTTTCTAAGTTTTTAAGAACCGGTTGCCCAACTTGATCTTCTGTTTGCATTTTGTAAAAGCATTAATGCCATTAAACACAATGGTAGACTTTAGGAAGGGGAGAAAGAAAAAGAATCTGCTTTAAGAAGAGAATTTGCCTAGCCTTTTGTGTGAAGTGTGAACCTCTAAGATGATAGAATGGATTTTTTAAAACTGAAATTCAGGGAATAGCTGGAGGATAGGTGGAATCAGTAATAAAGATTCCTCAAGTGACCAAAAGCAGACCCAGTTTTTTACTCAACCACGATTTATTGTTTATTTCTTCAAATTTTGGAAACCACGTTTTCTTGTGATAGTCTTGCCTAAAATGTATTGTACTATGGAACAATATTAAAATACATTTAATATACATTTCATAATATGGAGCATTCACTCTCAATTAAATCAAAAAGTCCATATGATGCCAAAAAGATTAGCATTTTTTTCAGCTCCAGAGTGTCAATGAAGAAAGAAAGAACAAATTCTGTCCAAATCAAACCAAACTTTCATAAGACTCAAAATTTGGTCTGTTGTTTTCTGATCTCAGTTCTAATCTTTGGTGAGATTCAGCCAGTTCGCACCATTTTGGAAGAACCTGTTGTTAACGTTCTGAGCAGTTTGGTGAACTGGTTGTTGGGAGGAATCATTAAGGCAGAGAACCGGTTGATAAATTATTTGAATCCCACCACTGGTTCTAATATCGATCCCCAGGTTGGATGTGATTTTTGGGGCATTTTGTTGCTGAACCCAAGACAGAAATAAAATTCTACTATTAATTTAAAATTAATTAAAATTCAGATTGTAACTCACATATGCCAGCAAATTACACTATTTTTGTAGAGATTCTGGGTACATCAGACACCCTGACTAGAACAAATGAAATATCTTCCATAGAAATATTAAATAGTACTAATATGTTGGAATTAACATATTAAATAGATACTAAGAACAGAAAACTAGAGCATAGCATACAATGTTGAGAATGAAATGACCACATGGTCTTCAGGAGAAGCAGGAGTTATGTCAGAACTTAAGCCCTCCTTATCTTAGATTCCCTTAGTGATGGATGTCAATGAATGTTTTTCCAGAACTCTACACTCCCCCACCCTGCTTCTTTGGATGACTGAATATACTTCCTTCTCTTAGGAAGACTTAGAGAGATCTAGAAGTGAGATGGCATCATTTTGATCAACATAGCCTTCCCCAATCTGGTGTCCTTCAGAAGTATTGGAAGCATAGCTGCTACATTTCTCAGTCAGCAAGATCCACAACCCCGCAGGTGGGAATTATGAGAGTTGTGGTCTCGTCACACCTGCCAGGCACCAGGTTGAAGAAATGTCCAACATGGAGTAAGAGTCAGCCATTGGACGGGAACAGCCCTGGTGCCGGTTAGAGGTATTAAAGTGAATGAGGATCCTTGGAGGGGAATCTCATTTGCCCAAGGCTGATCTATTTCTCTTGGCCAGGGAAGACATGTGGAAATTCACTAAGGCAGCCCCTTATCAGAAAAAGTGTGAGGATGCATCCATCAGATGTATCTTGGTGTATCTTACTTAAGGCTTGACGTTGAAAATAGTTTCTGAGCCTTCAACTGTGGCTCAGAATAAATCTCACAGAAAATTGTGTAATTGTTAGAGAGAGAGAGGGGGGGTGGGTGGGTGGGTGGGTGGGTGGGGGAGGGAGGGACAAAGAGGAGGGAGGGGAGAGGAAAAAAAACACAAATTCCATAACCTTCTTCCAAGTCAAACCAAACCCTTGGATGCAATAGCTTGAACAGAAAAATTCAGTAGGGAAATAATTTCCTTTTAGACATGTGTGGGAAATACATGAATACAATTATTTCCTTGCATATTTCAGAAAAGACAAGGACATATGCATAAGGTGACTGGCCTATGTTATTAGGCAGAGTAGATTTTGCTCTTTTTGGCCTTCTGCTCTGCATTGCACATAGTGCAGGTGTTCTTAAAGGATGATTCTGAAAGATTCTTCTCCGTTTCCTTTGCATTAATTTCATCCATTTGCCAAATATTTTCTCCTTCCACACTGTGTCCAAGGGCATTTTGCTTCATTCAAGGAGCACAGCAGCTTTGCTGTCTAGCTAGCAAGAGGCCTGGCACACTCTTCATTAGGCATAATAGGGAGAGAGCAGAGACAGTTTGTAACTCAGGTCTAAATCATAAAGCTGGTGCTTTACAGAAGTGCATCTACAATGCTCTTTGGCCAATTAACTAGGAAAAGCATCAAACAGACAATGGAAAGAAACTTTGATAAAGAGGAATATGTTACACACATAATATATTTATACTTTCTGAAGATCACTGCATAAGTAGATTCTCCTTTAGAGGGTCACATAGCTATCAAATATGTTGCTATTTTACAGATTGTTAATTCTCAATGGATCAGTAGAACTACAGAATATTTGGCACTAATATTTTTAAGGTACTGAATATATTACAGTTGGTCAGTCCTTCTCTCTATTAAAAAAAAATTAAGGCAGGACATTTTTTCTATAGCTGTTGTTTCAAGTAACAATTTATGACTGTCAGATTCAGGGATCTAAGGAGACATTGCTTTAGGTGAATATTTCCAAGGAAGTCATTTTAATGGCAGCCAGAAATCTGTTGGATTTAAGATCCAAGTTGGAGAAAATAGTAATATGACATGAATATTGAAAACTCCTAATCGGCAGAATACAATGCATTGCAATGGGCTACCAAAAGGAGAGGGGGAGAGCAGAGGATTAGATGATTAGATAGTGTCATTGATGCAATGACAAGATGAATTTGGGAAAACTCCAGGAGACAGTAGAGCAAGGGTCTCCAACCTTTGCAACTTTAAGTCTGAAGGACTTCAGCTCCCAGACTTCTCCAGCCAGCTTTGCTGGCTGGAGAAATCTGGGAGCTAAAGTCCTTCAGACTTAAAGTTGCAAAGGTTGGGGACCCCTGCAGTAGAGGACAGTTGGGGGGGGGGGCTTGGCGTGCTGTGGTCAATGGGGTCATGAAGAGTAGGACATGGCTTAGTGACTAAACAACAATTGTATTTGTTTTGATAATTGCACCTTTTGCAGCTTGCTTTGCTAGGGGAAAATGGAAGATAAGCCCATATGACTGAATTGTCAGCTTGAAATGTGTGTTTATGTGATATGAGGGTGTATGTATATAATATGTCTTAACAGAACACACGAAAAAAGGGAAAAAGTTGCTTTGTCAATGAAAGCATGTCCTTAATCATTCTGACAAACAGCAGAAAATGAACATGCTGAGGCATGCACTGTTTCCCCAATCTTCTGGTCATCTTAGATAATATATATTTGGGGATTTTAGCGCAGGGATAATCTAGTTTAATCTGTTTCTATTTTCTATTTATGTATTTTTATAGTTATTTTAATTTCCCTGCGCACCGCTCCGAGTCCCCCAGGGGAGAGGATGCGGTATATAAATAAAAATTAAAAAAAAAATCTTGGGCTTTGTTATTCTGGGGAAGTCATCCATTGTTCAGATTTTTCTACTTGTGTATTTATTATCCTAATGCGTCCAATATAGCATGAAGGCTTCCCAGAGGCATTGAAATAGCCACCACAGAAACAAGATTCCGGACCAGGTGGTCTCTTGGTCTTTCTAACAGGTACTTCTCACAGTCTCATTTTGGAAGACCTGGGAACAATCTTGAACCATGATGCAATTACAACTGGAGTTAGTGGTCTCCATGGTAGGCCAATGCTGATTCATTGCAGCAATTGCTCTAACGTGAAACTTCTCACTCAGTATTTCCTTCTTCACACCCAACATCCTGGGCTCATTTCTGGATTCATTCTTGGTTAAGGAGAAGTGATTTTGAAATGGTTCTGTAACTTGTGGACACTAATTGCAAGATGCTTTATAAGAATGTCACAAAAAGCTTTGTTATTTGCTTTCTATCCATATATAAACAATCTCCTACTTGAGATGGCTGAGGATATGTGA
Source organism: Rhabdophis nuchalis (assembly GCA_039707465.1). Taxonomy (NCBI): domain Eukaryota; kingdom Metazoa; phylum Chordata; class Lepidosauria; order Squamata; family Natricidae; genus Rhabdophis; species Rhabdophis nuchalis. The sequence goes on from CM077643.1 coordinate 159,042,103, forward strand.
CAGTCTTTCAGTAGATATTTGGTACAAACAAAATCTTTGAGCTTCTGTAAGGTCATAGCATTTTGCTATAAACAAGTGGGCTTACTGGGATTATATAATCAACTGTACTGGACTATATCTTTCTAAGTATTTGATGAAATTGAGAAAATATTTATTTATTCTGTTTATTAATTAAACAAATTTTATAGCTACCCATTTACCAAAAGGATTTCTGGACTGCAAAGAAGAATAAAAACAAATATAATTATTAGAAAACCAATAGCAATAGCACTTAAGACATATGTACCGCTTCAAAGAGCTTTTACAGCCCTCTCTAAGCGGTTTACAGAGTCAGCATATTGCCCCCAACAATCTGGCTCTTCATTTTACTGACCATGGAAGGATGGAAGGCTGAGTCAATCTTGAGCCGGTGAGAATTGAATGCTGAACTTTTGGCAGTCAGCAGTGAGTAGAATTAGCCTGCAATACTGCATTCTAACCACTGTGCCACCACGGCTCTAAAAAAAAAACAACTTTGTTCAGGCTCCAAGAAAATTCTAATTTATAGACCAGCCATACCATCAACATTCTGGCTTCACTGCCTGGAGGTCTTCACTGTTTTCCTGAAGATCAACAAGGTTGGTGTCAGCACCAGGGTAATCAGGAGATCCAGGCAGTTCAAATGCATACAAAGATTTATTACAAGCATAAGCTCTCTACAAGAATCTGAACTACTAACGTTCAAGGCAGTAGTGGGTTTCTCCAGGCTCGCACCTACTCGTGAGAGCCAGTTGGTGAAATTTAGAGAACCGGTGAGAGGGGGTTCCACCGGCGTATCTGGAAGTAAATCTGGCCCGCCGCTGCCAGTGACCCAACGGGACGGAAAGGAAAGGAAGGAAGAAAGGAAAGGAAAGGAAAGGAAAGGAAAGAAAGAAAGAAAGAAAGAAAGAAAGAAAGAAAGAAAGAAAGAAAGAAAGAAAGAAAGAAAGAAAGAAAGAATTTATCATTACAATTGAGTCCAAAATTTTGGTTGCTAAGTAAGAGCGTTGTTAAATGAGTTTCACCACATTTTAAAAGGTGGCCACTCCCACCCTGTCACATGACTGCCAAGCCACACCCACAAAATAGGCCACACCCACAGAGCAGGTTCTAAAAAATTTGAAACCCATCACTGGTTCAAGGGAAATTAGCAGGAGTTAAGAATAGAAAGCAATTCACAGTTGGCTGAACTTAGAACTCTTGTGGGCGTGAAGGGACTCATGACTGATGATGCGTTTGACCCTTTCTCCTCTGGCTCAACCTGGCTGTCTCCTACAGTTGAGACCAGAGGTGATATTTTACCAGTTTGGACCGGTTCACCCAAACTGGTAGCAGAAATCGTGGGTGGCCCATCCACTCTCCATGGCCCATTTAGGCTCCTTTTTCACCAAAAGCGCACGCACGGATGGCTGTGCACCTGTGCCGAGGTGGTGCATGCACTCACATTTGCGAACTGGTAGGGAAGGTAAATGTATACCACCTCTGGTTGAGGCCATGCACATTTCCAAGTGGAGGCACCTTCTATAAAGGCACAATGACACAGAAACTTTGCCTCCAAGGTCTTACCAAGTGATGCTGTTTTGCTGAGGGGATATGGAGCATGCAGACCCTGGCAGGTCTAGTGGCATGGTTAGAAACCATCAGGTCTCACAACTCACCCCCTTTAATGGTAACAACTAGCACCTTGAATTGCATCTGGAAGCCCACGGCAGCTCATGGAGAAGAGGTGTTACATGGGCGTACCACGCTGGACTCACTATTGCCTGCACCACTCCATTTTGTGGCGTAACAACCACGGCCGTATTTCATGAGACAGATGAAAACGAATGATAATTGTTTGCCCAACATTATATAGCTGGGTGGCAATTTGAGCCCAAATCTCCCCAGCCTAATATTTCATTCACAGCACTACCACTGGATGACATTCTTCCCATCTCTCTTGCAATACTATTAACTAATGCAAGAGAACATCCTAAATCCTATTGTGGCAAAATTCACCTATGGCTGCTGTGTGGCCTCGGTCTCTCCTAAGCCACTGCTGGGAATTTAAATCGTATGCAGATAGCTATGCGTACAACGGAGGGGGTCCTTGTGTGTGATATCTATAATGAAAGATCTTTTTAAGCTGCTTTAAATCCTTCCATGGTATGTACAGTGAAGCATAACATTTGACTGCCATAAAACCCCACAGAATGAAATGTAATTTAAGAATGTGTTGGGGAGTCATAGTTCTGGGATATATATCCTCCTCGATTGTCATTGCTTGCCCAAGGTGTCCAGGTTCTTGTAAAAGAGAAGAGGCTTAAACCTAAAGCAAGAAATCTCTATTGTTCTGGAGAGAAGTATATCCTGACAACCCCCCACCCCCAAAAGGCAAATATAGGTAGTCCTCGGTTTTCAACTTTTTGTTTAGTGACCGTTTGAAGTTGCGAGGGCACTGAGAAAAACTCACTTATGACCATTTTTCACACTTACGACCATTGCAGCATCCCCACGGACATGTGATCAAAATTCAGACACAGGTATTTCTGACGGCTGCAGTATCCCGGGGTCATGGGATCCACCTTCTGTGATTTTCTGACGAGCAAAGTCAATGAGAATGAGCCAGATTCTCTTAATAACTGTGTTACAATTTAACAGTTGCAGTGATTTACTTAACAACCATTGCAAGAAAAAAATGGCGCAAAACCCACTTAACAATTGTCTTGCTTAGCAACAGAAATTTTGGACTCAATATTGTGTTGTTGCACAATATAAATAAGAAATATTCAGTACTAATTTGCAGCAAACCAAAAAGGAAACAGTTAACAAAAAGCTCACAATGGGACTGTGTGATTGCATAGGGCAGTGATGGCTAACCTTTTTTGGCTCGCGTGCCAAAATCGGGGGGAGCGCAGGTGGGTCGTGTGTAGGTGTGCCACACCCATAATGCTATGTGCTTGACCCCCTGCTTTTGGCGTGCTTTTTTCTCCCTCCTCAGGGTCCAGAGGCTTCTTAGGAGCCTGGGGAGGGTGAAAACAGCCTCCCCTCCCCACCTCCAGAGGCTTCAGGAACTTCCCTGACACTTCCAGAGGGTGAAAAATGGCCTCAAAAGAAGGCCTAAATCAACTGGCCAGCGCACACATACGTGCTGGAGCTGACAGGGCAATGCCTCGCGTGCCCTAAGAAATGGTTCCGCGTGCCACCTGTGGCACACGTGCCATAGGTTCGCCATCACTGGCATAGGGTCTCCCTTGATAGCAAGGCATGAACTCATATGTGTTCATGTGAATGCATGCCTGCTAGAGCAAAGGATCCTTCTCAGAGATCTGGTTTGCACAGGAGTTACACAGTGTACTTTCAGTGAATACTCCTGAAGTGGGGAATTTTTGAGGTCTGCCAGCTAATTCCAGCTGTATTTTTCAATCATACATTGAATACATCAAGCAACTACTATATGTATTTGCAAAGAGAAGATAGCTTGGTCAACATAAACACTACCTAGCATATGGACTTGTATACTAATAGATTGGTAATGTGGTGATAGGGAAGGGAAGAGATTGAAGCACTAGTCAAATGAAAATGAAAAAGGAGAATGAAGCACCATGAAAATGGGAAGCATAAATGGCAGTATCTTGAGATAAATCCTAATTGGTGGTGGCAGTGAAAAGGCTGATAGATACCTGTTCTGACCCCCCCTTTACTCCGACTAACACAAGACTGGCTGCCTGCCACTAACTCTCTTGGTTGCTTGCCTGAATGACTCTGAAAAGATACGAAGCTTCCTAATACGACTAAACACGAACCTGGAAATCAAACGTTGTTCTCTGCCAAGACTTCTTCAGCACAAGCTTCCTTTTAAACCCTCTTGGGAGGGGCCAGTCATTAGGCAGCTGAGACCAATTCAAATCCTCCGAGTTCGCTTCTGATGCAATTGAAACCTCCTTTTTTCAGCCCTTCTCAACCTAGCATCAGGGCCAAACTGGCCTTGATTCTTCCCACTACTCCAAGACCCAAGTGCCTCCTGATGACCAGCCAGGCTCTCTGCTTCCTCAAAGTCGCCCTCCTCCTCCAGAGCAGACTCATAGGACTCCTCCCTAGAGGAGTCCATCAGCAGCTCATCCGGAGTCAGCTGGGCCACAACAGATACCAGACCTGTTGGGGTATATCAAACACCTGTTCAAGCAGGAGACCCAATATCATTCCAGACAAATGGCTATCCAATCTCTTATTAAAAACCTCCAGTATTGGAGCATCCACAACTTCTGGAGGCAAGTTGTTTCACTGATTAACCATTCTATCTGGAAAATTTTCCTTAGTTCTAGGTTGGTTCTCCCCTTGATTGGTTTCCATCCATTGTTTCTTCTCCTGCCTTTAGGTGCTTTGGAGAATAGGTTGATTCCTTCTTCTGATAAAATCATTGGATTTGGCTTTAGACTTTGTACTGGTAATGGCAGCCTCCAAAGATGATCTCAGTTTACCTTTTGATCATTATCACCTCTGGACTCAAAAGTAGCACACAACTAGTGGATGAGCTACTTCTACCAAGAAGATCAGGATAGTTCTAGCAAACGCCCAGAGCGTTCCCATCTGTGAACTAGGAGGAATAAATAGGTACCAGGAAGGTATCATAAGAAATGTTCTTAGAGGCCAAGGAAACCCTGAATCAATCTTAGCCCAGAATAGAAATGTGCAAGCACTTTGGCTGCCAGAGAACACAAAAGGTGCAGGAAAATTTATTTTCCCTGATTCAAAGACAATTTTAAAGTTAACATGAGAGAGAATCCAGGCATAGAATGGAGAGGTCACCAGGACAATTGAGTGGAATGAAAGGAAATTTCAAGAAATGGTTGCAGTCAGATGATATCAAATAAACAAGAATAATTTCATTGGTTTAAATGTGATGATTGACAAAAGCTACGTAAATAGAGATAAGGAGACATCCATAGACCAAAGCAAAGGTGTCATAGAAATGCTGAGACAGAATACCTGAGAGCAGCAGCATTACAGTTTTCCCCCTGCCCCTCTGCAAAGTGGGCATTCTCAGGAGGACTCTGTAAAATCTATGATCCCCTGATCTGTAGTTTGCTTATTTGCTCTATCTCTAGTAAAGTACTCACAAACTAATATTTAGCTGGAGATTCAGTGCTAATCCCATACATCTGAATTCAAATCCCATCTTGTTTGTCCTAGGCAACCAATAAGCAACCCGAAGGAGATAAATATGCTCATGTGCTCACACACATTTATACAATTGCCTTGTTCCTTATTTACTCTGCAGAAATTCTCCTGTTAAAAGAGCTTCATGAATAAATGATAATGTTTCTTTTAGGAGTCTTGAATCTGTTTTCTGAAACATTGGCAGCTTTAGGACAGCAAGTTCAGAAGCTGATGAAATTGCAAGAAAAAAAAATCAGTGGGAGAGCAGGAAAATATCCAGCCTTGTGCTGTGACTAGCCAGCCTTCAAATTGTTTGAAAAGGAAAATCTCAGATATCTGGTCTGCATTTTGTAACGCATGTTTCTTTAACTGGAAGGAGGATTGGAAATGGATTTGGGGAAGATCTGAGCCTGTTTCTGGGCTTTGGGGTAAGTGTGGTCTAAAACGTTTGGAAGCAGAGTGCAAACAATTAAAACAGCCTAGCAAACAGGAGGGACCAGCTCAATAAAAATAAAAAGTTTGAGACTCATCCAGACAACAGCTTCCTCTCTCTCTATTGCTCACCTGTGAGCATTGAATGGGCCATAAAGAAAGCATATCTGACCACTGGTGGTTATGCCTTGGTCTGGTCACATTCAGGCTAGGCAACTGCAGTACACTTTCCATGGGGCTGCTTTTAAAGATAGACTTAAGATCCAGTGAAATCTGCAGATTGAGATCTTAGGGATCAGAGTAACCCACACTCACGTCCTGTCTTAAAAGTGAACATCAACAGATGCACACGACGATCACAGCTGATGCAGTCTGGCAATCAATTTTTGCTCACAAATACTACTATAAGGATAATATGTAGGTCCCCGATGACCTCCCTGAATTCCTATAGGAAAGACCCGATAATAAATACTATAATAAAAGAAAAGACAGAAAGAAGGAAGCATAGCATTTTTGATATCAGCCTGGTTTTTGGAATAAGTGACATAAGAATTTTAGTTTGTATGCCATTATGTTTAGTCTAAAGCCAAAATTTGGAATGCCATTGAATGTGTTAATACTCCTAGAAGCAAAAATACAAACAACACAAATACCACTTAATTATGAGCCAGTAGTGTGCTGAAGAATACCTGTGGTACATCAAGCAGGTAGACAGTTCTTGTTGGCCTCTAAGGCCATTGAAGCTCTTCCAAAGCTAATTGAATTCAGCAATCTCTTGATATACATACAAAGTTTTCCTTTGTAGAAAAAAAAACCCTTTTGGTTCCGTTGCTAGATAGGTGTGACTCTCTAGGACAGTGTTTCTCCACCTTGACCTTTTAAAGATGTACGGACTTCAGCTCCCAGAATTCCTCAACTTTATCTAGATCTAAAATTCAGCCCCAGCCATCCAAACTCATCTGTGCTCATGGAAGCCATAATGTACATTTTTGTGCTTTGTGAATTTCTTTCTTTGCTTATTGGAAAGATACAGACATAGGTGCTGGTTTCCAGTCAAGCTATCATGGTTCAGGGGATGGGTTTAGATCTAAAAGACCAAATGCCCTTTCAGCTGCATGAGTAAGAAGAGTAGGATGAAAAGCATAACCAGCTTTCATGAGTCATGGGCACAATTACATGGCACTCTTGAAAATCATATATGTATATTCTCCATTCCACACTGAAAGGCAGTTATCAGTTTCCCATCTCTCAATTGGCTTGTCTTGCCTGGCTTTGCTAAGGTAAATTCCACTCTTTTAGTTTGCTTTATATATAAAAATAAACACAACATCAATAAAATAACATATAAAGGAATGCATCGGGACCTAGCTATCTGCGGGATCGGATCCTGCCTCATACATCCTCACGGCCGATTCGCTCCCACAGAGAGGGACTTCTCCGGGTGCCGTCCACTAGACTTTGTCAGCGGGCGACGCCCAGGGGAAGGGCTCTCTCTGTGGCGGGCCCGGCCCTCTGGAACGACCTTCCCCCCGATATTAGAATGACCACGGACCTCCGCTCCTTCCGTCTTAAATTAAAAACTCACTTTTTCTGTCTGGCCGGCCTGGGATAGTCTCCCTGTCTTGGGGTTTTATTGGGTAGCTTTTAGTTTTATGGGAATTTTAGCACGGGTTAAGTTTAATTTGGTTTTAGAACTGTTTGTATATTTTTTACTGTTTTTATTCTGCCTGTGCACCGCCCCGAGTCCCCATGGGGAGAGGGAGCAGTTTATAAGTATTAAAATTATTATTATTATTATTATTATTATTATTATTATTATTATTATTATTATTATTATTATTATTATTATTATTATTATTATTATTATTTCTTTTGCTTTTACTTCTTGAAGCTGGTGTCCCATCAGTGTATTCATACCTTGAATAGTACTATTCTGTTAAAGGAGGAAAAATTGAACTTGAGAAATTGGTTATCTAGTAACTTTGGAAGAACAACCTGTGTGTGGAGAAAATGAAAATTCTGTTTTTTTATATGACAATAATCCTATTGAGATAGGTGGTGAAAATAAATTAATATTCTAACACAGGAATGTACACCACCTATGGTCCTCTAGATGTGACTAAGCTACAACTTTTATAGTAGCTGGGCTGCACGTATTGTAGTTCAGCTTGTGGGTTTCCATAGCTGGCCAATATATAGATGAATGATAAATCATCCACCCAGCAAGATAAATTGCAGTTTCAATACTGTATTGCATTTTAAAGAATTGTTGAAGAACATGTCAACTTAATTGCTTGGAACAGTGGAATCCACTGTTATCATAGAATCTGAAAACTTTGTGTCAAGTGGAAAGGAGAAAAAGAGGAAGGGAAAAACTGATGAATATGACAACAATTAAAAATACTACGATTACTATAGTAGTAATACTACAGTAAAGCTGCTGTTGTTACAACTACTACTACTGTTTGAGCATCGAAAATAACATGACTCAAAAAGAGCTCTTTGTTTTCCTAACTTGCAATAGTCAGTATTAGCATTTCATTCCACTTATCTGAATTTGTTTATTCCTTTTTTTTAAATGTCTTCCCATCCATCTTTTTTTGCAAGTGCGGAATTGATCCTCATGCTACGTTCTCAAGGGCTCTGTCTAGGGTAATGTCCCTCAATCTTTGTCACAGGGGTCCTTTCCTTAGTTGAGAAAAACAGTCTGAACAATTTGATTGCCATCGCTCATGACCCATGTGAAAAATTAGAAAATAGGAGGAAAAGAAACCGAGGCAATTTGGAATTGTTTCCCCCAGCAAAGTGAAAAGGCTATGTGTATTGACACAGCACAGATGAGTCTCTGCAATAGTTGTGTGAGTTCAATGCTTTAACAATCCAGAAAGAGCTGCCTCCAAAGGAATTTCCACAATCCCGTTGATGATCTTTAAAGGCCTAAAATATCGGAAACCCAGGATTTCCTATTTCAACTATATTGGAATCTAATGGAAACACAAAAAGAAAAAGAAAAGCTCAGCAAAAATTAGTACAATGTATTCTCATTGTACATAAGATCAAGGGTCAGTGTGATGTAGTGGTTAAGGCACACGGCTAAAAATGGAGAATTGGTTTATTTGATCAAAGTTAAAATAAAACATTGTTTTGATAAAAAGTTCTAGCAAATCTTTATGGATATTTTGCTGACATCAGGATTGAAATTTTGATTTATATTTATTTATTTATATTGATTTATATTTATGGATTGCTTATAGATAAGGGAAGGAATATAGGATGAAAATATTGTAATCAGTTTGTAAGCTTTAAGATTTTAATATATTTCTTTTTTTCTTTATTATATTCTTCCTTTTCTTATTTCTTCTATTTTTCATCTTTTTTCTTTTTTTTTCTTTTTCTAAGTTCATATTAGTTTTTACAATTTTAATCAAAATTCTTCATAAAATTTACATTTTAAAAAGAGACTGAGTTCCAATCCTGCCTTGGCCACAAAATTAGCTGGTGACCTTGGACCCATCGTTTTCTCCCAGCCTTAGGAAAGAGGCCATCTTGGCCCATCTTTTTCTGTCAGGAGAAACTCTTGCCAAGAAAAACTACATGGACCATTCCAGGTAGTTGCCAAGATTCAACAATGAGTGCAATGTACAATAAACGCCAAACCAAAACAATAACCAAACCCCCATAAAATGAACAGGGCCCCGTTTGGAATATTAGAGACCACATGGGGTCATCTTATTATAGAAATTAGAAAGTGCAGTACAGAAGCTGTAGGTGAGGATGAGTCAAATGGTAAGGTAAAGGTTCCCCTCACACATAGTCATTCCTGACTCTAGGGGACAGTGTTCATTTCCATTTCAAAGCCAAAGAGTCAGGGCTGTCTGAAGACATCTCGGTGGTCATGTAGCCGGCATGACTAAATGCCGAAGATGCATAAACCAAAGGTGGTTCCTATTTTTCGACTTGCATTTTCACATGCTTTCGAACTGCTAGATTGGTAGAAGCTGGGACAAGTAACGGGAGCTCACTCCATTATGTGGCACTAGGGATTCGAACCGCTGAACTGCCAACCTTGTGATCGAAAAGCTTAGCATCTTAGCCGCTGAGCCACCACGCCCCTTGTGAGTCAAATGATACAGGAAGTTAATTATTCCAAACAGGTTTGAAGAAATGACAGGGCAACTGTGTTTGGGAAAGAGAAGATTAAAGGGCACCTCTTAAGGAGGCTGGCCTAAACCTGAAGAGAATAGAGAGCCCCTCTAATATACAAGGTGATGCAAGCAGCAACAGATTCCATGACAAAAATGAAATAAAGCTTAGTAAGGGCTGATCAGCAAAACAGTTTAGATTTAGAAAAAAGGTACTTGCAATCAGAGCTGGTAATCTGCAGGAAAATTACTCCAAAGCTGAAAAAGAACAAGTGGGAGAAAATATTTTAGATTTGTTTTAAACAGCATTGGACAGACTAGATTCCTAACTTGCAATAATATATATATCATCCCCCAACTCACAGACATTTAGAGGATGTTGGCCAGCATGGGAGCAATTAGTCATTGCATACTTTTAAATGATGCCATGCGTGAGATTAATTGTGAGGATTTTTCTTCTTCTTTTTTTCTTTTCCCACTCCCTGCCTGCCTCTTTACTTAGAGAAATGGAGGAACAAAGGTGGGGTATTTTTTGTTTTTTGGCAGCAATTTGATTACTTATATGCATTACTGTTGAGGTTCTACAAAGGAAGATTCACTTATTTTGTACACGTTTAATGGAACACTCCTTTTAAACAGAAATTCCCCTTCCTAATTGTTCCAAAGACAGATGGCTGAGGTGATACAAGCAAAGAGACAAAACTAATGAAACAAAGGGATTGATATGCTTGACTGTGTTTTTAGCAGCTTGAGGCATCTTGAAAATCACTTCCGACAATTTCCATGCACAGAGATAAAAATGTTTGTGAGTGTTTAAGAAGCAGAATTTGGGACAATTCATCTCCTGAGTGTATTTGTGTCTCACTTTCTATATCCTCCTATGGCAGACCGGTGGTGGGGTTTCAAAATTTTTTAGAACCTCTTCTGTTTGGTGTGGCCTGCTTTGTGGGAGTGGCTTGATGGCCATGTGATCGGGTGGGAGTGGCTTGCCAGCCATGTGACTGGGTAGGCGTGGCCAACTTGTAAAATGTGGTGAAACTCACTTAACAACGCTCTTGCTTGGCAACCAAAATGTTGGCTCAGAAACTCTGGCATTTGAAGCATGCGAGTCTTAAATCTGTCAAGTTACAAGACCCTTGCAACCCTAACCCTTTAGGAAAAAAACCCCAGGGGTGTTCAAACTTGACAGCTTTAAGACTTGTGGACTTCAACTCCCAGAATTCCTCCTCTCGCTCTTCATCTTGATGATGTGTGGACGGGCGGGGGGAAGGAGCTGGAACCGGTTCTAAATGGCACTGTAGATTTGTGGAACCTTTTCTATAGAAGAGGTTAGAACTGGCAGGAGCCCCACCCCTGGGGCAGACCCTCCCTCCCTCCTTCCTTCCTTCACTCCTTCCCTCCTTCCTTCGGGATGTGTAATGGTTGTAAGTCTGAAAAATGGTCATTAGTCACTTTTTTCGTTGCCATTATAACTTTGAACGGCCACTAAATGACCATTAAATAAATAAATAAATAAACCAAGGAGAACCTGTATATATATATATCTTCTTCGGGTATCCTCTATAGCAGGGGTCCCCAACCTTTGCAACTTTAAGTCTGAAGGACTTCAGCTCTCAGAATTATCCAGCCAGCTTTGCTGGCTGGAGAATTCTGGGAGCTGAAGTCCTTCAGACTTAAAGTTGCAAAGGTTGGGGACCCCTGCTCTATAGCTCTCCCAAAGCCCCTTGCTGCCCAATCACTGTTGCCTTTCTTTTTTGCATTACCAAGGAGCATCTCTCCCTCCCTCCCCCAATAGTATTCTAGAGCCAAGTATGAGTAAGAGCCAGAGGTGGCTACCAACCCGCCTACCAACCCAGATGTCATTTATTATTTATTTATTTATTAGTTGGATTTATACAACCGCACCCTCTCCCCAAAGGGACCCGGGGCGGTGCACAGGAAATTAAAAACCACATAATATCACAAATATAAATAATCATCACGGATGCTCTGCGCACGTGCAGAAGGTTTGGCGCAGGCACGCACACTGCCGGCACTGAACTGGTAGCGAAGATTAGAGCATTTTGTGCCAGGTAGGAGCAGAAACAAGAACAAATCTTTTAAGCTGACATATGTAGCTTCCATGTGCAACTGGTAGAGGACACAAGAGAGGGCCTTTCAACTGCAGCTGACTGGCCGCTCAATTCAGCACCGATTCATCAATGAATACCCAGGGACATCATTCTGAGAGCAAAGAGGTGTGTTCCAGGCTGCACATCATTAATCCCCAGGATCATCTAATGTCTGGCCTGCAATCTGGCTCTGTACGGATTTCAGGCTCCGGTAAGGTCTGAGTGCCAACTCTTAAGACACAGTCAAGGTTACAATTTTTTTTAAAAAAAGTAAACCTGAGAGATTTATGATGTTTTTCGGTACTCCCAAATGACTGTATCAGTTTTTTTACCCGGGCCATCCAGGTCCACATATGATAACCTTATTAATGCAGCCCTAAAATGAAAGGGGTTTGTTTTTGTTTCCAAATGTTGTTGATTTAAATCCAGCAGGTAATGAAGTGCTTCTATACAGGCAGTCCTCCACGTACGATTGCAATGAAGCCCAAAATTTCTATAGCTAAGTGAAACATTTTGTTAAGTGAGTTTTGCCCCATTTTATCACCTTTCTTGCTGCATTTCTTAAGTTGAATCACTGTGGTTGATAAGTTACCATATTTTTCGGAGTATAAGATGCACCCTTTTCCCCCTCAAAAAAGAGGCTGAAAATCTGTGTGCGTCTTATGTACTGAATACAGCAAGTTTGGTCTACCAACACCCTGCCCCCTTTGCAAAAATGGACATGCAGAGGGTTTGGGAGGCTTGCAAAAGGCTCCTGAGTGTTGGGTAGGGCTGTTTTTACTCATTTTTGCCCCTCCCACCAAGCACCCAGGAGCACTCTAAGAACCCCCCAAAGCTCTGCATGCGCTTTTTTGTGTGTGCAAAAAATGAGGCGTGCAGAGGGTTTGGGAGGTCTGTGGAGTGCAAAACCTTTTTTAAAAAAATTGCCTCTTCAAAATCATGGTGTGTCTTATACTCTGGTGCATCTTATAGTCTGAAAAATACGGTAGTATCTCAGTGGTTAAGTGAATTGGGTTTCCCCATTGACTTTGCTTGTCAGAAGATCACAAAAAGGGATCCCGTGAACCTGGGACACTGCAACCGTCATAAATATGAGTCAGTTGCCAAGCGTCTGACTTTGATCAGATGAACATGGGGATGCTGCAATGGTCATCAGTGTGAAAAAAGCCATCAGGCACTTTTTTCAGTGCTGTTGTAACTTTGATTGGTCACTATATGAACTGTTGTAAGTCAAAGACTACCTGTAGTTATAATGTGACCACTTTGTCTAACTTGTAGAGCTTCATTCTGATTTTTTAGGTGATATTTTCTGTCCAACTTGGTGGAATAATATACCGTATTTTCTGGAGTATGACACACCTTTTCCCCCCTCAAAAAAGAGGGTGAAAATCTGGTTGCGTCTTATACACTGAATTCAAACAGCATGTTTGAATTTATCTCTTCAAAATCATGGTGCGTCTTATATTCCGGTGCGTCTTAAATTCCGGTGTGTCATATAGTCCAAATAATACGGTACCTATCCTTATATATGAAAGGGATTCTTGGATTATGTTTTGTAGAAGCGGCATTTGGTTTAACATTTGAAGCTTAGACATCCCCTTGCCAGATATTCATTTCCTTGGTCAACTCATTTTTCTTCTCATCTTTTCCTGCTTGAGCCGGGGGCTGGACTAGAAGACCTCCAAGATCCCTTCCAACTTCGTTACTCTTTTATATTCCCTTCTGAGTTAGCATTTTGTAAAATCAAATTAGTAAGCAAGCAAAATAGATGACAGGGCTTCGGACTCCAAACTCCACTTCTGTCTTTGCCTTAAATTATTGGAAAACAATCTCACAAATTGCCTTCTTTTTTTAAGGGCCACCCTAACCATGGCACAGATTTTCTGAAACAATGAGCCCTTTCCCATGGCAACCACTTTTTAACAATACCCATTATACCCTCTGCAAATTGATACAATGCACTCTGGCCCTCAGAGGATCAAAAAAAACCTTCTTTTGCATCTCTGCTTAATTGTTACCTTGATCGTTTGACTGCATTCTGTTACAAAGGCAATCCTTTGTCCTGGCAGATTTTCTGTGAAAAGGACTTGGCATTTTGTTGTTTTGTCTGTGATCTGACTGTAGCCTTGGAATTCAGGAAGGATGTCATTTTATATATGATTATTTGGAAGCAAACCCTTGAAATGCAACTTTCCATATTGGCTAAGGAAAATATGGACAGAACATAATAGCAACCCAGAACCCAGTAGTGAAATTCATTTTTTTTTACTACCGGTTCTGTGGGCATGGCTTGGTGGGCGTGGCAAGGGAAGGATACTGCAAAATCCCCATTCCCTCCCCATTCCTGGGGGAAGGAACTTCATTCCCACCCCACTCTGGGGCCAGCCAGAGGTGGTATTTACCAGTTTTCCAAACTACTCAAAATTTCCGCTGTCGGTTCTCCAGAACCTATCAGAACCTGCTGAATTTCACCCCTGCCAGAACTGCTTTGCAAACAAGTCTTTTTGTGCTACTAGGAAAATAAAAACAATGTGTTTTTGTTCACAGATAATCATAAAAAGAGGGGTTGGGAATATTATGCTTTTAAAGAATAGGAGCTAACTTTCATACAGTAAATTATTGGGAAAATCAAAGAAAGAAACTCTTAACAGAAATAAGGAAACTGCTATTTTTTTCCAAGGAACTTATATTATAATAGGGTGCTGTTTGAACTAAATATGGATGCTGTTTATATCCAGCTCTAAACTTGCCCAGTCTTCAGGCCTTTTGCTTTCCTTTGATTATGTATGAGCTTGCCTTTAGAATCGTTAAAAAAAAATCAAGACAATTAGCAGATTGATTTCTTTTCAGCACAAAAATGGGGACAAATGGAACTGTGCTTCCATCATCACCATCCATCATCCCCTGCTCCCTTCACATCTGGCGAATCAATTGTTTCCATTTTTCAGGATTGTCTAAGAGTGGGTCATAGGAGGCTCAGACGGACACATCAAAAAGAGATTTGACTAAATGTTGTTTAACCAGAATGCTAGGAATCTTGTTTCAAAATGTCATGATTGCGCCTAGAATTTGAGCATTCAAAGACTTTGATTTAACAGCGCTCTTCCTGAGTAGACAAGCTTTGTGACTTTGTAGCATAATCCAGCCATCATTAAGATGATCTAAAGCTTGTCTTCATTACAGTTTTACCAGAACAATAATGACAAGTTGATAGCAATAGCAATTAAGATTTATATACCACTTCATAGTCTACTCTCTAAGTAGTTTACAGAGTCAGCATATTGTCCCCAACAATCTGGGTCCTCATTTTATTGACCTCAGAAGTATAGAAGGCTGAGTCAACCTTGAGCGGGTCAGAATCGAACTGCTCGCAGTCGGCCGAGTTAGTGTACAATACTGCATTCCAACCATTGTGCCACCATGGCTCTTGATGCCAGAAGATGCTATGACTAGAAATGACTTAATGCAGCCATTGTATCACAATGCAACATTGCTATATACATTTGGAAATGACAATTCATTCAGCCATGAAATTAATAGAGGTCTATTTATATCATATGATCTGGTTTGTGTTGATGATGGAGTTAATCGATGAGCAGGTATATCTGAGTGAAGATTTCCAGTTCTTGGACAAACGGGAAATTGTAAAACTCCATCATCAACTAGGAGATTCAAAGACTTGAATGCCTCTTAATGCTACTCTTAATTTAGAATTCTGTTTTGATTTTTTAAAGGCATGAAACCTGACAAATCTTAAATGCAGGTAACTTAGCTAAATACCTTGTAATTTTGCAGGGGAAAAAAACCTAAATCAAATCTTAAAGTGCCAAAAGTATGTTCCCAAACTTAACAATGTGAATAATATACAAGGGGAACTGCATTCATGACAAACCATGTAAACTTCCATACATATCAATTCTCTTTTGCAAATCCTTCATCTGGTGTGGCTGACCAATACTTCTCATCCTAATTCTAGCTCTAACCCTATTTCAAATCTTGGAGGCCAAACTGGGGAGGCAACTATTTTAAAGGCCTGAGTGCACATGCTCAATTTGTGTACAATCTCAGCTAATTCAACACAACAAATGTTTACATTTTAAAGTTTTTTTTAAAAAGAAACATGTAATACCTGGCTGGCTGGCTGGCTGGCTGGCTGGCTGGCTGGCTGGCTGGCTGGCTGGCTGGCTGGCTGGCTGGCTGGCTGGCTCTATCTATCTATCTATCTATCTATCTATCTATCTATCTATCTATCTATCTATCTATCATCTATCTATCTATCTATCTATCTATCTATCTATCTATCTATCTATCTATCTATCATCTATCTATCTATCTATCTATCTATCTATCTATCTATCATCTATCTATCTATCTATCTATCTATCTATCTATCTATCTATCTATCTATCTATCTATCTATCTATCTATCTATCTATCTCTATCCATCCACCCACCCACCCACCCACCCACATCATATTGGAATCACCCATCTCCCTCACTGAGTCCCGAAAGGGAGAAGGGCGGTATAGAAATCAAATAAACTTCAAACTTCAAACTTGAATGGTGTACAGTAAGATATTAAAACATTAAAAACAATATATAAAAATTAAAACTTAGAAGGGCAAGAATAATTAAAAGAATATTACAAATTAATAAAAAGGTGGAGAAAGGCCTTTCTGGGTGCCTCTCTCTCTGGCTGCCTGTTGATTAGGAACGTAGATTGTATTCTTACCATATTAGGTAAGCTCCGTCTTCAACTCAAGGCTGTTTAATGCTGTGGAAACCTCAACTTCTCTGGTGTTTCTTCCCTTGAGAAAGAGGCTTCTGTGCTATTTTCTTCTCCAGGTGCTTGAGCCTTTCACTTGCACTTCTGTGTATAGAATAATGGGAGGTCGCTAAGAAGGCTACCACTGGGATCTCCCTGAAGCTTCTTTGAATCTCCTGTCCATATTTTTCCCAGCTGGAAAATGCTACAGCCAAGAGTTCCCTTGTCCTGGAGACATGGGAAAGCCAGGGTGACTACAGTCCTGGAGAGAGGTGTGTGCAATGACAGATGAGACATTTATATTCAGTACTTGATAGTGTACGGAAAATACCCAGGAGAATTGTTTTGCAAGGCATTGGCTATGATTGAATATACAAAGGACCAAAGCCGGGGGGGAAAATGCTGGTGTTTGCTCATTGCTGCCTGGTTGTGCCTTGTCATGCCTAGTCAGTTTCTGTGAATCAGGGTCACTTCACTCAATAGGTTTCGATTCCTTTGCTCTATGAATATTAAATATGTTGTATTTACAGGCAAAGCCAAAAAAAAAACCCCCAACAGCATATAAGATGCTAATCCAGTGAAATGGGATAGGTTATTAACATAATAAAAAGAGAGAAGTTTAATAACAGAGATGAGAGGCTAACAAACCTTTCAGGTGAAAATTAACAAGCTGGCATTTTCCAAATTTAGGCTCAGCACCTCCTAACATCAGACACACCTGGACATCTGACATTGGACTTTGACATTTTCAAGGTCCAAGCTTGTCTGTTCTTGGACTCTCAGCAGGGCCAATCTTGGCTAGTACTTGGCTGCTGTAGGTGGTCTCCCATGGATTTGTCTCCGTTCCAGCTATTGTGACAAAAAGGTTGATTGTGTGTCGTTAGAAAGGTATTTTCAGACTCACATAATATTGCAAATATTTTATAATTCCTATATAAAATCACACACTGGTTTTCTTATTTTCTTTTCCCCACTCATCTTTCCCTCCACTCACCTTTCGAATCATGTTTTCTTAGATGGTGAGCCTAAGGCCAGGCACTGACTTTATGACTTTACAAGTTATTCTGGGCACCTTTCCAGTTAAAAGAGCTGATCACATAAATACCTAAAATAAAACGAAGAACTTGAATAATTGAACTACTAAATCATTAAGTTCCCATATTTCCAAGTGACAGGACATCCTGTGTCCATGTGGTTCCTCTTCCTGTTGGAAAGCTGGTAAATTCCTGAGGAGCAGATGTAAAACAGTTTTCTTCAAGAGAATGGAACCTGTCTTGGGTTCTTATGTTATATTGCATGTAATTTTGTTTGTTTGTATCCCATCTTTATTACTTTTACAAATAACTCAAGGCAACAAACATATTCAACACACCTCCTCTTATATTCCCCACAACTTTTTAAATTAAAATTAAATTAAAAGTAATGTATACATTACCTCTACATCCTATGTTATTAATGTTGATTAATGTTGGTAATAAGAAAAAGATAGGTCCACAGGGTCTGGAATAATAGAATAGAATAGAACAGAATAGAATAGAACAGAACGGAATGGAACATTCTTTACTGGACAAGGGTGATTGGACACACAAGATGCATAAACTCTCCGTGTGCATACAAGCAACAAAGTGATAAATCATAAATTAAGGTAAAAATAAAGCTGGAGGAGACTTGCAACTTTCCTATGCAATTTATTTGCACTGGAATATGATTGTGTGAATGGATGCTGCAACCATATGGAGAAACATGCTGTGAGACCATTTCTTCTTCACATGATAACTTCAGCACAGCAAGAGGTAATTTGCCCCACTTCAGAGCCTGAATTCCAGGGATTACTTTGACACTCTTCAGATCTAAACTGTTTCACCCACGTAGGGAAGTCAAGGGATTGTAACCAGACCTTTAGGGATGGCCAAGAGGATCCTTGGCAGCAATTGCTGTCATTGCATTGCATTTTAAGTTGAGCTGCTGCTGCAGCAGCTGTAAAAAATATGCTGCAAAATGAAACTGCCTGCTGCTGATTAATCACATATGGGAGGAGGGAAGCAATGATACAGAGCGCAAATAAATTTAATTCCCCAAAGCAACAAGGGGTGGAGGAATGAACAGGGACATACTCTTGTTCCTTCAGCACTAAGCTTCTCCACCATCAAGTGATCCTGATTATCGCTTTCTCCTAGTATTGTTTATCCATCCACCATCCACCACCCTATCCTATCTATCTATCTATCTATCTATCTATCTATCTATCTATCTATCTATCTATCTATCTATCTATCTATCTATCTATCTATCTATCTATCTATCTATCTATCTATCTATCTATCTATCTATCTATCTATTATCTAATCTATCTATCTATCTATCTATCTATCTATCTATCTATCTATCTATCTATCTATCTATCTATCTATCTATCTATCTATCTATCTATCTATCTATCTATCTATCTATCTATCTATCTGATTCCCAAAGCGCTGCATGCGTTTCACTTGTGGCACAAAGTTTGCTTTTGCTTAGAGCAAGCCATGCCACAGCAAAGCCACGCTGCTCCTTTTTGCTCTGCTGAGTGTGTGGCCTGCTAAACATGCGGAGAGTCCGCCATTAGTTATTCTAGCGGTGTATGGAGAGAAAGATTTGGCTAAGGAGCTCCCTCAACTCTCGTGGTTCCCGGGTGTCAGAGACACTGCAGTCCTGGTAAGTCCTGACATTGTTTTGGCGCTTGGTTTTTTTTTTTTTAAACTTAGGGTGCGATTTTATGCAATTTTTAAAAAACAGACGCCTGCCGCAATGGATCCAGAGATGCTTCATTACAGGTAAAGCCGTGTGGGATTATACAGGCGGCGTTCCTCGTTAGACTTCTACGGGTTTTTTTGGGGGGGGGGGATTAATCAATTTCTTGGGTTGGCGCGACGCTCCTAGCTTCAGACTGACCCCACCGGCTGAGTTTTTGCGCAACAGGCGAGGCTAAAATACGCCAGCCGGATCGGGTTAGCTCCGTCCAAAACGGCAGCACAGACAGCCACCCCCCCTCCCATCAAATCTGCCTCGCGATCCAGGAGAGACGTTAAGAGAAAAGCAACCTTAGGACGATGCGCTCCTTGCAAGTCCCGCCCGTCTACCTGGTACCCGGAGAAAGAGGGAGCGGGAGAGCGCCAGGAGGAGAGCGAACCGGTTGAAGGCGAGGCAAGTTGGGGGAAGTGAGTGGGGGGGGGACAACAGAGAAGTCAGAGAAAGAGAAGAAAAAGCCCAAAGTTCTCGGAGTGGCGAAGGAAGGAAAGAAAGAAAGAAAGACGGAGAGAAGGAAGGAAGGAAGGAGGGCAGGAAGGAGCCGTTCAGCAGCCGGGGCGCTCCCTTCTCTTGACGAGGGAAGGCTGACGGGAGCGTCTTTGGGTCTCTGCCTTCCACCCCGCCCCATGGGACTCCCCGGGGCTGGAGTTGTGCCCCCGCGAAGATGAGCGGGCCAGCTTTGGCAAGCGGGCGCGAAGGGGGTGAGAGAGAGGGGAGAAAGGCCCGTCAGCTGCGCGAAGCATTCGACAATGAGCGTCTCGCCGTCGGTCAAGGGAGGTCGAAGCCTCTCCGGGGGCTAGAGGGAACTTCTGGGGGGATCCGGGAGCGAGGCGGAGGAGGCAAGGGGGCTCTTTTCGATAGGCTCCTTGTCGAAGCGGAGGGGAAGAGGAGGAGGTGGGGGTGGGAAACGTGGTGTTCCGGCTGCCTTGCAAAGTGGCTGAGGAGGGGAGAGGGAGGAGGATCTCAAGAAGCGGCCGAGCTGGAGCGCCGTTGCGCCGCTTTGCCTGCCGGGGAAGCTGGCCAGTCCGCTGGAGCTGGAGCGCGGCGCGCTTGGATCTGGGACCGGTCCGGGGAACGCCGGTGTGAGTTGGGCCCGGAGAAAGGCAAAGCGGCCAGAAGAGGAGGAGGAGGAGGAGGGGTGGGTGGGAGAAAGAGGGAGCTGGCTTCAGCTCGGCTGCTTTTATGTTTACACCCCCCCCCCCCGCCCGAGCTCTCCTCTCATCCAGAGAAATGGACGGCATCGCCGCCGCCGCTTCTTCCTTCCTTCCCTCTGCCGTTCTAAAGGGCGTCGAATGAGGAGCAGCCTGGGCGGGAAAGTAAGAGTTCCACTCGCCCGGCCGTCACCGCTTTGTTTTCTCTGCCTCTCTCCACCCCTCACCCCCTCCCCTCCGCAGGCAGAATCGCCGTCCAAAGAGGTCACCATTCCCTCGCCTGACAAGGAAGACCTGTTGGCGCTCGTGGCCCGGTTCTGGCAGCGGAGGAAGCGTCTGGTCGCCGCCCTCGGGATCGCCCTGGCCATGGGCCTCATCCTGCTCATCGCCATCCCCCTCCTGCTGCAGGCGCCCTCCGCCACCCGCGCTCACTACGAGATGATGGGCACTTGCCGCATGATCTGCGACCCCTACAGCGCCAGCAGCGTGGCCGCCGCCGGACCCTCCGGCCGTCCCGGCAGCACCGCCGCTCTGGAGGCCCTGCAGGAGCTGAGCGCCCACCCGCCGTCTCCCTTGCCGCCCTTCTTCCAGGGATCCAAGGGCGATCCTGGACGGCCGGGCAAGCCCGGGCCGAGGGGGGCTCCTGGGGAACCGGGCCCTCCAGGCCCGAGGGGTCCCCCTGGAGAGAGAGGGGATTCTGGGAAGCCGGGACTTCCGGGCCTATCGATGTCCCGAATCGGACCGCCCGGAGCAGCGACTACAGTCGGAGTAGCCGGGTCGGGCGTGAGTGGCAGTAGCAGCCCGCCGCCGGGAGGCGAGATAACCGGCGCTCTGAGCGCTGTCTTCAGCGGCCCCAGGATCGCCTTCTACGTGGGCCTGAAGAGCCCCCACGAGGGCTACGAAGTGCTCAAATTCGACGACGTGGTGACCAACTTGGGGAACCACTACGAGCCCAGCACGGGGAAGTTCACCTGCCAGGTGCGCGGCATCTACTTCTTCACCTACCACATCCTCATGCGCGGCGGGGACGGCACCAGCATGTGGGCAGACCTCTGCAAGAACGGCCAGGTGGGTGCGGCCCTGGGCAGTCCTGTTGGGCTGGGGCGTGGCTCCGGGGTGGAGCTATCACGTGCTTAAAGGGAGCCATGTGAGGACAGATCCTCTCTAGGGTTGGGGGTGCCCAACCTTGGCAACTTTAAGACGGGTGGACTTCAACTCCCAGAATTCCTCAGCCAGCGAGGAATGCTGGGAATTGAAGTCCACCCGTCTTAAAGTTGCCAAGGTTGGAGACCCCTGTCTCTAGCCTGAACCTTAGATAGGACACTTATTGGGTGGGTGGGTGGGGGAAGTGGGGGAAAGAGGAGGGGTATGAAATCCACTTTGGAGCTTCTTGGTACACAGCTCGGTAGAACTTGTGTTCTCATTTTCCATTCCAAAACATTTTTAAAAAAAAAAATCAATACTGTACTTGAAAAGCTAGCCTTCATCTGTGAATAAGGCTGTGAGAACTCTTGGTGTAAATGGGATCTCTGTGGGATTCCAAAAGTAGACAATTTGGCCATTGTTGATGGGGAGATTTTGACTCAAGAGGCTCCCAAATCATCAACGAACTAGAAGGTGAACCCAGATCTTAAGCGTTGCTCCCCATAATTTGAAGATTAAGGCAATTGAAAGGAGAGACCGACATTCTTTCCTCATGTAACCTTCTGAACTACAGGTGACTTTATTTATAGGTGTTCCCACAGTCTTGCAGTTTTATCCACACAAATGCTCTTTTTAAAGTACTACTGTGTGCTCTCCCCCCCCCCATTTTAAACTGAGAATTTAAAAAGGTACACTGAGACAAAAGCATCTTTTCTTAGATCTTAATGCTGATAGCAGCTCACTGAATTTGTACAGCTTCCCCCCCACCCCCCCAATGAACTGACATGTGCAACATGGTGTGGGATCTGAGGACCATTATCCACATGACTAAAGAAAGACTGGAGTTCCTGAACTCAGGAATTTTGGAGAGTCTTGTGACAGTCCATGCTAGGTATTCCCAGGTTAAAAATAAAATAAACTTTGAAATTATCTTTTAGTAATTGCCAAGTTTCCTTCTCCGCATAATGTCTTTTTTCTCTCAAGGGAAAAGAAAGGGGAATGCTTGCTAGGTTGTAGTTGTGTGTTAAATGTCACATGTAGTTAGAACTTCAGGAAATCATTTTTACGGTGTGTGTGTGTATGCAGCTGTTCTTCCTTCAGGTGAATAATTTAGTCCCTTCTTCCTGTTCTAAATGTCATCTTTGAAGGCCAAGTTTCCTTTCTTATCTTTAAATGTCAGGATCTCCTTCCAATGGAATGAGGGAAGCTACCTGGCAGGGCAATTTCAGTTCCAGGAGAGCAAGCAACTTACTATCCAGGAACTTTCTTCCAAAACGGGACCGGAAAGACTTCATTTTAGAAAGATGGGGGGGGGGGGAATTTAAGCAGTGGGGGGGAGCATTGTAGTACTAGTGGCTTTCTTACTTTATCAGGATTTGGACTAGGAAAGATTTGAAGTTTCTTCCAACATTATACCGTAGAATATATATATATATATTCTATATATATATAATATATTATTATATATATATAATAATGACATTATAATTAACACACATCTTTCTTTCCACTTCTGTCATTTAGATTTGTGAATTTAGAGAAAGCTTTTTCTCTGTGTTCTCTGTTTGCACTTAACTGAGGCACAAAAACACCTTGGCAAACAGCTTTTATCTCCCATTGAAGTATTCGGCAGTCACTGTGTCTGTAGCCCATGATGAATCAGGCTTAACCAAATCAATGATGAAGTACTCTTTCCCCCTTGCAAACACTGTCCAAGATATGCAAAATCTGTAAGGCTTTGTCACACTTCACCTTGGAGAGAAGTCAGAGGCATTCATAGAGGAGAGGAACGGGCAATAGAAACTCTGAAGCTGATGTAATTTCTGCTGATTCAAGACTGGATGGAAAAGAGATGAACTTTTTTCATCAGTGGAAAAAAGTCATCTAGGCTCTTTCACAGAGATCTTTGCTCCTTCGGGTCTTCCCTCTAAGTTAGGGATGGAGACACACTCATATCAGGGAAGGGAAGAATCCTTTAGCAGAGAATCCTTTCTATCAAAATGTGGCATTTAGGACTTAGGGATGGTTGATCAACGAATGTTTATGGTTTAATATCCATGACATACATGCAATAACAAGCAAGAGAGCAGGATTGAGGGGGGCTGGGAATTGGAAGGGAGGTGAGATATTTCGTGATGCCACCTGAGATACAATTTTTTAGTTAACAGGCAGTTATATATCCAGTTAAGAATCAGCAAAATCTGGAGCAGATGTTACACTCCCCCCCCCCCCAAATTTAGCCATTGATTAAGGGATATGTCTTATTCTCGTAGCAACATTTAATAGTAATATAGTAATATAAACATAGTAATATTTATGGTCCCTGAAAAGATCACTATGGTTATAAGATGTCTATGGCTCTACTATGCCATCCCACAACTTGGGATGTTGGCAATTCCTATTTGTTTAATATTCTGCCTTTTCTCTTGTAATTCAAGGCAACTTATAGTACACAGGTTTCTCCATTTTACTTCCATTACAGCAACCCTGTGAGAATGCTGAGTTGAGAGAGAGTGATGGATGGCTCATTTACTACTGTTTGCAGAAGTGCAGGTGAATAATGTGTGGAGAGGCAGGCTGATGCTATGGCTTTTACTTTGTGTAATAATTACAACTAAAGATTCAAACAGAAAAAACTAAAAGAATCAAAAGAAAAAAATTGGAAGTGCAGAAAAAAGAAAAAAGTAGAATTAAAAGAAAAAAAAGAATATATAGTGAAGAAAAAGAAAAGAAATATATAAAGAAACAATTCCCTCCTTCATCACAGTATAAATAATTTTAACAACTTACTACCTTCTCTTAAAATACCCCAGATGATCTCTTCTACAATATCTCATCTCTTAGTTATAAACACAAAGCATTTTGTTCAGTCCTGATGTCAAGTAAAAGGCCATTAAAGAGGACCAGAGAGACCAACATATCTATTTTAACCTTGATCAAAAAAACCAACTATAATTCCTTCCTTTTACTTTTAATGAACATAATATTTACTTACTTCAAACAATATCCTGGAATTTTATTTCTGTTAATTTTATTTTATGCATTTCATAAAATTCTTTAAAAAATTAACAAGTATTTTTGGTAAATCCAATATGGAAAAAATATCCTTTTGGTTTGTTGTTTATATATCTCCCTTTTAATTACTATGACATTAGTCTGTTTCATTTGCTTATCCTATGTAGAATCTTTTCATATATTTCTTGTAGTATGTCATTTTTAAATCCACTTTCAAAACTAGTTTAAACACTGTTAAAATGAACTTTTTGGTCCATTGTTCACATATACCATCCAATGTTATATTACTTTGCTTTGTTGGGCATTAGTAAATCAAATTTAAGTGTTACTTTACTTTAAATATAATCTTCAGTTCCAACTTTCAATGTCCATTTTTTGTGTGTGTTAGAATTCAAAACAACAGCATTTTCCCATTGGAAAGTTTGTTATATTTAATTTCAAATGAAATTCTTCCAAATCCAAATGGATCCTTAGTCAGTTTTTAACTTTCCAAAATCAAAGTTGTAATCACACTCTTGCTGTTTATTTTTTAAAAAGTCCTTAAACTTGCATTTAAAGCTTTCACTAAGGACTGAAAGAAATTCACCTAGTATTATAAAAACTTGTTTTTATAAAGATTCCTAATATCTGAAAAACAATGAATAAACAATTTTCAAAAGTGATTAGAAAGGAAATATGTAACCCAGGGTCTGTTAAGGCTCTGACCACAATTTGGGTGGAGATGGTGTTCTCTGGTCTCCAAGAGCTCTAAACCCATCTGAGACATCTATCAGAATAAAAGAAGGACAGAGTTGGAAGAGACCTTGGAGGTCTTCTAATTCAACCCCTGCTCAAGCAGGAAACCCTATACCATTTCAGACAAATGGTTGTCCAATGTATTCTTAAACACCCACAACTTCTTAAGAGCACCTATAGCTTCTGTCCCACAATGTCCTCATGAGGAGTAACTGTCTGTACAATTGAGAGTGACCAAGTCATCTTCTTGTTTGAACAGGAATTTCAAAGAGCTTGGTCTGCTTGCTGGCTCTTCAATAATGAGTTTTCAGCTCCATTTTTCAAGGAGCCATTTTCAGTTCACAATTTCTTCCCCAGAAGTCCAATGTTGCTCCTTTTAGAAAAGGCCCCATATATTTCTCCATTAAGTTGAAATTTTATTTATTTTGCTTATTTATTAAATACAAAGGTTTTATTCTGCTTTGGTTAAACAAGAATACACCTAGATATAAAAGGATCTAAATAAATGTAACCCTTTATCACATAGTGCAAGTGTATAAACCTGTGCTCTGAACATTACATAGCCACTAGCCAAATTAGACAGGGAACCATAATTACCAATTATTAGAATTTTAGTTTTACTTAACTTTTTTCTCTGGGATTCCTTTATGTGATAGAAATTTCAAAGTTGACTTTATCAAGCTCTAATTGCATGTTTATGATGGTGGTGGTGGTGGTGATGGCCTGGAGTTCATCATTCAAGGCCAGGCTTTGGTTTAATGAGTTTTCTCTTCTGAATCCAATTCTTTGGACTTCAGAATAAAACTGAAGGAAAGAAAGCATAGACCTGGGAGGAAGACCTTTGTTTATTATTGTGTATGCAGGGTATGCTATAGACTGAAAGGGAGGTAATTCTTTTCTCTCCATTCCAGGGACTGTCACTTTTAGTTGAAAGCCTGCAATCAGCCAGTATTTTCTTTTTGCCTACCAAGAATTCATTTCCTATAATATTTTTAATATTAGAGTTTTTGTGGGTTTAAAAATTAATTTCTGGATTTGTGTGTTGATGGCCCCAAGCTCTGTAATGGAATTACAGTGGAACCAGGGTGGATACAGATATCAATTAATATTTACCATCATGCTCATATAGTATAAATCATATGAGAGCAATGTATCTCTCCACTCTAGTTTCTAAGGTTATGAACAAAGAATAAAAATATTGTTGCACTAGTTGAACTGTCTCTGACATAGCCCAGCAGGGCTCTGCTAATGTCACCATTATAATCTCCGTTTTATAGCTTCTTTTTTTTAAAAAACAAAACATCATCTCTTAGAATGGGAGACCCTAAAACAACTTTAGTGCTTTTTGATGAGCTTTACCAATATGACTTTCATAAAATTTCTTTCTCACATGGCCACTATCTTTTCCTTTTGTGTAGTATCATATCCTGGATAATTATTTGTAAGATTTTGATATGGAGTGTGTTTGTTTGTATGTATCTGTGTATTGTGTATATATACACAGATTAGATTCACAGAACACACGTTTCTTTGAGCCAAAAATGGAAACATGTCATCATCTTGTTTTTTAACCACAAATCCTTTCAGTATAGAGGATGAGGAAAAAAGATATTCCCACCATTTTCAGCCATGTCCTAGAAACCTGTACACCTGTAGTTTATTCTATATGGCTTTACCTGTTTTGGTGGTTGGTTCCCACGGATTCTTTTCCAGCACCATGGATAGCTCCCTAAAACCTACAGGGTATGGAATATGTGTAGATTGTGGTATAACCAATACATAAAACTCATTCTCAAAATCTAGGCTCAGGCTTGTGCATACACTGTTTGTACATTGCCTGGAGGCAAAAGGAAAATCCCTGCTGTATTCATCTAATAAATTATAGTTGTTTCTGACCATGATTTAGCAGACAGTAATTAGTAGAGTTGGTTTGGGACAGTGTTTAAAGACATTAGGCTAGAAACTTGATGACTGGGTGTTCTAGTCAGTTTTAGCCCTAGGAAGAAGGCAAGAACTTCCAAAAATGTCAACACAACACAATATAGATCTGTCCAGGCAGTTGCTAGAAATCAAGGCACATATTTTTCTTTCTTTCTCTCTCCCCTCCCCCGCCCCTCACACACAGAGGGTTAGGTAACAAAGAGTCCTATATAGATGTGGTTAGCCCCTACAGAAATGTGAGTCCTCTGGAGATTATTATGTGAATCCATTCAGATACTTGCTATGACACTTTTATGATAGCGTCTTTTAGCATTAGGCAGGCTAACTTAGATTAGATTTTTCAGGATGAATTAGGGGTATAGATTGCAGTAATTTTGGGGGAAGAAAGAGAATTCGTCACATAATGGGCTGAGCCATTGATCAGTTATGGTGGGTGTGTACTTATGTGCACTCGGAGAGGTGTAGAGAATGAAATTTGGGGGACTGAAAAGTAATAGTGAAGCTGGTTATAAAGGAAGGAAGAGAATAAAAGGCACAAGAGAGAAGATCAAGAAAAAGCAATTGGATGTGGAGTCCAACAATTGATTTCATGCACAATTAAGCTGGTTATAGAAAAAGCTAAAAAGACAAGTGTTTTCATCTTATTACTGCTACAATAGTATTGGATTTTTGGATAATTGCAGAAGAAATGTTAACAGTTTAAACTAAAGAAGCAAAAGGCTAACTAAGAAATTGCCCTGGAATTAGCAAGACAAAGCAAAGCACATCTGTCTCCAACTTTGCTCAGAGGAGTGAAAGCTACAACTAATTTGAACATAAAGGTACAGAAAATCCCCTTTGGCATTATTATGATTTCTTATAAATAGGACGATGGGATAAAGCGGCAAGAAAACTTGAAAATAAACCTTACACAATACCTCCTCAAAGTAAGTAATGTTTAATTAGGAAATGAACTGGATGGGTTGAAAATATGAGGGAAGGAAGGAAAATGTCAAAAGAAAAAGAAGAGAGCCAGATTAACCGAGAGATAAAATTGGGAAAGCTGATGGAAAGTCCAAAGATGATGGAGTAGTAGATAGAAATGATAGTGCTGAAAGAGGAGAAGCAGACAGATGGGAAAGGGGATTTAAAAAGCTATCTGGGAGATGGAGGTGAGAAAAAGAAGGCTTGGAGAAATTAGAGAATCTCTTGTCATTGAAGATTTTAACAAAGAGCCAGGATGGGTTGCAAAAGGACAAGTGGGGGAAAAAATACTTCCCTGAGAAGAGGTTAAACTGTGTGTCTTCTACTGTCACATTCGGTGTTCTTTTTCAGAAGGCTGATTAAGAGAAAAAAAAAGAATATGTATGCATGATGGAGATGATTATTAATAGGAATGAACAAGGAGCAAAATCTAAGAAACAGTTGGCTGGAAGATAAAAAGGAGTCAAAGGAGGTGGGGGGGAGGCTGTGATGGAAATGAAATAGATGTGAGCAGGAGACAAAGGTAGACATTAATATCAAGGGAGGATCAGAATAAAGCAATCTGATGCAAAGGGGTAGCTCTGGAACCCTGTCTTCCTTTTCAATTTAGGAACCATTTTGGGTTTTTTTGTTCAAACACTGTAGGCTTTGTTTCAGCATCCTTCAAATTTGACATGCTGGGACATATCACTGCCTTACTGATCATTGGCATCTCTAGAAAAGAACTCCTGGGTTTACTTAACAGGACGTGCATATAAGGAGTAATATCCCGATGGCATCACTAGGAGCCCATGGCAAGATAAACATGCCATCGTCTCCTAGAGCTCTTCCAATACATAAAATATTAGACTCTCTATCTCTCACCAGGCTTAAATCTAGGAAACCAACTTGGAATAATATACCACACTTACAATCTAGATGAAGAAATGGTGATTAAAACTCCCACACAATTCAAAGGGTATTCATCCCAAAGTGCATTGCTAAATGTCTATGGAGATTCTCAGTCATCCAGGTCATGGTTGTCCCAAAGGTGCTTTTTCAAGAGGCAACTGGACTTTCTGGAGCTGAAGAAACGTCTTGGATGAGAAGGAAATGTCTTCAAGGAAAAACCAGGAAGTCCAGTTGCCGCTTGAAAAAGCACCTTTGGGTGATTAAGATGGGAGACTTTCAATAACCACAACCAAACAGATCACACAAATCCAACAAAACCACTTGCAGGAATGCAGTTCCCCCCCAAAAATGTGGAGCCACCTGAAGAGAATCAGGACAGGACATGCCAGAAAGGCAAAACTCTTTAAATGGGGAATGGCCAAGAGCCCACAATGCTACTGTGGTGCAGTGGAAGAAGCTACAGCACATATGCTGGTAGTGCAAGAATGTCCCCTCAGGAAATTTCAAGGCACCTGGGATGATCTCACCACAGTCCTACCAGAAGCAGTTAGATGGTTATCTCCCTTAGATATCAAATCATAACATCTATCCCATTGCAGTTCTATTATGGTGATTTTATTATGGTTTTATTATAAATAAAAATCCTGGTGGCAGGGAAAAGAAGGGGGAATGGAATGTGCAAAGATGGTTTGGAGGATTTACAGGATAGAGATCTGAACCCCTCTTCCTTCTTGGCATGATGTGCTTTGCAGGTGCGAGCCAGCGCCATTGCTCAGGATGCGGACCAGAATTACGACTACGCCAGCAACAGTGTAGTGCTCCACCTGGACTCGGGAGACGAAGTCTACGTCAAACTGGACGGAGGCAAAGCCCACGGAGGCAACAACAATAAATACAGCACTTTCTCTGGCTTTCTTTTGTATCCTGATTGACAGCCAGGCATCCGAGCTGTGGTCCATTGCCTTGTCCCCGCCATGCCTTCTCTTTGGGGGTCTGCTCTTCAGGTCATGTCACATTGCAAGCTGTATTGTACCTTGATTGCCATTTGAAAGAGAGACAGTGACATCCTTCTAGCCACTGGTGTGTGTTTCTCTGTATTCTGTTGCTCACTAAAAGAGATGAGGCGAGTCGGTCAGAAAGGATTCATAGGGTAATCGGCACCACGGATTGGTCCACTTTATGGAACATAGATTTAAAACGTGTGCGTAGAATCCCACGGTGGTGAGAAGGGCAGTCTAGCACCAACAAAACCCTGGTTGTAAAGCTTATTTATATCTGATCCTTCGACCCAGGTAGAGAGTCTCAGAAGCACCTTTGCCAATGCCCATTCAGCCATGAAAACGTATAAACCCCTTTTTTTAAGTGAGTAGCCTTGCTTCAAAATCAGTGCCGGGATTCAACAATATCTGATTTTTGCTGATGGATTAAATTGTAAAAAATTGCACCGCCCAAAAACCGGAGCGTCTGGGCCATCAGCATGTCAAGAAGTTTCAAATTTAGCTCTCCGGATTCACAAGAAGCCTGACATTACTCCTACTGGAAAGATTTTAGTGATTAAGCCTCCAGCTTCATAGCAAATACTTTGCTATCAGGTTATAAGGCCTTCTCTGATTAAACAAATGGCTCAGACACTATTGACCCCTGAAGCCCCCCTTTAATCACTGCGTATTGCAGTCATCTGCTTGAAACCAATCTAGCACATTAGGTACGTTTGAAAGAATCCAAGGCAAAAATCACGATAGGCAGAGTAGAGAAAGGGGGTGAATCCTTGCACTTTATATTATTTTTCTTTCTTTCTTGGAGAATAGGAGAAAGAATTCCTGTTTCTAGACTGCTTTGTATATAGGGAATGTGAGCATAATCACTTTGGTTTTATATATGTATGTTATACTGTATATACATATACAGTATATGTTTATGTTTATATATTATTTATAGCATCCACCCATGTGCAATGCAAATCTTGTGTGGGTGATGATGTTAATGACGTTCAATCTTCTGTCTCTACGTGAATGAAGAAAAAAAAACCGAAAGGAAAATCTCATATTAAATTATCTTTTTTGAGATGGGTTTTCTGCTGCGTTCCTCTAGAGTGGGGTTGTAGAAGAGAAAGAGGAACGTTTGGGAGAAGGGGAATGAGGCTTCCTTAATTTTATATAGCAGGGGTCCCCAATCCCTGGTCCCTGGAGTGGCACCGTCTGCAGCATACCGGAAATCGGGCCGTGCAAACAAGCACAGCCCGATTCGCAGGGTGAAGGTAGCACACGAAACCACACCCCCTCTGGTCCACAGAGAAAACCTCTCTCCACGGAACCAGTCCCTGATGCCCAAAAGGATGGGGGTCATACTGGTATACTGTATAGCAGACATCTTTAGCAGTGTGGCCCAAAGCATCAGAGTGGTTTTACTTAAATCATGTTTGGGGTAAAGGGCACCTGGGAAATTGCTTCATTAAGTGGTGTGGCCAGTACTTCTATAAAGTTATTGGTTTACTGAGGGGCTGCGGGTGATGAAACGCCGCAAGAGATGCCTAGAGAGAAGGTGGAGGGCTAGCCGCTCTGAATCTGACCGGACACAGGTAAGAGCCCATTTACGGACTTACATTGTGGCGCTGAGGGTGGCCAAACGTCATCATTGTGCTACCCTCATAGCATCCGCAGAAAACCGCCCTGCCGCCCTGTTTAGGGTGACCCGTTCTCTCCTTCATCAGAGGGAGCGGGAAGCCCCGCTACAGGGTAGAGCAGAGGAATTTGTGATTTTTCTGCAGGAGAAAACCGCCCAGATACAGAGTGAGCTAGCCCCCATTCATGGCCCAGTGGGATGCCACGAGAGAGATCTTGTTTGGGAGGAGTTTGACCCCGTTACTTCCGAGGATATGGACAGGCTACGTGGGCGACTGCGAGCCACCACATGTTCATTGGACCCGTGCCCCTCCTGGCTTGTACTGGCATCCTGGGAGGTGACACGAGGCTGGCTCCAAGAGGTTATCAACGCATCCTTGAGTGAGGGTTCCTTGCCTGCCTCCCTAAAAGAGGCTATGGTGAGGCCCCTCCTCAAGAAGCCCTCTTTGGACCCAGCTCTTTTGAACAACTACCGTCCAGTCTCCAACCTTCCCTTCTTGGCGAAGGTTGTTGAGAGTGTGGTGGCACAACAGTTTCCCCGTCACCTGGAGGAAGTTGACTATCTAGATCCGCGCCAGTCCGGCTTTCGGCCCGGGCATAGCACCGAGACGGCATTGGTCGCGTTGGTAGATGATCTCTGGAGGGCCAGAGATGGGGGATGTTCCTCCATCCTGGTCCTATTAGACCTCTCGGCGGCTTTCGATACCATCGACCATGGTATCCTATTGCATCGGCTGGGGGGGTTGGGGGTGGGAGGCACCGTTTTGCGGTGGTTCTCCTCCTACCTCTCTGGCCGATCGCAATTTGTGCGGGCAGGAGAGCAGAGGTCGACCCCGAGACCCCTCACATGCGGGGTGCCTCAGGGGTCGGTCCTCTCGCCTCTCCTGTTTAATGCATACATGAAGCCGCTGGGTGAGATCATCCGTGGTTTTGGGGTAGAGTACCACCTGTACGCTGATGACACCCAGCTGTACATATCTACCCCAGACCACCCCAACGATGCCGTAGCGGTGATGTGCCAGTGCCTGGAAGCCGTGCGGATCTGGATGGGAAGTAACGGACTTAGGCTCAACCCGACCAAGACCGAGTGGCTGTGGTTTCCGGCTGCCCGATTCAACCAGCTTTCTCCAACGCTGGCCATAGGGGGCGAACATCTTGCCCCTGTGGATGGGGCACGCAATTTGGGTGTCCTCCTGGATACCCGGCTGTCTATGGAAGAGCAAGTGACAGCCGTGGCCAGGAGGGCGTTTTACCAGGTTCGCCTGGTTCGCCAATTGCGCCCCCTATTGGATCGGGACGCCCTTCGCACAGTCACCCATGCCCTCGTGACATCCCGACTGGACTATTGCAACTCTCTCTACATGGGGCTCCCCTTGAGGTGCACCCGGAGGCTTCAGTTAGTTCAGAATGCGGCCGCGCGAGCAATTATGGGCACCTCCAGGTTTGCCCATGTAACACCGCTCCTGCGCGAGCTGCACTGGCTACCTGTCGTCTTCCGGGTGCGCTTCAAGGTGTTAGTCATCATCTTCAAAGCGCTCCATGGCTCGGGACCTAGCTATCTGCGAGATCGGATCCTGCCCCACACATCCTCACGACCGATTCGCTCCCACAGAGAGGGGCTTCTCCGGGTGCCGTCCACTAGACTTTGTCAGCGGGCGACGCCCAGGGGAAGGGCGCTCTCTGTGGCGGGCCCGGCCCTCTGGAACGACCTTCCCCCTGATATTAGAACGACCACCGACCTCCGCTCCTTCCGGGTAAAATTGAAGACCCATCTCTTTCGACTGGCCGGCCTTGAATAGTTCTCTCTGTCTTTTAATTACAAATTTTAATGGGTTTTAATTATATATTTTTAGCATGGGTAGATTTATTTAATTCTATTTTAAGTAATGTTTGTATTTTGTATATTGTTTTTAATTATGCCTGTGCACCACCCCGGGTCCCTGTGGGGAGAGGGTGCGGTTAATAAATCTTAATTTATTATTATTATTTATTATTATTATTAAAGCCAAGTAAAAGTTCTTTGCCTCACTTCACATTGTTTCTGTGGACTGCGTCTGCTCGTTAAGCTACAACCAAGGTCTGACTTGAAATAGGTTTAGGTTTTAGGTTTTATTCGATTTATATACCGCTCCTATCTCCCCATTGGACTCAGGGCGGTGCACAGGAAATTAAAAAATGACACAACAAACAACAATAAATACAGTCGCAACATTAAAATAGCATTAAATTGAAATAACCTGTGCTAAAATATAGACTAAAATGTTAAAATCCACTACCTAATCAATTAAAATTATATCTAATCTAACTCTAAGCTTGGCCGGCTAGGTGGAAGAAGTGTGTTTTAAATGATTGGTGAAAGAGGCAAAGGTCCGTGATGGTATGAAGTTCGGGGGGTAGGTCGTTCAAGAGGGCTGGACCTGCCACAGAGAAGGCCCTACCCTTGGGCGCCGCCAGCCGGCATTGACTGGCAGACGGCACCCTGAGGAGGCCCACCCTGTGGGAGCAGATCGGTCAAAGGGAGGTATGTGGTAGGAGACGGTCCTGCAGATAACTAGGCCCCGTGCCATGGAGCGATTTAAAGATGGTGACCAGCATCTTGAAACGCACTTAGACTTCTATACTCTTTCACAGTGCTTTACAGCCCTCTCTAAGCAGTTTACAGAGTCAGCATATTTCCCCCAACAGTTTTGGTCCTCATTTTACCCACCTCGGAAGGATGGAAGGCTGAGTCAACCTTGAGCCTGGTGAGATTTGAACTGTTAGACTACAGCCAGCAGTCAGCCGAAGTAGCTTGCAGTATTGAACTCTAACCACTGCACCACCACAGCTCATTATTCTTTGCTTTTCTCAATTATCCAGCATGGATCAGCAATAATATAACTTGTGCCTTCCCATTTTCTAAAGCGCAGATGGAAGACCCAGTATCTTCCTCTCCATGCAGGATTCTAATCTACATTAGATAATCCTAAGCATTCTTTTTTAGCATGTGAAGTTAAAAAATATTGTATGATCATTTGTGTATCCTGATAAGCCTCCTTTTTGGGGTATGGACATTAGGTTGATTTTTCTCACTCTTGACTATCATGCTATTCTTCAGATTTATTGACATAGTTTGATTAGAAACTCCACAGATTCCTTTTGCCCTATTTCTATAGCTAAAGGTAAAGGTTCCCCTTGCACATATGTGCTACTCGTTCCTGACTCTAGGGGGCAGTGTTCATCTCCACGTTAAAAGCCAAAGAGCCAGAGCTGTCCGAAAACATCTATGCAGTCATGTGGCTGGCATGACTAAATGCCAAAGGCGCATGCAACGCTGCTACCTTCCCACCAAAGGTGGTTACTATTTTTCTACTTGCATTTTTTACGTGCTTTTGAACTGCTAGGTTGGGAGAAGCTGGGACAAGTAACGAGAGCTCAC
Source organism: Rhabdophis nuchalis (assembly GCA_039707465.1). Taxonomy (NCBI): domain Eukaryota; kingdom Metazoa; phylum Chordata; class Lepidosauria; order Squamata; family Natricidae; genus Rhabdophis; species Rhabdophis nuchalis. Next base: position 159,077,375 of record CM077643.1, read on the forward strand.
TCCGTTACGCAGCACTAGGGATTCAAACGGCTGAGCTGTCAACCATTCTGATCGACAAGCTCAGCATCTTAGCCACTGAGCCACTGCGTCCCTTATTTCTATAATTATATCCAGATGAATTTTGGATATATATACAGATGAATTCTGTAGTCATCTGACCTGATAAGGATCTGAATGCTGGTCTAACATGATCTTTTAGTTGTAGGCATACTTGTGAGAAGGAAATTCTTCTGAATTATCTTTGATGTTGTCACCCTTATTGTATAGACTTTCAATATGCTCCTTTCATCTTTGTTTGATCTCCTTGAATTCATTATTACCTGTCCATTGACATCCTAAGTTTGGAGATATTTGGAACATGTTCTATGTTTTTTCATGCCAGTTTCCATCTCCAGCGTCTTCACTTCATAAACCTCCCTCAAAGAGGGTCTTTAGCTTGTCATTGTAATAGTGCTTCTAGTCTCTTCTAATAGCCTTCTGAAATTCTTTTTAAAGTTTCTTCCTAAGATCTTTGACTTTCTTGGTTGTGTCTTCTCTTCTCTTCCTGGCAATTTCCATGATTTGTTCTGACACCCATTTTGCTTTCTTCTGTTTCTTGATCTTTGGCAGTCTCTTCTCACACCCATACTTGACAACCTCTTTGATTTCATGCCACAAGCCCTCTGTTTTTCTAGAAAGCTCAGGGCTTCAAAGCAATTCTTGATGTTCTCCTTGAAAATAGTAGGTATGAGCTCAAGACCATATTGTGAAAATTGGTTGTCTCACACATGAGTGGAATGTGTTAGGCCCAACTCTCCTTCTTGTCATATCAAGTGATATTTTTTGATAAGTCCTTTTGTTTTGTTTTCAACTGAGATGTAATACATGGACTCTTCATTAAGCAACTGCCTCATTTAGTGACATTTTGCAGTTATGGCAGTGTTAGTAATTTTGTAATAAATCCTCGCATTTATGCCCTTCAAAGCTCTGTAAAGCAAAAGCAAATAAGATAGTAAGCCCAGTCGAGGTTTCACTTAGCAATTACTTTGTTCAACAGCTGGATTGCTGGACCCAATTATGGTCACTAAACAAGGCCTACCTATAGCCATTTTCTTTTGTTTTTATTCTCTCTTTGGCAAAAGTTCTGATACATTTTTAAAAATTTTTTAAGGAATGCCTTCTTTCTGGATCATCCAGAGAAGTCTCCTTGTTTAAAACAAGTTTTATTCGTTTATCAAAATGTGAAATTCAAAAAAATAATGGGAAAGCGAGGAGGAAAATGGGAAGTGGAAAAAGTGTAGGGGAAAAGAGGAAAGAAAAAGAATAGCATTGACTTTTGACTCTTTTTAGTGCAGTAGAATAAGGCAATACCATGCAACCTCAACCTTTCTATGTATTAGTCCAGAGGTCGGCAACCTTAAACACCCAAAGAGCCACAAAAGTCCTAACCAAAAGCCCCCTGTTCAATTCTGGAGCCAACTGGAAGTCCGGTTCCCCCACGATAGAGTCTCCTCCTAGAGCAGCATCCTTTTTCCTCTGCCAACCGGAAGTCCAGTTCCCCCACTATAGTCTCTTCCTAGAACTGGGTCCTTTTTCCTCTACCTGTCCTAACCAAAAGCCCTAACCCTAATCCTAACCCTGACCCTATCAATTGTGGAGCTGACTGGCAACAGGGAGCCGCAGCAGAGGGATGAAAGAGCCAAATGCGGCTCCAGGACCGCGGGTTGCTGACCCCTGTACTAGCCATTTGTATAACAACCATCCTATCTAATCAGCAAAACCCAAAATCAAAGCTTTTCTTCGATTTTTTTTCTACCTCAAGCATAAAGTCCAGAAGCAGCTTGCAACTAGAAACAAGGTCCATTGTATTCTTTACTTTAATTAATTTAGTCGATTTAGCCATCTCAGCTAATTCCATCATCCATATTGTGGGAATTAAGGTATCTTTCCATTTTTGTGTGTGCATAACAACCCAGAGAAGTTTCAAATCGCTTCTGAAAACAATGTTCACCTTTCCCAACCCTAAGGTCACTGTCCCACCACATCATGTGAGGGTTGGGGGAACATTATAACTCTGGAACTCAAGGAAGGCTAATGTAATTTTGGCACCGAGGGAAAAGTCTAAAAAAAAAAAAATGAAATGGAAAAATGCCCCCAGGAAACATTTCTGCCACTGGAGACTTAAAAACACACACATTTTGACAAGAAAGAAAAATAGACTCCAAGATTAGTTTGCCATAAGGGACCCAATGGCCAGCATGAACACAAGGTGTGAAGGACCAAGGCCAGCTGCATTATTTTGCCTGCAGGAGCTGGCAGTGCTACTTTAGGGCTGTTTACCTGCTACACTACTTTGTCTGGTGATGCAGGAATATAGAAGGAAAGAAATCAGGAATGAAAGGGATGACTCAATAATAGCTTTGGTTAGAGCTTCCTAACCAAGTGCTACAGTCATTTTCTCAGCTCAGTTTTATTTATTTTTTAAAAAAAAATAGCATAAGGGGATGTTAAGATCCTAACTCTAACTCCTTCTGAAATTGTGTCAAGAAAACTGCCAGGAGTCACCAGGAATTAACAGCAAGAGAAAGAGGGAGAGGGAGAGGGAAAGAACGAGAGAGGGAGGGAGAGAGAGGGGGAGAGACAGAGACGGAGATAGAAACAGAGAGACAGATGGAGAGAGGGAGAGACAGAGAAGAGAGAGAGACAGAGGGAGAGGGAGAGGGAGAGACAAAGACAGAAAAAGTCAGAGGGATGAGAAACACACATACTCACTCACTCTCTCTCTCTCTCTCTCTCTCTCTCTCTCTCTCTCTCTCTCTCTCTCTCTCTCACACACACACACACACACACACACACACACACACACTCTCTCTCTCTCACTCACAATGTAGACAAGTATTACATCCTGATCCAGACAAAGCAAAATATTTACATATTGGCGAGAAATAGAGTCATATTGGATGATTCATGTATAATTGTCCAACTGTTGAGTTTTGCATTCTGAAAGTCCAGGATCCAATATCATTTCAGCTCCTGTATCAGCGGACCCCTGGGTGAAACGCTTAATTGACGTCCACACGATGTGCATGCGATGTGTTATCATTAAGAACACTGCCCTCTCTTATTCATTCAGGTTGTAAATCTCTTCCAGTCGATGATAATTACTCCAAGTAGTGGGCTTGACCTTTGGGAAATGGGTTGTTCCATTGCACCTGAGCTGCACTTCTCGATAACTTCTGAACAATTCTAGTCCTCTGTGAATGGGGCTTTTGGCCAAGCTAGGATCTTGCAGCTTTGGGGAGGGGATGATGATATATTCACTTAACACAACTGGTCATAATGCCATCCAAACAGTTTTATACTCCTAATAAAGGAGAAGGAGTTTTATTGTCAGAAGGCAGCTGAGTGGGGAAATCCTTCATTGACTAGGGATATCCCTTTTCTTTCTCTGTTTCTCTCTCAAACATGTGCGGATAAATGTTCTACTTCCAAGTTAAAATATTTTTTATTTTTATTTATTTTGAATTTACACTTCGCCCTTCTCCTTGTTAGGACCCAGGGCGGCGCACAGGCATTACTAAAATCACAGTACAAAACTATATATATCATTAAAATATATTAAATAATTTAGAACCCGTGCTAAAACCCATTTAAAAACCCTACCAAATTATAATTTATGTATAAAAAGTCAGAAACAGGGGCTATCCTAGGCCGGCTTGTTGGAATAAATACGTCTTAAGGCGTTGGCGGAAGAGGCGGAGGTCCGAGGTAGTACGAAGGTCGGGGGGTAGGTCATTCCAGAGGGCCGGGCCCGCCACAGAAAAGGCCCTTCCCCTGGGTGTCGCCAACCGGCATTGCCCAGCTGACGGCACCCAGAGAAGACCCTCTCTGTGTGAGCGGATCGGACGAAGGGATGTATGGGGCAGGAGGCGGTCTCGTATATAGCTAGGCCCCGAGCCATGGAGCGATTTAAAGATGGTCGTCAACACCTTGAAGCGCATTCGAAAAGCCACAGGCAGCCAGTGCAGCTCGCGCAGGAAAGGTGTTATGTGGGCTTGCCTTGGAGCACCCATAATCACCCGCGCGGCCGCATTCTGTACTAACTGTAGCCTTCGAGTGCACCTCAAGGGGAGCCCCATGTAGAGAGCATTACAGTAATCCAGCCGAGATGTCACAAGAGATGTCACAAAATATGGATTCATTCCCATGCTATCATTTGCATTTGGCTTATCAGGCAAAGGTATAGCCTTTAATTTTGTGAAAAAGACGTCCTTTTTCCATTTTCTTCAGAGAACTGAAGATTAAAAAAAAAAAAACCCACCTCTGTGATGTACGCATACACCTCATTTTGATTCTGTAAAACAGGACTTGGAACATTTTTATTTTATTTTAAATACCTGCAAAATTTATTCCAAAGTTGTAAAAGGACACTATAAAAGTGGCCAGCGTCTTAGGAGGAGACCCAGTCAAGCCACTTCCAGCTTTCTCAACTGGAAATAAGTCATTTATCCTGCTGGAGAAATCATTGATCTATATTAACTAATTAGAACATATGTTTTTATTTCCAGCTCAGTGAAAATAAAATGAATGAGAGAAGAAACTCATAGCTATATTAGGAACTAGCCGTTCCCAGCCACGCGCGTTGCTTTGGCCCTGTCTGGTTAAATAGCCAACCAATCTGTGTGTAGATGTACACCTGCACACACAAACACATACACACAACCACCGTTTAACCCCCCAACCTACTTACCTACTGTATTTCTCCCCCTCTCCACCTACCTACCTACCTACCTACCTACCTACTGCATTACTCCCTCCCTCTCTCTATCCCTATAGCTGCCTGCCTGCCTACCTACCTACCTACTGTATTTCTCCTTGAATCTTATGGACAGAGTATTTTATGTCATAAAGGATGACATAATACCTGTGGCCCACTGCTCTCTCTGTATCTATCTACCTACCTTTTTTACAATTTTTTTACATTTCCATGGCATGTACCTGGCACAGGTGTGACATCTACACAATCTATATATATCATTGGTGCCGTACTTGAAAGGAACGTTGTGTGAAAATTTGGAAGCGATCTGTGCAGTACTTTCGGAGATTAGCGGTTTTGAACAAACTCCTGTTACATTTTTATTTGTATAGAATAGTGATCCAGACTAGCATTACGGGACATCTATATATTGTATGTGGAAGAGAAAAATACAGTTTATTTTTGCTTGAGAAAGGCAGTGATGATCTCAGTTTGGTCATTCTCACAACCACTAGATTGAAGCTATGGAGTAAGTTGCCCAGAATACACAGAGAGATAGTTTTTAGAAACATTGGACAAAATTCAAGCATCCTAAGACTAAAATAACCCAATGCTCCATCATCTTCTGAATGATATGCTATCTTGGTTGTCAAGCATTCCATCTGAAAATACCTTATTTGTTCTATTTGCTTCGATACATCTGTTAGCAAACAACTGGCGAGCAAAGGTATTTCCAGAAATGGGTCGAAAACCCTCAGATAATTCTCTTAGGCATATGGGAATTTGCCCACATTCTACTCTTGGAGATGCATTTGAATCCAAATCCAATCTACTCTTAAGTGAACCCAAAATTGGTTTCTGATCCCAATGGAACCTTTCCTTGACTGTTCCGTCTGATGGAGTCAGATAGATTTTTTTTTTAAAGAGAAATCCTGGGATATTTTAGGATTATACAAATTGGTAGCTCAGACCCTAGGCATGAACTTAGTATGCAGAAGGGCTCCTTCCCTCTTTCTGTTTTCCAACATTATGTAACCAATTATCTCCTATAGGGACAAATGAATATACTCTTCTCCAAATGTAGGATATGCTGACATGCTTAAGAATCTCTCCTATCTTGTCAGTTGTGCCTTTCCCTGAATGCGGCTTGAAAAAGGAAGATTTGAGAGATCCAAATGAAGCATAATTGCTACAGATGCACAATCCCCACCAGGTTTTCTAATCCTTTCTGACTTATTCCTCTCCTCCTTGTGACAAGACGGAGCTTAGGCACAAAGCCCTCACTTTAAATTTCAAAAAAATTAAAATTGACATGCGGCAGCATTATAGGGAGCCTGGAGGAATTCTAAGGAGGCGCTTTATCCTTTTGTATTAAGGAGCAATTTGTACTTCTAACAAAAGACTCGACTGTTCCCCCTTGGCAAAAGGGCAATGAAGATACCTTGCGAGGGAATTGCTGTTCACAATACTTAACCGCATTTGAATCTTAAGATTTTCCCCCCAATCTGTATTCCCTGGTGGAACTGGCGCCTTGCAATTCAAATGCATGGCTGGTGGTGAGTTGCTGCCAAGGTGTCAGCAGTTAAATGGATGATGGATTGATGAGGCAATGGGAAGACACAAGCTTCTGGTGGCACCCTTCCCCCAACAGTGATCTATATATCTGCACATTATCAATGTCAGAATGAAGCTTGCACCATCTTGACCAGGCATCTCCCTTTCAACTGATCACCCAGGCCCCACTTACAAAGCGGGCGTAGCCCTAGGAAAGCAACAAAATGGCTTATTGCTACTCTGATAAGAGTTTACACCATTGATCCCTTGGTTCCCTTCTGCCCAGAAGCCCTTTGCGATAGTGCAGGGAAGACACAACACCTCTCAGCCACCAATTGAGTTGGCCATTATGACCAAAGCCAGGTCTTGTGTATCCTTGTGTCCAAATGCTGTATGTGTGTGCAGATTCTTCATGAAAAATAAACCATTCAAACGTTCGTGTGTCTATTATTCAGATGGCTCCATTGTTGAGGTGGTTATTTTAACCCTTCCTGGTCTATAGTTTGCATTTTCAGCTCTTTTGATAATTATTAATTAGGTATTTTATATTTTTGTTTTTATTAGCTATTTGTTTTTCTGATTGTTATTCACCACCCAAAGTCGCTGTTGGTGAATTGGATGAACTATATAAAATGTATACATTGGTAAATAAATAAATAATGAATAAAATAAAATAAATAAATACAATTTTTACAGTGTGGGTAAAGAAGTGAGCAGAGACAATAATTGCTAAAAACAATATTTTTTTCCATAAAATCCTTTTCTTTTAACACACAAGCTATGGCAACTCTTTATGATTCTTAGCTATAAAATGGGATTCTAATCCAGCCTGATTCACAGAACAATATTTTGGATACAATATCCAATAAGAACACAACTTTATGAAATCCAATGATGTCATCTTGGTCAGAACCCACTCTAAGTGACTCCTTGGAAAGTTATGTAAAAGTAACTGGAATAATGAAAGGGATCTTGGAGTCCTAGTGGACAACCATTTAGATATGAGCCAGCAGTGTGCAGCAGCTGCCAAAAAAGCCAACACAGTTCTAGGCTGCATAAACAGAGGGATAGAATCAAGATCACGTGAAGTGTTAATACCACTTTATAAGGCCTTGGTAAGGCCACACTTGGAATACTGCATACAGTTTTGGTCGCCACGATGTAGAAAATATGTGGAGACTCTAGAAAGAGTGCCGAGAAGAGCAACAAAGATGATTAGGGGACTGGAGACTAAAACATATGAAGAATGGTTGCAGGAACTGGGTATGTCTAGTTTAATAAAAAGAAGGACTAGGGGAGACATGATAGCAGTGTTCCAATATCTCAGGGGTTGCCATAAAGAAGAGGAGTCAAACTATTCTCCAAGGCACCTGAAGGTAGAACAAGAAACAATGGGTGGAAACTAATCAAGGAGAGAAGCAACTTAGAACTGAGGAGAAATTTCCTGACAGAACAATTAATCAGTGGAACAGCTTGCCTCCAGAAGTTGTGAATGCCCCAACACTGCAAGTCTTTTAGAAGATGTTGGATAGCCGTTTATCTGAAACTGTATAGGGCTTTCTGCCTAGGCAGGGGGTGGACTAGAAGACCTCCAAGTCCCTTCCAACTCTGCTATTGTATTGTATAATGCTTTTAGTTGTTTTTTTAAAAAAAGAACTTGGTATTTTGAGTATATTTCTGGAAAAATATGTTTTTACTCCTCTGGAAATAGTATTCATATTTTATTTTAGGTGCCTGATGACAATGATCTTACATATATATATTCAATGCTCAGCCTAAAGAGGTACCAGTTCTACTGAAATCTGGATTCGTTTTTGGTGTTAAATTCTGAAAAGACTAAGTTGATGTGTATGGGAATATAATAACAAATCAATAAGTCAGAACAAATTCCTTTTGTTTCTAATCCACACTCCTCTTTTTGTACTCACATGCCCAAAGGGCAGTCTCCAACATTTAATAAGTTAAAAAAGAAAATCTGTTTTCTACCACCAGGTTAAGCAAACAGAGTGCTCATAGTATGCTAAAGGAAGAAAAGGAAAATCCACTAAGCAAAGTCACTTCCATGGTGCTGTTAGAATAAATCTCCAAGGAAAATCTGAAGTAGAAACTTCAAATGTTACGTTACTGTTCGAGAAGTATGCTCCTGCATTTAGATTACTTGCATTTTTACATATCTTGTTCTTACACAAAAAACTTCACTTGGCAAAAAGTAACCTCTTTGGAACTTCAAACATTTTCTCCACTCAAATTGTGCTATCCATTTGCTCAATAAAGTGCCAGGCAAGTGCAATTCATAAACAAAGATCTACATTAGATTCAAATTTAGTCTCCCTCTTCCTATTCTAATATATTTGCTGCCTGAGAAGGTGACCTCCTTCTGTATCTATGGCAAGGCCAGACAGTGGCTAAGCAGCTTCTCTCTGTCTGCTCGACTGGCTCTCAACCTTTACCTTTATTATATTTTAATTTTATTTTAATCACATTTATATCCCGCCCTTCTCCACAAAGGACCCAGGGCGGCGCACAGGAATTTAAAAAACATAAAAAACAATAAATACAGAATTTAAAAACATATTAAATTATAATCCTATGCTAAAATCCAAATTAAAATCCCCAATTTAAAACTATCTAAAATAGCCCCAACGGGAGGTTAGGCTAGGCTGGTTTGCTGAAAAAGATGTGTCTTTAGACACTGGTGGAAGAGGCGGAGGTCCGAGATGGTACGCAATTCAGGGGGTAGGTTGTTCCAAAGGGCAGGGCCAGCCACAGAGAAGGCTCTTCCCCTGGGTGTCACCAGACGGCATTGCCCGGCCGACGGCACCCTGAGAAGGCCCTCTCTGTGGGAGCGGATCGGCCGAAGGGATGTATGGGGCAGGAGGCGGTCTCGCATACCTTGTATTGCCCTTCCATATTTTCCCGACTTCCTCACTTTCTGCTGGTTCCTTAGTAAGTGACTCCTGGTTCTTTTGATCCACACAGATGCTGAGACAACTTCCTAAGCCCAACAGCCTGGCAGAATTAGTAACAACTGCTAAAGTTGGAAAAAGCTCATAATTGTTCTACCCCAGCTTTATTTTCCATCACTGTTTTTTAAACCTTGCAATCAAAAAAGTAGACTCCAATATCTGGAGTTGAAGTAAAAGGGTACACAGTCTTCTGTTTCCATTATGGAGAAGAGATACATGACTAGATTACAAGTATACAAGGTAAGAGTCCTTGGAGATACTCCAGACAAGCAGCACAAACCCTACGTCAACATCCAGCTCAAGAATCCAAATAAAACTTCAGCTTCATTCCGTTTCCGAAAATCTTACTGTTTATTGAATACACTGCATGGTTAATGTCGAAGCAAAACTAACGCTGAGGTTTCCAGATTCATAGAGTTAAACAATAATTTCCCCTGCACAACCCCTAATCTTTCACATAGTCTGTGTAAACAAGTTCACCTTGTTATGGAAACTGACTGCTTCAACTCCACGCCTGCTACAATGTCCTTGAAAAGGATTCAGGCTCTCACAGTCTACAGTGGAATCGTCGAGGTTTCGTTTCTCCATCTTGCCCACTCCAAAGCAATAGCTCCCTCCCTTACTTTAATAGCAAGTTGAAAAGAAGAGGCACGTAGCTGCCAAAGTTTCATACTTGGCCTAATGAGTACACTACTTTTATTGCAACACTACAATAACAAAATCTTGCAAGTCTGTGAATGCATCTCTCCCCTACTTTACTTCTGCTTTCAAGAAATCTATCAGAGCTGGTTAGAAGATGGACAGCTATATAAATGTTTTAAATAAAACTAAAACTATGGGGGGTACTTTCTGAAATATTTCCCATATTCCTTCTGGTTTTTTGGGCTGAGATACCTTTTGCATGATGGTTGTCTAGTCTTCCTCCTATCTCCCAAGGCCATTCTCACCTACCATTACATTTGGCAAACTCACTGGTCTACAACTTTATTTGGATTCTTTTCCATATTCAGTGCTATCAATTAATAAATACTATGTAAGTGACTTTCTGACCCTGTAAGTGTATTTCTGAAAATCCCAAGGGAAAGAAATCAAGGGAGAGAGAGTTGCTTTCTTCAATGATTTCCAACATTTGATACAGCCGTATGCATGTAAGAGCAGCAGATGAATCTGTTCTTATGCAATTGCTCGGTAATCAACTGTTTATACTGAGAATATTTAAACTCATATGTAGCATAGGGGTGGGATTCTACGGGTTCGGACCGCTTAGTGTGAACTGGTAGCTCCGAAGATCAGCTGGCAAGAGGGCAAGGCTGCCTGCCTCTGCCTTTATCTTTTCAGCTGAGTCATACAGCAGAGTGGATTGCTGTTTTCCTTCCCAACCAGTAATCTGAAAGGTAAGTCTTCTCTAAATTATCTTCTCTAAATTGTGCACATGTGCTCAGTGTGCGCTCAGCGAACTGGTTGTTAAACTGCTAGGATCCCACCCCTGTGTAGTAGGATTTTGAGATTGAGGTCAGTGTGGAAGCAGATATGTATCAAGCAGATAAATGGAAAGTAGGAAGTTGCTAAGAACAGGCAAAGGGGGAGCTAAATGAGTCCTTTGCATGTAACATTTAGTGAGTCTGCCTGAAAAAAACAACTGTTCAAACAAAACTGTGTTGGGAATGACAGCTCTATATTTTAAAAATCCCCTTGTGTGCCTCTGTTTTAGTTAAAGCATTAGCCTAGCAGCTTACTAGACACATTTGAGAGTTTGGGTGTTTTTGTTTTTGAAAAAAAGCTTTCAGACTTCCCCGAGGACACATGACATCAATGCACAGTGTGTGTCTTTAAATCATTTGAGGCAAAAGGCACATTTCTCTTTTTGTATGAGTGCACAATTCTATTACAGTGCAAAACATGCAAGACCATCTCAAAAGGTTACAAAGTTAGTTTAGGATGGCACAGAATTCACACAATGAAACGAAGAGCCCATTTAAAAGCAAGAGATGTAAAGTGCTGTAAATTGCTGTTGCAACATCACAGAAGAAAAAAATAGTGGTCCCATTTGGACAACAGAAGTAGTTTCAACTTCTTTTATAACCTTACTAACCTTAAAATTTATTTAACAGCTTAAATCTCAATCCCTGGGAAAGATTTATGATTCGATAACCTGAAATAATACAACAAGAGCCATAATGGCACAGTGGTTAGACTGCACTAATTGCAGACTAATGATCTGCTGCTGTGGCCTAGAGGTGGAGCTCTTGCCTCACAAGCAAGAGTTTTTGAGTTCGATCCTAGGTAGAGGCAGATATAGGGTCTCCTGCTTGGGCAGGGGGTTGGACTAGATGACCTGCAAGATCCCTTCCAACTCTGATAATCTATTAATTTTGCTGACTATTGACTGTCAGCAATTTGGCAGTTCAAGTCTCACCCGCTCAAGGTTGACTCAGCCTTCCATCCTTCCAAGGTTAGTAAAATGATAGTTGGGGACAATTATGCTGACTCTGTAAACTGCTTAGAAAGGGCTGTAAAGCACTGTGAAGTGGTATATAAGTCTAAGTGCTATTGCTGTCCAAAATAATATTGTTTTTTTTTGCAAGACTAATTTACATGGTGAAGTTACATTCCCAGTATTTATTTATTTTATTAAATTTATACCCCGCCCTTCTCCTACAAAAGGACCCAGGCGCACAGGAAAATTAAAAATCAATACATACATAAATACACCATTATTAAAACCTTATTAAACTTAAGTGACCCCGTGCTAAAAACATTTTAAAATCCTCTAATTAAAATTTATAGCTAATAAAAAGTCCATATCGGGTGGTTATGCTAGGCCAGTAGCTGGAATATCCCATTTAAGGTTCCTTTTCAACATTATTGAGACTTAGATCGAAAAAATAACTTTGCCTTGATTTTTCTGATTAATTTTGCATAATATTTGTATTTGGATTTTTTGTAAATGTCTGACAGCATAGAACTGAGAACTTAGGTATATGTACTTGCTTTCACTTTGTAGTGTTATGAAAAATGTTTTTTTTTAAATTGTTATCAATGTATTTTGAGGTCCCGGAAGGGCCGACGACTTTGATGTGAATGCTCTCAAAATTTCTTTGTATCCCTTACCCCACCCTACAGAAAAAATGTAAAACCAACATTATTGTCTCTTGCCTACCTAGAGCACTGGTTTTGGGAGACTTCTTGTGTGCTTCCATTGAACCACTTGCTGCCTCTACTTGGTTGAGAAGGGAAAAAAAGTGAGGGACAGTTGTTCCCTCAATTCCGCTCCATTGAGAAGCACACCGTAGGTTTTAAAGTTATTGGGTTATTCCGGCACGTTGCCCAAATGTGTCTACTGTTTTAAGTTATTTCTTAATTTCATACTTGGCAGTCTCCTCTTTCTCCTCCCTGATGAACTCCTGGGAAGGGTTTAATTGGCGATACACATTTTAATCAGGAGCGATGTTTGATGGGGGCATGGAAGAGGAAAATTCTCCTGCCTTCTAATATTTAGATCAAAATATTTTCTTAGCTAAGATGGCTGATCTCGGAGCAACTAGAAATTGAACATAATGGCACAACATAGTGGATATGTTTTAGTTGTTTTTGGAAATGAAAACCAAACCAAACCACTCATTGTTTGTACTTCCTGATAGAATGAATGTTAGAAAATGTTTCTTTTGTAACAGAGGAGTAGTTGCTATTAATCAAGATGAAACTACGGTACGATCTTAGGCAGACTCAGCCTTTGGGGGGGGGGGGAAATCAGCAGAAATTGCTTTCCTGAGCAAGTTCTCTGAAATAAGTTTCTAATAATTTCAGTGGATTGAATCAAAATGTAAGAGGTTTTCTGCACTGCAGCCTTCAGCTGCTTGTCTCCCATTCATACACCGTCTGGAACAGAAGGCAGTTGAAGAAAACCATTTTCTGGGTTTCAACTCTCTCTCCACTTGTGCCACAATGATTGGCAGGTGACCTGTCTGAACAGCTGTTAAGAAGGCCCCACATTGGTAGATTCCAATGAGTCTCTCCCTCTGCCATTCAATGCCAGGAAAGCAAGGGTAAATTCTTTCTCCTTCTGTCCGCTTGTCTTTGGAGGACTGGAGAAAAACCTCCAAACACATCAATTTACAGTTTTTCCTATAATATGGGCTATAAAGAGAAGCTTGGCCAGATTTCATCTGGTTAAAAGAAGAAAACAAGGAAACTCAGAAGAAAGTAAGATTTCCCCCCTCCATTTTTCATGGCAGGTGGCCCAGCAGTCAAAATAAGCATCAAGATAGGTTGGGACAGATGTCCATCAGGGCACACGCCAGCCAATTGAAATGGAGGCATTTGTGTGAGGTGGAATGAAACACAGCATGCCCTGCTTAAGCCAGCAGACCAAAACAATTCTACTTTGATGTGCAGCAAGAAAATTTAGGTGCAGTTTTCCTTTTCATTCCAGGTTCAGTCTGGGCTGAGGAAGACATAAGTTATCATCACCTTACCAAATCTGTAGGTGACTCATCCTTGTGCTGGGACAAGCAAGACATGAGGATCAGCTCTAAATCATACTTAGAATAGATTAGAGTTAAGGCTCATTAATTTTAAATCAGCTTACTTTAACTAGGATTAAGTCTGGACCCAATTTAAGGAGGCTATTTCAGTGGAGTTTGGGGAAATAAGTTCTGCATATTACAATACAATACAATACAATAGCAGAGTTGGAAGGGACCTTGTAGGTCTTCTAGTCCAACCCCCTGCATGGGCAGGAACCTTATACCATTTCAGACAAATGGCTGTCTAACATCTTTTTAAAGACTTCCAGAGTTGGGGCATTCACAACTGCTGGAGGCAAGCTGTTCCAGAGGTTAATTGTTCTTACTGTTAGGAAATTTCTCCTATTAACAAGAGTATGATTTGCATTGTTTTCATTTTAATCAACAAAACCTCCTTCCCCTTCTCTATGAAGATTTTGGTTTCTTGTTTTCTAGATATGGAGTCTGATCTGAGTTTGATTGGAACACCTTTCACTGTGGCAAAGGTTTCTCATTTCACATTTCAAAAGGCTAGGGAAAAATCCTACCCTATATTGAAAACTGGACTGAAAATTGGATAAGATGATAAGATTAGGAGAAATTGGATAAGGTCAGATAAGATGAGATGAGATAAGGTAAGATGACAGGAGAAGAGATAAAAAGAAATATTTATATTTCTGTTAAAATGTAGTTCGCTTACAAATTTAAATAAACTCTGTTTTATCTAGAGCACTTTGTCCATTCTAATTTAAGGAACTTTCTCTCTTTTAAGGAAACATTAACAATATATATGATCAAATGCCTACTTACTTAATATATCAAATGAAAAGTTTCAAGGTGAGACACTCCGATGATTCTCCATTCACACACACACATACACAGATCAATATGGATGATGTAGATATACAGTATCCCTCCCTCCCTCCCTCCCTCGCTCCCTGCCTGACTCCCTCCCTCCCTATCGCAATTTGTCCCCCAACAGAGAATGTTAGTAGATAGTAGGACTACACTAATGAGTCAATTGTTAATTCAATTTTGAAATTTAATGATGGCATGAATCCATATGAATTTGTGATTCAAGATTAAAAGGCAGTAACATTCATTTCAAACCAAGATTTGGTTCAATAAATAATTTGCTCTCATGCTATAACAGGAAATGATCAAAATTTTTGCAGCTACTTTATTTTGGCAAAATGTAACAAAAACAATTCTCAGGATGATTGCCCTTTCAGAGGATCAACTATCAAGTTTCAATTGGATAATTTGCATTTTCAGGGGTGGCAAAACTCATCTGCTTACTACTCATGTCATTATCAAAGATCCACTGCATAGCTTCATTGCCCCTGGTAACCTTCACTATATGTGGAAGGAAATATGCAACAATATTTGAGATTGTGTGAATTCTACAATTCTACTGACCCTGAATGGTTTTCACATTTTATCTGAAATGATTCAAAGATATCTAATTCAATTCAACACCTTGAATCAATTCCAAATTTAATTTGGAGGAGTGATTTGATTATTTCTGCTGTGAACTGAATCATTCATTTGGATCGTCTCACAGATCTACCAAATAATCCTAGCTGATAACTACATACTTAGATCTTATTTTATCTATATAAATAAAAATGTAACAAGAGTTTGTTCAAAACCGCTAATCTCCGAAAGTACTGCACCGATCGCTTCCAAATTTTCACACAATGTTCCTTTGAAATACAGCACCAATGAGATATATAGATTGTGTAGATGTCACACCTGTGCCAAGTACATGCCATGGCAATGTAAAAAATTGTAAAAAAAGGTAGGTAGATGGATACTGAGAGAGTAGTGGGCCACAGGTATTACGTCGTCCTTTATGACATAAAATACTCTGTCCATAGAGATTTGAGAGGGGGAGGGAGAAATGCAGTAGGTAGGTAGGGAGAGGGATAGAGAGGGAGAGGGAGAAATACAGTAAGTAGGTAGGTAGGTGGGTAGGTAGAGGTATAGAGAGAGGGAGAAGTACAGTAGGTAGGTAGGTAGGGGGATAGAGGGAGAAATACAGTAGATAGGTAGGTTGGGGGTTATACGGTGGTTGTGTGTACGTGTTTGTGTGTGCAGGTGTAGATCTACACACAGATTGGTTGGCCATTTAACCAGACTGGGCCACAGCAACGTGTGGCCAGGAACGGCTAGTAGTGTATAAACTTATTTCTATTGTGGACAACTGTTGGTCAATTGAACAGCAATTATTTATTGGATACTGGCTATTTTTTATAGAATAAAGCATTCTTTAAATACACTGTTCCCTATATGATGCTTTGCTGTGTGTGTGTGTGTGTGTGTGTGTGTGTGTGTGTTGCTTTTGTGCTGATCAATAAATAAATCATGGAGACTAGTATAGATCTATTTCAAGGTATTTAGCTCTCATCAGTTAGCCATACCCTTACTGGGATTCGAACCAGGGAGGTATTACATGTAAGGCAGATGTAATTGCCACTAGACCACTGGTTCTCCTCCTGATCAGCTATATATATAGTGGTCTACATAGTCTCTCATAATCCTCAGCCAGTATGTCCAAAGACTGGCTGGGAATGGTGCGATCTTGTAAGATAACACATCTGGAGGGCACCAAGTTGGAGACCCTCCAGATTACACCCTGGAGTTCTTAAGAGATCTGACCATCAATAGATTACTAGGTACCACATTAAACAAATTGTATGAGGAGGGCTTAGCTCTAGTAGAAACATTACAAGAATATTAGTGTTAATCAAGTCAATAGTCTGCAGTGCTTCTTTTTCTGCTCAATTAATATGCGAAGTCTCATTAACTCTGAAGCCACCATATCTGACAAAGCAAGGCATTCTTATTGACATCATGCACTGTAATGCAGCACTGTAGCACAGAATAAGAAAGAGACATATATCCCTGTTAACTCTTCCAGGGCTAAGAAGATATTGCTACATGCTTTTCAAAGACCAGTGCAATCTGTAAACGCCATAAAATCAAATCAAAAGAGATCATCCTCACCATCCTCACCACAATAAAGGACTACTTTTAGCATCAAACCAGTCATGGTCAAATTATAAAGTCAATCATGCATCAATGCAATACAATACAATACAATACAATACAATACAATACAATACAATACAATACAATACAATACAATACAATACAATACAATACAATACAATAGCAGAGTTGGAAGGGACCTTGGAGGTCTTCTAGTCCAACCCCCTGCCTAGACAGGAAAACCTATACTGTTTCAGATAAATGGCTATCCAACATCTTCTAAAAGACTTCCAGTGTTGGGGCATTCACAACTTCTGGAGGCAAGCTGTTCCACTGATTAACTGTTCTCCTCAGTTCGAAGTTGCTTCTCTCCTTGATTAGTTTCCACCCATTGCTTCTTGTTCTACCCTCAGGTGCCTTGGAGAATAGTTTGACTCACTGATCAACAATGCATTCTATTCGTGCCAGATTTTATCTAGTTTATATCTGAACCTTATCTATGGCAATCTGTTCGTCCAAGCAAGGGCAACATAAACACAACAAAAGCTGAGATAGTCACAAGACTTCTGCACTATAACTTGAGAAATTATAAATCAATACTAGGATGGACAAAACTTGCTTAGAGCTTTCTGTATTGGATTATTCAGAGATAAGGGTACTGATGTTGATCTTTGAAGAATGTATCTATCTAGAAAAGATAGATTGGAGGCTATTGGGGAAGGAGAGAGAAGGCGGCATACTAGAAGGAGGAGATCTAGGAAAGTTTTGTATGTATTTATGACATTTACTGGAAAAAATATTGAAGACAGAATAATTGCATTAGGGACGTTTTTCTAATACTATTTAAACAGCTGAAACTACTCTTGGAACTACTATTTGCATAACACATATAATATACAACTATAAACTCTTTGTATGGCCTTGAATCTGTTACAATATGTTGAGAGTGAAGGAGTTTAAAATAAACACAATTATTGAAAGCACTTTACACGTTATGTGTCATAATGAATATATTTATATGGTCAAGATATCTGCTTAGCACTTTAACAGAACCATGGCATAAATGCCTAACCCAGAAGTAAATCTAAAAGCTTAATATCAGATAAATGAGGAAGTGGATATTTCTGTTCAATGATGAGAAAGAAGGAACCATTGCTACTGCTTTTGTCCTCTCTTCCTCCAAGGCATGAATGTGTCCAGGTGACCACTTTTTCTTGCTAGGCACATTCTCATGACTTTCCTTTGCCTCATTCCCAAGCCTTAGCTATAGCTGCTCAATGTTGGTTTTAGTTGTTCAAGTTTAAAAATCATGATTCAAATATGTTATTTCAGGTTTGGGAGGGGCCAACGCATCAGCCACAATGATACGCTCTCCAAGACTATCTTTTTCTTACCTCTGGGGGATGCTGGACTTCTTAGTCACTTGTTGCCAGCATTAACCTTCTCTGGCGTATAGTCAAGAACAAAAGCTTGCGTGTTGTTGATTGCTTCCTCCCATTTCACCCTGTGGCTATCTTATGCACCGGCTACCTGTCTGAAGGGCTACTTCTGACAGTTTAGCACTTG
This sequence comes from Rhabdophis nuchalis, assembly GCA_039707465.1. Classification (NCBI taxonomy): domain Eukaryota; kingdom Metazoa; phylum Chordata; class Lepidosauria; order Squamata; family Natricidae; genus Rhabdophis; species Rhabdophis nuchalis. The sequence continues at coordinate 159,095,695 of CM077643.1, forward strand.
TTCAGAAAACTGCTAGTTTCATGTTTGGAAACAACCTACAGACATGCCAGGTGTCCTTGATGAACAGCTGCATCAAGAGAGCCCCCTACTGTTTTACCCTATGTGCACTCTTTATATCTGCCACCTGTTCCTTGGGCAATAGCACAGGTAACTAAATTAATCATGCCAAGCACTTGCTTACAGTCATAATAGTGTCATTGGTGATCGCTTTTCTGGCTGGCGGGTGACAGTTTGTGAAAAGGTAAAGAGTGTCAGGCTAATCCACCAATTTCTTTCCAGGAATTGACCTGTGTTAAATCAGTAAAGATAGGGCCATTTGCTGATTTTGTTACTGTGGCAAAACAGGGATTGACAACTGCCTAATATAAGGGTGGGTGGAAAGCACACTAATACGGCCATTTGGAAGAGCCTGTTGCCACCCATGATGAAGAAGTAGAGTTCTTGCATAGCTTCATCATTCATCATCATTCCAGCCATTGTCTATCCACTGCAAGATGAAGGCCTCTTCTGCATGTTTCCAACCAATGTGGTCTTGAGCTTTCCTTTGCAAGGTAAACCCACAATACTTGCTGATGGAGATTCTCAGTCATCCAGATCATGGTTGCCCCAAAGGTACTTTTTCCAGAGGCAACTGGACTTTTTCTTTGAAGGCGTTTTGATTTTCATTTGAGAAGCTTATCCAGCTCTGACTGGATGGTGGGGAAAGGAAGGATTTATACTCCTTGCAGACAAGCTGGTCATTTACATTCTTTGAAAAAGCACCTTTGAGACACTTGTTGATGTTGTTGCTTCATTTTGTTTTAGGTCTCTTTTGTGGATGCTTTTTATGTACAGCGTATCTGAGATGATTTCCCATGGAAAGTATTATACTTTATACCATTCCGCCAACCAAAAGCTGTCTTGTATTTAATAACAGGCTAATGCAATTGGCAAGTACTAGTTTCTATTATGGGCTCTAAAGTGGATAGTAATGAGAGCAGTAATGCAGGAAAGATACACTGGGGCTTAGGAGTAACCGGTTGAAGCAGAAGCAACCCCCACCTTCTCCCTCAGATCAAGCTGTTGTAATATTAATTGTCTCTAATGATGACTGATGTATCATTTTGTGAAGGATTGGTCCTTGAATGCCATCCAAAAGGTTCCCAGGTGGAATAATTGAAACATCTGTGCAGACAGAGTTGTACAGAGGTGTAACTTGATTATATTTGCTGCTGTGGCCTAGAGATGGAGCTCTCGCCTCCCAATCAGGAGGTTGTGAGTTCAATCCTAGGTAGAGGCAGATGTAGGGTCTCCTGCTTGGGCAGGGGGTTGGACTAGATGACCTGCAAGGGCCCTTCCAACTCTGTTAATCTGCTAATCTGTAATCCACATTTAGGGATTGATGCTATTTTTGGCACTAATTTGTGTCTTTGTATCAAAATCCTCTAAATTGCCCACCCAATACAATGGCTATCCTTGTGGAGGGATCCCAAGCATGAAATCCTGTGTTTAGAGTTTAACCTGAGGAGGAGGAGGAGGAGGAGGAGGAGGAGGAGGAGGAGGAGGAGGCGGCAGAGATCTTCCCAGTTTCTGAAAGTTATGTAGAATGGTCTGCATCGCCATTCTGTGAGCAAAGGAAAATTTATATCAATAGAATATCATTCCTTGATGCCACCCATTATAATTATTTATTTTCTCTATGTACATGTATTTTTCTAAGTAAACAGGAAAATAAACTATTTTATAAAGGAACCATTGCACAATATACTGCATTTCTGTAACCCCAGATTCACTTCTTTCTTATACATGCAGCTAATAGATGGCAGCAACACTGATGTTTAAAAAATATTCCACATATATGGGATGTCAATCATTTATAGTTCTTTTGCTAGCCTAACAGAGTTAATAAGCATGCAAAATAAATTAGTTTGATAGTACACTAAATTAGATTGATAGCACAGTGTTAGCTGCTGCTTTGCCTGACTTGTAGTTCACAGCTTCAGTGTTGCAAGTTATTGCCTATAGTTTTCACTATACATGATAAATGGGATTAAAAAGGATTAATAGCATGCATCTTTTCAAACCACCATAGAATATTCTTGAGATTTTTAGCATAATACCTAGGCTGGAAAATAATGGATTTTGTCAGCCACAAGCACACCCAAGCGACAATAATCTGAACATTTATTTATTACTTGCATTTTGATCTATTAGTCTTTTTCAATGGCAGTGAGTGACTTGTAAAAAGGATACGTATCTTATCTCTTGCTCTGCAAGCAGCATTAATATCCTTCTCCCTTACAAACGTGCTTGTTTTGGCTCATAAAATGACCTGAAATGTTAAACAATCTGCTCTCTTTTTGTATATGTTTCAAGAGTTCTTGTCTCCTGAGATTTAATACTCAAAACTCCTAATTGTTTCCAGATGAGAAGTTCTTGAAGTTTTCATAAAAAATGTGCCCACTGATACTTTGCAATAGTTAGAGCTTTGGCCAAATCCTCTGGAGCTCTGGAATCTTGAAAAATGCATATGTAGTCACAGGCGACTACAGGTAGATCAGGGCTTCTGCCTCAAGTTGTAGTTGGATTCATTTCCATTAGCAACCAGTTGCTCAGAGTTACTGAATTCTAATTCCCGAGTTTAAGGAAGAAAGCAGTTCATTAAGAGGTGCTGTACATCGGCAGTGTGGTGGTGGTGAGACAGCTCAATGAGGGAGAGAGTCCTTGGTGCTTTCTTACAGATGTTTCATTACCCAAACTAGGTAACCTCATCAGTGTTGATGAGGTTACCTAGTTTGGGTAATGAAACATCTGCAAGAAAACGACCAAGCTCAGAGAACACCAGGGACCCTTCATTCCAACCCTGAGCTACAAATATTCTCCTTTACTGAGATAACTCAATGGCAGGCAGAGCACCTGCTTTATGTAAAAAAAGTTTCAATTTCAGTAAAAGCTTCACAAAGCAGCTGATGTGACATCCGCTGCCTGAAACCTTGAAAACCTGTTGGTGTAGAGTCCAGGGGTTCCCAAACTTGGCAACTTTAAGACTTGTGGACTTCAACTCCCAGGATTCTCCAGCCAGCTATGGCTGGAGAATCCTGGGAGTTGAAGTCCACAAGTCTTAAAGTTGCCAAGTTTGGGAACACCTGGTGTAGACAAACAAGGACAAGATAGAAAAAGAATCTAACCTAATGAATACAAGGCAGCTGCTCTCCCCAGTCATCATTTTTTAAGAACACAACTAGACAAGGTGATGGTGGTGGTGGTGGTGATGATGATGAATCTGACTCTTGGCAATTCCATGGGCCAGGTGTCTCCACATCTTCCAATCTTGCACTATTTCTTTGAGTGCTTCTATGCTCTGGCTGGTGTAAGCTTTGATGGTGAGACAAGATTCTGTGGCCTAGAGGTGGAGCTCTCGCCTCCCAATCAGAAGGTTATGAGTTCAATCCTAGGTAGAGGCAGATGTAGGGTCTCTTGCTTGGGCAGGGGGTTGGACTAGATGATCTGCAAGGTCCCTTTCAAGTTCCAACTCTGTTAATTTGTTAAAAAAGGCAGTGCAGAATAAATAAATAGAAGACTTAGAGAGAACATTTCCAAATCACATGACCGGGGAATAGGAAGCAAACGTTGATGTCAGGTGTGCAGTAAAGCAGTACACCAGGTCACATTAGGGGTGGGGGTGGTAGGACATTAATCCAGCTGGTAGGAATATACAAGAGCTTGAAAAGACGAATCCCTTGAGAGTGGATTCCTTTCAGGAAATTCACTCTCCACAAGCAACATCTATTCTTAGGCTTCCCTCAAAAGAATTCAAAATTTAAAACCTGCAGCACTTGATTCTTTGTAGAGGAATTTTTTCCTTCGCTGGCAATTTGTAAGGAAGGATTCAAAAGCATGGCAGCCTTTTTACAGCTTAAACGAAGGGCTAAAAGGGATTTCACTTGTTTTGTGCAGTTCGAAGAAGTGCGTTCCTCTTCTTTAGTTGCAGATTCTGGTGAATATTTATTTATTTAAAAAAAATTCTTAAAAGCAAGCAAGCATACAAACAAACAAGCAAATAAACAGTGCCCCTAAAATCTGCTTAGATAATCTGGACAGTGTTTTTGAGGATCTGTATACTCCTACCAGCAAGGTGAAGCCACTAATTTATGGATTTGTTTGGCTCAGATCAATGATGTATGATCTTGATGAAAAATATCAAGTATTAAAAAAAGGGAAGCAAGTGATAGCTATGATGCCTAATGCATCTTAAAAATAATCTGCCCATTTAAGAGTCATTGGCTACGTAAGAATCAGAAAACTGTCAAAAGAAGAGAAGCGTACATTGCAACATCTTTGGCCAACATTGTAAAATTATAACATCAGATGCGATCAAGTTATATCACCAATGTTGTGTAATTTGGTAGCAAGATCAGTAGAGATCTAAGGTCTCCTGCTTGGATGGAGGGGGGAGGGTTGAACTAGATGACCTTCAAGATCCCTTCCAACTCTGTTAATCTGTAATCTATGAGATGGTCAAAGATCTATATTGAAATGTGAATGCTACATCTTTAATATGGCCCAAGATTGGGTTACAGTCAGTGGTGGGTTCCTATTGGTTTGGCCCAGTTCGGCTGAACCGGTAGTGATTTGGCAGCCTGGGTCACTGGAACTGCCATGCCCCCGAACTAGTTCTCTGGGTGGAGCCTATGGTGTGGCCATCTTGTTTTTTGCTTCTGTGCATGCGCAGAGCAATTTTTATTGCACTGTGCATGCAAGTGCAGCGTGCATCAAGTGCACATGCGCGGTGCACCCATGAGCGAACCAGCAGTAGGGACTGCCAGGACCCACCCCTGGTTACAGTATATACTCCGATTTAAACCACTAGTACAAGAGAAACACAACATCAGTCCCATTTATAAGGCAGGAACAATATTAGTAGCAAGAGAAATACTTTCAAGTCCACAGACCATAGATCAGTGATGGCAAACCTTTTTTGGCTCACGTGCCAAAAGCAGGGCGAGCACAGGGGGGTTGTGTGTGGATGTGCCACACCCATAATGCTTTGTGCCCGACCCCAGTGTGCATGCACGCATGACCAGTGCTCCCCTCCATTTTTGGTGTGCTTTTTTCACCCTCCCCAGGCTCCAGAGGCTTTATAGGAGCCTGGGGAGGGCGAAAACAGCCTTCCCTGCCCCCCGGAGTCCCTCCAGAAGCCTTTGGAGCTTCTGGAGCACGAAAAACAACCCCTTTGAGCAAATCGGAAGTCTTTTCCTGACTTCCGGTTTGCTCGTAGGGCAGTTTTTTTGTGCTCCAGAGGCTTCAAGGAAGCCTCCGAAGGATGAAAAATGGCCTCAAAAGGCCAAAATCAGCTGGCCAGTGAACACTTGCACACTGGCCAGCTGACAAGGCAACACCTCATGTGCCCTGACAAATGGCTTTGCATGCCACCTGTGGCACGCGTGCCATAGGTTCGCCATCACGGCCATAGATAATAGCTATCTATATCTAAAGCAATGGATATTTCCTTAGCATGAATACCAACAGGCTCAGCGACCTGCATGTCTTATAGGCAAGAATGGGGGCCCTGAGTGGGAAGTTGTAAGAGAGAGATCTCATCAGATGGGCTTTTGTCATTAGTAGTTCCCTCAAGCTTGACATTTTCTAGAAGCTCTGCAGAGCAGAACTGAAATGTGTGAATGACATGGGCTGAAATGAGATCACTGGGAAGTGAGATCAGACTCAATTGCATTAGCAATTTATGCCTTGCAAATCCTTCCAAGTTATTCCAGGACTGGTAGTCTATTCCTTTGTGATGCTGCCCAACTTCACTGTGCAGCTGCGTTAATTTGAATGTGCATCTATAGGATTACCCCCCCCCCCTCTTCCTAGCCAGGATCTTTTTCTTTGAAAGATTTGGGACTTTGGGTTTGGTGTGTATTTGATTGTTTGATTCAATTGTCATGTCCGTTTGCTTGTAGAGTTATAGTGAGCAAGAGACAACATTAGATAAATAGTACAGAAAAGGAGTGGATAAATTCCCCAAGTAGTTCTGGCAAGAACCTTAATTCTGAGTATTACTATTCTGGTCCATGCATGGCTTTAAGTAGACACAAGATAAATAATTCCAAACTGGTCAACACTGGAAGCTGCTGCCATGTATATAAATTCACGGCTTCATTTATCACAGTTGTTTTTGCACAGGATGATACTTTATGACTAGAACAAACAGTATGTCATTATTGTAACATTGATTCTGGAACTTGAATGCCATTTTAAAATATTGATAATATGGATCTTTGGATTGGGGTGATCCAGTGACTAGAAAACATTTCCCCCCAATAGTTTGTCATGCTAGGCAGGGGTCTCCAACCTTGGCAATTGTAAACCAAACAAAGCTGGCTGGGGAATTCTGGGAGTTGGAGAGCCCTGTGCTAGGCCACTGCAGATAATATTGGCTTCCTATGATTACTTACTCTCATCCAGTCCTTACATACTTTTTAACATTCAGCCATCATTTTTTGGAGTTTCAGTGGTACATATTTTTCTTCTGCTCCCCCTCCCTCTCTAATTTATTTCTTGAGGTCACTTGCAATCTTGGTTTCACTGAAAAATATCACAACGGGAGAAAGAGGGCTTGGCGGAGAAGAGTCATTGCCGTGTAAAATTATTTTGCTATGGGACAATGTCTGAATTTTGAGAACTCACGAAATGGGTTCATTTCATTTCAGCGATAAGATTTAAAAAATGTTTCTTTAAAAATATGCCCTGCTAATGGCAGGACACTGTAGAGCTGAACTGTAATTAAATGTTATTAGGAAGTTTAAAATAGGGTAGTGCACATTTCAACATACAATGTGTGATCATCTGACTAGCAGAGAAAGCAAACATGGCCCAGTAGCTAAAAAGAAGGGTACAAAAGTACGACACATTTCCTAAGCGTCTGTTGTGGCTTTGGGAACAATGCAAAAATGTTGGTTCTTAGAATTCAGAGCTATAAGATGAGGGCTCTGCTCAAGCCATGAATTGAAGTATGATGGTGACATAGTGTCAATGTACAATAGCTTAAGATGGTCCATGCCAATGTGCTATCTACAGTTTGAGTAAATTCATGCCAGTTTTCTAAACTTATATTCATCAATCAAATCACCCCAATGGGATATGTAAATGGATGCCACTTAGATAGATAGATTTAGATAGATTTTATTTTTTCTATACCGCGTCCTCTCCCCAGGGGGACTCGGAGCGGTGCACAGGGAAAATTAAAACAACATAAAATATATACATAAATAAATACAATAAAAACAAATTAAATCAACTGTCCCTGCACTAAAATCCCTATTTTAAAATTAACATTCTCTAACCCCTGAGGTAGAGACTAACCTAGGCCGGCCAAGCAGAAAAAGTGAGTTTTTAATTTCTGACGGAAGGAGCGGAGGTCCGTAGTTGTTCTAATGTCGGGGGGAAGGTCGTTCCAGAGGGCTGGGCCCGCCACAGAGAAGGCCCTTCCCCTGGGCGTCGCCCGCTGACAAAGTCTAGTGGACGGCACCCGGAGCAGTCCCTCTCTGTGGGAGCGAATCGGCCGGGAGGATGTATGGGGCAGAATCCGATCCCGCAGATAGCTAGGTCCCGAGCCATGGAGCGCTTTAAAGATGAGAACTAACACCTTGCTTACCAATCTGCTTCCAAATCATATATAGCCAAGTCTTTCTTGGGTCATTATCACCACTAGTAGTGGAGAGTTTTGTACATCCCAATGACTTTATGAGTTACACTATGGGAAATGAATATTCCCATAAGAGTCACTTATGATGGGCAAATCATATAAGAGGATTGAGACAAAATGCAATCCATTGGAGAAGGAAAATACAACATGCTCCAATGGTCTGCCATGAAAGCCAAATGAATATTCACAACCACAACAAGATCAACATGTTACTGGAAGATGAGGTATCCAAAAAGCTGCTGGGGAAGAGCAAAACTAAGTTTGAGAGCTTATGAACTGGAGACAAATTCCTTGGGTGTTCAAACACATTTGGCCAATAATTCAATTCAATTCAATTCAATTCAACTCTACTCTACTCTACTCTACTCTACTCTACTCTACTCTACTCTACTCTACTCTACTCTACTCTACTCTACTCTACTCTACTCTACTCTGCTCAGTGGAAATAAAATAAATGAGGGAGGAACACACAGCTATATTATAGATCAGTGATGGCAAACGTTTTAGGAACTGAGTGCCCAAACTGCATGTGTACACATGCCCAAACTGCATGAACTCACACATGTGCTGACATGCGCCAACATGTGCAAACTTGCACATGCACAAATGTACACATGCATGGACATGTGCAGCAGAGACCCAAAGACCAGCTGGCCAGTGGGAGGCGGGGCATCCCAACACCGGCAAGGGGGCAAGATTTTTGTCTTTCGTGAGCTTCTGTTTCGTCGTTTGCAGGGAAACAGAAGTGCACAAAAGAAACGCCACGGAGATCTGACCTGGCACCACAGTGACCGTGTGCGTGCCAGCAGAGAAGGCTTCGCATGCCACCTGTGGCACACATGCCATAGGTTTGCCATCAGGGTTATAGATAGTGGTGCAGACTAACATTACAGGTTATCTGCGTACTGTATGTGGAAGAGAAAAATGCATTCCACTCCACTCCACTCTTCCGGCAATGAGACTGGATTATGATGTGGCTGAATTGAGGAGGTCCAGCTGCTGATGTGATCAGAGGCAAAAGGAAAGTTCAGTAAATCTAATATGTCCGTGCAACTATATCAGGGCTCTAATAAATACAGTACTACCAATTATCGAGTTGCAAGTATCAATAAAATACCTGCCAAATTGTTTGAAACATTGCAAAATATAAGTGAAGTGCTGCTTACAGTTTGCAAACATGTACGGAAAACAGCAGTTTCCCAGGTCTTGGGGAGGGGGGGAATCAAAGATCATTTTGCACTGTAGTATCAAGAAAGGGCAGTATTAACACATGGGTGAAGTGTAATGAAGAATTACACTTACTGTTCAGTAGCCTGAGCATTCTTACACTTCTCCTGCGGGTGAGATACTGCTCAAGTTTTTATCATCCAGATTTTCATGATATAGGGAACAAGAATTGCCACAAGTATAAGCTGGATTTAGAAGACGCAAATATATCTGAAATCACATTGTTAATAACTAATGGGCTAGAAAAAGACAAAGGATTCCAAAAAGTTTTTTTGGGAGGGGGGGGCTTTATTGATTCTACAAAGGCTTTTCACTTTGAAACTACAACACATGAGGAAAAACCCTTAACTAAAACACATCGTGAATAACCTCGTGTGCTTTTTGAAAAATTTATGTCATGATCAGGGGAAAAAATGACCACATGGAGCACTATCGTGGTTCGAATTTGATGAAAAGGTATACCAAATTGGAAATATTGCTTTATTTATTTAAGTTGTATACAGAATACATTATGAATGATATTGGATTAACGAAATATAGGAATCCTAAAAGTGCTTTTTCAAAAGGCAAATTACCTTTTTTTTTGAACTATAAGATGCAGCAGGGCATAGTCAAGGTGCTGACTATCATCTTCAAAGCGCTCCATGGCACGGGAACTAGTTATCTTCGGGATCGCATCCTGCCCCATACATCCCTTCGGCCGATTCGCTCCCACAGAGAGGGACTTCTCCGGGTGCCGTCCACTAGGCAATGCCAGCGGGCGATGCCCAGAGGAAGGGCCTTCTCTGTGGAGGGCCCAACTCTCTGGAACGACTTACCCCCCCGAACTGAGAACGATCAAGGATCTCCGCTCCTTCCGCCAGAACCTTAAAACTTATTTTTTCCAACGGGCCAGCCTGGCCTAACTTACATCACCTAGCCCACAGTCTGCAGTTAAATTGTTTTAAATTGGTTTTAGGGATATTGTTTTAATATATTTAAATCTTTAGCACAGGGATATTAATTTAATTTGGTTTTATATTTTGTATATTGTTGTTTATATATGTTTTTAAATGGCCTGTGCACCGTCCTGAGTCCCTTTGGGGAAAGGGTGCGGTATATAAATTAAATAAACCATAAACCAAACCATAAACCAAGACGCACCAAGATTTCAAAGAGGTAAGTAAAAAAAAAAAAAGCCTTTGTCTTCCCTGGCCCCCAGAAGCATTCTGCAAGCTTCAGCAGGCCTGGGGTAAGGCAAAAATGCCCCATTTTTTCACCAAAATGGAGGCATTTTCCCCTTCCCCCAGCCCTGCTGAAACCTGCAGAGTGCTTCGGGGGGGGGGGCGGGGGTGGTAGCAGAAGGCAAAAACACCCCCATTTCAGTGAAAAATGGCCCATTTTCCACCCATTTTTCACAAAAATAGGATGCAGGGGCAGGACCAAAAATGGCTGTATTCAGTGTATAATATGCACCAACATTTCCATGCTCTTTTACGGGGGAAAGGTGCGTCTTATACTCCAAAAAATACGTTAGCCTTTCTTTGCTTTCTTGAAGACATTTTGCTTCTCATCCAAGAAGCTTCTGCAGCTCTGACTGAATGGTGGCGAGTGGATGGATTTATATTCCTTAGCAGTCACCTGGTCATTAGCACTATTTTTGAGAGTTGTTGAGACCATGTGGAGGTTTATTTGTGCCATCGGAGACCCCTGAATTACACTAGAATTGCACTAGAACTAAAGAAGCTGCTTGGATGAGAAGTGAAACATCTTCAAGAAAAAACAAAGAAAGTCCAGTTGCTTTTTGAAAACATACCTTTGGGACAACCCTGACCTGGATGACTGAGAATCTCCAAAATATTGGAATGGAAATTTCCGGGAGAACTAACTACAATCTCAGATATGCCGGTGGTAATATTTTGAAACCTTAAGGGATCTTTTGATAAGGATAAAGACGAGAGTACAAAAGCTGATTAGCTGCTCAATATTTTCTTTAAAAAGTATATTGCCAAATAATACCAATCTAATGTAAATAGATGGAGAAGGAGTGAATGAAGAGATGTGATTGCCTAAGCTCAAAAATGAGAGAAAGCCAGCGACAAACCTAGACAAAATACTGAGTTTACGTTTACGTTTATTTAAATTTATATACCGCCCTATCTCCCTTGTGGGACTCAGGGCGGCGAACAGGCAATTCTAAAACATAAAACATCAGGTACAATAAATATAATAAAAACAGATTAAACAAAAACCTGCTCTAAAAAGTCCCTAATAAAACCCAGTTGAAAAAACAAATTTAAAAGCTACGCCAGGCCGGCCGCACGAAATAGATGAGTTTTAAGGGCCCAGCGGAAGAGGCGCAGGTCCGTGGTTATGTGCAGGTCAGGGGGAAGGTCATTCCAGAGGGCCGGAGCTGCCACAGAGAAGGCTCTTCCCCTAGGGGTTGCCAGCCGGCATTGGCTAGCCGACGGGACCCTGAGGAGACCCTCTCTGTGTGAGCAGACTGGTCGGTGGGAAGTATGCGGTAGGAGACGGTCTTGCAAATATTCAGGTCCCTTGCCATGGAGTGCTTTAAAGGTTGTAACTAACACCTTGAAGCGCAACCGGAAAACCACAGGCAGCCAGTGCAGCTCGCGCAGGAGAGATGTTACATGGGAGCATCTAGAGGCCCCCAAGATCCCCCGCGCGGCCGCATTCTGTGCTAGCTCCGGGCGCACCACAAGGGAAGCCCCATGTAGAGAGCATTGCAATAGTCCAGGCGGGAAATGACGAGGGCTTGAGTGACTGTGCGTAAAGCGTCACGATCCAGAAAGGAGCGCAGCTGGCGTATCAGCGTACCTGATAAAAAGCCCCCCTGGCCACGGCTGTCAAATGATCATCTAAAGACAGCCGAGTGTCCAGGAGGATGCCTAAGTTGCGAGCCCTCTCCGTGGGGGCTAATGATTCGCCCCCGATAGCCAGCGATGGAACCAGCTGGCTATGTCGTGACGCCGGAAACCACAGCCACTCGGTCTTGGACGAGTGTAGAGATATCACACTGCAAATAAAAATCATGGGTTTCAGCCTATGCCAATGAAAATTGGACTATCAGAAAGGATAAACAAAGAAAAATGGGTGGTCTTTGAACTGTAGGGCTGGAGGAAATTGTAAATAACGTGGACTGCAAGAACAACAAATTAATCAATAGTAGACAAAGAAAGCGAGGCGGCTTTCCTACTGGAAGAACTAATAATGAAGCTAAAGCTTAACTATTTTGGACACACAATGCAAAGGCAAGAAACATTGGATAAGACCCTGAGGTTTAGAGAAATCCAAGGGGATAAAAGAGGTGCTGACCAAAGACAGTGTAGTCAGATACCTTCACTGAAGATACAAACAGATGCTTATAAGATTACAAGGATTTAGGAGCAACATGATGGTTTTATTCAAAGAAGCAGGAAATGATACTACTTCTCTGGCACACAGATGACTTGATATAGAACCAAGTTTGATCTGCCAAGCAGATAAACTATAGCATAAGATAATCTGTCCTAACATTAGCAGTGTTCCAATATCTCAGGGATTGTCACAAAGACGGAGTCAAACTATTCTCCAAAGCACCTGAGGGCAGAACAAGAAGCAATAGGTGGAAACTAATCAAGGAGAGAAGCAACTTAGAACTGAGGAGAAATTTCTGACAGTTAGAACAATTAATCAGTGGAACAGCTTGCCTCCAGAAGTTGTGAATGCCCCAACACTGGAAGTCTTTAAGAAGATGTTGGATAACCATTTGTTTGAAGTGGTGTATGGTTTCCTGCCTAGGCAGGGGGTTGGACTAGAAGACCTTCAAAGTCCCTTCCTATTCTATTCTATTCTATTCTATTCTATTCTATTCTATTCTATTCTATTCTATTCTATTCTATTCTATTCTATTCCACTCCACTCCACTCCATTCCATTCTCTGAGTAAATGACAGAAAAATTGGGGGAAAATGTGTACCAAGTTCTGATAGGTCGTTGATGAGTCTTCTGATGTTCACAGGAAATTGAGAACTATTGTTAGGGAACAAAACTACTTTGAATCACTTTCACAAAGGACTTTATATGTCAACAAGTCACAAACTTTGGACATGACGAGGTGCTAGGTGATGTGTATGTCTATGGAGATTCGCAGTCATCCCAGTCATGGTTGTTCCAAAGCTGCTTTTTCAAAAGGCAACTGGACTTCCTTTGTTTTTCCTTGAAGGCATTTCACTTCTCATCCAAGAAGCTTCTTCAGTTCTTTAGTCGTGGAACTGAGGAAACCTCTTGGATGAGAAGTGAAATGTCTTCAAGGAAAAATAAAGAACATCCAGTTGCCTTTTGAAAAAGCGCTTTTGGGATAGGTGGTCTCTACTGCTTTGAAATCTCTTCTTTGCCTTCTTCAGCATTTGCAAAGCCAGAAGAAACTTCTCAGCAGACACTGCAATTGTGCAGAAGTCTGCTGTAATTAAAGCAAGAGTCAAAGAAGGTAAGTGAAACCAGCAAGATTAAGACAAATGGTTGCTCTGCTTTTAGAAGGAGACTATGTTTCACTGAGCGGTGGCTCAATGGCTAAGACAGGTCAGAAAGGTGGGCAGCTCAGCAGTTCGAATCCCTAGTGCCATGTAACAGAGTGAGCTCCCATTACTTGTCACAGCTTCTCCCAACCTAGCAGTTCGAAAGCATGTAAAAAATGCAAGTAGAAAAATAGGGACCACTTTTGGTGGGAAGGTAACAGCATTCTGTGCGCCTTTGGCATTTAGTCATGCTGGCCACATGACCACAGAGACGTCTTTGGACAGTGCTGGCTCTTTGGCTTTGAAACGGAGATGAGCACCCCCCCACCGCCAGAGTTGGAAACGACTAGCACAGAGCCTCAGCTAAATTAGATAGGTTATAATGGGAATTTTAGCACAGGTTTATTATTTAATTTATTTTTAACTTTTGTATATTTGTTATTTATTTATTGTAGATTTTAATGTCCTGTGCACCGCCCAGAGTCCGTCTCTGGGTGTGGTTTACAAATCGAATTAAATAAATAAATAAATAAATAAATAAAATAATAAAGCACTTTAAAGATCTGCAGAGCCCCATTAAGGAAGAAGACCCTTCTTTGCCTAGAATGCTAGAAATCATAAATAGAGTGTTCACACCATCCATAAGAATCAGAAACTTGCACAACATTGAACACATATAGTGGAATTGGCAGATCCTAGTCCTTCATTTCGTGCTGTGAACTGGACCTTCAAAATGGAGGATATGGATGTATACAGAGGCAGCTGTTTTCCAATACAGAATGCATTATCAAAACATAATCAAAATATTCTGGTTATAGAATCTGGCACTTTTTACTGTAGTCTTGGTATCTTGGAGACTCCTAGGGCAATGGAGGCTGCACCTCAGACACAATCATCATTTCTAATCACCTCCCCCATGGGTCATGTTGATTTGCACTTTATCCATGTCAAAAGTGCTTCCTATCAATATTAATTGGAGCAATTCCTCGCCGGTGCTTGGCCTCTTTAGCATGGAGGCCGTGTTTTATGATGCATTTCATGCATGCTGATGAAGGGGACAGATGTATACTTCATACTACCTGCTTGTTTCCCCCCCCCCCCCTTTGTCTCTGCAAGGAGCCTGTCACATCGACTGACATGCTTAAACATTCAGGATACCGCAGCTGTTAAAAATTGTACATGGCATATTCAGGTGTGGTGGGATGCTAGAAGAGCACCGTGAAGTTGAGGATGCAGTGACATTTAAGAAAGGAGAAAACTCAGATGAGACATTTACAACTTCTGGTCTGGGACGACTACTGACAAAGGTGCAAAGGCAATGTGGTTGCAACCATATTTCCACCCCTATAGATCCTCCTTGTTTTAATGAAGGTCCTTACTCAATGTTTGCTTTGTCTCCTTTGCTTTTTCTAGTTGCTATTGGATAACAACCTTGGTGTTATCAACCATTTCCTTCATGAGTCCTCCTCCTCCTCCTCCTCCTCCTCCTCCTCCTCCTCCTCCTCCTCCTCCTCCTCCTCCTCCTCCTCCTCCTCCCTGCTTTCTCTCCTTCCTTCCTTCCTTCCTTCCTTCCTTCCTTCCTTCCTTCCTTCCTTCCTTCCTTCCTTTCTTCCTTCCTTCCTTGACTTTGGTATGTGAAAGCATATTTGCATATGCATGCATCCAAACATCCATGCCCTTACTTGTTTGATAAACTGGCAAAGGGCTAAGAGATTTATATTTTTTGAACTGAAAATCGGAATTTAATTCTCATCTCAAATACTTTATCTGGGTTTGTTCTACATTCTGTGCTTTCTAGCAAACACTGTGGCAATAAACAATAATCAGGAAGTCCTGAGCTGAACAGAACACAAACTATTTGGACAAATGATGACTTCAGACAAGCTACTTACTGTCCAGATTGCTGATAAGCATCTGGAGGACATATTATGAATAGGACGTGCTTTCTATTCTGGCACTGTTGAGGTCTTGAAAACAACACAATTCCATAGCAGTCAAACTTAAATATTATGTGAGTAGGGGGAAAAAAGATGTTTTTTTAATTTTTCCTAGCCGGTAAAGCATCAGGACAATTCTGTAAAATTATCATCTCTTTTTTATCAGTTTGTGAAGAAGTTCTTTTATTATTGGTATGCATAAATACACATACTCTATATTGCCAAAAGTATTTGCTCACCTGCCTTTACTCGCATATGAACTTACAGTAAGTGACACCCCATTCCTAATCCATAGGGTTTAATATGACGTCGGTCCACTGCGCACTGTTCTTGAGCTAATCTGAAGGCCACGTGAAGTTTGGAGGTCTGTAGCGATTGACTCTGCAGAACGTTGGCGACCTCTTCGCACTAGGCGCCTCAGCATCCGCTGACCCCGCTCCGTCAGTTTATGTGGCCTCCCACTTTGTGGCTGAGTTGCTGTCATTCTCAAACACTTCCACATTCTTATAATACAGCTGACAGTTGACTGTGGAATATTTAGGAGCGAGGAAATTTCACGACTGGATTTGTTGCACAGGCGGCATCCTATCACAGTTCCACGCTGAGCTCCTGAGAGTGACCTATTCTTTCACAAGTGTTTGTAACACTGCATGCCTAGGTACTTGATTTTATAGACCTGTGGCCATGGAAGTGATTGGAACACCTGATTGATTATTTGGATGGGTGAGCAAATACTTTTGGCAATATAGTGTATATAAAGACTTGGTCCATGTGGTCCTCTGTTCCCTCACATCCACTCCTAAAAACATGTCCCAAATGGACCTGGAAGTGATGAGCTAACTAACGTTATTATGTGAATTAACGTAATAACAGCTGTCCAGGTCTTTGATCCTTGTGAATGAGGTCACTGAAATCTTGTGGCATTTTTCTCCTTCAAATCCGTGCTTTATTTTTACATACACACAAGTTAAGCAGAAATTGAGATTCATGAGATTAAAACTGTGGAAGACATTGCCTCCAAGTTAGACTTTTTTAAAAAAAATAATGAGCACCAGTAACTTAGCATTCTTCTGAGCATTAATTAACTTTTTTGTATGATTTCTCCAAGCTCTCACAAAAAGAGCAGATTTGGCCATTGGTGGGCTGTTGATACATAGACATGTCCCATCAGCCTGTCTCATTCTTGATGGGATCTGGAATCACAGAGATCACAGAGTGGTGGGGCTCATCTCCAGGGGAGATGAGTCTGCCTGTCAAGATGAGGTAGACCAGTTGCTTTCATGGTGTGGAGACAATAACTTCGTCCTTAACACCAATAAGACCAAGGAGTTTATAGTAGACTATAGAAGGAATAGATCAGATGTCCAGCCCTTGCTTATCAATGGAGACTGAGTGGAGCAAGTGGCCAGTTTAAAGTTTCTGTGTGTTATCATAAAAGAGGACCTGAGCTGGGGCGCTCACATTGCAGCACTGGTCAAAAGGGCCCAGCAGAGATATTACCACCTAAGACTTCTCAGGAAACAACAATTGAATGAAAAACTGCTGGTGGCCTTCTACCACTGCATCATAGAGAGTATTTTAACTTACTGCCCCTGTGTATGGTTTACCAATTGCACAGTGGCAGATAGGACAGCACTCCAGAGGGTTAATTTGCGAGACCGCCTCCTACCACATACCTCCCTTCGACCTGTCCGCTCACACAGGGAGGGCCTCCTCAGAGTGCTGTCGGCCGGTCAATGCCGTCTGGCGATCCCCAGGGGTAGGGCCTTCTCTGTGGCGGGCCCGGCTCTCTGGAACGACCTGCCCCCCAATATTCGCACTATCACGGACCTATGCCTCTTCCGCCGGGAGCTCAAGACATATTTTTTCCACCTGGCCGGCCTGGTTTAGACTTCAGACGTTGATTTTAGTAATTAATTTTATAGGGTTGTAGTGTCTTAAATTTTTAGCACAGTTTTTAATTTAATTTGGTTTTAGTGGTATGAATGTATTTATTCAGGTGTATGTATTATTTGTATTTTTATCTGCTGTGCACCGCCCCGAGTCCTACCTGGAGAGGGGGCGGTATAAAAGTCTAAACAAACAAACAAACAAACAAACAAACAAACAAATAAATAAATAAATAAATAAATAATGTCATTGCCCATAGGATCATTGGTTGCCCTCTCCCCTCTTTGGAAGAGCTTTAGAGCTCCCACTGCCTTAAGAAAGTTCAAAACATTCTTAAAGATCCATCTCATCCTAGACACCACCTTTTTTTTTTAACTGTTACCATCTGGCAGATGGTACAGGATAATAAAAACAAGGACAAATATGCTGAAAAACAGCTTCTATCCCAGAGCAGTAACGATATTGAACTCTACTATATAGTGTAATATTAATGCAACATTGGGTTTTAAATTTCAATTATGTAGCCTGCGGAGGATGTGTGTTTGTGTTTTTATTTTTATAGTTATAATGTGCACTGAAGATGGCATTTAATTTCATTGTACGATGTTCAATGGCCACAAATATCCCCAGAAGGAATGAAGTTACTGTAACTCTTCCAGCCCTTTGAAGGTCTGGGTCTGATAATAATCTGAATGGGCATCTCCAATGCGCCATATAGAGCCTGCTTTAGCTGTTGAGCCAATAGAAGCTGCCCTCTCCTGATCTATGATGTAGATTCTATAGTTTCTTCAGCTTCCTCTGAGACTCAACACCCAAATACAGTCTTTTGTCAAACCATTTACCACCAAATGTCCCAAAGGTGCTTTTTCAAGAGGCAACTGGACTTTCTGGTTTCTCACAATGGATTTACGAATGTATTGTTTACACAAGGATTATGGGCAGCTACAGAAAAAGCAAACACACAGCAGGCTCTTCTAGTCACTAGGCAGCATTTAGTATCCTACATTTTACAATACAAAACAATAGCAGAGTTGGAAGGGACCTTGGAGGTCTTCTAGTCTAACTAGGCAGGAAGCCCTATACCATTTCAGACAAATGGCTATCCAACATCTTAAAGACTTCCAGGGTTGGGGCATTCACAACTTTTGGAAGCAAACTGTTCCATTGATTAATTGTTCTAACTGTCAGGAAATTTCTCCTCAGTTCTAAGTTGCTTCTCTCCTTGATTAGTTTCCACCCATTGCTTCTTGTTTTACCCTCAGGTGCTTTGGAGAAGAGTTTGACTCTCCTTTGTGGCAACCCCTGAGATATTGGAACACTGCTATCATGTCTCCCTCAGTCCTTCTTCTCATTAAACTAGACATTTTGAAGACGTTTCGCTTCTCATCCAAGAAGCTTCTTCAGAAGAAGTTTCTCAGATGAGAAGCAAAATGTCTTCACAGAAAAACCAGGAAGTCCAGTTGCCTCTTGAAAAAGCACCTTTGGGACAACCCTGACCTGGATGAGTGGGAATCTCCACAGACATTTACCACCACATGATTCCTCTATTCAGGGACCAAGAAATGGTGAATGGATCACATCAAGGACATGAAATGCATGAGCGTCACCGCTGAAGATGCCCTGGATTGAGCCAAATGGAGACGGCTTTGCCAACAAGCAGACAGGAATAACTCTAGGAACAAGAAGATTCCTCTATTCAGGGAAATCTTTGGATATGGATGAGCTCCCAACAGCATATTTTTAACCCATCCATGATAATCATGAAATGCATCATTTGTTACAAATTTTTCTTGATGTTTTACCCCAAATATAAGGGTTAGGACCCAGGGTGAAATTCAGCAGGTTCTGACAGGTTCTGGAGAACCGGTAGCAGAAATTTTGAGTAGTTTGGAGAACCGGCAAATACCACTTCTGGCTGGCCCCAGAGTGGGGAGGGAATGGAGATTTTGCAATATCCTTCCCCCGCCATGCCTACTAAGCCACGCCCACAAGAACTGGTAGTAAAAAAATGTGAATTTCACCACTCAGAGGCAGATGACACAGGATCACTAGATAGGCACAAATTATGATGGAGACCCATTTTGGGTTTGGATCTGTCAAACCTTCCTGGGTCACCCCTGCCTCCCCCAACCCCCCCCCCCATAAATTAGCTTATTTCAATGTCATCAGAAAGCAGTTGTGCGCAAAAGGTAATGGCTGATGGCCATCTAGTTATCTTACATGGGCTGATTTATAACCATGGACGTGCTTGATTGGGAAAGTGTAGGCTATCAACAGGATAAAAGACATGCCCGATCCCTATTGTCTCCCTTGAAATGGAGCTCCCGATAATCAGCTTAAGTGACTCCTTCTAATAAAGGCGAGAGAGCTGCGTCCACTTATTCTTTAATCAAGCTTAGCTGACACTTGGATCAAGCGAAGCGACAGTGGTAGCACTGGAAGCATGCTGTCCTTGCCCATGGAGACAAGAGGGTGGGGTGGGGACAAAACACAGTTCCCACAGGCTGGGTTATAAATGCCGACTGGAGTTATTATTACTGTCTTGATTACTACTCATGGCAGCAGCAGGAGCAGGCCAGTCTATGGGGAGTTAACAGTGCCTTTGCCAGCTTGGCCGTGCGATCAGAATGCAACAATAATGAGTTTTGATGGTTGCTACAAAGCGCCTTTACGCTGGCGGAAGTGCCTAATGGGGAAAGAGGACTGTCAACAGTTCAGATAGTTTGTTTAACCTTGCATCAAAGCAGCCTGAATTAGTAGGCAACGAGGAAAGAGAAACAACCTTTGGTTTAGAACAGTACAGTAGAATAATTGTGTCATTGGCATCGCGCACGGCATTCCTCTTCTGGATGAATCAGCTGAAGAACCGGTGCTTCGTTCTTCTTATTGAGAATCAGGATTGATCAGGTGACAATGAGCCTACAGGTGGCTCTCGACGTACGACCACAATTCAGCCCAAAATTTCTGTTGCTAAGTGAGACCTTTGTTAAGTGAGTTTTGCGCCATTCTACAACTTTTCTTGCCACGGTTGTTAAGTGAAATAATGTTCTGACCTAGGCTTCCCAAGAGCATGAAGCAAACTTCTTGTCCCGACAAAAACCCCTTTTATTAAAATACCGTGAATTCTGCTCATTCACATCCAGCAATGTCTTTCAAAGGAGGATTTGCCGTCACAGACCTTATCTGGCTTGGAGAGCTGATAGGTTGATATCTGCCAAACCTGGCAAGGAGTCTTGGAGGGTCACAAACAAATTAAGTGAACTAATTGTCTCCTGCAAACTCCACTCCCCTTTCGTTCCTCTTTTATTTCCTCTGGGAGGGCCATTCATCATCCCCCTGTGGCCTTACTCCCAAGTTAACCCCTGTTCTTTAGCTGTTCTCTTTGTCTGGCAACTCTGCGCTTGCGCACACTGGGAACAGGCTCCAGTTGTTTGTCTACCTCACTGAAGGCAGCTGATAACTGGCATATGGCTCTGGCCCCCTCCCTGCCTCTGACATAGAGCCCTCATCGGAGCCTTCCCCAGAGATCCAGAACTGGCCCATGTTACTCCCCAACCTCCTCTCTGTCCGAATCTGTTGCCAGTTCTGCTGGCTGCTGGCAGGCCGCAACAAATTACTGCAGTTGTAAAGTTAGTAACACGGTTCTTGTGAATTTGGCTTCCCCATTGACTTCGCAAAAGGGGATCGCTTGACCCCAGGACACTGCAACCATCATAAATATGAACCAGTTGCCAAGCTTTCAAATTTTGATTTGTGACCACAGGGATGTTGCAAGTCCTAAGTGTGAAAAACTATCATGTCACTTTTTAGTGCCATTGTAAGTTTGAATGGTCACTAAATGAACTCTTGTAAGTTTAGGACTACCCGTATAAAGGGGAGTTCTAGTTTTACTACTCTCAAGAGGGGAAATCTTTGAGTGTAGGGACCCTTGGACATGACACTGGAGCTGG
Organism: Rhabdophis nuchalis; assembly: GCA_039707465.1. Taxonomy (NCBI): domain Eukaryota; kingdom Metazoa; phylum Chordata; class Lepidosauria; order Squamata; family Natricidae; genus Rhabdophis; species Rhabdophis nuchalis. The sequence continues at coordinate 159,116,881 of CM077643.1, forward strand.
ACATCAACAGTTGCAGAAGAAGGATGCATTAAGCCCAGGAGGGTAGGAAAGTATTAGGAAGAGACTCAGACTGGCTTCCTCCAGATTCCCTGGGATACAGTATAAGAAGGATAGAAGGAAGCATATGGAGAGGCTTGCAAGATTCTGTTACTGCGGCTTATCTCAATAAAGCATGATTCTAGACCTCATGGAGAATCGTCCTAGATATGTTACGTTGTGGATATCCCCACTTTTATTCAGTCTGTTTAGAGTAAGACTATACCCATCATCCCATGAAAAGTCTTGTTGTTGGTGATTTAGACACACAGACACACACACACCCCAGTAACTTAAGGATAATATTTAACTAGAGTCTATGTTACTACAATGACTAGCTAGAGAAATATTTGTATGCTGTCACACTCCATTTGTGGTACAATTTTAGTAATCTTACCAATGTGGATTGGAGGATGGACGGAAAGAAGGAAGGAAGGAAGGAAGGAAGGAAGGAAGGAAGGAAGGAAGGATTGTAAATGCAAATATACCTGTTTAGGCAATGCCTGTATTTCTCTACCTTGGCAATTTTATAATATCTAGACTTCAACTCCTCAAATTATTCCAAGCTGAATGGGGAATGCTGGGAATTGAAGCCCAAACTGAGAAAACAGATGCACTGAGCTATACATCTTAAAAAACAGTGATGCCGAAGGAACACTGAGGAGCTGAAATTTGGAATGGTTGATTATTATATTGTATCTGCTCTCTCAGTAAAACCCATTAGATTAGAATAGATTTTTTTTTACACAAGGAATATAGCACACAAAGGGAGAAAGCTAACTTTGGAACATTATATTGTCCAGTGTGACTGCTTATTTCATTTTTAAAAAAAAAATGCAATTATTTTCTTACTGTAGTTTTCCATCAGTTGCTATTGTGGAATTGCAAATGTGGACGGCTGTGTGTGGGTTACAATGGAAGCATTTATTTCAGTCAAATAATCTTAAAAAAAAAAAAAACAGGAAACAGGGAAAAAAGTACAATCTACCATAGATCTTTGGTACTTCATTGACGTGACAGGGAAGTGGCCCGGTTTGATCAGGCAATGCAGCATAAGTCGGTTGAAGTTGTTATCGTCAGCTGTTCTGTTCAAATTAATTTTTCACTTTCACCGTCAACCAGAGCAGAGTGACAGTCCCTAGGATGCTTTCAAAATAATTAGCGCCATCACACAAATGATGATAGAAATAACAGGAACAACATTTTTTTTAAAAAAAAGCAAAGATCTTATGCAACTGATAAAGTATAAATAGTCCAGCCAAAATCAGAACTCTTCGAAAAGATCTTGACATTAATTGGAAAAGACAGTGATTCTGAGTTGTATCACAGAGAGTGTGAAGCTTCAAAAGGTTGGGCCATGTGTCTTACTCACCAGGTAGGACAAGATGGCTTTACCTCTAGGAAAGGGGACTCCATGTACAGGTAGTCCTCTACTTATTGCCACAATGGAGCCCAAAATTTCTGTTGCTGAGTGAGACAGTTGTTAAGTGAGTTTTGCCCCATTTTATGAGCTTTCTTGCCACAGTTGTTAAGTGAACCACTGCAGTTGTTAACGTGGTTGTTAAGAGAACCTGGCTTCCCCATTGACTGTGCCTGTCAGAAGGTCACAAAATAAGATCACATCAGAGGTGGGTTTCTGGTTCGCTCCAGATCTGGCGAACTGGTAGAGGCAGCGTGCAGAAGCGTCGTACGTACGAGCGAACCGGTAGTAAAATAAATTGAAACCCACCACTGGATCACATGATTCTGGGACACTGCAACTATCATAATCATGAGCCACTTGTGAAGCATCTGAATTTTGACCATGTGATCATGGGAGATCCCAAAAGTGCTTTTTCAAGACTTTCTGGTTTTTCTTCGAAGACGTTTTGCTTCTCATCCAAGAAGCTTCTTCAGCTCATGGTTGTCCCAAAGGTGCTTTTTCAAGAGGCAACTGGATTTTAGTCCAGCTGCCTCGTGAAAAGGCACCTTTGGGACAACCACAACCTGGATGACTTAGAATCTCCATAGACATTGGTCATAAATGTTCGGTCTTCTGCTACAAGCAAATGCTTGTCTTTAAAAGAACTTCCTACTTCCTGTAGGTTATTATATCGTATTTTCTTTAAAATATGTTATTTTCCCATTAAAAATAAAAAGTAAAATCTTTCCATTAAGGTTATCAGAATTCAGGGCAGCAACTTTAAGCAGAATACACGCTAAAGGTCAATGATAGTGATTGTTTTAAAAAGCCACCTTTCAATATCTAATTTTTCCCCCAGGTCCTTTTCAAGATTTGCCATTCCTTAGATGTTCTTTGAAACAGCATCTAGATCGACTCTTTCCTCCCATGCCAGAAGAAAGGAAATGCATATTTTTACACAGGTTAGATCAGGGGGTGTCAAACTCAAGGCCTGGGGGGCTGAATCTGGAGCATAGGGTGCTTAAATCTGGTCTGCGGGACCATCCTGGAATCAGCAAAGGACTGGCCTGTGATGCCTCTGCCAGCAAAAAATGGAGCTCAGGAGCTGTTTGGGCTGGAAGAATGCTCAGGCCCCCACAGGTGCCCCCGACACAAGTGATGTTGAGCTGGCCATGCCCCTTCTGGCCAAGTCACCCCTCACACATACATACCCCGAGCTCAATGGAATCGAGCTTGACACTCCTGGGCTAGATCTTCAATCATTGTCAGTTAATGGTTTCATTGGGTAGAGAGATACAGGGGAAAAAAAAGAGAGATCATGAGAGAGGGAGAGAGAGAGAGAGAGAGAGAGAGAGAAAGAGGGAGGGAGGGAGGGAGGGAGGGAGAGATAGATATTGAACCACCATCAAGATATAATATCTGGCAACTAGGTGGTGCTGAAAAACTATTTCAGACTTAAATGTAGGGAAGTAAAATATCTGTGTGACAGAAAGAAAGGAACAGCCAGTTAATGGAGAGGTTGGAGCGAAAGTGGTAATTAACAATCATTTTCTAAAACCTCAAAAATCTTAGCTATATGTGAGTTACACATGAATAGAATCATACTCTATTTTATTTCATAGCTCAATTTCCTTTATAGCATTACCTCCTGACTAGTATCTCCTAACAGGATAATAGAGCAGGTATGTCATGGTTGTCTCCTATGATCACATTAGCTGCTATGCCGCTGGCAGAGAAGTGGACACTGTCAGAACTCTGCCTTGAAGGCACCAAACCTCAGCCCTGTTTTTCATAACCTTTGATTTCTCTGTGTTCCACATGGATGAAGCAAATTTACCTCATAGAAATTCTGACAAAGACCGAAGCAATTTGGGAGGTCCCTTGTTGGTAATCTGATGCATTTTCTGTTGCAAACCCTCCATTTTCCTGTCTTCCATTTTTGTTTCTTATTTTTATTCACATTTTATTTACTATTGTCCTCAGAACTGGTGCTTCCATGGGGTCAGGCACCAAGGGGATTCTGAAAGGTTTAGGCCAGACTAAGGAAAGATGTACAATATACAATTGTCCTGGATCTTCCACTCTGCCTCAAGAAGATTGTTGAATGCCTTATAAAAGAGGATACAATACAATACCATAGCAGAGTTGGAAGGGACCTTGGAGGTCATTTAGTCCAACCCCCTGCCTAGGCAGGAAGCCCTATACCATTTCAGACAAATGGCTATCCAACATCTTCTTAAAGACTTGCAGGGTTGGGGCATTCACAACTTCTGGAGGCAAGCTGTTCCACTGATTAATTGTTCTAACTGTCAGGAAATTTCTCCTCAGTTCTAAGTTGCTTCTCTCCTTGATTAGTTTCCACCCATTGCTTCTTGTTCTGCCCTCAGGTGCTTTGGAGAACAGTTTAACTCCCTCTTCTTTGTGGCAACCCCTGAGAATGGGGAGGCGTAATGTAGGATTGCTATCCACAATCTATGCCATCCATGGATACATCCAGCAAAAGGTTACTGGGGCTGGATTTTGGAAATGCACAGTTGTGCAATGTTTGCTTGTTGCAATAGTCTGTGACTGACTGTGATGACCCAAAACTGGGAAAGGAGTTATTTCTTTCCAGGAGAACCAAAGTCAATATTTTTATAGTCCTGTCCATGGAATAAATGGGAGGGTGATATTTACTACAGAATGTCCTGGCTGTATTGTAGGAAAACTAAGAAATTACATATCAGTGACATCATTCATTCATTCATTCTTGTGCTGCACACTTCACCTAGGTTTATGATTGTTTGCCATCCAGAAAAACTCATTTAAGATGGGTGGCTGTACAAACTGAATAAAAATAGATAGATAGATAGATAGATAGATAGATAGATAGATAAACAAATAACTGCATAAATAAATAGGAACAACAGCTTACCATTGTCAAGCCGCCGATATGCTTCCAAGCAAAGGTGGTGCCTGATGGTTTGTGTTCAGAATGAACAACAATTGTGTCATTCTGATCTAAACAGCATCACACTATATTTTTGCTGAACAGAATCCACCTGCTCCACCCCATACATATACATTTGAGTAAAATCTCAAGTTTTTAATTCAGGATGAGTGTTACGCAGAAACAGATATTTAATATTGCATTTAACATTTTAATTTATAAAATTATCTAAAACATGCAGTACTGGTAAACTGTGCCATTTGAAAACTGGTCAAAGTTTAGTTCTCACTTTCTCAACTGGGGTGTTATGCATATGTAATAGGTGGAAACACATTGAATTTGATATGCCTACAGCTATTTAAATAAGTATTCATAAAATGGGATTCCACATGGTAAGGTTTTAAATGCTGTCTTTAATGTAACAGCACATTATTAACTTAAAATATAAACAAATCAAAATGTTAAATGTCAGCTGAGTGTGGAATCTTTATTTAATGCCTAAATCACTACAAAATTTGGAAGACATGGTACTTATTAATCAGAGAAAACCTTCACTTCACAATGCATAATGAATTATGAGTAAAGGTGAGCTGATAAGCAAAGAAGAAAGCAATTCTGTCAGTTAGCCAGCATACTGACTGGCATACAGTACTGAAATCCTTCATTTGGGGCTGAACTCCAACAATTCCTGTTGAGTCCTCAACTTGCGACCGGTCTTGACATACGACCGGCCACAGGTCTTCCACTCTTCCCCGAAGGATCATAGCAACAGACAGTATCAAGTCTGTAACTGCCAGTCGCGTCTGATTGGCTCAGACGTGGCTGGCAGGAAACTAGGTCCTGGAGCATTCTGATTGGCTCCCCGTTTGACAGCTCGCGTATAAGTAGCTGTCAAATGGGGAAGCCCCTGTCTACCGCATTTCTTTTACTTGTAAATAGTTCGCGGCTTTTTCTACTGCCAATAAACGGCTTTGCTTCTTCTAACTAGCCTGTGTCTGAACTCCCTCTGTTCCCGAAATCTAACAATTCCTACCCAGTATATTCTCCTGATTAAGTATTACGTGCATTATTCACAGTTATTAGGCCTCCTAGAAGTAGCTCAAGTAGAAGGCTGAGGATATATTTAATTTAATTTATGGAATTAATACGTGGGCTGTGTTCACTTCTGACAATATAGAGTAAAACAAATTATCATAAGACCAGTGTGATGATGATGGGGTCTGTGTGTGAGAGAGGGGTGGTGGTGAAGAGAATTGATTAAATACAGAATGAAAACAGCACTAAAAGGGTGACAAAACATTAGACTGAATTAAAAGTATTCTAGAATAAAACCATCTTTTCTTGTATTACATGCAAGGGAGAGAAAAATCTTTATAAATTCTAATGATAATAAATTAGGGTCAGATTCCAATTTTGATCTGATTCTTTAAGCAATTGGCTAAAATGTTATACAGGGTAATGAAAAAAAAGAAGAAGAAGCAAGAAACCATTTTCTCCATAAAAGACAATGTGTGCAGCTTCCATGAGCCCAAGGCTCATGATGGTTAGGAACTATGGAGGGCATCTGATTTCCATTTGACAGCAAATTCAGAAATAAGAGTGGTATCTGGATATTTTGTGTCCTGAGAAGTGTCTAATTGCTATGGATTTGTAAGTGTCTTTCCCCCAACAGACAATTCACTTACCTTTATCTTTGTCCTTTCACATGCCATAGCTGGTTATGAATCTTAAATTTGTTCTGATTTTTACCCAAGAAGTGTTCAGAGATATTGAGACAATGTTAGAAAAGGGATCAGCGTTTCTGGTTCTTATGGCAATCTCTGAGATCCAGGGGAAGCATTCTTTACTGACTCATGCTGACATAATACTTGTGTTGGGTGAGAGTACTTGATGCAATTCTTTTTCCTCCCCCTTTCCAAAATATTCTTTGGCCTAATCACTTTCTTAAATTCCACAAACATAATCTCCATGCTGTGATCAATTATTTAACAGAAAAATGATGCATTGAGGTAGAAACCAAATACCATTTAATATGCTTCTGGAATTCTAATTAAGAGCTATGACTGTACTGCTAATGAAAATTTTGGTCCCAAGTCTTATTTGAATGCAGAATAGATAAGCTCCACAGACTTCTTTTTAAGAACAGGACATTTATTTTGTCATTTGTTTTAAAATGGGATCCTGCCTTCACTTTGTAGAGTTTTGTCCCACGTGTGTGTGATCTCCTCCTCCACTCTCTTTTGTAAATTACTTCATGTAATTTACTTCGTGTAAATGTCCCCACTTGTTTGTCCACTGTCCAGAAGGTAGTTAAACAAACAGAGTTCATCTTTCAATGAATCAACCAGCAAAAAGAGATCAATTCAATATTTAAGAAATTTCTTTTCGGATTTATTGCATTTATTGGATTTTTCAGAACTGATCTGACAATACAATAGGTTTGGGTGACTGCACAGACTGCTCTCTAGTATGCTGACTTGTCAAACTTATGCTTAAATGTGATAAAGAATTGAGGAGGGGTGAAGTGTAAGTGAGACACACACAAACACACACACACACACTTCTGTTATAGCTTCTGTAGACATTCTTGGAAAACATAGATCACGATTTTCTCACATGAAAAGAACTGGAAGAAAGGGAAGCACAAACAGATGAGGCAGCTGCTTATCTATTTTTGCACACACACACACACACAAAACAATGTTCTTTAATTCTCAGGGCTTGGCAGTGACTTCTTTTTAAAAAAAAATTTTTTTTTAAATAAAACAAAAATACAAAAAGGAAAAACCATCATTCTACATTGTATCCTTTGGAAAGTATGACGACTGGTTACACATAATTCTTGTGCGTTTCTAGAACCATCATTGCTCATTAATCTCAATTCACAGATTTTAAATAAAAAAATTCGTTATATATCTTAATATCATTACACCAGAATTCTCCTCTAATATTCCATATTAGTGTATCTTCTTCTTCAGACAAGTCTTACTTAAACATAGCCACATAATGACATCCATTGTCTATTCCAAAAAAAAAACCCCTCTCCTGGTACTTCATCCTGGAAACGTATTCTGCATAGAAATCGCTTTGTTTCTAGCCCTCCTTTTTTATTAAGCAATATCTATTAGTTTTCCTTGATAGTTAACTAAGAAAATCTTTTACTATTTATATTCAACCTAATAAACATACACTCATTCCCATACTTACAGACCTACGTACATACATACATGCATGCGTGGCAGTGACTTCTTGAGCGTAAATGTGGCAGTCTTGGATTTCCCTCAGTACAGCCTCTGAAGTCACTCCAAAAATTCCCCATGTTAGCGGAGTAGAAATGTTTTCACCAATTTATAGCAAGAGAATAAATCTATTTTAAAATGACACCCCCCCCCCCCAACTTTTTCTCCAAGGAAGTGATTTAGAAGGATACAGATCTGGTGTGGGCAAGAAAATGTAGATTATTTATTTATTACATTTATTGGCTGCAAATCTTACCACAAGATATCTCTGAGCAGTTTAGAATAACTGATACATAATATGAACTAAATAATATGAAAAGATAAATAAAAGGATACACCCCCCTCCCATTGGAGTCCCAAGCCAATTGGCAGAACCAAATCTTTAAGCTCTTTAACAGATTTAGCAGGTCATCTAGTCCAACCCCCTGCACCAAGCAGGAGACCCGACATGTGCCTCTACCTAGAATCAAACTCACAACCTCCTATTTGTGAGGCAAGAGCTCTACCTCTAAGCCACAGCAGCTTCCCTTGCTGAAGGTCAGGAAGGTTGAAGGTCACAGAGGGGGGAGATATAACTAATTTCATTGTAATTTTAGTACAATGACAATAAAGATGATG